>OX291551.1:24371380-25621380 GCA_946406115.1 Apoda limacodes | reverse complement strand
TGCATCTAAAACTTACCAAATATTCAATTATAAGCAGACGGGACATTTTAATGCAATTTCAAATAGTAGTAGATACAGTTGATCTATAAACTTACCTCAAAATGAGTTCCGTATGGTTATAACCATAAATTGTTAAATATGTGTTATGTTTTAATTTCTGTTTCGTTTTTAATGTTTTTGCAGTCGGTTTTTTTTTTATTTTATTATTTATTGTCAAAGTTAAAGATGTTTCGTAAACTTCACGTCAAAAAGAAATTTATAAGTATAATGTACTATCTATACGAATATAATAAAGTTGAAGAGTTTTTTTTTGTTTGAACGCACTGATCTTCAGCCGACGACGCTGTAGGTCAGGGTTCACGAAATGAACAAGGCCTGCCATGTCAGCTAGTCTATATTAATATAATAAAGCCGAAGAGTTTTTTATTGACTATTTAACATCACGCTACGAGCCATGCAGAAAGAAAAAAGACGGAAAAACTCTTAGCAAAAACGAAGTACTTAATAGCATTTTTTGTTTTTGTTTTTGCTTGTTTAAACTCGCTATTCTTTAATCAGTCTTTGGTAGCCAAATACTTAAGGATGATTATAGGCTATTTTAAATCACGCTGCGACTCTTAGGAGCTGAGCAAAAAGAAAAATGTCAGAAATAACGCTAAGTGAAAACGAAGTAACAGCGCGCATGAGCGATGCGATGTGGTAGGTCGTCGGATGGAGCTACATGAAAGGAAGGAAAAAAGTCTGCCAGGCGGTCATTCATCATAGATACAAATGATTAGTAAATAAAAGGTAGGAACTAACCGTCTGTCAATTAGATCTCCTAAATATATAGTCTGTATGGCCCTGTTTCTTCGCGATCCCATCATGTAGTCGCCAAGTGGTGTCGCAGGAAAAGCCGTGGGAGATGATAGTGCTTCCACGAAGTACCGCCAAGATCTGTGGTGATTACAAAGATCTGAAAAAAAGTAGATAATTAGGTCAAGTTATTAAAATATTAATGAAGCCAAAACTAGTTGGTATTGGTGAAATTTGCATTAGTAGTGTAGGGCGGGGCTAGTTGAGCCTATGCTCAAGTAGGGCAAGTTGGGCAATTTTTTTATTACCTTGCTATGCAGATGACAATACTGGATACGCTTATTACACGTGCCGTGCAAACGTCCCTCGTTCCGATGTGGAGGAAAAGCGCGGAGAACTTGTGTCTCAAATCGAGACAACTCTGTCCAAGGTCTCTGACTGGGGACAGGAAATCTTGGTCCGATTCAACCCTACAAAGACAAAAGTCTGCGCGTTCACCCCTAAGAAAACCCCATTTACTGAGGTCCTACAATACCCGAACACTCCCCTCACTATCTCCAAGAGCATTGGGCTCCATGTTCAGTTCCGAGATCATTTGCAAGACAAGGTTAAGCTGGCGTCCAAAAAACTTGATGTACTCAATGGAGCGAAGCAGTGCTTCACGTCGGGGCAAAGGTTGCTGCTTTACAAGTCGCAAATTAGGCCTCATATGGAGTACTGCTGCTATCTCTGCTGCACCCGCACCCGGATACCAGCTTGGCCCATTTGACTCGGTTCAACGACAAGCTGTGAGAATTGTCGATGATCCCAAACTCACTTGCCGTATATCGAGCCCTTAAGTCTGAGGAGAGACTTTGCCTCCCTGTGTGTTGGGATGTGTTCTGAGGAATTATTCTTAATAAAACCCTAAAACCTAAATGGTCACGTACAGTGCGGTTTCAGAGAAACTTCCTCCCGCGAACGCTAAGGTTGTGGAATAAGCTCCCTGTCAAGGTTTTCGCTAAGGTCTACAGAATGGGGTTTCTCAAAAAAGAAATTATTAGATATTTGAAGGGTCGGCAACGCACCTGTGATGCCTTTTAGGTCGATTTTAGGACCACTTACACTGTCTACTATCAAGTATAGGACAAAAATCATAGTCAGTTCGTAACCTTACCATTTTTACTAAACCGGTCATAGTTCCCAACGGGGCAGCCAGGTTGCATGCCACCTTTGTCGAAGTAGTTAGGCCAGATGTCCACAGTCCCTTTGGACTCACTGGTTCCGTAGCCGCCAGGGTCGGTGTGGATAATGTCCACAAACTTGGCGCAGGTGCGATCCAGACCAGACTGGAGAGCTAACTCACCCTCGAATAAAATTCGGGCAGGATCTAAACCTGTAATTCTGAAAAATCAAATTTGTAAATCCAGCTAAGTGCGAGTTGAATTTGAGTTAATAAAGTAACAAGGGTTATAATTTTAGTGCCTATTGAATAATTCTGAGCAAACATGCCTATTTTCGTTAATAGTTTTGTATCGGCCTTATAGTGGGAGAGCCGGCTGCAAAAGTACCTACCTCATCAGTGGGCTATGTTTAGATCGTTAACCAACACTTAAACACGTAAAAAAATTCAGGTCTGCCAGAGCCGATCCTGCCAAAACTTTGTGATGTCAATATTTTTGACGTATTTTAGGCAATTGTTGAACATTTGCTAATTTCTGGAAGTTACACAAACCTACAATTATTTTCTCAGAACGCCGATATACACTCAGATTATAGCGACAATCAATAAATATAAATATTTCAATTGCGAAGACGGGTTTAAATTGTCAAGTACTCCAGTCCATCCAGTGGTTAGATTATGCAAAAAACGTTTACAGCCTAAATTGAGTGCACCTAGTGACACCGACAGCGTAGTGTGTCGAGTTCATGACGAGTTACAACACAAGAGTGTGGACAATAGTAGTGAACCGCACGAATAAGACTGGACGCAGTTGTCGTATAAAAGAAAAAGGGTAGTGAAAAAATGCTGACCCTCACCCCACACCGCTTTGACTTCCTTAGCTAATAATAAATATTGAGAACTCAACAAATCTAATCGTGGTAAACACGAAACATATAACAACCGCGAAAGTTTGAAAAGTTATTTACTTTTTTACACTTCTTGTTTTATTTAATGTTTGATAAAAATGCCGTTAATAATTTAAAAAAATGTATAAAATTAGGAACAAATGGTACCTTGACTTCAGGTGAAATTATGCTGCGTACCAACTTCAAATGCTTTGAACACTAAGTTCCGGCAAGTTTAGACCTTGCAGACCTTTTGATCCGTTATCAAGGGCATCTTGGTAATTATTTAGCGTAGGTTCCATCAGACGTTCAAGCCCCGCGCGTACCAATGAGTCTTTCCTAAACATTGTTTGTTTACACCAATGATCTTCGTACTTTACACCACTGCTTTCGAGTGAAGGAAAACATTGTGAGGTCAAAAAGAAGTAAGTATCAATTAGTACTGGGCCCGCGAGATGGACTAAGAACCAACATGCTCTCACCCGCGGTGAGGGTGTATGGCCTTGACCCAACAGTTGGGACGTATGTGGCTGTTTAGGCACTTCTATGTAATAAAAAACAGCAAAAATGCATTTTTTTAGTAGTTAGGTACTTACCTACTAAGTCGGCATGTAGGTAATGTATTTTTGTTTTTGGGTTTTGTAGGTATTGCACTAAGTGGCTGTAGGTACATTGATAAGAAAAATAAAAGTATTTAACGATTCAAAAGTATTTAAAAAAAATAATTAATGAAACAAATAAATTTTGATATTGACACCAGGTAGGCAGTATGCTTGTTTGCCAGGGTTAAGTATTAAATCACTTTGATACTCAAAGTCCATTTATTATTAATGTAGTTACAGCAAAAAAATCACGTTTGTTGTATGGGAGATTGTTGTATTGTATGTATCTCAAATACAGCCTGGTGACAGACGGACGGACAGCGGAGTCTTAGTAATAGGGTCCCGTTTCTTATCCTTTGGGTTTGGAAACCTTAAACATCTAGGTACCAACCAACCTGTCTACGATGTGCCCATTAGCTCGAGCTCGCCTTCCCGCGTGCGCCATGACGTGGGCTCCCAAGGAGTGCCCCACCAGGTGTACCTGGTTCATGTTCAGCCCGGCATTGGACAGCTTTGACAGCGCGTCTCCGAGGGCCCTTCCAATCTGAATTTACACGTAGAACATCATAGGAAACCCTCATCTATACATATAAAAGGCTTTGTCCTGAATGACTGATGGATCAACGCACAGCCTTAACCGCTGATCGTAGAGACCTGAAACTTGGAGGTTGTGTTCTTTGTATGACGTAGACATCCGATAAGAAAGGATTTTCCGGAATTCTACCTCTAAGAGTGTGAAAAAGGGGGGCAAAGTTTGTATGGGACAACGTGATTCCTTGGTCCAATCTACTTCAAATATTGCATAAACCTTTTTTAACAGAATTGATGGAAGACGTGTTTCGTATTTTATTGAAATTCATCCCCTAACGGGGTTAAAAAGGGGTAGAAAATTATTTAGCGGTTATTTGCTTCGTAGTTGATATCAATACTCCTTAGTGCTTTTGATTTAAATTACATTTTATTTTGACACATGTTTTGAAACTCAATCCGATTTTATTCAAAAAATCGGCCAAGTGCGAGTCGGACTCGCGCACGAAGGGTTCCGTACCATTATCTATAAAAATGGCAAAAAAAATCACGTTTGTTTTATGGGAGCCCCCTTAAATATTTGTTTTATTTTAATATAATTATTAATTTTTAAAGTAACTATATATCTTAATATTCTGTGTATATTTTAAGCGTCTACCTTGCCGTTATATATAGCAAAATCGAGCAAAAAAATCACGTTTGTTTTATGGGAGCCCCCTTAAATATTTATTTTATTCTGTATTTTATATTATAGCGGCAACAGAAATACATCTTCTGTAAAAATTTCAACTATCTAACTATCACGGTTCATGAGATACAGCCTGGTGACAGACGGACGGACGGACGGACGGACGGACAGCGGAGCCTTAGTAATAGGGTTCCACTAATTACCCTTCGGGTACGGAACCCTAAAAAGGTTGAACTTACTTAAAAACATAAACAACTTCAATACTCTTTAAAATTGGAATGTCTCGAATGTCACCGTGTATATTAGTACCTCATTGTAAGCTCAAAGAGGTATGCGTTTTTTAGGTGTTTGATTTTTTGTGTACAATAATACTTAAAGTTTTCTTTTAATACCTACCTTATAAACATATAAAATGCTTTGTCCTGAATGACTGACGGATCAACGCACAGCCTAAACCGTTGATCGTAGAGACCTGAAACTTGCAGGGAGGGGAAGAACACATTCTTTGTATGACGTAGGCATCCGATAAGATAAGGTTTTAATGAAAGGGTGAAGTGCGAGTCGGATTCACGCAATAAGGGTAAACCGATTGAAATGAAATTTTGGTAAGTTGTTATGCACACGCCGGGGAATGTTTCTGAAAAAGAAAAATGGTCAAGTGCGAGTCGGACTCGCGCAATAAGGGTAAACCGATTGTCATGAAATTTTGGTCAGTTGTCATGCACACGCCGGGGGAGGTTTCTGAATGAGTATAACCCTATTAGGTTGTTTTAAAAAAAGAAACAACGTTCGCCGGTTCAGCTATATTTATATAAAAGAAGAAATTGAGTTGCTGACTGAATAATCGATTAATGAACAGCTGAAACCGCTGTGTCTAGAAGCATGACATTTTGCACAAACGTTCCTTAAATCACGTAAGTGTGCACTAAGAAGGGATTTTTGGAAATTAATCCCCTAAGGGCGTAAAATATGGGTTGGCAGTTTGCATGGAAATGGCTAAAACGTTAAAAATTAAGATTCACGTGATTCACCATTTTAGAAAAATTATTCTCTAGACGGCAAAATAGAGGATGAAAATGTGTAATTCCGATGTTTTTGTATGTAAAACAGTAAACAGTCAAAAGCTGTTTTTTTTAAAAATGTTTACGCAGACGAAGTTGCGGGAATAAGCTAGTTACTACTAAGACTAGTTAGTAGAAATATAATTAGAAAACTACCTTTTTAGCATTAGGCATGGCATTAAGAACGTATCCCAGGGGTAGGCCCAGCATCCCACTCTTGGCTTCTTCCTCCCAGTCTAACAGAACTACGTTTCTCTTTTTGGTTGCAATGTAGGCAGATAGGACTGCTGTGGTGGCTGGCCCGGTGGTCAAACCGGTATAACCGAAGGTGTACACCACTGTGGGCAGCGAAGGTTCTAGACAGTACAATAGCGGCAAAGGGCTCTCAAGTGAAGTCATTAGATATACGTCTAGAGACCTGTAAATATGTATACATAAACACAAAAACATGATTTATAAGTATAAAGCAAATAATTGTTTGCGTGTAAGACCCAATAAATGAAAAAAAAAAACTGGTTGCCTGTAAAGTCGGTATACGGGCGAAAGTTTTACGTGACAATGATTTTATGTCTGTCTCTCTCGCTCTTAGGCGGGCGCGTGCCTCTCACTCGCTCTCATTGTGAGCGCATAACGTGAGCGGAGCGTAACGCAGTTTCTTGAAGTGTCACTCGGCAAACCAATTTATAAGACGTTGTCACGTCAAAAAAAAATGTGTATTAATTGCGATAGTCTTAAAAGTATTACTAAACCAGTTCATGAATTTTTAACCAAACGAACCCAAGAACCTCTCTGATTAAAAAGTAACCATCAGAAATTAAAGCTTGACCGCCGGTCATTCAACCACCGGTCCCAATTTTTGTTTCTCACCCATTAGTGGTTAGTTACTGGACCCTCAGACCAGCCCAGCAGTTTATATGGTCATATAAAGTCAATGTTTATGTGTGTCGGTAACGCATTATCAATTTTAATAATTAATCAAAAAAGGGTTTAAGTTTAAATTAATTTTTATTAGGTATACGTTAAAATTATGGTCAATTTCAAAACAGACTGTCTTTGCTTTCACCCCTAATATAAATCTGTTCATCGAACTTTTTATTCATATGCTATGTATAATTTTACTACTGTGTCTCTACAACTCATCTGCAGACAAGGAAGGGAAACAATAAAATTTGGTGTTACTTGCCGTACACTTAGCTACATAGATAGTATTTACCGACTAGTCATTATAAATCTAATGTGTTTTTTTGTGGATTGTTAATTCCTAAAAATATTCTATTTTTCTATTAAAATTTAATTAAAGAAACCCTTATCAGTTAGGTTAGTTTCACTCACCCTTTATAGCATCGAAGCGAGGCGGTACATGCAATATCGACGATGCCTGAAAGAAAATATAAGGCAATTTATTGCAAAACGTAGATTAGTTATTCCATTTTGCGTGTTGTGTCGTATTCACTTGGCCGGTTTTTTTTTTATTGGAACCTACCTTGTTTAGAGGTCAAGTAACAATTAAAACTATGAAATATCCGTTATGTACCTACAGTAACTAAGCAACGCAGCAAGCATCCTATTGTTCACCGAGAAGAGGACAGATTCCTCATTGTTTATTTAATTTATGAGAGTGTGCGAGGATTAATGAAATGGACTGTGGTGTATGTGAATTCACATTATAGATACCAATACTTGGTTAGTTGGTCCTGTTGTTACGGTCAAATGCATTGTTACGTAAAATGCGTAACACGTTAGCGTTATGCATGACTCCAATATAATGTAACGTAACATTTATTTGAGAACATACATCAATACTTAACTTTGAACAACCAACAGTTGTTTTTGGTGTTTTTGATCTAAAAATCTGGCTAATCAACAAAGTTGTCTTACAGAGGCTGAGTCTTAATAGGATGTCCCATTAAATTATCATCGTTGTCCAAGGCTAATAAGTCCAGTGCTAATTTAAGGCCTCCCTTGTATGTCTCTACAATGGTTAGTCTAGCTCTAACCAAATCGTCTGTCCACCTGGTAGGAGACTTCGCTGGAAGCTGCGTCTTCCGATCCGTAGTTACCATAAGAGAAATCTTCTTTTTGGTTATCGGTTAGACGACCGATGACCCTACCCATTGCCACTGCAGCTTGCGAATTATTTGACGTTGGTACTATTTCCTTGACCCCAGTTTTTCGGCGCACTACCTCATTCTGGACTTTATCGTGCAAAGTAGCATCCAGTCCTCTCTATAGCTCGCTGAGTGACTAAGTGACTAAACAGTTAGGTAACTAGTTTTTGTATCATAAGTTACTGCTGGCAACACACACTGTTTGTAGACTTTTGTCTGACTGAGTTATTTATTATAGATATGAAGATATTACGCATCTTTCCTGAAGCTGCTGCCTAGCCGAACAGGATTCTTCTGCTGTTTCCATTCTCAAAGTTGAACTGACATAACTGCCCTAATTACCCTAGGTATAAGTATGTCGGTATGTGTATTCGTCAATAACTTCGAGAAAAGCATTAATTTCCATCTACAACCGGTGATATGAAAATTAAAATATTGCCTTCGCTTTATCAATGTATGTTAATGTTATGAAATGTAACCCACCTATTGAAAAGCCTGATGCTGAGGTATGCGAGCATCATGACAATGTCTTTTAGCAATTTTATCATGACAACTGCATACGTCGTAAAATCAAAAGTAAGTAAATAAATTATCAACAAATTTAATTGCCTATGCCACTAGTGGGAAGCGGCTGGATGTGAGAATTGATGAAATTATAGTAAGTAGCAGGTGCATTTCTTCATGACTCGAAGTTAATATTCCTTAGTTAGCTAGCGTCATCAACTTACATTCTGCTAGTGTTATTTTGTTTTTGCCGCATGTACATAATTCAGGGAAACATTTAACTTCCTGACTCCAACAGCTCAATGGCGTTTGAGCATTGTGGGTACAATTAACTTATCATCATTATTAGAGTCTTATAAAACGCTAAGTCACTATTAGACGTCACTTGACTCCATCTTCATATAAAAAAATGTGGTTATTACGAGGAAAAATAAGCTTTGGCATAAGCCAGCAAGTACTTAGGTATACCTGTAGGCAGGGTTTTTTTGTGGGGGCATGGCAAAGGAAATTTCAAAAATATCTAAAAATTGCTATAAAAACTAAAAAAAAAGAAAGAATTCGTGAACTAGCGTGCCGTACAAAAAAAGGCCTGCCAGTAGGTATAATAATTACGGAAGCTTTTCCATTTTAGAATTCAAACTTTGGTAATCTGATATCTTCTATACTAACGTCGCTGCGGTTATCTGGTTGTTGTGCGAGCGGCTTGAAAAATTCTGTGGGGCGAATGGCTACTAGCGCAACTCGGTCAGCCAATCCGCAGTGAAACGGATCAGCGTGATGGACTTTGTCCTATATCTTATAAGCTGCCTTTCCCCATGGAGAGGCCTGTGCCCCTCTAGTGGTACGTATACAACGGCTGAGATAATAAATTAGTCCTACCTACATGATACGCATTCTTTTTCGGTCCCTTTACCACGCCAGGTGACCTTTAAATATCTGGAACAACAATAAATGGACGCGGTCCGTCGACCAAGTGAAGTGAGGTGGAAATGTGCGTTAAGAAAAATTGTTAGCGCGTGAACTGTTCAACGCATGAATTGCTACAGGTATCGGCAATTTTCGAGGACGGCGCAGTGTTGCTAATAGATATGTACTTGTATCGTACATCCTAAAATTACAAAGCTAGATCTAAACATTATCAACTTAAGAATGAGTCATTCAATGTACGAAGATAACCTAATTGGCTAATGGTTACTCATACCATTTCAGCTCTGTCAAGTAATCCAGTGTCTGATTTAATTGCTCACGCTTCTGCAGTGCAAACTCATGTGAGTCTCCTTGGCTTCCGGACTCGCACGCTGAGGATCCGTACTTATTGAAACCGTACATCGGCTTAAGGCAAGGGTTTACACAACGACTGCCCACACCCACATCATAATTTACGGGACAGCCTCTTCTCACCAACCACTTTAGTCCTGCGTGACTGATAGCTAGCCATAACACTGCTGAAGCTAATACAGCTGATACAGAAGTAGGTAATATATTATTATATTAATATAGGTAATATATTAATATAGTATTGTGTATTAAGGGTGGTAAGGAGAAAATTACTAACGAGATTTAGAAGCCCAAGGTCGAATTTTTTTTTATCACATTTGCGAGTAAATAAATAAAATTATAAGGTGAAAAAGATAAAAAAATGTATACCTAGACAATGCCACCTCTGTATGGATAGATATCTAGAGAAATTATCAGTGAAAAAGTTTTGGCTGAAATTAAAATTTGTAAATGCTCGCTTGGCACGTAGTTCATATCTTGAACCACAGATGGCGCTTTTATAAATACTTGATAAAATAGTACGTAGAGCGCGCGCGATGCGTTCGTATGGCGTTATCGGCCCTGGGTTCCATGAACTGCAAAAAAGTACTGAAGTAAAATTAACAAAGAAAAAGCCCGTGGAACAGTAACAGGTCTTATAACGTAATGACACTGTTTACGAGTGAGTATTATAAAAAGATATAAAGACTAAGGCAGGCGGTTTTCCATACATATGTCGCATGTCGCAATAAGTGGTAAAAACCAGGAACATATTATTTATTACTATCCTATTTGCCAGTTCTTGACGAGGTATAAGAATAGTATATATATATATATATATATATAGTATAGTCAGGCAGGACTGGACACGGCTTTTTACCTATTATTACGGAATAAATAATTTATTTCGATTTGTTTATTACAATAAATGAAGATTCAGTTTTACAATTGCTCGTTGTGTGTTGTATATGGTGGAAAATAGAGTGAGTTGATGACAAACGCATGTTATTGTTGTTATATATGCGCTATTCCAAGAAGATTGTGTGAACAAATGTGTGCGTATGTTTGAAACCAAGAAATTAAGTGGAAGATGGAAAAAACAAAGTGACGTGTGGGAAAGTCATAGGTATTTTAAAATTCATGAAGTAGCTACGTCAAATAGAACTAAGTAGTTGAATAAACTACATTAGGTAAATAAAATAAAATCATAAATTATGTAAACCACAACTTCTACTATGTTATACAGGGTGGCTGGGGAGTTGACGTTCAAACGTAAAATTTAGATACTTTATGATGAGGGGTATCCGAATCACCCCCATGTATGTTCTACGATTTTTCGTAATTTTCATTTTCGTAATTTCGCCATTTAATTTTTTTTTGGTACTTTGAAAATTTATGAGTACTGAGCTTAAATCTTAATTTTGAGTTTTCGAATAAATTCTAAGTCAGTTCTGCAATTCCTTAAATAAACCATATTTTTTAGAGTGTTAGGTTAGATTATGCTAATTAGACAAAAAACTGAACCAGAAATGTTCAACAGAGAGAGAAAAAAAAACGAAAACTACTGCTAGGTGAAAATTACGAAAAAAATCATAAAAAAATTCTATCTCGAAAACTACGAAAAATCGTAGAACATACATGGGGGTGATTCGGATACTCCTCATTATAAAGTATCTAAATTTAACGTTTGAACGTCAACTCCCCGGCCATCCTGTATAAAGTTAAAATTCAAAATATACGTTGTGTTTTGTGCCGTTGCTATCGGAGCCGCGCCTTCCACACGAAACTCTAGGTTCCAAACGCAACCTGTTTTTACAACGGGACCATATTACTAAGACTCCGCTGTTCCTCTGTCCGTCCGTCCGTCCGTCTGTTCCCAGGCTGTATCTCATGAACCGTGATAGACAGTTAAATCTTTGACAGAAGATGTATTTCTCTTGTCGCTATAACAACAAATACTAAAAAACAGAATAAAATAAATATTAAAGGGGGCTCCCATACAACAAACGTGATTTTTTTTGCTCGTTTTTGCTCGATATTGATAAAGGACACAGGTAGACGCTTGAAATATTCACAGAATATTTAGTTATATATTCACTTTAAAAATAAATAATTAAATTGAAATAAAATAAATACTTAAGGGGGCTCCCACACAAGAACAAACGTGATTTTTCTTTGCTGTTTTTATAGAAAATGGTACGGAATCCTTCGTGCGCGAGTCCGACTCGCACTTGGCCGGTTTTTGTTTTTCTGGCAACACACAATTGGTTGTTAACCTTTCTTAATAAAACAAGAACCGACTTGAAAATATGCGCTAAAAAGGTAAAAATAATTATTTCAAAAATTCAGCGGGTCGATTCCGTAAAAGATTGCTAACCTTTTTTAAGAGAAATAAGATATACATTGCAGTTTCGCAACAATCGATGAATTTCATACGTCATTTCAAATGCGCAATGTATATCTTATTTCTATGGATTTCAAACGAGAATTGTTAGCTGTCATTTTACGGAATCGAGCCGCTGATCAAAATTACAGTTTAAATCTGAAAAATGGTGCAGCCGAGTGTCGCAGTCGCACATCTAAGTGTTACGTATGCACAATTAAAGACACAAAGTTGTGGTGCAATATGATCACCAGATAAATTTTTAGGTTGTCAAAAGTGATACAGATAATATTTATGTTTTGTCACACATAATGTATTATTCCTTACGCAGTAAGTTATCAGATGATTTCGATACCTAACGTGCTCTTTTATGTTTAAATTTAGAAAAATAATAACATAAGTAACTTTTGTTGCAAGTGATTTCACCGATGATCTATTCGATTAGAAGATGAACTTGTATCATTTATCATGCCTAATGTTCATGATGACACTGATGATACCAATTAAATTTGGTGACATAATTTCTTAAATCGGATTTGGTGTTAATCTAAGTACTTATACAAATTAAGGCTAACTTTTAATTTATTTAAAAAATACCTTAAGTTTAAATTGTTTAGATGATATATAGGTACAGTCCATATATAACACGTTAATATTTTGATTGTCTAAGTGTATGTACGCAACTCTGCACTAACGCATTCTACATATATAGATAGGTGTTGCAGCAAAAGGTAGGTGTGACAATAATCGTAGGTTAATCTTAAGCCGGGTCTTCTGCTCGTGGGTTCGCCGGAACATTACACAAAAACATCTACACAGAACATGTTTTTTTGGAATGCACGTGTTGTCTTCTGCTTGCATGTTTTGTTTAGATGTTTTTAGGTTAATCTTAAGTTGAAACTTAATTTTATTTTCGAGAAGAGTCTAATAGTTATTTCATCTGCTTTTGTACATGACACAGTTGCAGTTTTCTTGTGCTTTAAATATACACATAATACACATAAAGGTAATAATATAAGACGGTTAATTTCAGTTATAATTTTAATTATTTTTAACTGATTCCAGGAGGTTATCAATCCGAATCGTATGTATGTACTTATTACTGTTAGAATTATATATGTTAATATTTATATTTAAATATGTTAGTCTATGACATATGTATGTATACATGTTTGTCCACGTATTTCTACAGATCGGACACTAAAGATCGGATTCTAATAGTAAAAAAATACTTTTATTGAATTTGATACCTTACAACTTTGGCAACAGTGTAAGTTTCATCAAAAAATACTGAACCAAGATTTTCAAGATAATATGGACTTTTAAATGTTTATCAATCACTAGAAAAACACGTCATCGCCCACATTGGTTTAACGGCGGAATTCTAACGCCCATAGACGCTTGAGAATACGATTCGCGGCGCCTCACAGCGTGCTTCATACAATCGAATTTTCCACTTATTTTTGAGACTTTCAAATCAAACACCATCAAATTTTGAAGACGTGCTCTAAGATTTAATATCTAGGTAAGCAGTGAGCCAGTTTTTCGCAATAAAAAAAATTTAGCATTCATATATAAATCAAAACCTATGGGATACTTTCCGTTGTCCTAGAATCATGAAATTTGGCAAGAAGCAAGATGTTACATCACAGCCTACAGATACCAGCTTGACCCTTGTCGACGATCCCAAACTCACTTTCCGTATCCGAACCCTTAAGTCTGAGGAGAGCCTTTGCCTCCCTGTGTGTGTTCTACCGCTTGTTCAATGGGATTTGTTCTGAGGAATTGTTCAAAATGATGCCATACTTTCTACCATCGCAGCGCTCGCCATCGGCAGGGAATTCATTCTCACACTTTAGAACCAAAATGGTCGCGTACAGTGCGGTTTCAGAGAAACTTCCTTCCACGAACGCTGGGGTTGTGGAATGAGCTCCCTGCCAAGTTTTTTTCTAAGGACTACAGTATGGGATTATTCAAGGAAGAAGTTATTGGATTTTTGAAGGGTCGGCAACGCATGAGTGATACCCCTGGTGTTACAATAAGCGTCCATAGGCCACGGTGACCGCTTACCTTAAGGCGTAAGCTGTTTGCCACCTTAGTGGTATAAAAAAAAACAAATATAGGAAAAAATTCAAAACATAATCATAATCCTGTGAGACCGCCTTCAAAACCCCACTAAAAAGTAAAAAATTCAAATTTTTCCTCAAATACTGTTAAATTTCTGTGTCCGACCTTATCTGTATTTTTTGTAGAAAAAGTTGCCAACCCTATATGGCAGTAAGCAAACACTATCGTTAAAGGGAACACAGAGATTACACCGCCGCCATTTGCCGATATTTTTTTCAGTTTAAAAAAAAATTAGCACTAGTGCAGATCTGGTAAACTAAGGAGAGTATTTTATAAGCTACATTATGAACTTGAAGTCGATGCAATAAGAGCCACTTTATAAGAAACTGTATTAAAAATATTTATTATTGTGTTAAAAGGTTTATTTACTCGTGAATTATGTGAAATAGTAATCATATCCATACTAATGTTATTAATGCGGAAGTAACTGTGTGTCTGTCCGTCTGTTACTTCTTTACGCTTAAACCGCTATACTGATTAAGCTGAAATTTGGTATGGAGATAGTATGAATCCCGAGAAAGGCATAGGCTACTTGAAAACGTTAAGTGTGAGTCGGTTTTTTTTCTATAATTGAAGAGTTGCCGTTGAAATCCTACACCGATAACGGAATTTAGCGCGAGTGGAACCGCGGGCAAATTTGGCATAGAGGTAGATTGAGTTCCGGGGAAGGACATAGGCTAATCAAAAACTTCAAGTGTGAGCCGTTTTTTTTTCTATTATTTAGGAGTTGACGTGGAGATAGTGTGAATCCCGAGAAAGGCATAGGCTACATGAAAACGTCAAGTGTGAGTCGGTTTTTTTTCCATAATTGAAGAGTTGCCGTTGAAATCCTACACCGATAACCGAATTAAGAGCGGGTGAAACCGCGGGCAAAAGCTAGTAGTTCTAAAAGGTGCACGGCGAGACGGGGGCGAGCGCACCCAACTAGGTTATGTCGTCACATAATATGACTAGTCGGGTGCTGTCCAACGAGTCATTTGTTTTGTCGCGGCGGCGCCATGACTGTCTCGACGTTGTCGGTTTTATTAAAGGAGGTGACTGACTGTATGAATGAACTGAATGTTTTGTTTTGTTACACATACATATTAGGCATAGCAAACACCCGGAATCAAGACAAATACAAATATTCATTACATAAATGTTTTTGTCATGTGCGGAAATCGAACCCACCTGGTTCAGCCTGTCATTACCCACTGAGCCACGGAGCCGACAAATAGTACAAGAAGGCAAATGACAAAAGTGATTTTAGGCTTTCAAAATAGTTTGTACCTTCATATACTTTATGTAAGTATTTTTAACCGACTTCAAAAAGGAGGTTATCAGTTTGTCCGATATCTTGGTACATATGCAAAATAATATTGCTAGAATTGCACAATATCTGTATGTGCCTATTTGAACGTCTATGTGGGCTTCTAAATGCCACTTTTTATTTTCGTAAAACTTATTCTGACAGAAAAGTAGATCCGTATGGAATACAAAAATAATTGTTTGATTTCCTAACGTGAATCGCCAAACTTAAAAACTGGGTTTAGTAAGGAAACAATTTTTTTTTGCATGTTACAAATGACAAAAATTAACTGAAATCCATGAAACAGAGCACACCCTTCTCTTAATAAAACTAGTACAAACCTATTAAAATTATTAAATATCTCCAGAAATAATTCCATATCCACATTTTAACCTTTGCACTAAACTGGTACTTTTCACAAAACCCGTCGGACGTACGTACGTTAGCGTAAGGTACGTTATATCACGGTAACGCACTTATTTGTTGTGATATTACCACACCGTTAGCTACTCCTTTAAAAAAGAACGCCAAACTTTTCCTTCATTACGCACGGCACGGCCACGCCACCTACAATGGGTTGCGATAAACAGCGATTCACGGAAAATCATATAGAGTTGTAAAGTCAAAGTCAAAGTCAAAATGGTTTATTCAAATAAGGATTTTACAATCACTTTTGAATCGTCAAAGTTATAAAATATTATTTTTTGATTTCTACCGAGAAGAATCCGGCAAGAAACTCGATAGTTACTCTTTTAAAAACACTATCAATAATACAAATAAACTAAAAATACAATTAATGTTTTAAATTAAAAAATTTTAGCCATACAATTTTTTGTTATTTCCATTTTAATTTGGTTTACCTATGCATCCTGTAATTGAGCATCATCAGTCCCAAGGATTTTTATCATTTACATAGTCTGAAATATTGTAGTGTGCTGTTGTAGTATGCCTTTTTACAAAGTACCTGCTTGATAAAAGATTTAAATTTACTTATTGATAGATTTTCAATTTTATTGGGAACTTTTTTGTAAAAGTGTATACATTTCCCCATAAAAGAGTTACTTATTTTGTGTAGACGTGTATGCACCAACAGCATATTTTTACTTCTAGTATTTACTTTGTGAACGTCACTTTTCTGAAACTATTGATATTTTTATGTACATATAAAAGATTTTCATATATGTACTGCGACACTAAAGTTAAAATTTTTACTTCCCTAAACCTATCCCTCAGAGATATCCTAGATCCTAATTTATAAATAGCACGAATGGCCCTTTTTTGTAACAAAAATATTGTATTTACATCAGCAGCGCTACCCCACAATAGGATACCATATGTCATTAAACTATGGAAATAGCTAAAATATACTATTTTTGCAGTGTCGACATCGGTCAATTGTCTTATTTTCTTGATCGCAAACACAGCAGAGCTAAGTTTTTTGGCTAGGTTATGAATATGAGGACCCCATTGAAGTTTGGAGTCCAGCGTTATACCAAGAAAGACTGTTGAATTAACAAGTTCTAAATGCTCGCCATTAATGTTAATATTTGTCTGTCTCTGATTAACATTTGGTAATGTAAATTTAACACATTTGGTTTTTTTTTCATTAAGTAACAAATTATTAGCGTTAAACCAATTTACAATTTTAGAAAAGGCATTATTTAATTCATTGTAATATGTCTGTCGTCTCTTAACTTTAAAAAGCAAAGAGGTTTCATCAGCAAATAAGACAATGTCATGGTTTTTTACATGATATGGGAGATCATTTATGTAAATAAGAAATAGAAAAGGACCTAAAATTGAGCCCTGAGGGACTCCTATAGTGACTGCTGATCCCGGAGAGCTTTCACCGTTGACATCTATTTTCTGTACTCTCCTACTCATATAGGATGTCAAAAGGTCGAGAGCTTTGCCTCTAATACCATAGTGATGTAGCTTCCTGATGAGATTTTCATGTTGAACACAGTCAAATGCCTTAGATAAATCACAAAACACTCCAAGGGCATCATGCGAATCCTCCCAGGCGTTATATATATTTTTTAATAGTGCCACTCCTGCATCGGTTGTGGAACGGCCTTTCATAAAGCCAAACTGTTTACTACTAAATAGCTCATTAATACAGAAATGGCTTAATATTTAAAAACGTAAAAATCTTCAATCGACAATGTCAAACTATTTTCCGTAAGTCTCTTGCAGTTTTGAGCGGTTGCAGCAGGGGCCTTATCGGAAACAGTCTCGAGCTATTTGGACTCTGGAATTCGAGACAAAAATGTCTAGCTATCTAAACCCGTATATGTACTTACATTTTGCTCTCGAATTCCTGAGTCCGAGTAGTTCGAGACTGTTCCCAAAAGGTCCCAGATCTATTTACGGAAAATAACCTGCTAATCGTGAGTTTGACTTTAATTAGGTATAAGTTTTGGTTTTTGTTTTTAATTTAGAACAATCTTTTTTGTAAATTTCTCAATTCTTCATCACGGCTATTGTCTTTGATTAATATTTTCTTCGGGAAAGAGCTACATTAATGAAATTAATAAAATAAAATAGCCATTGATTCTATTGCTTTAGCAAATTTTAGGTACGACCCTCTGACCTTGGGTTTATGGTCGCTAGTAAGTTCACACCATTTCAATATAGTGACTGTAGTTTTGATATTTTGCCACTGGGTATAATTGGTGGACGTATCGAGTTTGTCACTGGTTGACCGTCAACCGCCCAAGTAACACAAACTCTGTATAATAGAGAAACCAAAAACCAGTATATGTCTCCAAGTGTAACAAAAGAAACATAACGGCTTCCGGAAAGGATATAATATGTTTAAAAGAATTTAACAAACTTCATAATTCTTAAAGTTATATAGTGCTCTAGATCACTGTATTGCTAAGCAACGAGTTGTAATAAAGAATTAATATATTCTCCTTTACAACTTTTGTTGCAGCTTTAGGTATTCTGCAATACCTATAGCCTTATATACGAATTTGTTATAGCAACAATCCTTTGAAAAGCTTTGCAAAATTCTCTTATAAAACTCTCCAATATATAAGAACATTTTAAAGAGTTATAACTATTTAAAGGTAAAAAATAATGCTCTTTTGATGCCAGCTGTACGTAAGCATTGATAAAATAATTAGTAAAGCCTTTCCTCCTTATCCTTCGTAAAAGGTCCCTTAGTTAAGGCCTTTAGCTATATAGTAAAGTACAGAGAAGTATTTTAAAATGCTAATGGTTGTAATAAGACCTTATTTTTAGGTAAGAACTATTTTACTTAATGATCCCTACTATTTATTAGTTTCTTAGATTATTTTAGCGAACTGTGCATATGTATCGTAAGTCTTGAAGAAAACTTAAAAGAACTGGTGGTTTCAAACGGAAAGTGCAAAAAGAATATAGAAATATCACCAGTAATGTAAATAGTTAAGTTTCACTAGCGAGACCCTAATAAGCTGTAAATAGCACGTGTTCTATCACTCAGAATGCTATTAGCATTACTACATACTCTCTTAACGCTGCGATGCAGCCTATCCCCTTAAGAAAGTAATTTATACGGCAACAAACTGCCCTCAAGCTGTTTTTTCAAGTTTTATCAAACTGTGTGCTATACTTTAACGTATGTTTAAAATGACTAAAGCTTGTGAGTAAACTGCCACCATTTGCTTTTATTTCCATAATATAACGATTTAATTTTTATATTTTCAGAATGCTTAAAATAACAGTGAGTCTATTTTGCGCTCCTTCAATTTTACCGAAATCTTAATATATATAGATCTCGTGTCACAATGTTTGTCCTCAATGGAGTCCTAAACTACTGAACCGATTTTGATCAAACTTCGTAAATATCTGTTATTTGATCCAACTTAAAAGATAGGATAGTTTTTATCTCGATATGTCAAGTGCGAGCCGGACTCGGGCACTATAGGTAAAAACCAACTTTCGCCGGGTACAGAGGGACGGCAGCGGAACAACGTTCGCCGGGACAGCTAGTTGTTTACTAAAAATAAGAATATCCTTGAGAGCATTTTAATATATTCATACATTAAATAGCTTTTATATCGTGGGCGCGTGAAATATCAATAAAAATATGTATATACTTTCTCAATAAACTGATATCTGCAAGCATATTTCACATTTTTTATTTTTATTGTTATATTCTTTATAACAAAAAATATTGGCCAAGTGCGAGTCGGACACGCGCAAAAAGGGTTCCGTACCATTATCTATAAAACCGGCAAAATAGTCAAGTTGGTTGTATGGGAGCCCCCCTTAAATATTTGTTTTATTACAATTTAATTATTTATTTTTTAAGTAAATATATAATGAAATATTCTGTGAATATTTAAAACGTCTACCTGTTGCCGATATCAATGTCACGTTTGTTTAACGGGAGCCTTCTTAATTATTTATTTTATCCTATTTTTTAGTATTTGTTGTGCACCAGGCTGTCTGTTACCAGACTGTATCTCATGAACCGTGATAGTTAGACAGTCGAAGTTTTCACAGGTAATGTATTTTTGTTGCCGCTATAAACAAATATTAAACGACAGAATATAATAAATATTTAAGGGGGCTCCCATACAACAAATGTGATTTTTTGGCTCATTTTTGCGCGATATTATAACGGCAACAGGTAGAAGCTTGAAATATTTACAGAATATTTAGTTATAATTATACTTTAAAAAAATATAATTAAATTAAAATAAAACAAATATTTAATGGGGGCTCCTATACAACAAAAGCATTTTTTTGCCGTTTTTATAGATAACTAGCTGACCCGGCGAACGTTTTTCTGCCGCACCAACCTAATGTGTGTGTACTAATTCAGAAACCTTCCCCGGCATGTGCATAACAACTTACCAAAATTTCATTACAATCGGTTTACCCTTATTGCGCGAGTCCGATTCGCGCTTGACCCTGTCTGTCTGACACTTGACCCTGTCCGACTCGCACTTGACCCTGTCCGACTCGCACTTGACCCTTTCTTCTTTCTCAGAAACCTGTCCCGGCGTGTGCATAATAACTTACCAAAATTTCATTAAAATAGGTTTACATTTATTGCGCGAGTGCGACTCGCACTTGACCCTTTTTTTCTTTCTCAGAAACCTGTCCCGGCGTGTGCATAACAACTTACCAAAATTTTATTAAAATCGGTTTACACTTAGTGTGCGAGTCCGACTCGAACTTGACCGTTTTTTTCTTTCATTAAAACCTTGCCCTAAAACTAACAAACACAACAAAAAAAATTTACTCGAATTGGTCCAGCCGTCTTCGAGTTTTCCTTAGTGCGCGATGTCGACCGACTCGCACTTTACCGTTTTTTTCAAACAACATAAACAAACACTAACAAAAAAAACAAAGAAAAAACTGGTTGCCTGTAAAGTCGGTATACGGGCGAAAGTTTTACGTGACAATGATTTTATGTCTGTCTCTCTCGCTCTTAGGCGGGCGCGTGCCTCTCACTCGCTCTCATTGTGAGCGCATAACGTGAGCGGAGCGTAACGCAGTTTCTTGAGGTGTCACCCGGCAAACCAATTTATAAGACGTTGTCACGTCAAAAAAAAAAGGAGATGACATCTGTACTCATAACATCACTTTTTGTAAACGGAACCATTGCGCGATCTAATTCGACAACAACGCCATATAGTTAGCAAATAGGAAACATTTTTATATTGTAAAAATTTCAACACATCTAAGTTATGACTTCACACGATTTTTTAACACAAAATAAATGGCTATGTGCGAGTAGAATAATTAATAATTAAGAAGCAAGTCAAATTTGCGTCGTTAGATTACACGTTGTTACAGAATGCGTTGAAGAAATAAAGGTTCCCTGTAGGTGATAGCGTGATAATATGTAGCCTATATGATGACCCGACTTCTTAATAATATTCGTGCCAAATTTGAAGTAAATCCATGCAGTACTTTTTGAGTTTATCCCGAACATATATACAGACAAACAGACAAACAAACAGACATACAGACAAACAGACAAAAATTTTAAAAACTATATTTTTGGCTTCGGTATCGATTGTAGATCACACCCCAAGTATTCTTTTAAAAAAAATATTCAATGTACAGTTTTGACTTTCCTACCATTTTATTATATGTATAGATGGTACGGAACCCTTCGTGCGCGAGTCCGACTCGCACTTGGCCAATTTTTTATTGTTATAAAGATGCGTTTATAGAAGTACCTAAATACAGCCAGTATCACGAATAGTGAAAAATAATTCTAAAACAAAGTACTGATCGGTACTTGAAATACGGCTGGCGCTGTCAAATGTTGTTATGATGTCTTGATATTATTATTTTTGCTTCTCTTTCAGTATATACGTATATACTTTTCTTTACAGTTCGGCTTTAGTTATTGTTCTGAGAGTTCGACGAATCCACCAATATGACAGCTACTGTCCAGCTGTGTATTCTTATTCGTATGGTATTCAATGACATGTCGAGTAAGAAAGAGTTTTTGACAATGATTCCTTTCACTTCATAGAGCTACCGTAAGTTGCTTAGGATATATTGTCGTCTATGTATGTAAGTGACTAATTTATTTTTGCTCGTCGGTGTTAGCTTAGCCATTTTTTAGCGCCTTAACTATTGCGATGATGGGCTTTAAACATTAACCTTTGTGTGGCCCGACCATTAGTATATAGTCGTTCGTTAATTTGTATGCATTTCCATTTATTTAGTTAGATCAACAAATTTAATGTGCCTAATTTAAACTAATGTACAAATCATTAAACGAGATGTAAAAAAAAATTGGTACAGTTTCCATTACTACGTTTGTGGACACAAGAAGAGTGTAAAGGGTATTGGAGTTCATGGAATTACTATCCATTTATGTTTACTTTCTTTTAAACACCTAAAATGCATTGCTGTAGTTTGTTGTGGTTTGTGTGGATATTACTGATGGGTTTGTATTGCAGATTATATATTTTTCTTTTTGCTATGTATATTTACTCAGTGAGAGTAAATTGAATTGACATGTTTAAAAAAATGTGGGTAGTTATCAGCCACAGACATACAAAACTGGACAGAGCGTTTACTAGCCAGCTGTGAAAAAAAAAATGGTTTTGTCTATGAGAAAAGACACCACAGGTTAACTTTGTCTCTTCCTATCCCCCTGCCCCGCTATGCTCCTCGCGCTGCTCATCGCTCTGCTTCTCGCTCTGCCGCGATGTTGCACACTCTGTCCACACACTGATCTACTCTTTACTTTGACTCGCGACCAAAATCCGACGAAACAGGGAGCGGTAGGCATGACGTGTGGCATGATGAGTAAAGTGGCCACACTACGTCTCCGCCTCATTCCCTCGCTACTTTCCATACGAGAGTGTGGCCAATTTCGTGAGCCTATTGCGCAGTCCATAGTACAGATTACAGAACTCGAAGTCTATGGTATCAGCAAAGAAAAATAACAATGATACGCACACCTAAAGGTTTTATGTATGGTACCAGTGATAGATAAGGATACTTTTATTTCAAATGAGTGTTTCCGCGGGATATGTTTAGCCGCGGGTGACGTCACGGGGAATTATTTCTTTACGTTGTAATAGAGCAATGTATTATCCTGATTTTTGAGGCAAGAATACCAAGGCAAGTTTAGTAAATAGGAGGCTAGACATAGGATACTTTTTATGCCTGATTTTTGGGACAGGAGTAGCTGGAAGGATTGCGCTTTAGTACATTTAGTAAGGTTACGAGGTAGACATAACATAAAGTGTATCCCGGTTGAAATATACTCATGGCAATCCATACTACTGCTATAATCAATTCCTTTCAAAAAAAATAAGTAACGACTAATTTTCGAGATATAGAACGGTACTAATAGTACTAATTTAGTACGGACACAAACGTGACGAAACTGAATTTTCTATGTATGTATGTATATATTTATATATTTCTAAACTATTTGCCCTAGTCTGTCATAAATATGAAACATTTTTGATTTATGAAGGGAGAGATAAATGTTTAAAAAACCCGGCCAAGTGCCGTTTCACGTTTGTATGGGAGCCCCATTTAATATTATTTTTTTTCTGTTTTATAGTATTCGTTGTTATAGCGGCAACAGAAATACATCATCTGTGAAAATTTCAACTGTCTGACTATCAAGGTTCATGAGCTACAGCCTGGTGACAGATGGACAGACGGATGGACAGTGAAGTCGCACTAATAGGGTCCCGTTGTTTACCCTTTGGGTACGAAACCCAAAAAACCGGCCAAGTGCGTGTCGTGCATGCTTTAAGTCAGGGTTCCGTAGAATGAGAGTTATAGCGAATACCTGAAACAATTTTCATAGTAGTAGGTATTTTATAAAGCTCTATGACGCTTTTAATCCCGTTTTATTATTTTTAAATAAGTAATGGAACGCGTTAATTTAAAAGCTCTATTATCATGATTTTTAAAATTTTCAAAACATGAAGTTCAATACTTAGAATTGGAAACACAAATTTGAAGCCAGTAAACTCGTAAGTTTTACATCTAAAGAAAAATTTACTAAAAAGCCTCAAATGTATTTAAAAGACCTATCTTACGACATGCCACAAAAGGCCCGGGAAAAATAATTCATTCTTCAGTTCTTCATCTGGGGAGGGAATATCTGTAAAATTTCATTAGAATTGATGCGTAATATGAAAGGTTCCGTTTTTGCTATTTGGTCACGGTACCACCGCTAAGTAAAATAATAAACATATTAAACATTTAAAAAAAAATTTTTTTATGGGCGTTAGTGCTAAGAAATTTGAAGCCGTGAACTGTGCAAGTGTTCTAGAATGTGCTACTACATACTTTTTTGTTAAAATACATTTTAAACACGGGGCCATTAACTCTTTCGAGTTATTAAAAATTTAAGCAACCCATTAATCAATCAGTGTCAAGGGTAACGGAATAATAAACTCAAGTTCAAAGCGCAAGAAGTAACTGGTCCGGAAGAGAAGGGCGGAGGCAGTAAAGATGAGGCTTGGAACGACGACTAAGCAAAAACCTTTAAAATATTTTATTTAGCCTACTAATATTATAAATGTGAAAGTTTGTATGTCTGGATGTTTGTTACTCAATCACGCTTTGACCACTGGACGCATCGGGATGAAACTTGGCATACATATAGGTTAGGTCCTGGAATAGCATATAGGCTACTTTTTATCCCTAAAAATTCAAAAGTTCCTGCGGTAATAACTATAATAGAGTTAAACGAACTATTACTGCACCTATAGCATGCTGTAGCAATTCATTGGTATAACTAATTGATTGGAGTTAATTAAGGAGTTCCACGCCGATAACCGAATTTAGGGCAGGCGGAGCCGCTAGCAAAGTAGTATACTAGTGTATAAAATGCTAAGGAATTTAACTAAAATTAGATGTCCATTTTGTCGCGATTGTAAGGTTGACAAATACTCCAGGTGCCATCGCGTCCAATAATTTTGCGTTATTTGCTGCACTAACTGAAAACGTGTCAACCGATAAATCTTTTGATTTTGTTAAGGGTACTCAGGTATCGCATTTAAGGGTTGCCCTATCAAAAAATGACCAGGGGTTACCTCTAAGTCACTGGGATCTTGAGACAAAGCACAAAGAGGATGGGAATTGAGAGCTGCCTCTATCTTTGCGAATACGGTAGTTAACTCCTCGAACGTGAGAGGTGTCTCTCCAATGACAGGTTTGAGATGTGTTTTGGCCGACTTGACAGCCGCCTGAAACAAACCACCCCAATGAGGACAGGCAGGGGGGTCAAAAATCCACTTTATTCCGCGTTTTGCTAATTCAGAACCAATAGATGATTGGTTTAGGGTTAGGAAATTTTTGACATCCGTTAGGTAATTATTAGCACCTACATAATTTCTACCACAGTCTGATCTAATTAGGCTAGGTATTCCGCGTCGCGAGCAAAACCGCGATAACGTTGCTATAAAAGCCTTCGTCGTTAAGTCCGACACAACCTCAAAATGTACGGCTTTAGATGACAAACACACAAACACGCATAGGTAACTCTTTGTGATTTTTCGATTGCGAGAAGTTTGCACTTTAGTGTAAAATGGGCCTGCGTAATCCGTACCTACGTGGTCAAATGCTCTAACTGCCGTAACACGGTCTTTCGGTAGGTCGCCCATGGGTGGCTGGGACACGACAGCTTTTAAACGATAACAAGGCAAACACTTATAAATTACACTTTGAATAGCTCTGCGGGCAGAAAGGATCCAATATTCACGAGTTAAAATAGCTTGCAAGGCATTTAAACCCATATGGGAATTTGTAATGTGATAGTGGGATATCAAAAGTTTTACAAAATGATAATTTTTAGGGAGTAGTAGGATGTCGTGCGTCGTAGGGAAGGTCCGAGTTTCTCAAACGACCGCCGACCTGAATGAGTACCGGCCCCATATGGAGTACTGCTGCCATCTATGGGCGGGTGCACCCGGATACCAGCTTAGCCCTTTTGACTCGGTTCAACGACGGGCTGTGAGAATTGTCGACGATTCCAAACTCACTTGCGGTATCGAGTCCTTAAGTCTGAGGAGAGACTTTGCCTCCCTGTGTGTGTTCTACCACTTGTACAATGGATTGTGTTCTGAGGAATTGTTCGAAATGATGCCCACGGCTAATTTTTACCATCGCACCGCTCGCCTTCGACAGGGAATTCATTCTCACACTTTGGAACCGAAATGGTCGCGTACAGTGCGGTTTCAGAGAAACTTCCTCCCGCGAACGCTTGGGTTGTGGAATGAGCTCCCTGCCAAGGTTTTACAGTATGGTCTTCAAAAAAGAAGTTATTAGATTTCTGAAGGGTCGGCAACGCGCGAGTGATGCCCCTGGTGTTGCAAGCGTCCATAGGCTACGGTGACCGCTTACCATCAGGCGGACCGTTAGCTTGTTTGCCACCTTAGTGGTATAAAAAAAAAAAAAAATGAGGCCACGTTGGTGAATAAATGGGTTAAGACGTCTCAATGAGGAACGGAGAGTTTCGCGGCGCTGTAAACATTCTAGTTCACAAGCAGAAGAATCAGTCTGTAATAATTTTACAATAGATAGTGGGGACTCCTTTCTTTCTTCAGACGTTAGGTATGGGACAGATATGCGGGAATTACGATTTTTTGTGTTATGGACAAATCGACGGATGTACCCTATACAACAAATAAGTTTTTCAAAAGAACTGTAACGCTCTACAATAAGGTTAAAATCAATGGAAGGGCTGGTTTTAACTGTCAATAGACACTTTAGTCCGGGAAGGTTATCAGACTTCATTTTTGTCTGTTCACTTGTAGGCCACTCACAAATAGGCTGTTTTAGCCAGTGGGTGATCAATTAAAGGGGAGACTAGGAGGCCACGTGAAGCAATATCACTGGGGTTTAAGTGGCCAGGAACAAATCGCCATTCAGACGGCATGTCTGAATTGATTATTTGGGACACGCGGTTAGCTTCAAAGGTTTGAAGATGGTGTGGAGGGGTTTTAAGCCACGCAAGAACTATTTTGCTATCTGTCCAACTATAGATAGATTTCAACACTATTGTAAACAACGTGTTGAAGTAATTTTGAAAGGAGAGTAGCTCCTAACAATTCCAGCTTAGGAATTGTTAATGAGTCCGAACAGGGGCAACTTTACTCTTGGCCATTAAAAGTTGAACGGAGCAATTTCTCTCTTCATCTTCAGCTCTTAAATAAACTGAGGCAGCATAGCCAGCCTCAGATGCATCGCAAAAACCGTGGATAGTAACAGAGACTGTTTCTCTGCTAGGTATGTGTCGGGAAATAAAAACTTTACGCACATTATGTAGGTCTTGGGCAAATAAATTCCACTCAGATAACAGTTCAGGACTAAGGGGTTCATCCCAAGTGATCCCTGATACCCACAACCGTTGCATAAGGACTTTAGCCTTAAATACGACAGGAACAATCCATCCACGAGGGTCGTATATTAGGGCAATAAGGGATAGCACTTGACGTTTGGTTACTGTTTCTAAGAGTTCAAAGCAAAATCTATACGTGAAAGCATCATTACAGGGATCATATTGCAAACCCAAAATTGACACTGTCTCTGGGTTATTAGGGTCTTGAAAGGAGTGGGCTATTTGCAGGTGATCTGGTAGTAGGTCATTCAAAAGAGCTGGATTATTACTGATCCACTTTCGCAATTCATAACCACCCGCTTTCATAATGTCTATAACCTCTTGTTTGAGGATACGAGCTTGCTCTAACGATGCTGCTCCCGGCAAGACATCGTCGACATAGATATCGTTCTCTAGGATTTTAGCAGCATTGGGAAAGGTGGATTTCTCTTGTTCTGCAAGTTTTAATAGGACACGTAAGGCTATAAAAGGGCTAGAACGCAGACCGTAGGTGTTTGTATTTAACTCGAAGGTACACAATTTCTCAGAGTTAGATTCGCGCCACAATACTAACTGGTACTTTCGATCGTCTGGGTGGACCCCGGTCATTCGGTACATCATCTTGATGTCGGTCACGAAAACGACAGAATGTCGTCTGAAATTCAGGAGGATATGAGTGATGTCTTTTTGTAACTTAGGTCCGGTATGTAGGCACTGATTTAGGGATGTACCAGACGAAGAAGGACTGCTACCGTTGAACACAACACGAATTTTTTCGTCTCCACTACTTTTGAACACACCATGGTGTGGGATGAAATAATGTTCATTAGTAAAAAGGTTAGCTTTTGACAACGACATGTGACCCTAGGGTTATGTACTCTTGCATAAACGCTATATATTTGTCACGAAGAGCAGGATTCAATTGCATACGCTTTTCAAGGTTGAGAAAGCTTTTATATGCAATACCTCTGGATTCACCAAGGGAAGGACGATCTGTTAAAAAGGGTAGCCGAACCGTAAATCGACCATCAGGTTCTCTTAAAGTTGATTTTTTAAAAAACAACTCACACTCTTGGTCTAAGGGATTAGGAGGAGGTAAGTGAGGGGTTTCTTCAATTTGCCAGAACCGCTCTACAATACTGGATAAAGACACTCCAGTCATAGGTGACTCTACTTCTAAATACTGCCTTCGACTGGACCGGAGGAATGTATAGCCAAATATAGTAGACAGCGCTGTAAGACCGCTAGGTGATAAAATTACTTTATCCCCTTTTAATAAAGTGCCAAATACATCAGCGCCAAGGAGTATATCAATGGGGCCTGGTTTATGAAAGCAAGGATCTGCTAAAGGTAAGGTACCGGTACACCTCACTATATTTTTAGGTAATTCAACTTCTGGATGTATACCAGCAATAACATCAACAACCATGGCTGTGGTACTAATCTCAGGGTAATCACAATGCACAGGTTTTATCGACAAACGGACAGTACCACGACTGAATCGCCTCAACATTACCAATTCCGCGGACAGGCGTGCAAGAGGGAGATAAAGGTATGTTCATACGATCAACAACTAAGTTTGTAACAATCAAACAACCTTGAGCGCCAGTATCACACAATGCACGGGACTCTACATAACCGTAAGTAGTTTTTACATGTACTAAGGCAGTAAGTAACACTAAGGTATTTTGAGGAACACTTGTAGAGAAAGGGACTGTGGTTGGCAATGAACAGGTTTCTAGCTATGCATTACGTGAGGTTCCACCTCTCACCCGGGAGGTATCACTGACATTGTTACTTTGTCTACGAGAATATGATGATGGCTGATAGGTTTTATCATGAGGAGATTCGGATCGTCGCCGAGACGAAGTTTGGAAGGATCGTGTCTCTGTTGACCGTAAGGGGGAGTGGTGAGGAGAACGCTGAGGTGTACGGCGAGGCGAATGCGAAGGTTTTCTGCGTGCAGGGTTACCTTTTGAATAATGATAGCGAGCAGCCCCGCCCGTGCAAGGAGGTAACTTACGCTGTTTTTGAGTAGGAGTATCACGAAAGGATGTGCGATTGTAATTAATAGGACTCGACGATTTTTTTGGGTATTCCGGATAACGAGGGTCATTAAAACATAGCATAGTATGGTGGGATGATCGCCGGCATGTAGCACAACGGTAATCACGTTTGCACTGGGCCATAATGTGTTTGTCTAAACACCGGTAGCATAAGTTATTAGTCTGGACAAACTTAGAACGTTCACTAGGACTCATCTTAATAAATTCGGGGTACTCTCTTAAATAATGGGATGTACTAGTACACAGGTGACAACATGACATAGGTTTTAAGGGTGACTGTGTGGACACATAGGTATGTTTAGGTAACGGGCGCGCACTAAATTTAGAAGGAATTGCATCAACAAGCGAAGCGTTGCCCACATTGTCATGGTGTCTACACTCATCTTCCAAAAATGTAACAAGCTGCTCAAATTTAGGGAGTTCATTGTTGTCACCACCATATCGTCGTTCAAAACGCGATTTTAAGTCGGATGGCAATTTTGATAAACTAACGTGTACTAGGATATACGACCAAGACTTCACAGGCAATTCCAAGCGCTCTAAACAGCGATAGGCCGTAAGTAAGGGATTCAAAAAACTAGCGCGTAAACCAGTAAGTTTGCTGGTTATGTCGGGTAAACTCAGTATATGGGTTATGTAGGTATCCGCTAGCACTCTGGTGTTGTGGTACCTCCGTTTCAATAGGTCACGGGCAATTTGATAATTTCGCGCTTCTATTTTTAAATGTAATAAAAGGCGCCGAGGTTCGGCAGACAGTGCGCCGACCAAGTACTGTAATTTTACAGTAGGAGATAGATTAGTTTGTGAATCAACAATACTATCAAACTGATCAACAAAACTAATCCATGTGTCAGGACATCCAGAAAATTTTGGGATAGGCAAGTCCGGCAGACGATTAGAAGCTCTCGACTCAGAAACAGGGGGGATATTTTTAATAGGAGTGCTAAAAGCCGTAGGATTAGACTGTGTCGGACGTAACTCAGAATACTTAATTCGTAGGTCTTCCACCTGGTCCCGAACTGACCTCACCAAGTCTCGAATTTGGGTATACTCATGAGTATCAATTGAAGGGTCAAGGCCGCCTAATAACTGGGAACAGGCGTCATTAAACTTAGAGTAGTTTGATTCTAATTCTGTTAAACGTACTAATAATTTAGGTATAGGTAAGGAATTCAGTGACTCAGAGATGTCTTCCACCCACTGAGTAACAAATCTAACTGTGCCCATACCTTTCCGATAATCACTAGTTTCTGTATACAAAATATTTTTCATTCTAATTGTCTCGTCACTCACGGTTGACATGTTTTCAACAGCAACTACTAGTTAAATAGATAAACGTAAGAACTCGCGGTATATTTGTACAGAGTAGGTATATAGTTTATAAAAAGTGCAAGATATAGGATGGTAAGGTAATCTGCAGTAAAAGATTTCAACGAGCTCGGTAAAGGCTTGCGGTCGCAACACACTTTGTACAACAATATGCATAGATAATATAACCGGCTATGTACGTCGCTCGTAGGTATGTCCCTTAGTCATAAACAAGTAACGTCACAAGCACATTTCTACTTCGAAATTTATTAAAATATATTACAGTGGAAGCTGAATGAGGGTCCCCCCTCACTTTAGACTTTAACTTTAAAAACTTTAAATTTACCTAAAAGACTGAGGAGGACGAAACCACGCTCTGCTACCAAAAACGTATGGGAAAATGCTAAGGAATTTAACTGAAATTTCTAGGTGGAATAAAATAGTAGATATGGTCAGTCAGGTGGACTTACGTAGATATAGGAGTTCATAAAATCACTGCAGATCCAACACGATAGGTATAGGTTCACAAGCACTGTTTAAGGTCCACAGGATATAGGTACAAAATTGCAATGTACTGTATGTGGGTACACGCGCCGACCATGCGTTCACACCAGTGTCAGTGGGTCAACTGTCATACATTGATAAGGAAAAGGAGGAGGGCCTTGCGGTGCAGTATAGGTAAAGAATATAGGGTTGAAGCAACAAGTATTATTTAATCTACGTAATAACATTTATACAGTCGGTTGTCGTCTTTAAGGTTTAGAAAAATTCTACATTATAGACATTCATGGCGCTGTGTCGACCAAACTTATAACTGGCTGGTTAGTTCCCGAATGGCTATAAAGGCACATAGCAGACCTGGCAGACGTTGTTTTGCCTTTACCATTGCTGACCAACCACCCCCACCCCCTGAGGGTCATAGCGTGACGTAAAATAGTATAATAACCTTTCTCAAGAATTAGACTTTCAACAGTAAAAATATTTTTTAAATGCAACTGGTAGTTTCAGAGAATAATACGTTCGAATTTGTCAAATAAATAAATAATAAATATTTTTTGGACATTACACACAGCGCCGTCCGGCCCCAAAATAAGCAAAGCTTGTGTTATGAGTACCAGAAATCGGGTCCAAGTAAATAAATGTTATTTTTTTTTGTAAATACATACTTATCATACATAAATACACCCAAACACAAATGTTTATAAAAACAAACATTAATTTTTGTCCAGTGCGGGAACCGAACCAACACCCTCTGCATAGCAGCTAGCCACACTACTTACTAGGCTACGAGAGTGTGAAATGAGACTGGTAGTTTCAGAGATTAATGCGTACGAATTTTTGAAAGCGACTGGTAGTTTCAGACATTATAACGCGTTGATGCAAAAAAACTTTATAAAAAAATATTTAGGCTTTGTATTAAGAACACAGTTCATCCTAAATAATTGATAGGTTTTTGTGACGTAAGTTAGTATGTATGTAGATGTAAGTTTGTATAAAAATCTGTGATTTTTGTTGTTAAAGCTATGACTAGTTTTGGTTTGGAATTAGGAATTACGTGTTTAAGGGTTTCTGGAACATTATCTGTTAATGGGGTGTGAAATTAAATAAAAAATCCACTAACCCTAAATAAAGGTTCCCTATAGAGCAAAAATATTACTGATTAAACATTGAGCTTCGTGTTTTCTTAATTAAGCCGTCCCATTACCACGAAAAAAAACCTCAATCACGCCGCAATTGAGTAACTTAAGGGTGACTTCAGTTTTGCCACAGAGATAGCAAGAGAGACGAAAAAGTACTTTTTATACCAATAATCGAAAGTTCCTATTACTTAATAGATTATTCCGCAGGCCACTCCTCTATCACGTCGTAATAGAGTTACAACTGGGTGACTTCAATGTTAGCACAGAGATAGCAGGAATATCCTAATAATTGAGTGTTCCCACTACCTAATAGATTATTCTGCGGTAAAATATTCGTTAACGTCGCAACGGATCAACTGGGTTTCCTCATTTTTACACAGGAATACCTTAATTTAGGTGAACATAGAATTACTCTTTCCACGGGAACAGAAGACAGTGCAACGATGTGATTGGATTTGACTTGGGCAGGAATAGGTTTCTGGGGAGGCAGATAAAAAATAGACATTTTTTTTATTCGGTTTAATCCCGCGGGCAAAAGCCAGTCCGACGTATTTATTTATAAATTATTATTCCGTTGAAGTAGTATGTATATAAATTAGAGGAGAACTGGCCGGTGGTTTCTATTAAAAAAATTAGTGTCGGACAACCGTCCGGAATCGTGACAACTTGTGCCTTTCACTTTTTATGTCTGTCTCTCTCGCTCTTAGGCGGGCTAACCATGCCGCGTGCCTCTCACTCGCTCTCATTGTGAGCGCATAACGTGAGCGGAGCGTAACGCAGTTTCTTGAAGTGTCACCCGGCAAACCAATTTATAAGACGTTGTCACGTCAAAAATCTACAAATTTATAAGAAGCCCTAATGCCTTCTTTTGCAGTAAAATAAGCAGGTAGTCGGTTTTGTAACGTGAAAATGTTTTTATTATTGGCTATTTAATTTGTTGGTGTTTTTTTTACAGGAATTGTTCGTGATACACGAAGTGTCGTTTCATTTAGATGCTATTTCATTAAGTGAGTATCTATTACCTTTCTTTAAATAATACACAAGGTCTTGTTTTACCTTACATGATACTCAAAGTGTTGTTTCACTTAGATGATTTTTAATTAAGTGAGTATCTACTACCTACCTAAGATGATAAACAAAGTGTTGTTTTATTTAGATGCTATTTCATTAAGTAAGTGTCTATTACATTACCTTACATGATATACAAATTGTTATATTCAGATCTTATTTCATTAAGTAAGTATCTATTACCTTATATGATACTCAAAGTGTTGTTTCATTTAGATGCTTTTTAATTAAGTGAGTATCTATTATCTGCCTTACATGATAAACAAAGTGTTGTTTCATTTATATGATATTTCATTAAGTGAGTATCTATTACATTACCTTACATGATATACAAAGTGTTGATTTATTAAGATCATATTTTATTATGTCAGTAAGTATTTATAACCTTACATGAGTTTTTATTACCTTACATTTAAATGGTATTTCATTAAGTGAGTATTACCTTGCATTACCACTGGGCGGATCGTAATGAATCATCGCACACATATAGGTTAGGTCCTGGAATAGGACATAGGCTACTTTTTTATACTGAGAAATTCAAAAGTTCCCGCGGGAATAGCTATAACCGAGTTTAAACAAACTAAAGCTACAGCTATAGCTTGCTATAGCAAACTTCATTTGTATAATTAAAGAGTTCCTCGCCGATAACCGAATTTAGGGCGGGCGGAACCGCTGGTAAAATCTTGTACAGGTATATTTTTTTAACTTAATATTAAAAAAATACAATGTATTGTTACAAAAGTAATAAATAACATATAATGTTTTAATCAGAGTTTAAATAAGTTCTAATTCTTTGAAGCACTCCAGCGTGGTACTTCCACTGTAAAGCATCACACCGCCCGTCGAATAGTCACACTCCAGCGTGACATTATCTGCACGTCGCTTCGAAGTTTCTTCAGTAGTTCGGCATATATACAAACTGAATTGCAAGTTAAGTGGACCACAGCGATCCCCAGGCGTGACATCTCACCTGGCAGAAGATCTCCCCTACGCCGCTTTCCACAGAACTATCAAATATAATAGATTCAAAGTCAAAGTCAAAGTCAAAATGGTTTATTCAAATAAGGATTTTACAATCACTTTTGAATCGTCAAAGTTATAAAATATTATTTTTTTAATATTAAAAATCAAATCAACCCCCTAAAGATAAAAAAAATTATGCATCCGTTTTTCATTTAATGAATGAATATTTCTATTACAGTACACGACAAAAATATGAATATGCGGTGATACCCCTTAAGACTCCAGAGGCATTAATGAAACCCTCATGCATAGACGTCTCTAGACCTACAATTTTCTACGTATTTGGGTACCGGGGTAGACCGGATGGCCCAGCGACCACAAGAATGATGGCGACGTTTGTCGACACCGGGAAATTAAACGTTATATCGATAGACTGGGAGGAAGAATCCAAACCCGGAACTTTGGGAGTAGCACTCGGATACCTGATGGTAGTGTTGCCTAACGTTAAGATGGTAAGCTTGTGGGCATATTATTTGTTATACATATGGTAATATAGTATAAGTCAAATATAAATTTGGCGGAAATTGATTCTATTTAAGGTAAAGCCAATTTTTGGCCAAGCCTTTAACTAAATTAATTAATTATCTGGTAGAACCTTTATACTACTTATAGCAGTGACATTTGAATAATTGAAGCTAGTTGTCATTCATAACGGAAGCAACTGTCTGTCACTCCAAAACTTTAACTCTCTGTCACTCCAAAACTTTAACTCTCTGTCACTCTAAAACTTTAACTCTCTGTCACTCCAAAACTTTAACTCTCTGTCACTCCAAAACTTTAACTCTCTGTTACTCCAAAACTTTTAACTCTCTGTCAGTCCAAAACTTTAACTCTCTGTCACTCCAAAACTTTAAGTCTCTGTTACTCCAAAACTTTTAATTCTCTGTCAGTCCAAAACTTTAACTCTCTGTTACTCCAAAACTTTTAACTCTCTGTCAGTCCAAAACTTTAACTCTCTGTCACTCCAAAACTTTAACAGAAGGTTAATGTTAATAGTATAACAGGTTAGGATAGAGTAGGAGTATCCTGTTACCAAATGCACCGGCTAGGTGCTCAGGAGATAGCGACATAGGTAGAGAAGGTTCAGAGGCAAGTAAAGAAAATACTTTTCAATGTATACTGTTTCAAGTTTATAATAACAATATTCAATGGTCAGTATTAACCTAATCACATAAGGTGATTCTTAACCCTCAGTTAACATAAATAAGACCTATCTATTTTACAATAGTAGAGAACAACCTAACTATCAGAAAGATAGAAAAACCGTAAGCATACCTACACAGACTGCTAAGTGTGCGGTTTTTGAAGTATATATTTAAGATAGAATATAAAATAGTTTCTTCGGCTCAGGGCCCGATCAGCGATCTTCCACGTCGATCACACCCCGCAGGTCTCCGCCGCCAAAGTAGAATTTAGGTGACCTATCGACGTGTGGTGAGTAGTGTACGCCAAGGCTTTAGTAAGCCGGCAGAATGCTATGCCGCACGTGGCAGAAGTTCGCCCCGTAGCTACGGTGATCAGCGGCGCTCAGGCTGAAGCACTGCCACCGTACAGGCCGAGGATTTGGAGTATGGATAGGGTTGCCATAAATATTGGGAACTAATACGGGACGTTTAAGGTCATATCTCTCGAAATTAGCATCGAGTCTCAAAAAACTGTATTTTCGTGCCATTTTATGCAATTTTCCATAAAATTGACCATTTTGCGACGGTCTTATTGCTGCATACGCGTATTTTATTGTAAAACGGGACAAAATAGCAATGCAAGGGACAAGGTTCCCAAATAGGGTGACAGTACCGTATATACGGGACGTATGGCAACCCTAAGTATAGAGTACTCCAGGCAGGCCGAGGATTTGGAGTAAAGCACTCCAGGCCTCCCTCTGTGCTGACGTTGTTAGAAGGCTGACGCGCACCGACCCTCGCGGTGGTCATCAGTTACGGAACAGAGCCGAAAGGTGACAGTTTAGCAGTAGCTAATTTGAACCGTGCTGCGTGAACAGAAATACAATATTTATATTATTTGGGAATCTTAAAAATACGGGCGAACAAATAGTATGAATAATGTAATGGTTTAACAGTGGCGCAGTCATAATGTGGAGTATAGCCTTTTTTCTCTAACCATTTTAGTCATGCGTGACAGGTGGTGAGCCCATCGCCAAAATATTTTGATATACTGTATCTGGACTAAGGCGGCTTAATATATGTCAAATAAGTCGTAACTTACTAACTTAAGAGTAGTAAATGGTAACATAAAAGACTTATATAGCCCCTTTGCCGATTCATAACGAACTATGAAAAGCAAGTCAGAATTTGACAGTACTTATAAATAATACAGAAAATTAACGTTTTATGTATTTTTTTACATTTTAAAATTATCTAAATTATTGTGTTTTGCTACGAGAACCCAACTTTATTTTATAGGAGAGTTCCAGATTCAGAATCGTCTTTCCTGAAAATTTTGAATCCAGACTTGATTCAATCAAAAGTTTTTTGTTATAGTTAGGTCAGCAGTTGGGACATGTCATCACAAAGCTATCCGGCTTGGGACTGGACATGGACAAAGTACATTTGGTGGGCCACTCCCTTGGGGCACAACTAGTCGCTTTCACTGGAAGACAGATCATTGCCAACGGGAAACTTGTGGGAAGGTAAAATATACTAAAAAATTAATAGAAACGATCAGCAACCTTATTGAATTTTTTACTAAATAACTTATATTCTTTATATAATACTAGAAATGACCAGAAACCTATTAATACGAGGAGTTCCGTACCTCGAAAGGAAAAAACGGAACCCTTATAGGATCACTTTGTTGTCTGTCCGTCCGTCCGTCTGTCCGTCTGTCAAGACCCTTTTTCTCAGTAACACGTGGAGGTATCAAGCTAAATTTTATATCAAATAATCAAGTCCACTGTCCATTGGAGCTGTGAAAAAATCAAACTTCTGAGCCAACGCAATCAAAAGATACAGCCGTTTATGTCGCAAATTTTCGAAACTCGCAAGGGAATCAAAACCTACAGGGTACTTCCCGTGAACTTAGAATCTTGAAATTTGGTACGAAGTAACGTCTTATAGCACAGATAAAGGAAAAATCGCGAAAACCGTAAATTTTTAATTATATCATATAATAAAAAATATTTTTAATAATATACAAAAACAAATAATAAGTTTGCACGGAACCCTCGGTGCGCGAGCCAGACTCGCACTTGACCGGTTTTTTTATTTATATAGAAGATGTAAAACTCAAAACATCAAAGTTCGCCGTATACAATTTCGACGATTTTTATAAAGGGTTAACCTTCAAATGAAAGGGATCACCAATTTGAGTTTGACAAGCAGTCTAGCCAACAAGTATTTTTTTGTTTTTTTCAGCAGTCTCGGAAAAATATTAATGAGGTGTCATTCGATTTGAAATCGTGTCTAGATGATTTTTGTAAAAAAAAATTAAGTTCCGCTCGAAGAAATTGCAAAAATTATAAACAATTTATTCTAACTCTGGTTCCAGTGATCTGATCCTTCAGTCTAGTCAACACGGGCTTTTTTGCTCAACTTTTACAATAATCTCTAGCCCCTGTTTTAAGCTAAGCTAACAAACCAATGACCTTAGTGTTTCTTCGCCTTAATTTGTATCGGGATTGTAGTGTAGTCCAACGTGGGTCCGTCTGTTGTTATTTGTAGGCTTTACCGAGTAAGACTAGGCGTTCCAGATCACGCTAAATGCCAGTAATATATATCTTTCTGACAATGCAGGAAATACGTTCATTAAAGTTGCACTGCATGTTTTAATGGATTCCTAAAAGATTCTGCAGCATATAGAGGTCGATATAGCACATAAGTATTGTGGTCAGGTTTTTTTTTTATTTATTTATTAATATTATCAAATATATACAATATAGTATAAAACTGTGACTATACAGTAATCTGACTTAATGTCTGTACGCCAGATTCATTTATTTATATATCAACGCACAGACCAAACTGCTGGGTACACGAGCACTAAGAAAGAATTTTGCAAAATTCATCTCCTAAGCGGGTAAAATAAGGGTTTAAAATTTGTATGAAATTCCATAATTTTTGAAGCTAAATGCTTGACAATTGGTATATGCTTTTACGGTTAAAAATTTTGAAGCTAAATGCTTGACAATTGGTATATGCTTTTACGGTTAAAAATGATGATTAACGTGTTACTTCGTTTTTGGAAAACATTCCTATCCGTATTCCTATCACAAATAAATGTTCTATGTGTAAGTACAATCTTTATTTTGTGGTAATCTCGTCTGTGACATCTGCCATTTTTCATTATTAACGCTACTAATATAGATCCCAAGACCTCATGCGAGCACTTGCGTGATTTTCTTCACGTGAGTAATTAAGGAGAAAAAGGAATAAATAACGGATTCACCACGTATTACATATTAAGACACAGCACAACTTACGGTACGGCGAACGGCTAAAGAGTTTAAAGAGGCTAAAAAGAAATCTATATCTATACTAATATATAAAGCTGAAGATTTTGTTTGTTTGAACGCGCTAACCTTTGAAAACATAAGTCCGATTTGAAAAATTCTTTCAGTGTTAGATAACCCATTTATTGAGGAAGGCTATAGGCTATATATCATTACGCTAAGACCAAAAGGAGCGGAGCACCAATGAAGAATGTTTCAAAATCGGGTTTTTTTTCCTTTTAAGAGCTTAAGGTTGGCTCTAACCCTTTTTGTATGCTAACCAAGTTTGTTCTAAAATAATGCATTGTTTGCGAAGGTGTTTCTATAAACATGATATTAATCCTTATCTAAATAAATACGTTTTGCATCACAAGTCTTTAATTTAGAACAAAATTTCCCTTTACATCATTCGATTTCAATGAATATCTTAGAAGATATCGCAGATTTAAAATAACATGTCAGCAAAATAATGATCAAATACTGCGCGCGCATTTATGATTTGCAAGGCCGGCGGGCAGTCAGGAAGGGTGGTACCTACCTATTATTTTAAAATATTTTCACCATTTAAGTTGTTTTTCTATAATTGAGGAGTTGCCGTTAGAATCCTACACTGATAACCAAATTTAGGGCGGGCGAAGCCACTGGCAAAAGCTAGTATTTAATAAATTGGAGAATAAGTTTAATTGCTAACTGCTATGACAAGACTAACTAATTATAAAACAATGTTAAAAGGTTGCGTTGCTTCCTATGCTGACACCGCAATCTGACGCCATGCGATTGACGTCAGCCTGCAGGCCGGCCATTGCTGCGTCAGCGGGATGCGATGGCTACGGATGGCTAACTCTCAATATGACAAAAAAAATGGTTTAACTAGACCTACCATGTTTTTCAATGAAATGACAAAAACAAAAGTTACAATGACCCATCTCATTGTAAAATTCTTCATGAATTTTAGAATCACGGGGTTGGATCCACCTCGCGCGCTGTACGAAGGCATAATGACCATCCAAAATGGACTGGATCACACCTGTGCCAAGTTCGTGGACATTATCCACACAGACCCTGGTGGCTACGGCATCAGCTTGTCAGTTGGAACTGTCGACATATGGTGCAATTATGGTCAGAGGGGAGGAGTCCAGCCTGGTTGTCCTACTGAGGTTCCAGATCCACGTGATAGTAATGGTAAGTGTTTTTTTTACCAAGGTGGCAAACAAGCTTACAGTCCACGTGATGTTAATCGTTTACCTATGGATGCTTCCAACACCAGAGGCATCGCTCGCACGTTGTTGGCGCTTAAAAAACCATTGATATAGTTTTTAATCCAATCACTTTCCTCTTGAAGAACCCCCTACCGAAGTCCTCAGAAAAAAACCTGGGATAGGAGTTTATTTCACAATCTTAGCGCTAAGCAGTACTCCATATGGGGCCTAATTGCATCTTAGATAGTAATCTTTGCCCAGAGGTGAAGTGAGTTATGTATATATACGCTGTGTTGAGTATACCAAGATTTTTGAACGTCAGCTTAACCTTTTCTTTGCCATATGCTTGTGGCCATACCATAACAATCTCATTATTTCATAAATGTTTAGATGCGTGCGACCATGACCGAGTGTGGCAGTATTTTTCTGAGTCAATTCGTAACCCGACGGCGTTCGAGGCTATCGCTGCGCCCAACTTTAAGTCCTGGCTGTCGGGGAAGGTACAGATGAATAGGACCATTTTTATGGGTGTGTGGATCGATACAAGGTTAGTGAGATGAGGTTTAAAAGTAAAGAACCACCGTGGTGGATACAATTAATATTAAGACGTAAAAGTAACAGACAGCGATGGTCGTTTGCGTTTTGTGAAACTCGTGACTCACTTATATTAGTGTATTGGAAACGAGATGCGAAGTAAGGCAACTTCTAGCGTTGTCAGTCATTGGATGGCTTTCCACCTAATGGTACAAATTTTTTACTATTGATAGTCGAGTGGCCTCTAGAGCTAAAAAAAGTCAGTCCATTAATCAGTATTAGAACTGCAACTGCAAAGGTGAGGGGGGGGCGTTGCAGTAGAGGCTTACAGCGTATATTATGCCATAACTCTAAGATTCAATCGACGCAAATAAAGGATTCTCACAACTAACCGCATTAGTGTCTAACTAAAAATTAAAAATCTTAACCCACGAGTACACTTTACTTGTTCAAATATACTTAATTTATAAATTGTGTCTTTTATACCAGTGCTCGGGGGAACTTCTACCTGAGTACCAACTCCAAAGCGCCTTTCGGCAAAGGAAAGGCTGGGCTGAAACCGGGTAAGCAAAGGACACCACAGGAGAGGAAGTGGAGAAGATTTATATTCCCACTGAAATACATCTGATATAATAAAAAGTAATTTTTAAATAACTAGTGTTTTTGTTTTAAAGTTTATATAAATGAGATTGACTTTATGTTGAATTTTGATGTTAGCAAATATTCTCTGTCTGCTTGACAACCGGTGAAAACCGGTACTGTTCAGGATTACTGAATACAAACAGACGAGACAACTTTACGATTAACAAGTTGTATTAATATGAGTTGCCTCTTTCCAAGAATAGAACCACTGACATGGCCGCCGCACGCTCTACCAACGTGCTCTCGGTCCTTCTCGGAGTCGTTAAATGGGTTAAGTTTTTAGTGTCTATGGATTTTAGGAGTTTATTATTTCTATTACAATATTTATTTCATCACACTTACTCGTAAACAGTATCATTAGGTGCAGGTAAAGCAGCCGAGGTAAAGCTAAGACCTTTAAAGCATAGTAAAGTTAAGTAATTACTCCCAAAGGCTTTTTCTTTGTAAATTTTATTTTCTCTAAGCAATTAAAGCGCGCGTTCATAGAACCTACGGGCGCTAATGAAGCGCCTATCCTATCAAGTATGAATAAGAGCTATATCGTTGTCCTAAACATAAACTTTGCCCACACTAGTGCCACACTTGTATACAAGCGACCTACAATTTTTAACTTCAAACAAAACTTTTTAAATAATTAATTCTATAGATATGACAGACGCGTTGTTTTGTCTGCTTCTATTCTAGCCATTTTAATGTTTTGTTGAGTTTATTTATTTATTTACCTTATAGTTTTATTTATTTACTTGCAAATGTGATGGAAAACATTGTGTGCAACACGGGCTGTCGGAAATTACAAACCCGAGTCATTAAAGCCCTCAGCTTCGGCTTTAGGCTAAATAGCCTCTCGTTAGTATTTTTTCCTTACCACCCTTAATACACAATGTGCTACTAGTTTTTGATTTTACTTGTTCTACTTCACAATCTTACACTAGCCAAGTAAGTAATAAATAATAATAAGAATCAGATGCTGCAGTCAAACTTTGATTTCCATGGGTCCTCACTTTTACTTTACATTTATATAATGTGCTCAATGACCTAATCTTTGTGTTATATACTGAGGCAATTCTGAAATTAATTGCCAATTTTTAGTATGGCAGTAAAATCAAATGTTGATTTTGGGTCATTAAATAAAATATGTAGGTTTTATTCTTTGGTTTTATTTAATATCCAATACTAAAACAATACAAACCAGAACTATTAACATATAACCTAATTATAAATTAAAATGTCTTCTAAAAAATCATAACATAAAAAGGCATAACAGTGCCCAGAATACTGGCAGCGTTACCCGTTGAATCGCTAAACTGATCCTTTGGCATAGGAAGCTGCCAGCCCTCCGGTCTCCCGACGCCTCCACTTGTCGTGCGGAGAGGTCATGAACAAGGTGCTTTGCTTCTGGTCCCCATGTCCCCAGGGGTTTTGACCCCAAACGGCACAAATATGAAATCAGCCTCAAGGTTGGAGTATTTGAGCCGTTTCCGGCCTTCAGCGGACGCAGCTGCAGCACCGGTACCCTTTGTGGTACGCCAGCGTGTCGACGCAGGTGGCATCCCACAACAAGGGCTTACCAAGCTTCCATGGCCGCAAAGTGGAACCATCAGTCCTCTTTCCATCAGTACGGAAAATTTCCTTTGGTTCTAAAATGGCTGGCAGCTGAATGAGGTTTGGGCACAACGGATAATATCGTTGAGAGCTTAGTGTCGTGAAAGGCGGCCGGCACTTTTCCTAGAGGAAAGACCGTGGTAGCCAAGCTGGTTAACGGAGCCTAAGGCGTAAGTACACAGCCAGTGATAAAGTCTGCCTGTCGAGGATGGTGCCCACGGTCGTGGAAGGCAACGCTTGGAGCCAGTGACCTGACCATCGTAGAGACACGGCTAGTAAGCGTGCACGCTCACATGGTTCTGTAGCGGCTGAGATAAGGGAGCTGCTGACTTTTTGGCACAGAGGTTCATCCCATAGACGTTGCGATTTACTTACTGATGGTGGATTTATGCCAGGGCATACAGACTGCCAGGCCTGTGTGGCTAGTGCCAAATACGGGACCTCGACGGAACCCAAAGAAGGGTTGGTAATCTTACCGTAGAGGTCACGAGTACTGTTACCGGAATATACTGTTCCAAAAAGAGCAGCAACGGAGAACATAAGTAAATTTAGGAACAAATAAGCAAGATCCAATAATTGTGAGAGCTATATGAGGGTTGATTTTGACATTATTTATCTTCTGCTATCGTGAAATTTTGAATTTTATCGTCCAGATTGTTCGGGAGTTCATCTAGGATTGGAGCACCGAGCTTTATTGGAGCAAATGTGATGAATTTGAGAGAATTTTTATATTTGGGGCCAGGATGTTAAATTTGCTGAATAAATCAATTTTAAATTTTGGGTAACTGAAGCCGAGATGTAAAGTTCCCATTTTGCAAAATTTAGATCCAGAACTAAACATATTACACACGTATAACATATTATACCTGTGTAATAGTGAGTCAGCTCGGTCGTGTGACAACGATGGGGTAAGAGAGAGAGGGCGGCCTCCTCTTCTCCTGCCAGTGACGTCTGCGACTGTATATTTTATTCTGAACTTTGCTTAATGGTTTAGGAATTCTATTAAATTCTGGATTCAATATATTGCCAATACATATTTAATATAATTTACACACGCAAATGTGTATACATTGTATTATCTGCATTTATAAAGAAGAAACGACTAACTAACTGACTGATCCAATGACATATCCACGCATAGTCTAAACCGCTGGGTCTAAAAACTTGAAATTACAATATTGTTGTAGGTAAAACCAAAAACAGTTAAAAGCTTTCTTTTTTCAAACCGTCCACGCGGACGAAGTCGCGGGAAATTGCTGGTTATGTATATATAGTATAATAGTATTTTCACAGGCTTAGTGTATTTCCTGTGGCTCTATCAAAGGAGTTGGATCTCCGTTAAATTTTGTATTTATACATACTAATAACATTTATTATAAATGCGAAAGTATTTACAGTTAAATTAAATAATTCATTACATATTACTTTTATACACATACTGTCTTGCTGAACCAAAAGGGCGTATGTCTATATTAAGTGATTGAAAAAAATAACATCTTAAGGATAAGCAATTTAATAAGTATTTCAGTCTCAAATTTTTGAGATATGCTCTTTTGGCTTAGCGCGACAGTATTAGTATTGAGCCACTTTTCTCACTAACCTATGTTATTTATTAGAATAACCAATAACATAGTTTATTGTATTCAGCTATTGTAATCACCCTTATATGACCATAAGAAGCTGCGCAGACTAGAAAACCTGATTGTCTTCTCTGTGTCCAAATGGCGTCTTTCTTCAGGCACGAGTCCCTGTTGCTTCTTGCCGAATGGAGATTTAGTGTCTGTTGTAAGAAAAAAACTGCCTTGGGCTCTGAAAGTAAATGTGAAAAACACGTATAAAGTGCTTGTCGAACGGTAACCGATGAGGAAGAAAGATTTTTGAATGGTGACCACGGATTTGGAAAGTAATCGTGGGATGAGTAGGACGTCTAGACGACCTGATTGAGCCGCATCAGCCACAAATTGTGAAAACGTATTTCCAAAAGTCTTTACTTTAATCTTTACACTGATTTTATTAGGGATTCTAGTTAATTGTTAAATAGAGGTCAAATTAAAGAAGCCCACTGTTGCGTAAAATCTTACCGCTTTTCTCGTCTCACCTTAAAACTTAACCCTTCCATTCCTCGACCTTGTATAGAGTAGTATACAGGACCCTAACCACACTCGGCACTCACCGCAAGTTGCCTTGGCTGCCTACCGAACCTGAATATTGGAGGTCTGACTGAGATCAATATATTCGGAACGAATAGCGGCCTTGTAATAACAATGTTTCTGAGCTGCCAACAGTCCAGGCCTTTGAGGGACCAACTACTGAAACAGGTACTGCTATGTCAACCATTCGTTAAGGTTGCTATCAAATTTCGTGAGAACAATAAAACTGACGGCATCAGTTCAGTAGAACCGATGCCGTCCACTATTAGCTCCGTGTATCTCCCGCCAATCGTTCTCCTGAAATTTGAACCTTATAAACCTGGACCTATTTCAGTCGTTGCTTTGGCTGCCGGCAGCCCAAAAACATTATTATTTAAAAACCATCATTCGATCCGAATACCTACTAAAAGAAAAGTTGTAGTTGTATGTCCAAGTACCAACTGAAAATTTAAATATAAAAAAAAATATTATACTGCTTTCCAAACCCCACTAGAAAGTACAAAATAAAATATAAAAATAAATAAAAAAAATGCAGCAAACAAAATATAAAAATAAAGAAAATTTTTTGGCAGTTAACTTCAAGGAGAAGAAAACGCACTTAGTTCAATGTTCCATGTGCGTGTGTAACTATTATGTTTTACTTTTTAGTGGGGTTTGAAGGTGGTATAATTTTTTGTATTTAAATTTTCAGATGGTACTTGGCAGTATGGCATCACTCTTATTAGATAAAAAAAAACCTAAGCACAGTACATTGGTCTCTCAGGTAGAAGAAAACCTACCTTACCTTACCTAGTAGAAAAAGTAACGTTCGTACCGAGTACACAATGGCTTTTATTACGCTCGGGATTGAAGCTTTCGACGTGAGCTTAAAGGCTAGACTAGCTTCTTAAGAGGATACGATTCGCGGCGCCTCGCAGCGGGCTTCATACAAACAAATTTCTCATTTGTTTTTGAAATTTACTGATCAATCACTGTGAATTCTTAATCATAATCCGAAGCCGAATACCTATGTCTGTGGTTTTCCAAAATCTTGTGAAATGTTTTTATTAACTAGAAATCGTTTTTAAAACCGTTTGTATGAAAAACTAGAATTATGTATAACTTTTGAACTATAAAATTTAAAAGGAAACTAGCACTGCTGACCTAGATATTTATTACTAGAACATGTCTTCAACATTTTGTGGTGTTTGATCAGCAAGTGGCAAAAATAAGTGAGAAATTCGTTTGTATGAAACACGACTTCTCCGCTTCGAATTGTATTCTCTTAAACATAAAAAAGTACACGAAGCAAACTTGTGTGGCTCTTAGTAGATATTAAGATTTTTTGGTACGTTTCAAGTTTTTAGTGAACATATTGATTTAAAAGAAAAATGGAACCATTTTTCCTTCAAATAACGACATAATAGAGCATCATCAGTTAAAGCCCTCAAATCATTATTGGGCTTAAAAATTACCTTTCTGTATATGCAATATTTTTAGCTATGTTCAGTTATATAAATAGAACAAGATATAAGAAGATTTTGTTCAAATTTTCAGACAAATTATAAGATTTTGTTCATTAATAGGATTCGATTAGGATGCATTACGTGCCAAGCCAGGAAATACTGAATAAACTGACCATTTTGACAAATAACTGACTTTTACTAACCAGTGTCAAGAAAACTGACTTACTGATTTTACTGACCTATTTCGACCCCTGATATTGGTACCTACATAGAAAAGAGCTGATGATCTTCAAACGACTAAACAGATTTTTCTTGATTTCTTCTTCCTGAGTAAAGAAAATCTGTTTAGCCGTTTGAAGATCTTCAGCTCTTTTCTATTTTATGACGCGATATGAGCAACTTCCTCGGGTCCGATCAATTCGAAATTTGGTATGCTGTTATTTCAATGATATTGGAAAAACGTACAGTTTCTTTGACCTGCTGCTGCAGTTTCACCTTGCTAACATTTAATTTAATAGAGATCTGGCATATTTATTCCTAGAGAATGTCCACAAAGGTAACAATAAGGAAATAATGTTTGTATGAATCACGGTACAAGGCGGCGCGGCCCGGTTGCGGAAACCCTAACACACGGATTCACAGATACACACGTCAAACTTTAAAAACCCCTCAGTTTTCGTGGGGGATAAAAGTATTTAAGGTTAAACTTTATTTCTATTCAATGAGTACATCGCAAATCACATCACATCGAGTAGGAGATTGACTTTTAAGCGTTTAGTCCATTTTGGAGCCCAGCTCCCTACGTAAAAACACATCCTCAACATTCATTGACGTAGCAGTATCACGCTCCGTTTCAAGGAGTGTATATTTATGAATATCTTCTAACCGTCTGTCTACTAGATCTCCCAGGTAAATAGTCTGATTTGTCCGGTCATCTCTGGTGCGCCAGTTTTCGAAGTCTTTAGCGGATACAGCTGGGAAGGCTGTGGGCGAAGATATGGACTCCACAAAGTACTGCCACGCGCGGTCGTGGCTGCAGAGATCTATAAAAGCAAAATTATGGTTTGTTTAAAGCTTAGCTCAGCTAAAATTTTTGTCGTCGTAGGATATTATTAATACAAACACATATGAAGTACTTAATGTAATATTTCAATTAAAAAGAAACTACGAACTCGAGAACTTGGTAAAAATCAAGCTGAGCACGCAGAACTTCGATTACCCATGATGAAATAAATGACATGCCGTTTTACCGCCATATTGCATTCATATATAAAATTTTATATATGAATTATTTTAACATATTATAGGCATAGAGTTTTTACGGCAACTTCATGGTTTTAGTAAGGGAAAAGCAAACCGTAGCTGTAGTTCCTACGTGAAAGTTGTTCCTGCGAGAACTTTTCTGGGATAAAACGCCTTGTCCTTCTCCGTCTCTTCAACAATCTCTGTGGAAAAAATCAGCTCATTCGGTCGCTCTGCCGTGACTTTTACAGATATATTGGTTTGGGTGCATTCTACGATAAAGTCAGCAGTGGCAAGAGGCCCTCAAAATGCTTTAAGGTTTCAAGCACAACATTTGTCACAGTCAGGCGTTGGTATAATTTATCAATGGTGGTCGTCTTCATATGAGATCCTTGCAGGTCCTTCGTCAACTGAGATGACTGAAGAAATTGTGTCGCCACTTATTGTCAGGCAACTCAGTAACCGAAATCAGCAATTATGCCTACAACGAAATTCGTTTGCGATTGAAAAAGTATTATATATGTGGCAGAGGATATTTTTGCGAAGCTATTATATATTTAGTTTTAGTTATAAGCAAAAGGGTTGTCCTCGTAATAGATAGGTAATAGTGCATGGCGAATTGTAATATTGCATGGCAAATTGTAATAGTGCATGGCGTATTGTAATAGTGCATGGCGAATTGTAATAGTGCATGGCGAATTGTTATAGTGCATGTCGGATTGTAATATTGCATGGCGAATTGTAATAGTGCATGGCGTATTGTAATAGTGCATGGCGTATTGTAATGGTTCATGGCGTATTGTAATAGTGCATGGCTTTTTTCCATTACCTTCTCGAACCAACATATTAAATTTGCCGAATGGACAACCGGGTTGTATGCTCCCCCTGCCGATGTAATTTGGCCATATATCAACGGTTCCCGTGGCTTCACTTGTGCCGTAGCCGCCAGGGTCGGTGTGGATAATATCCACGAACATGGCGCAGGTGCGATCCAGTCCAGTTAAAAGCGTGAACTTATTGTAAAAAGCACTTATTGTCAGGCAACTCAGTAACCGAAATCAGCAATTATGCCTACAACGAAATTCGTTTGCGATTGAAAAAGTATTATATATGTGGCAGAGGAAATTTTTGCGAAGCTATTATATATTTAGTTTTAGTTATGAGCAAAAGGGTTGTCCTCGTAATAGATAGGTAATAGTGCATGGCGAATTGTAATAGTGCATGTCGTATTGTAATAGTGCATGTCGTATTGTAATATTGCATGGCGAATCGTAATAGTGCATGGCGTAATGTAATAGTGCATGGCGTATTGTAATAGTGCATGGCAAATTGTAATAGTGCATGACGTATTGTAATAGTGCATGTCGTATTGTAAAATTCCAAGTTTAATTGTAATAGTGCATGGCGTATTGTAATAGTGCATGGCGAATTGTAATAGTGCATGGCGTATTGTAATAGTGCATGTCGGATTGTAATATTGCATGGCGAATTGTAATAGTGCATGGCGTATTGTAATAGTGCATGGCGTATTGTAATAGTGCATGGCATTTTTCCATTACCTTCTTGACCAAACATAGTAAATTTGCCGAATGGACAACCGGGTTGTATGCTCCCCTTGCCGACGTAATTTGGCCATATATCAACGGTTCCCGTGGCTTCACTTGTGCCGTAGCCGCCAGGGTCGGTGTGAATAATATCCACGAACTTGGCGTTGTCCTCGTAATAGATAGGTAATAGTGCATGGCGAATTGTAATAGTGCATGTCGTATTGTAATAGTGCATGTCGTATTGTAATATTGCATGGCGAATCGTAATAGTGCATGGCGTAATGTAATAGTGCATGGCGTATTGTAATAGTGCATGGCAAATTGTAATAGTGCATGACGTATTGTAATAGTGCATGTCGTATTGTAAAATTCCAAGTTTAATTGTAATAGTGCATGGCGTATTGTAATAGTGCATGGCGTATTGTAATAGTGCATGGCGAATTGTAATAGTGCATGGCGTATTGTAATAGTGCATGTCGGATTGTAATATTGCATGGCGAATTGTAATAGTGCATGGCGTATTGTAATAGTGCATGGCGTATTGTAATAGTGCATGGCATTTTTCCATTACCTTCTTGACCAAACATAGTAAATTTGCCGAATGGACAACCGGGTTGTATGCTCCCCTTGCCGACGTAATTTGGCCATATATCAACGGTTCCCGTGGCTTCACTTGTGCCGTAGCCGCCAGGGTCGGTGTGAATAATATCCACGAACTTGGCGTTGTCCTCGTAATAGATAGGTAATAGTGCATGGCGAATTGTAATAGTGCATGTCGTATTGTAATAGTGCATGTCGTATTGTAATATTGCATGGCGAATCGTAATAGTGCATGGCGTAATGTAATAGTGCATGGCGTATTGTAATAGTGCATGGCAAATTGTAATAGTGCATGACGTATTGTAATAGTGCATGTCGTATTGTAAAATTCCAAGTTTAATTGTAATAGTGCATGGCGTATTGTAATAGTGCATGGCGAATTGTAATAGTGCATGGCGTATTGTAATAGTGCATGTCGGATTGTAATATTGCATGGCGAATTGTAATAGTGCATGGCGTATTGTAATAGTGCATGGCGTATTGTAATAGTGCATGGCATTTTTCCATTACCTTCTTGACCAAACATAGTAAATTTGCCGAATGGACAACCGGGTTGTATGCTCCCCTTGCCGACGTAATTTGGCCATATATCAACGGTTCCCGTGGCTTCACTTGTGCCGTAGCCGCCAGGGTCGGTGTGAATAATATCCACAAACTTGGCGCAGGTGCGATCAAGTCCAGTTAAAAGCGTGAACTGGCCCTCTACAAAAGTCCGTGCTGGATCTAATCCTGTAATTCTGGAATAGTAGGTTAATTCTTTATAAAATGAAAATATTTTCCAAATAAATTGCAGAAGGCAATTCTTCAGATAGACCAAGCTAGCAGTGTTCACAAGGGCATTGTCTAAAATAATATTTAGAGAGACTGTAAACATTATATATCTCCTTCTTCATAATTACACCATCGCCGTCTACCAGTCCTGTACAGTGATATCTGCGTGACGTCTGCATTGTAGATGGATCAACAACCGGACAGAATCAGAGAAAAAATAATATAAGAAAGGGGGAGGTCTTTGTATAGAGACTTGCATTTGATCTATTTTCAACGGTAGGTATGTCGTCAGACAATAATAAAATGTAACAAGCTTGAAACTGACCTGGCTACAGTATATCCACTCGCTCGCACTTCTCTTCCAGCGTAAGCCATTATGTGCGCGCCCATAGAGTGCCCTATAAGATGGACTTCAGTCATGTTCATACCCATTTGAGACAGAGTTGTTAAAGCTGAACCAAACTGTTGGCCTATCTGAAAATAAAGTCGTCAGTTGCAAGATTGCCATCGCTATTAGGAGCTCTGTTTGTGCAGCCGGACATTAAATGCACAGGGCTCAGATACTATTTGTGTAGTTTCTACTAGTTGCAGAATAACTATCAATGGTAGCACTTACCATGACAAGTAAAAGGAGACGTCTGAACTTATAAATGTTGTAACGTATAAGATAAGAGAAATTGTAAATAGTGAATCAACATGTCACTCTGTCACTACCTGGTGATAAATAGGTTGAAAACTCATAGGTGTAGAGAAGAATTTCTTATGAAACAATTTTATGGCAAAACTAACTGAGCCGCAACTTAGCTTAACAAAGCTCCCGATTTTTACAACAGTTTTGTAGTTATGCACACACAAGCGAGTAAAAGATATTTACGCAAGCCTCGAAAGTTTGCACAATGGTTTGAATTATTTTTTAGGATATAGTTAAGTAAATCAGCACACCACCCACTCTTTTTCTATGATTAGTGTCCTATGTTGATAGGTTTGTCTGGCAGAGATCGTTATGCAACGATAAGACCTCCTATTGTACATAAATATTGTTAGTGTTTTTTTTTTCTTATTTTTATTATCATTTTAAGGTGTGCAATGAAGAGTATTTGTATTGTATTGTATTGTATTGTATTGTATTGTAAATGAATATACGAGCAAATCGATTAGCAAATGCACACAGCAAAACTTAGTTTCATAACATGTTTTTAATATATATAGTTTCTAAAAATGTTTAAGCAATCAAATTGGAACAATTAGATACTAATTTGTGATTTAATATTATTAACTCCCATTTTGCGCTTTGCTTTTAGATTTAAGTAACTAAGTAGTCTAAAATTCTTATTAATTTCCAAAATAAAATTCCTTGCACACTTATATATTTTAGGTCATAATGTTTTTTATTACTAGTAAAAGCTATAAAACATTGATCTTAATAATTTGAAAGGATTAACTATTAGTTATTTATTGTTTTCTTTTTAGTGTTCAGGAAGAAGGAATAGAAAAATTACATACTTACGGGTCCCCATCGCTGGCAGGCTAAAAAATGAGCTGGAATCATCTGGATTGCCGATGTAGTAATGATATTGTTTCTCCTAAGGCCCAATAGTTTTTATTTCCAGCAATGCTTTTAATGTCAATGTTGCATCTGAGAGGAGTATCTATTATAGTGCAACAAACTTTTCTGACCCGGCGGTCGGTCATTGAAATGGTGTGAACTTACAACGACACTAGCGACTAAGCACTCAGGTTCAGAAGGTCAGAAAAGTTTGTTGCACTGTACTTTTACGAACCTAAGATCAGTAAAACAAACTTACCTTCTTCGCATTAGGTACAGCATGAATGACGTAGCTCACTGATATTCCAAACATTCCACTTCGAGCTTCTTCTTCCCAGTCCAGAAGTATGACGTTTCTCTTCTTTGTGGTTATGTAGGCATCGATGATGGTCTTCGTGGCTGGACCTTCAGCTCGGCCAGTGAAACCAAATGCGTAGATGACTGTAGTCAGGGACGGGTCGATGCATGAAGAGGAGGCTATCAGAAATGGATCCGTTAGAGGAGTAACCAAATATTTATCTAGCGATCTGAAATTATAAATATAAAGCAAAGGTTTGTAAAACACTTAGATGTTTTATACTAAACCACACATTCAAAACTTGGATTTGAATTCAGTTTTGGACACAGGGAGATTATGTTCTTGATTAAAAGATAGGATAATATTTAACCCGCGGTGCTACTTTTAGGGTTTCGTATCCGAATGACAAAAACGGAATCCTTAAAGTTTCTCCATCGGCCTGTTCGTAAGTCACAGTCTTGCCTGTTAATGCCACCAACATTGCAACGATTCTGAGGTAATTTTATCGGAAGGCTTTCTAGTAATATTAAGATTGATTCAGATAAACGTGAGGGTTTTCCATATTTTTTTTAAAGGAAAGGTGGATAATCGATAAATATTGTGATGTTGCTAAAACCAATCCTAAAAAACGATTTTACTAAATGTCCCACGATTGTACTTAAAATTGTCGAAAACGCAAACACAAAGTATTTTAAAAGTTCATTTTAATTATTTTGTGATTTTAGGCTATCATCTGCCCATCAATAATTTATTCCCTGTTGTTTCTACATTAAAGTTTATGAAATCAATAAACAGAAAGCCTCAATTTAGGTTATATAAAAGTGATGATAAATGTCGGTTGAAATCGAATGCTCGATAGTGTAGTTGCGTTAAATTCGATCAATTTGTAACTGCGTATGTTTAACGATTCAACAATAACTACGTCATAGAGACTGAGAAGATATACAGACCAGTGTTTTAATAAATAAGTAAAACCCACCCTTTGTAACACCGCAACCAAGCAGACCTCGTGTCAGGGACTATATCTGAAATTTAAACAATCACCATTTACATCATTTTTGTGGCGATTGTCAGGAGTTCGTAGCTAGGCAGATCGTGGGTAACAATAATTTATCGGTGGCAATAAAATACATTATGTCTTCAAATAAACATAACTCTTTCAATACTAAACTTATTTTTATCGTACCTACATGCGTAGACCTAGCTCCTTTCTTATAAGATTATTACCTATTGGAATATTATCTGTAAAATAGTAACCAGACACACAATAGTAACCAAAACAGACGGACGGACATTGCGAAACTATAAGGGTTCTTTGTTGACTACGAAACCTAAAAATTATAACATTCTCAATACTAATACTTACTAAATTAATAAGAATATTTACGTTCGAATAACGCATTGGACTAGGAGGCGGCGCTTTGCGGGACAGGGTACAGGGGCCTGGCGACAGCAAATCGAATTAAAAATCCAACAAGTGATATTGTGAGGCCCTATTATGAGGCTAAGTGCGGAAAAGATAAGTCCATGCTATCGGGATGTGTTACCGGAACTACCTAAACCTAGATAAGTTTATGATTTGCACTTAAAATGTTTAGTTTTCAATTGATTTGAGTTGCGATCGCTTAAAAAACTTTAAATTTATTATAGGTACTGACCCTTTTTTTATATTTAAATTTCAGTTACTACGGAAAGTAGGGACTTTGCGCGTGAACCGACACGCACTTGGCCGTTTTTTCCCTGTGTAATCATCCGGACGAGCACAGTCCAAGGCGGTGGCAACGGTCTAGGCCGACTCTCTTCCTTGAGCTTCGTGTGACTTCTCATTAAAATTCTTCACTGCGTGTCGGTTAACGTCTTCCTTACGCATACAAAATATTTCCTTCATTTAGATTTGACCTTAGTTGCATTGTCGCATCTCTGTAGCAGAGTTTAACAGCAGATATACTCTATTAAGGTTTCCGTTCCCGCATTGCCTAATTCCCGAATTGCCTTCTTATCTAAATACTAGCTTTCGTCCGCGGCTCTGCCATCGCATATTTCGGTTATTGACGTGGGATTCCTACGGTAACGAAATGTAAGAAAGTTTATTAGGTATAAGGAGCCGTTCTAGTATAACCTGTGTAACGTAAGCAGAATTTTATTAATTTAAAATCCCCCCCCTTCCTTGTCAGCGAAAGTAAGCAAAGGTCCTTACCCACCCACACTCCTGCGCTTAGGTAATCATTGGTATATTTTTTATAAAATTTATTTAAGTTTCTTTATTGTTGTGTATAAGTTATTATAATAGTGATAATAATAATACAATGAAAAAAGCAGTTAAAACATGTTTTTCGCTTTCCAGCACAGACAAAGTAGGGTTGCCATATGTGTTCAAATCAGAATCAACTAAATTTCACAAAATAATAAATATATAAATATCATCCATTCAATCCCCCATGCCATCAAAAATAAGCAAAGCAAAGACGGGTCCCTAACTTGGCTTCTGGGTAACGTATTTTATCTTGATACAATGCACTAGATTTAAATTTAAACCTTCAGATATACAACTGTGTAAACCGTATCTATTTTCGTGCAGTAGTTTTTGTGTGATGCGCGTACAAACATACCGCCAAACAGACAAACAATCAGAAATTCTTAAGATGATTATAGTTGTTGTGGCTTCTATTGCTTTTATAAAGACATCTACCAGTTACAATAATGTTAAAAGATTACTGAAATTTTCCAAAAAATATTTTTACATGCTATTTATATATAGAACGTAACAAGCGGCTTAAATATAGTTAATTACTTTCTGATTACATGTTTGTGCCGTTTGCGGTAGGGACGCTCGGCCCATAGGGTCCAACTGCTCATACATTTTTTAAATCAATTATGCCGCGCTTAAGGGGTATATAGCAGCTAACTAGCGCCGCCATTAGATATCCTGAATTTTCTCTTCGTAGAATACGAATTTCTAAAATCCAAATGTTGCAAATATAAAACTAGTTATAAGATATTTTTAGAAGGTCTTATATAGTTTCCAAATAATATCTGTGAGTTGTAGTTGGCATTTCTGCTAAAAGTGGCCGTTTTTACCCGAGAGATGAGAAATTGAGGATATCTAATGGCGGCGCTAGTGGGATGTAAGAGGGCCTTTAAAAGCTGCTTCTGGCGACAAGAGGGCTGGCTCATTTCTTGCTCAAAGAATAAGTATTTCGATACAGACAGGAAATGCAGCCAGCATTCATGGAACTCTACAACGCGGGCACTCACTTTTTTAGAATTCGCTGTTTATTTTTTAAGTTTTAGGGTTCTGTGCCTCAAAAGTAAAAAAAGGGAACCTTTATATGATCACTTTGTTGTCAGTCTGTGTCTGTGTTTGTGTTTGTGAAGGTAGCAAGTTGAAATTGTTTCAATTACGGTCTTTTGAAGCTGCAAAAACTCAAGTTTTTATGTCAACGCAATAAAAAACGCATTTTTGTCGTATGTTTTGACATTCACAAATAAATCAAAACCTATGGGGTACTTCCCGTTGACTCAGAATCATGTTTAACACTGCAGGAAATTCGTTAATTTGTAGTTATAACACATTAAAAAAAAGGTTTGTCTGTTTGTATGTCAAGACCCTTTTACTCAAGAACGCGTGGAGATATCTAGTTTTAAAAATTAAGCTTCTAAGTTAATACAATAAAAAAATAAATCCAAAATATTTTTATAATAATTTTTGTCGCTTATTGTGACACAAATAAATCAAAATATAGGGTACTTCCCGTTGACCTAGAATCATGAATCATTTTATACCGACTCGACACTTTTATTCTTACATTATATATTATTAAATTCACATAAGGACGAGATAATACCTCCCATCCACATACATACATGTACAAGTATTTTTTGGAAATCTTCTGTTTAATAATTATTTTAAGCTTACTTATTTATTTGGTATGGCAGTTGATTTTTTCTAAATAAATAAATAAATCATGAAATTTGGCCAGAAACAAATGTATTAATTTCATGACTGTCATTAAAGCAAATCTATATACACAAACGTTACCAATCAACACTTAATTACTCCATACAATGTGGAAATAAAAAAAATGCACTATTACCAATGTATATTAATAATCCCCTAAAATATCGCACAGCATCAGCAAGGCAAGGCGGCAACATAAATATTTAGCAATTTATGCTACACACACACTCACACACACACCACACATAAACAATGTCGTAATAAAACTATTGATTATAAATATTTAATTATGTAACAATATCTAAATAAGTAAATATTCCTAAGTTGTTATTGTTACCTAATTAATTATAAGCACTACTGGAAGAAGACACTGATCCCCGTAACACAGGTTATAACCTAGCTTGGGAATCAGGGACTTCAATAGGTATTTTGTCATATTTTTGGTCAATAAACGATTATTATTTATTATTATTATTAATAGACGAAATAAGTAACGTACGGAACACTCAAAATAAAGTCTAAATTAATGAAATAAATAAAATAATTAAAAAATTAAAACAACACTATAATTAAAAAAAATGAGGTTAATAAAAATAAATTAGTTATTTTAATTAAACTGAATATTCAAGAATATTATAATAGGCAAATTAAGACTAACTATATCCTCTGGCATAATAAAATTAAATGTACCTGACAAAAATTAGATACACAACGTCTCACGACGAGGTCATTTAGACAGAGGGCGATATCAGCCAAAAAGTTTATTGTATGTTTATACGACGCGACGAGCATATTAACCAATAATCATTACACGATGTCAATACGATGTACCTATTTGATTCATAGTTCATAATTTATGCCACTAAGGTGGCAAACAAGCTTACGGCCCGCCTGATGCTCAGCGGTCACCGTAATTTAAGCTTGCAACACCAGGGGTATCACTCGCGCGTTGATGACCCTTTAATACTTGAACAATCCCATACTGTAGTCATTAGAGAAAACCTTGGCATGGAGCTCATTCCACAACCCTAGCGTTCGCGGGAGGAAGTTTCTCTGCAACCGCACTGTACAGTGTACGCGACCATTTTGGTTCGGCGTCTAAAGTATTGTTTTGTTTGCCACCTTAGCGGTATAAAAAAAATACATGAGATTGAATTCCCTGCCGATGGCGAGGTATATCGCACGATGGTAGAAAGAAGCTGTAGGCATCATTTCGAGCAATTCCTCGGCACATATCCTATTGTACAAGCGGTAGAACACACGTCTTAAAACTAACCGTTTCGACCTTTAAAGTTCCGATTTTAACGTAATGTAGTTTTTTTAAATTTTTGCAAAAAATGTAGGCATCGCATTAGATAACAACAATTTCCATAGTATTTTGCACTAAATTTAAGTAAGAGCTGTATCATATATTTCTTTTAACCCTTTGCCTGAAATATATGTTAATACGTTAATGTTTAACGATAAAAATTGCACAAAAAAATGCATATTTTACGTCTTTTAAATTCTAAAAAGGATACAAAATTAATATGTCCAATTTAGTAAAATATATGATGACCGAAATTGAAGTTCTTACGTTGGTACGACATAAAACAGTAAGGCAGACGAGTTTTAGAGTAGAGATTGGGCCTGATTCTTGTGCTGATGGAGAAAATCTCGAATTCGAGACATAGACAAATATTTATTCAACATCATTTCGCTCACAAAGTTAAAAACATATATTTAAAAAAAGTTGAATAACACAAATAAAAATAACAGACGAAAAAGACGTTAAAAAGAAAGGAGCTGTTCTGTAAGTACATCGTGAGCGCTGTGATGTTGAAATGGGCACCAGCTCAGCTTGTGCCGCGACACGAGTGCCGCGACACGAGTGCCACAGCACCAGCTCAGCTTGTGCCGCGACATGAGTGACACAGCACCAGCTCAGCTTGTGCCGCGACACGAGTGACACAGCACCAGCTCAGCTTGTGCCGCGACACGAGTGCCACAGCACCAGCTCAGCTTGTGCCGCGACACGAGTGCCACAGCACCAGCTCAGCTTGTGCCGCGACACGAGTGACACAGCACCAGCTCAGCTTGTGCCGCGACACGAGTGCCACAGCACCAGCTCAGCTTGTGCCGCGACACGAGTGACACAGCACCAGCTCAGCTTGTGCCGCGACACGAGTGCCACAGCACCAGCTCAGCTTGTGCCGCGACACGAGTGACACAGCACCAGCTCAGCTTGTGCCGCGACACGAGTGCCACAGCACCAGCTCAGCTTGTGCCGCGACACGAGTGACACAGCACCAGCTCAGCTTGTGCCGCGACACGAGTGCCACAGCACCAGCTCAGCTTGTGCCGCGACACGAGTGACACAGCACCAGCTCAGCTTGTGCCGCGACACGAGTGCCACAGCACCAGCTCAGCTTGTGCCGCGACACGAGTGACACAGCACCAGCTCAGCTTGTGCCGCGACACGAGTGCCACAGCACCAGCTCAGCTTGTGCCGCGACACGAGTGACACAGCACCAGCTCAGCTTGTGCCGCGACACGAGTGACACAGCACCAGCTCAGCTTGTGCCGCGACACGAGTGACACAGCACCAGCTCAGCTTGTGCCGCGACACGAGTGACACAGCACCAGCTCAGCTTGTGCCGCGACACGAGTGCCACAGCACCAGCTCAGCTTGTGCCGCGACACGAGTGACACAGCACCAGCTCAGCTTGTGCCGCGACACGAGTGCCACAGCACCAGCTCAGCTTGTGCCGCGACACGAGTGACACAGCACCAGCTCAGCTTGTGCCGCGACACGAGTGCCACAGCACCAGCTCAGCTTGTGCCGCGACACGAGTGACACAGCACCAGCTCAGCTTGTGCGCGACACGAGTGACACAGCACCAGCTCAGCTTGTGCCGCGACACGAGTGACACAGCACCAGCTCAGCTTGTGCCGCGACACGAGTGCCACAGCACCAGCTCAGCTTGTGCCGCGACACGAGTGCCACAGCACCAGCTCAGCTTGTGCCGCGACACGAGTGCCACAGCACCAGCTCAGCTTGTGCCGCGACACGAGTGACACAGCACCAGCTCAGCTTGTGCCGCGACACGAGTGCCACAGCACCAGCTCAGCTTGTGCCGCGACACGAGTGACACAGCACCAGCTCAGCTTGTGCCGCGACACGAGTGACACAGCACCAGCTCAGCTTGTGCCGCGACACGAGTGACACAGCACCAGCTCAGCTTGTGCCGCGACACGAGTGACACAGCACCAGCTCAGCTTGTGCCGCGACACGAGTGCCACAGCACCAGCTCAGCTTGTGCCGCGACACGAGTGACACAGCACCAGCTCAGCTTGTGCGCGACACGAGTGACACAGCACCAGCTCAGCTTGTGCCGCGACACGAGTGACACAGCACCAGCTCAGCTTGTGCCGCGACACGAGTGACACAGCACCAGCTCAGCTTGTGCCGCGACACGAGTGCCACAGCACCAGCTCAGCTTGTGCCGCGACACGAGTGCCACAGCACCAGCTCAGCTTGTGCCGCGACATGAGTGACACAGCACCAGCTCAGCTTGTGCCGCGACACGAGTGCCACAGCACCAGCTCAGCTTGTGCCGCGACACGAGTGACACAGCACCAGCTCAGCTTGTGCCGCGACACGAGTGACACAGCACCAGCTCAGCTTGTGCCGCGACACGAGTGCCACAGCACCAGCTCAGCTTGTGCCGCGACACGAGTGACACAGCACCAGCTCAGCTTGTGCCGCGACACGAGTGCCACAGCACCAGCTCAGCTTGTGCCGCGACACGAGTGACACAGCACCAGCTCAGCTTGTGCCGCGACACGAGTGCCACAGCACCAGCTCAGCTTGTGCCGCGACACGAGTGACACAGCACCAGCTCAGCTTGTGCCGCGACACGAGTGCCACAGCACCAGCTCAGCTTGTGCCGCGACACGAGTGACACAGCACCAGCTCAGCTTGTGCCGCGACACGAGTGACACAGCACCAGCTCAGCTTGTGCCGCGACACGAGTGACACAGCACCAGCTCAGCTTGTGCCGCGACACGAGTGCCACAGCACCAGCTCAGCTTGTGCCGCGACACGAGTGACACAGCACCAGCTCAGCTTGTGCCGCGACACGAGTGCCACAGCACCAGCTCAGCTTGTGCCGCGACACGAGTGACACAGCACCAGCTCAGCTTGTGCGCGACACGAGTGACACAGCACCAGCTCAGCTTGTGCCGCGACACGAGTGACACAGCACCAGCTCAGCTTGTGCCGCGACACGAGTGCCACAGCACCAGCTCAGCTTGTGCCGCGACACGAGTGCCACAGCACCAGCTCAGCTTGTGCCGCGACACGAGTGACACAGCACCAGCTCAGCTTGTGCCGCGACACGAGTGCCACAGCACCAGCTCAGCTTGTGCCGCGACACGAGTGCCACAGCACCAGCTCAGCTTGTGCCGCGACATGAGTGACACAGCACCAGCTCAGCTTGTGCCGTGACACGAGTGACACAGCGCTGATTTGAGCCTAAGGTTGAAATCTGCACCTGCGCAAGTAACACGGTCGTGGTGTCGCTGTTAACTATTATTTAAATTTTCGATTTCACTTCTAATTTTAGTGAAATTATACCCTTAATAATATGTTATATGTAGGTACCAAGATTATACCAAGATTATATACTAATTAAGCTAAAAATTAAATATAAATAAATTAAATTAGATATTTCACATTACTATTTATTTATCTTTATTCAATTATAGCATGTTGAAAATATCTTGGCCACCTGGCGCTGTTCTCGTGTTTCTTTTGATATAGTAAAAAATGTTTCTTCGATTGTAATTTGAAAATGCTTACTGTATTGAGTACGCGAATGGGTGGGGGTAAGTTATTCCAACATTTGGTTGTCGCATACCTGAAACTTCCACGGAATGCTGTTGTTCGGTGCTGGGGTATTTTCAAAATATGTTTAGTTGATTTACTCATGGCTTGTTAATCGCGGTAACTGTTTTAGTCGATAGATCGACTAGTTAGAAATACATATGTCGAAGAACATTCTTCAGAAAGGAGCCTATAAGATTCACAATGTTAATAACTTTTATGACTCCCCTAAAAAAACAGAGGTCACAAAACCCCTCTTGTGATCCCTCTTTTTTTAAAAAAATATGATATGAATATCAGGATATTTGAAAGCACTCAGTTTTTAAACACATAAAATAGGTATTGCTTTAGCTTACTTTATACTTGAGCAAAATCACTGTCGTCTATCGCTTCCTTAAAACGCGTGACGTGAATAATAATTTAGGTAATTATAAATTAATTAATTAAATGTAGGAATTCAATAAACTATCTGGTTATAAAATAGTTCACTGGCATCTCATAAAATTGCTTATTGCGACAACAGTAAATAGCGATATATGCTGAAAACCTAACGCATTTTGAGTGGCAAATTTTAATAGTTTAAAAATATTAGGTGTAACGCAGTTCGTATTGGCAATTCTGAATCCGATGCTCCTTAAACCATTAGATATTCGTATATGACATGTTAATCGGTTACATAGTTATAAATTTACTAATAAGTAAATGATATAAAACATCTGTACAAATTTTAATATTTAAAAAAATACAAACCTAAGAAAAATAATATGGTCCACCAAAAAGCACTTGACACACTCCACATATTTTTCACGATTTCCCGAGAACAAACCAGTAAATTGTTTTACTTTTTACGGCAACATTAACGCACGCCTCGCCACCTCGCGCGTTGTTACTGATACGGAATGAGCCTTCCTTGACAATAAATGGGCTGGAGACCTATCATTGCAATGCATCTTACAAATTAAGTGGTTAGATATAAACACACATTATAATTTAAGAACTGGTAGTATTTATGTTTATAAGTGTGAAATTATTAAGGTTTAAAATGTTTGTTTGATAGGTATAATCTATAAGCATATAAAAAACAACTCTTAGTGACCTTCCCTTGAAGCTGTCAAAAATCAACCTTCTAAGTCAACGCAAAAAAAATACGGCTGAAATACGGCATTTGACATTTGCAATTAAATCAAAACCTACGGGATACTTCCCGCTGTCCTAGAATCATGAAATTTGGCAAAATTAAATGCCATGTAGCACTCATAAAAGAAAAATTCTGATAACCGTAAATTTGTTGTTACATCACAAACGAAATATTTTTTTGCCATTATAAACTTATTTCATCATCATATCAGCCCATTGACGTCCACTGCTGGACATAAGCCTCACCTTACTTTCTCCACAGCGTGCAACTCTGTGTTGCCTGTAACCAACGGCTCCCCGCTACCTTTGCAAGGTCATCTGTCCATCTAGCGGGGGGCACCCCACGCTGCGCTTTCCAGTTCGTGGTCGCCACTCGAGAACCTTTTTCCCCCATCGGCCATCGGTTCTTCGAGCTATGTGCCCTGCCCATTGCCACTTCAGCTTTGCGATTCGGTGAGCTATGTCGGCGACTTTAGTTCTCCTACGGATTTCCTTATTCCTGATTCGATTACGTAGGGAAACTCCGAGCATAGGTCTTTCCATCGCCCGCTGAACAACCTTGAGCTTTCGTATAAGACCCATAGTTAGCGGCCACGTCTCAGTGCCGTAAGTTATCACTGGCAACACACACTGGTTGAAGTTTTTTGTCTTCAAGCAATGGGGTATTAAGGACGAGAAAATAGTTAATAAATAGCGTTTGGAAAGTTTACAATTTTCCAAACGCTGCCCAACCGAATTGGATTTGGCGATTAACCTCTTTCTCGACATTGGATCTACCTAATCGAATAGTTTGTCCCAGATATACGTATTCGTCAACAACTTCAAGTGTAGAGTTCCCAACCGTTATTGGAGTGGGTGCTACATGGCCATTCGACATGATTTTCGTCTTGTCCATGTTCTCCTTGAGGCCCACTCGTTGGGATGCTCTACTGAGGCTTTTGAGCATTGTGCTAAGGTCCTCCATCGATTCTGCCATGACTACAATATCGTCGGCAAACCGAAATTCAACCATCACCTATAATCCATCGTTATTTACCTTAGTGGCTGGCCTTCGTTCTTCTTCGTGGTTTATTCATCAGGGCGATTTTTTCACTTAGAAAGCGGTGAACCAATAACGTTCGTTAGCCGTATCCGCTTCAAACGCAGCATTGACATTACAAGCAGTTTTAAATATTAGGTTCTCTAATTTTTGCTGTATCTATATTCACGTTAAAAGCTGAATGTAAAAATAACTAAAGGTCGAACATCAAATTTCATGTCTAATTTTAAATTTAGAATGTCAATTTCGGTGTGTTTTATTAAACTCGATATAATTGCCTCTTTAAGCATAAAAAAAAAACCGCCTCTGGGCTTTTGACAGATTAAATCGGTTAGTGACGGTTGCATTATACTCTCAACATATTACCAACAAAAATGTAACTACCTCCGCATATCGAACACCTAAATACCACCTTGGACCTTTGGCCATATGTTTTAATAACGAGCTATGAGAAAAGTTAAGAATCCTAACTTACTAGCATATTACTACTAAACTACAGAGGAGAGACTTTGCTTCCGTTAATGAGTTATATCGCTTGTATAATGGGTTGTGTTTGTAATCTTATGAGAAAACTTACTAGCATATTACTACTAAACTACAGAGGAGAGACTTTGCTTCCGATAATGAGTTATATCGCTTGTATAATGGGTTGTGTTTGTAATCTTATGAGAAAACTTACTAGCATATTACTACTAAGCTACAGAGGAGAGACTTTGCTTCCGTTAATGAGTTATATCGCTTGTATAATGGGTTGTGTTTGTAATCTTATGAGAAAACTTACTAGCATATTACTACTAAGCTACAGAGGAGAGACTTTGCTTCCGTTAATGAGTTATATCGCTTGTATAATGGGTTGTGTTTGTAATCTTTACACAATAAAAAGTAAACAATCAAACAAGATATGTACACTTCATAAATTTCGCCGCAGCCGCTATACGCCCCAATGCAGGAGAAAAGGGTTCCCCTCAAAAAAAAATTAACAATCTTTATCTGAGCCAAATGATTTTAGTTAATAAATGTTTTATATAATCACAAAAACAAATTGAATACAAAAAATCATTTATTAATGAAAGATCAATCCTAATTACATAAACAAATAGGTAAATAGTAAACACTATTTACAAAACTAAATGTAGACCAAAGTAGAATTTATTTTACAATAAACTTTAGATTACTTATTTATCACTTAATATAAACACTTAAGTCTAAAAATATTTCGTTGTGTTACCTATAAAGTTATCGATAAAATAAAGTGTTAACAATATTTTTACAAAATCTATCCGATGAAAAATCTAAGTATAATAAATCTGCTTGAAAATATAATAATTTTCACTCTACGCTTAAGTCTAATGAAAAGCACTCTTCAGCAAATTATAATTATATAAATCATAAAGAAATGTACATACAAAGAAGTTAAGAATTAACAATCATAAAACATATTTTGTTTTTTACTTTGTACAAGAACAGGTATTAAATGAAAATTATAAGTATTCCAAGGCAATCATTTAATTACTTTAAAGTCAAGAAATAAATATTTAAGAAACAAAATGTCCATCAATGAATTCTAAAAATTTAATAAGATAAGTACAATTTTATTAATAAAAACCGCAAAAGGCGTACATCTAAAATTATCTGTGGTATGGAATATTATATCAAAGAAATGGAAGCTGGTAATGAATTATTCAATACTTATTACCAACTTAAAAGTTGTTAAATAAGACATTGATGTTTTGAATAAATAATAGAGTGTTAACAAATTTAATGATAATACTGATATGTACTATTATGGAGACTAAATATTATGTTTGTAAAAGTCTGTTTGTCTGTTTGTGTATTATGGCTTAGCATCACTACGGAACATTCGGCAAACAACAAGGTTTCATATTTTATCCCACAGGAATAACTAGCAGGAGACAAATATAATCGAATTCCACGTAGTGGTACTATAGTTAAAGCTATATATACACAGACTTTCTTACTATTTTCAAGAAGTTGACGTAAAAATACCACCACGATAATCGAATTTAGCGGTAGCGGGGTTTAAAATACAATAAAACCACAATAAGTAAAGTATTTATCGAATGATTATATTGGAATCACTAAATTGTCATTGGAAATAAAATTTTGTTACAAATTTGCAAAAAAGTTAAATGACATAATTGGCTTAAAGAATGGTAATTCACATAGATATTGGTAATGCGTGTCCAAAGGCACGCATATCCGGTATTCTGTTTATTTACGGTAAAAAAACTTAATTTAAATAATATCTATTTTGTTTCCACGAATATAAAGAATGTTATTTCGTTTAAAGTTTTCCTATGTAACAAATTACAGTAAGATTCGATCTATGCGGAGTTGAAATGATAAGTTTTTAACAAAAACTTATGTAGATTAGTTATATTTTAATTTTATTATTCTGTTTCATTGGTCCCCAAAATCCCAGATTTATTTTAAGGGGGAACAATAGCTATATTATTAGGTACTACTTCTGATACGTTATCAGCAGCTTCTGTATCTACTTCTTTGACGACTGGTTCTTCTAATTCGTCCCTCATCAGAGCTCGGTACTTCTTTGCAATGATCTCCCAATCCACCACGTTCTCTATTCGGGTCGTGTTGTTGAAGCTCAGTTGAGAACCAAGCGGGCTAAGGTGGACTACTGACAGACGAGTCGAATCTAGAAAACAAATCATTTATATATGAATGTATGTTATGAAGGGTATTTTAAATGGTATTGTAGTAAGGTCACAATTTTTCTAAAATAAATAATGTCTAATACTTGAATAAATGTGATCTAATATTCAAAATATTACCTTAGTTTTTGCCTTAACACTGTATTTATTATAATTATAATGTATTAAAAGTAATTAAACGACCATGTTTTGTTATAAAAGGACAAACATAGCCTGCTTAAAATCATACTCGTTGAGTGTTAACTAGCGAAAGTGTAAGGTGAATCTCTGTCTGAATTTTATTTGAGAAAACCCTACTACATCTGTTGTTAGGATGTTTAAGTAATAGGTTATGTTTAAGATGCATAAGAGATACTATGATTTGATATTTGTACCAGTAAAGACTATTTGTAAGTATCCTTTTAACAATATTATAAAAGACACTAACAATCATTTATTGAAATATTAATATTGTAAAGAAAGTAAAGTGTCGTAAGGTGCCTGGTAAATATGAAAATCGGCCAAGTGCGAGTCAAACTCGCGCGCGAAGTATTTCGTAGCATTATCTTAAAAAATTAAATGTTTTTTTTTTATTTTTATATTTGACTTGATTGAATGAAAAGTTAATTGCGGTTTACGATTTATGACGTATTAAAAAAAACTACTTACTAAATCTCTTTCAAACCAATTTTCAGTGGAAGTTTACATGGAAATGTACATCATATATTTTTTTTTTTAGTTTAATCATTCTCTTATTTTAGAAGTTACAGGATTGCCCCCCTTTTACCACATTTCGCGCAAACTGTTCAGTTTAGAAAAAAAATATATAAGAACCCGCACACGTATAAAAGGTTTGACGAAAAGAAAAAATTTTTGAGTTTTAGTTCTAAGTATGAGGAACCCTCAAAATTTATTGCTTTAATCCTATTTTTGTGTGAAAAACTTAATGCGGTTCACAGAAAACAACTACTAACCAAGTTTCAACAGTATAGTTCTTATAGTTTCGGAAAAAAGTGGCTGTGACATACGGAAGGACAGACATGACGAATCCATAAGGGTTCCGTTTTTTGCCATTTGGCTACGGAGCCCTAAAAACGGCAAAAAAAATCACGTTTTTTGTATGGGAGCCCCTTAAATATTTGTTTTATTTTAAGTGACTATATAACTTAATATTCTGTGAATATCTACCTGTTGCCGTTATCAATATCGAGCAAAATCGAGCAAAAATATCACATTTGTTGTATGGGAGCCCCCTACAATATTTATTTTATTCTGTTTTTTAGTATTTGTTGTTATAGCACATATTCTGTGAAAATTTAAACTGTTTTAATATCACGGTTCATGAGATATAGCCTGGTGACAGACGGACGGACGGACGGTCGGACAGCGGAGTCTTAGAAATAGGGTTCCGTTAATTACCCTTAAGTAAATGATTGTTTAAAGTCTTTTTTGAATAAATTATCGATTCTTCATTACCATGAAAAGAACTTACTGTCAAATAGTTAGTACTTTGTAAAGATTAAGCTTCTAGTTGAATAATTTATATTAGTACAAATAAAAAAAGTCCAATGATACTACCTTTCGGTACAACTTGCCCTCTTCGGACTTTAGATAACCATTTGGCTCCAGCTTTACTTCTAGCACTTAGCTGGTCTCGTTGTAGTCCAACCATGTGCACCAAACTTGGTCGCTTTTTCTTATTCATTTTCGCCTGAAAATATTTTTAGTACTTATTTTAAATAAATTCGTTATCTTTTTATATTTTAAAAAGAAAACAGTAACAGACATATAAAATAACAATTGCGAGCTATAAGACACTTAAACATGGGCCGTGTCTATATTTTGGTTACAGGGATCAGTGTTACTTCTAGTCCTAAATTATCAGACTTAGTTTCACATTTAACAAATTTAACAATAGACGTACAATAATCCGGCACCCTCCGCAGAAGGGAAGCTTTTTAGAAATATTTGAGCCACAGCCATAATTTTAATACCAATAAGTTACTTTTGTTACATGACACTGTTTTACAAAACGTGTAGAACGTGAATACAAATATGTACACATATGTATTCCCTTTATAAAATGCTTCATTTTAATCATTATAATTTTTTGTATACAATCCAGTAATCCGAAAATTCCAATAATCCGGTACTCTCTAGTTATTATTAGTGCCGGATTAGTGAGACTCTACTGTAATGGTTCATTGCTAAGACGCCCATTCACTGCCATTCAGACGGAAAAAGATACGAATATCTAGTAAGTGAAGCCCATGGACATAGGCTACTTGAAACCATTAAGTGTAAGTCAGTTTTTTTTCTATAATTGAGTAGTTAGTGAAATCCTACGCCGATAACCAAACTTAATACTACTAAATATCGGATAAGACGAACTGTTTTTAGTAAGTCAGGATTGGACAGGGGGAAATATTAAAGGATCTTAGACGATGCTTACCTTACATCTGGTTATAAGCCACATGAGCCACGTAGTGACCAGGTTAAGTGGAGCTGGTGCCGTATTGGTACGGTGCATGTTACGAATTAGTTTAGACAGTCCATACTTCCATTCGATGTCTGATTGCGCCTAAAAAAGTATCAATTGTTACTAAATTGAAGTAAATAACATTCATTTGAAATTCTCCACCGCCACATATTGCGTAGGTAAATAAAACACTAAAAAATAAAACGTAAAAAACTAGAGCTAGGGATCTAAGTTTTATTTTAGTGCTGGAATCTGAAATGTTTGTTTAAGCTTTTACACAAAATGTTTTAGTAGTAAAGTTATAACTTTACGATATATGCAGTAATGATGCTCCTATTCTGTCAAATATGTATAAAAGCTCTACTGTGGTTCTAAATAAGTTTTGTATATATGTTTAAGAATAAAACGGGATTAAGCGCGTCGTTATTTGTAAATACCTTTTTCCGAAGTTTCTTGCTGCTGTAAAGAATTGCCAGACGAATAAATCAGCTATAGCGGAACATCTGATTTACTCAAATTCCAACCACAATAAAAAAAAAAGCATAAGAACTTCAATCTTGAGGATGGATAAAAACTGTCGCCTGCATGGAATCCTGTCATAGGAAAATACAGCGCTCGAGTTTCATCAACCGTTAGTGTTGTGTGTAGTGATTTTGACAAGTATAAAGACGAAGTGCCGGTTGGTCAACAGGACGTCTGCACTCGAACCGCACGCACCGCCAGTCTACCCGTGACCAAGGCTTGTGTCACACAGCCGAAACTTCGGGAAAAGGGTATTTTGCCAAATAACGACGCACTTAATCTTCTTCGCTTAGTGTGCCAATCTACGGTAATATTTGCGATCGGTGGATAGAACCTTAGGCTGGTGGAGCTCAATCCAGTGGTTGGAATTTGAGTTAATCAGATGTTCTGCTATAGCTGATTTTGTCGTCTGGCAATTTTTTACAGCAACCATATGTTCTTTGACCCCGTCCGCAAATAGCAACGCGATTAATCCCGTTTTACTGTTTTAAATTATAAATGGAACGCGTAAATTTAAAAACTTATATGTTTAATACTGTAGTTTTTAAACTTCAGCTAAAACTTTTTGATTCATAAATTCTCTGGATATATTATTAATATTCCCGCCATTTCGATTGTGTTTTGTTTGATTGTTGAGTTGATTTATTTATTCATATTATATTTTTATTTATTTACCTTCAAATGTGATGAAAAACATTGTGTGTCACACGAGCGATATGGAAATTACAAATTCAAGTTGTTAAAGCCTTTTCGGCCTTGGGATTCTAAATAGCCTCTCGTTAGTAACTTTCTCTTTACCACCCTTAATACAATTTGAACTATTATATTTATTAGGTTTTACATGTTTTTATGCATTTTGTCAATTATCGTGTAAGAATAAGAAATGGTAAAAATTTTGGTGTTCTAACAAACTATAATCGTGAGATAAAAATAAAGTTGATACACATATTGCGATAAATGACATAACTTGTTTTGTCATATGCTAAGGCAAGTGAAATTTACTTATTGTTTGTATAAGCTAAAGTCTACAATCGATAGTTTAAGCAGGCAGACTATAATTGCGGTGCGTTAATGTTATAAACATTATAAATACGATTGTTTGTTGGTCTGTCTGTTTGTTACTTTATAAGTCACTCATATACATGAACCGATTTTGATGAAATTTAGTATGGAGATTATTTGGAGAAGGACATAAAATAGTTTGTAAACCAAAAAATTCAGTAGTTCCCACGGGAATTACTATAAACGAGCCTAAACGAACTATAGCTTGCTGACATTAATATAATTAAAGAGTTGACGTAAGAATCCCACGGGCGGAACCGCGGGTAAAAGCTAGTGTCACATAATTTCATAAAGTTTAAAAAAAATCTAAAACCAAAGTTATATATTTATAAATTTAATGTTGTTATTGCAGTCTTCGTTTTAAATTTATACGAAATTCATATATTATTACAGCTTATCTATGTATAGGTACTATTACAATATTTTATTATAAACATATTAATTTACATTACAATATTCTTATACATGTAGGTACTAGATATTCGCAATGTCTATAATAATATAATAAAGGTAAAGAGTGTGTTTGACTGCGCTAATCTGTTGAACTATCAGTCCGATTTGAAACAATATTTTTGCATTTGATAGCCAAAATCTTGAGAAAGTTTATTGACTATGTAACGTCACACTCAAGCCCTTAGAAGGGTAGCAGTAAATGAATGGATAAATAAAATAGAAAATACACAGCCTAAGCCAGTGGAACTAGAAGCATAAAATTTAACACAGGAGTTCCTATACGACGTAGGTGAGCAATGGATTTTTAAAATGTATTTATAAGGTGGTGGTTAATAAGGGATGAAAGTTTGTATGATAGTTCGTTATTTTTCAAGGCAGAATAATGGCAATTAATGTTAAGGCTGGCGTACTACTTAAAAAGCAGTCAGTAGTAACAGCATTTTTAGAAATTCATACTTTTAGGGGGTAAGAGAAAGAACAAAAAATTAATAAAATTTGTTTAAGTTTCTTTGATTTTTATTTCTTAATGCTGAGCTTATTATATTCCCAACCGCTATAAAGGTAAAAAAGTGGGCATGGGCAGAGAGACTAATAAAAAAAACTGTAACATTGTAAAGTAATCGGATTGTTCCTAGCTGAGATGTTGCCGAAGTCAGTAGTTTTTGAACGTAAATTCATGAAAATCGGTCTTTGGTTAAACGTTAAGAACGACGCGTCTCTGCGTTTTTGGAAAATGCAGTCTGAAGAGGGTAAAGTAGGAAATGAAACTTTGTATGGCAATTACATCTTGGAAAACCAGCTAGTCGTCTTTACTTAAATATAGGGATATATATATATAGAGAGAGAGCAGATTTTGTAAGTATGTTTATATGTGGATATCAGATGAACTAGTAAGGATATATAATAAAGTATATGATAGACACATATACACACACATCATTTATCAGCAATAAAAGTTAAGCTGAATCGCATGAGATACTGATAGGAATAACGTAGACAATACCGAAAAAAAAGTAATCATTAATAACGCAGCTGTTTGAGATAGTGTTCATTTAAATTTGCTTTGAAGTGTTGTTTCGGCTCAGGTAGTGCTAAATATAAAACCATCTTTAAGGAATATAATCCAGACCATTACCGTTTTGCACCGCGAGAGCAATAAAAATAACTCTTTTCTCTACGTGCAGCGCGAAGAGCCGATATGAGTATTTGAGAATTTTACTGACAGTTCAAGGTTTTTTGCTAATGGGTGTTGCTAGCATTTGACTGGTAGATGCATAACAGTTCAATCGAAACGGATTTACTTTTAAAATTTAATATAATTTAATGTAATGTAATAAAAAATGCAATCTAATGCCAATATTGTTTGTGCTTTAATATTCAAATGTCCGGACACGCTTTGTTACTGAAGAACCACTCCAATGACGGTTCGTTTAGACAAGAAACAAAACCTTGATAAAGCCATTGAAGAGCGAGTTATGGTTTGTTTGTGCTTAGAAATAACAGTATTAAAGAAAGAAAGTATAGTGGTGATAATAGCAATAAAACTGGATTACATATTTATGTCAAGAGCAGAAATGTGGGTTAACCTTTTGTTTGTTAATCTTTCATAAAACGTAATTAAAAGTTACTACCACCAGATAACATATGATTACCTACTACCAGAACCTTAATTCTAAATATAGCCTATTCTATTTAAAAAACATAAAAATTATAATACTATTAGTAGCATTGTTAGTAAGCAAGATTTTTTTTGTTAGTGCGTATCTTATTTTAAAAAAACGAGAATTTATAACTTTGTAAAGTAATGTATCAATCTGAATATTGTAAAAAACGCCGTTTAGATGGTACTTATTTAGAAAACAGATTTTATTCTAGTTTAGTTATAGAGGATCCTAATCATATCATATGTATGTAATGTTTGCTTATCTTCAAGTTTTAAAAATACTAAGTACAGTTCACTTATTTGATGAGATCTCTTAGCCTTACCACCTACATTAAGCAAGTGGTCTTCTTCTTGTTAATGTGGTTTTAAATTTAGCACTTATAATAAGCTGCTATTCTATAGGTACTAAAGTATCGAAAATTTATTACAAATGTAAGTAGAATAAAAACAGATATATTAATAAACTTAGTCTATTAAAGAGTAAATCAGGTAAATAAGCAAAATGCAATGTTATAAGCATAGTTTAAAAAGACATTAACAATGTGCATTCTTAAAGTTAAAGTATAATTTATTAAACAATTTTAGTTAGTATCAAACAGTTTAGTATATAATACAAAGTAGATTATTTAATTATATTTGTATTGTTTTAATAGTGTCCTTTTATAAAGCCTTTGTGTTGCCATTAACAAATGCAGTCAGCGTACGGCATTCTGATCACGATTGTCTTTACCTGTATCCTCTGATACGTATCTGACATCATAGCAATAAGGAGGTTGATGAGAACTATTACTGACACCAACATGTAGATCCCGAATACTATTTTGAACAAGTAATTCGTCCATTGCGGCTGCAAGCTATCATTCGACCCTCGCACCCTCGTCTGCTCCGTAGTCGTTTGACCAAACACCGCAAAGAAGAGCAATTCAAATGAATATATTGGATTCATTGTAACTGCGAACAAAAATGTTGACATAGAGGTAATTGTATTTACCTGTATACGTTGATAAGTGTCCGACATCATCGCAATAAGGAGCGTTATAAGCACCACGACTGACATCAGTAGGTAACTCCCGAAGACCAACTTGAAGAGGTTCTGAGTCCACGAAGGTCGTAAATTGGAGATGTAGTTGAGGTCTGACAAAGTTATCTGGCCGAAAAGGGCGAACAATAGCTTCTCGATGGCGTCGATCGGCGTCAAAATCGCTAGAAGACAACACTCTTATGGACCACGTGTTTTATTCAACTACTGGACACAAATATTTGATAGGGGTAGGTTCATGCACGTGTCTTTAATAAGCTAGCACTAATTTAAGATAGTAAATAGAGAATCATCAAAAAATCGTTGTTACGTATTTGCTGGATTTAAAAGTAAAGAAGTGGCAATGTATGATGATTGTTATTTGGGTAACGAATTAAAAAACATTACACGGCTTGTTTTGTTTGATATGACAAAATAAGGGACATGACATTTGGTCTATAATAAGGTAAATAAAAATATTTTACAGTTTAATTGTATTTCTAGAAGAACAATTTAAAACTAATTTTGATATTTGAACAGATGCATCAAACTACCCCAAAAAAACTACTTGAGCTAGGTGTAACGCGACAAGAACAGAGCGTGGGCGCAATGTCAGCGCCACATTGACGACAATAGCGAAACAAACCGAAACACAAAGTGGTACCTTAAGACACCGCTGTGACATACGTAGGACATAAGCCAGTACGGCATGCGCAAATAATATGCTCCATCAAATGCAGTGAAGTCGGCCACTCATTCCACTAAAACTAGAGTAGTGATGAGCAATGCATGTTCTGTGTAGACATCGATATCTGGAACAGGTCCTTAAAGAAGTATTGCAAGTACGATATTTTGTGTATCAGAAAATGCATTGTGCACATACATAGTTTATTATTAAAACATACTTGGCCATTATCTATATTATGTTTGAAAAAACAGTAAATGATTCTTACGTTCCCGAATTTTATAGATTGTTTCAAGATTACACTTCAAATATGTCTTCTAATTTACCACAATTTTTAAATAATATTCTCCATTTACTGTTGTTTCACATACATTTCCAATCGATAACAAAAAAGCAGTCAGCATCGGGATTTTATATTTTTAGATTATGGCAAAGTACAAGAAATTTTGTATTGTATGTATGTATATTACAATGTCCTACCTCATTCCACATAATGTTACAGACAAAACAATAATCTAACTAAAACACTATACCAGTCAACGATGATAACATTTTCGATGTATCGACAAACATTCGTTCAAGCTGTAAGCGGATGCACGAATACTGGATTCACAGCGAAAATAAAAACAAGCACATCGAGATATAATGCGATCATCGTATGAAAGTGATTAAGACATGGTTTTTTTGTTTTTTCTTCTATTGTGGACTTACGTCCTGCAGGGCCTTGTTTTCTTCTGTAAGATTCCCCAGCAAGGGTATTTATCCACTGCGCTTCATAGGACTGTCGTTTGGTTCGTCGGTTATCATCTAATATTTAACATGTATCAAATTAAACAAAATGTTTTCATAATAATAAGACTGAAATTCTACACTAAATTTAATAATGATTTTGTGATGATAATAAATTAAGAGCAACGAAGACAAAATAACTTACCGTCCGAAAACAACTTCTTTCTTAGTGGCCTTGCATATTTTTCATCCTCTGATTTGTTATAGTTTCTAAATGGTTGATTTAGCGCTACGATGTGCATCGAGAAACCAAACACAAATATTGCTAGGACAGCTAAGAACCTTCCTAAATCTTTCATCAAGTCGCCGATTATAATGGCCCAAGGGCCGAAGAGGTGGTGGAATGATAAAAAGTCCATGATCTGGACGCATGCTAATAAAAAAGAAAGAGCAAAACACTGGTTCCTACAGTACATTAACGTTGGCCAATATTTGTAACTAATGAATATCCATCCAACAACATGAGTTGCAACACCAATCATACCCAACAACAAAACTGCTATTTTGATCCATCCTAAACCAGATTTGTCACTAGGATTGGTTAGCTCAAATAATAATAAACCGCTTAACCAAACTAACAGTAACCATTCATACCATCGCGGCACTAAACTGTCTCTAAATATTGAACTATAAATAGGAGTTATAGCTACTAGAGCTAACAATACCATGAGGTAAATATGAGAGGTTAAATACGACATAAACTTAATTATTGGGACCTTATTGTATTTATGACCTAATGGAAGAGAAAACACCAGCCACACTGGTGGACAAAATATAAACGCGACAAAAAGGAACATTATTTTGAGGCCAGACCATTTGAGACTTCCCCTCCAGAGTTCCTAAAACAAAATTAAATAATTTATTTTTTAGTAAAAGAATTAGGCGAAGTTTCACTTTAGTAGTTGAAGTTACCTATTTTTTACCTGAAGATATCTCTGTACAACAGTATGCGCTATGACCTCTTTCTGCTCATTTTCTATTAATACATCCAAAAATTCAATATTTCTATTGTCTGTAGCAGTAAGTATATGTCCAGCCGAATCTGCACCGGCAGCTAGAGCCAAAAGTTCAGCAGCCATAGCTTCACATTGTTTTCCTGCAGCTATAAGGTCTTTGGCACGTTCCTTTTCCTGTTAATAAATACGACGCGTTTTGAATATTTATGTGCAATTTTATGATGCATACTAAATATAAATTATGTGTGTTTACCTTAGCAGATAATGTAATGTAAATGTTGGATAACTTAGCGGCAGTATCGACAGGTGCTGGTGATACTAACACAAACTCTTCTATTGGTATATTATTGTGATTCTTTGAACACACCATAAGATTGTAAACAAATCGTTTGTCATCCATGAGGGATTGTGTGTCATGCTCTTTGTGCAGTAAATATTCAAGAACGTCGTTATGATTTTCTGAGGCAGCAAACCAAATAGGAGCGCAATTTAAATTTGTTTCACTTTTTGGTGACGCTCCAGATTCACAAAGAAGTTTTACAACGTTAAGATATCCAGTTTTTGCTGCACAATGCAATGGTGTCCATCCATTTTTGTCAGTAGCATTAATTTCTGCTCCTTGTCCAAGAAGAACTTCTACCATCTGATAGTGACCGTAAGTTGACGCAATATGAAGACCAGTTTTACCATGCCTGTCTGTACTTTGTAGAAGTTCTGCTGACCTGCTTAATAGTAGACCAACTATGGACATATGACCTCCAAAACATGCAAGATGTAAAGGATTATAACCCTGAAAAATTAATATATTTTTTACAAATATATAAAAACATATAAAAAAAAATACAAAAAATCGGGATCGTTCTTCAGGTTAGGCGTAACTTTGGTGGCGTGTTCTTTCTTTTATGTATTCACGATATTCGTAGTTAAAATTTTTTTGCATACCCAACCAAGTTGTTTTAAAGAAGATATTTTAAGAGTCGCGTCACCAAAATCATGTAGGTGCACCTGACCTAAAAAACGACCCATCTATTTTAAACAATTAAATATTGTTTACATTTTCAGTACTAGCTGCATCGACTTGAACCCCAGCGGAGTTGAGGAGTAATCGTACTACATTTTCATTTCCATTATAAGCAGCTAGGTGAAGAGGTGTTAATCCTGACTCTGATCCAAGTACTGGCACTAAAGACATGCCAGTAGGAGGATCCGATTTCACGGTTCCCGGCACCTGAGAAAGCAATTCGCGTACCGTCTCTGAAAATTGCATAATAAATATAAGCGACCATTTTATCACCTACGCCTAGACCAAACTACTGCGGCAAGAAACTTAGGGCTCCACTAAGAAATTATTTGCAAAATTCAGCCCAAGAGGGTAAAAGAGGTTGTAATTTTGTATAGTTTTTAAGGTTCCGTGGCTTTTATGATTTTTTATTATTTTACCCTTATAATTTCTAACCATAAAAATGGTATACCTTTAGTTACAAATTAGTAATCTAATCTTCACAGGAAGATCATCTCCTCCTCAGGAGGTAAAATAGGGGTAGCAGTTGGTCAAAAATTAAGCGGGACGAGTCATACATGTCTAAGTTCTTACGTTTCAGAAGCAGTAAGTATGATACTACTTTATTTTAATCAAAAGTGCTTGCTGATGCTGCTTTAAAAAAAAAAGTTACCTGCTTGTCCATAATAAGCCGCAATGTGCAAAGGAGTGAGCCCTAATTTTTTGCTAGATATCCTTAACGTGTTTGTAGATCTCATTACATCTAATACGTTTGTGTGGCCGTGTTCTGCAGCTAAGTGAACAGCAGTCAAACCAGCTCTATTCTCATCGGTACAGGATGCCCCAGCTCTTACAAGGACTCTTACAACATCTGCGTGACCACCTTCTGCAGCTAATTGTAGCGGAGTCGAATCATTCAATTTGTTGCGCGCTGATATAACACCAGTTCTATCAAATTTCATTAGTTCCTCTATTACTTTTACTGAACCTTGCATAGCTGCTATATGAGCACATGTATTTCCATCTTTTGTAGTTGCAGTTACTAAATTAGGATGCTGCTGCAAAAACAGTTGTACCACATCTGAAAAATTATTTTGTGCTGCTGCGTGAATAGGCTTTTGTCCTAATTCATCAGTGGCATCAATATTAGCACCAAGTTCTATTAAAAGTTTGCAAACTTCCATCTGACCACTAGCAGCGGCCAAATGTAAAGGAGTTTGTTTTTTTAGTGTAAGGATGTCGATTGTAGCATTATGATCTCGGATGAGAAATTTTACTAAATGTGCGTAACCATTCATTGCAGCTAAGTGAAGCGCAGTTCTTCCATTTCTAGCCTTCGAATTTATAAATGCTTTGTTAGTTAATAGCGCATCACAAACTTGCAAGTAGCCATGTTGAGCTGCCAAATGAAGAGCAGATCGACCTTCAACGTCAAAAACGTCCACCCTTGCATGATTAGATAACAGCGTATTAACAAGTTCCATATGTCCTCGATGGCAAGCGATTAGCAAAGGGGTCCACCCAATAGAGTTTTGTTTATTTAAAGCTTTGCTGACATCGGCTGCTGACATGTGTGTAATCATTTCTGTCATAACATCATTGTTTCCAGCCATAGCACAAAAATGAAAAGCATTTTCATGGTTATGTTTTGTCTGTAATGCTACGTCGGCATTGTTTTCTATAAGACACTTTACCACTTCCCTGTCGGCTGCGGGCATCTTAACTTCTTCTTTTGTAATCTTACATGCATAGTGTAAAGCACTAGCTCCATCTTCATCAACTGCATCTATATATGAAGTTGCTACTGTTTCTCCTTTGTGATCTTTTACAAATTCTATTAAATGTCGTACACAGTCTGGTTTACAGCTCCTACACGCCATATGAAGAGGTGTTTCACCAGTCTGTAAAAGCACGTAAAGCGTCGTTTAAATGTTTTAAGCGAATGTGCCTACATGTATAGGCAAATATTATACTTGTTTTTACCTTAGTCTTTCGCAAGGGATCACCTCCATCTTCCAAAAGAAGTATTAGAGTCGCAAGATTGCCAAATTTCGCTGCAACATGGACGGGAGTCATACCATCTTCTGTAGTTATATTAGGGCCAGCACCTGATTTTAGCAACATCAGTGCGCATTTGTCACCTGATGAATAAAAATCTGAAGTAGGGATGTTATATCTAACCATTAGTAACAGAACAACGTATTAATGTTTATTTCCATGAAACATGATGTTAAAGATATTTAATTAGATGATTAATTATGTTTTAAATGTTAAATGTGCCGAAAAAAGAGCAGATTCTGAATCATTTTAAATTGGAAATCAGGTGTCATTACACCGACCAAAGTCAACTTGTGCAAATTTATAAGTAAATTAAAGGTTTACGCATACGGATTTTTGTATACAATAGGCAATTTCTGAATTTTATCTTTAGGTATGAAATATCTTCTACTTCGTCCGCATAGAACACACTACGCGCCATAACTTTGGTTATACCGCACTGATATGTGTGAAACGACGTCCGGATTTTCAGTTGTACTCGAAGCTAACAAACGACAGCAACAAACACAAAAACCCGGTCAGTACACAAACAAACATTCTGAAAATATGTTTTAGGTTCTGATATATATTTTTGAAAATATTTGTAAGGTACGGAAAAAAATAGAAATACGAGTAATAATAATTTAATCAAACAATAATTTTCACAAGAAAAAAAACTATTTTTTTGACATCTGACCTAATAGAACCCTAATTTAACCTAGTGAATTTTAAACACATTGCTATAGTAATTAGAACATAAATCAATACAGTCCTACTTACAGAAAAAATAAGTATTCATTACCCGTATCTAATTTCAATATAATAACCATTGTATGTAAAAATGTGGGACAGTATCAGTAAATGAAATAATGAACTTAAATTAATACAAATTGCCTTCAGGATTATAAAGTGTTCCAGGTTTTAGGATTTTTAACTCTGTGATGTTATATCATATCTGTGTTTTTATATAGTTACTAACCTAATGCGGCCACAAGGTCGGGGCACCGGCCTATCCTCACCTTGGGCTAGGGTGATTTAAGCCATACCCCGTTACATCGCATGAGGCCAGTGTTGATTGTGGACTTTACATACGTCTTTTTGACAAATCCAGGTTTCCTCATGATGTTTTTATTCAGCGAACTTAACAAGGTACTTGAGAAATTTCGAAAAAGACTGGTTGGTACACGCCGAGCCTCAAAAGCGATGCAGACGCCAAATACACTACGCAACCACTTAACTATTTTCGACTTGTTTTTAGTTACTGTTTCAACAATTCCACGAGTTTATAGTCTACTTTTTGTTTTAATATTATTGCAAGTATCAAATAAGTATGCATTAAAGCATTCATTCATACCTACTTCATTTTTAGGGCTCCGTAGCCAAATGGCAAAAAACGGAACCCTTTTAGATTCGTCATGTCTGTCTGTCTGTCCGTCCGTATGTCACAGCCACTTTTTTCTGAAACTATATTTACTATATATTACCATGCAAACTTCCACCGAAAATTGATTTGAACGAGATCTAGTAGGTAGTTTAGTCATAAATCGTTAATCGCAATTTACCTTTCATTCAATATAATTTTTTTTTTTGTGTTTGTAGATTGCATACATGGTGGTAGGTACGGAACCCTCGGTGCGCGAGTCCAACTCGCACTTGGCCGGTTTTTTAGTTTAGTAGATTTTTAGTTTTCTACAATCTTAATAGGTACAAAAATCGTAAGGAAACCTGCGTATGTCAAAAAATACGTATTTGAAGTCCAACAATATGCCAATCAATACCATAGAGAAATGTATCTATTCCCTTGTAACGATCGGGATTCGTAAATACAAAGGCGAATGCAACACAGAAATCTATAGTCCGCTGCTTAAAGCAGTAAAAGTTCGTCCAAACCCAGCTGCAACACAGCGGCTTATAGTGTAGCCAGATTTGTTTGTATAAGGCAATCAAAAGGCGGATTCAACGTAGTCACCCACAGTCTGTGTTGCATTATGTTGCTAATCAATCACTTACAGCTTTATTAGTTTGTCCGAACCCTGCCACAATACAATAATCTTTATAGTAGTCTATGATATTTATTTGAAGAAGGCAATTAAGGCTTTTCCCTTACTTTAGAGGGACTTTTGTTGGCCGTCCACTTTGTGTTCTCGACGAAGATTTGGTTTTTACGACGAGCAACAGACGTGGGTTGGACTTTGATCCGTTTCACCCTTGAGCTTTGAATTTTTGTGACTGTAAATGCTCTGGCTTGGGTGAATATTTCGATGAATAAATTATTTGATTTGATCTCAAGTATATTGATTACACGAATAAATTGGTTTTTCATTCGGTCAATGTGAGATTGAATGCAACTGTTCAATTCATCGTTTTGAAAATATTGTATGTCTTCATTAAGAGAAACACAATGATCACACAAATATGGCTTAGTGGCACGTGGTGTTGACTTGAAATAATGTTCTGTAACTTGAACCCGTATTATGAATTAGTAATGTTTAAATCAATAATTATCGTCTTCAAGATGTGTGTGTAATGCCGCCGCATTCGACCGAAGTTGCTATCCGAACGCGATCATAGACGGACAATAGTAGGTAGGTCTGTTTAGTTATCGATATGCGTATCAGGCTGTATTACAGAACGAGTACAAACACTGTATTGCAATCGTTTCAGTATAAACAATGTCATAGCCGACAGCGGACAGTTTTGAAACGTCTGTAATATAATCGTGTTTGTAATACTAATTTATACAGACGCAGCTGCCCTACAGCACAGCTTATGTCCGTGTTGTTTCTGCCTTTGTATTCACGCGACCGGGACAACAACATCTTCCAGTGGACGTAGATTTATGACGTGGAGATGTTAAAAATTAACACCACAAGGCATAACCAACGTAATTTTTTTTAGTGCTGAGTTTTAAAAAAAAACTTCCCCATATCTTTACTTTTTATATCCAACACGCACTGGGCTCGTGCGGTAGGCATGTTCAATATCGCCTTTGCCTTAGGTGAAGATAGGCTGGTGACTCAACAGTTGCGACGTTTAAAGGGTGGTAAGACAGCTTTAAGTGCCAACGCCGTAGATTGTTTTCATACAAAACAAATTTTGCCATTTACTTTACATTTTGAATTAAAAAAAAAGAACCTAAAATTAAGAAATTCGCCGTTTTTAGTTTCATGATATTGTGCTAAGCCATATTTTTTTAAATATTTTTGCAAATCTTCAAAAAACTATAAATTATCAGAATCTCATGAAACCAAAAACCGCGAGCATTTCATTTTTGATCTTTTTTTAAAAACAAAATACAAAGTGTAATTCACGGAACTTCGAAGATTATGGTAAATCGATTTTGTATGAAAAACAACCTACTGCGTTTCCCTTAACAGGGCGTCATCTGTGTACCTTCTGGTATTCTTGCAGCGATGTGAAGTGGTGTCTCTCTTTGTTTTCCTCCTCTGATGTGAACGTCAGCTCCGTAACCTAAAAGGGTTTCCACGACTGCGGGCTTGCATGACTCTACGGCTATATGAAGGGCTGTGTAGTTGTCCTGTTTAGGAAACATGAAATATTTATAAAAGCTCAGCCATGAATAAGTACAATTTGTAAAATATAAGCGATGCGCAAGTGAAGTTCCAAATAGCGGTACGTATAATACAGCAACAAGTATATGGACACATACATACAAACAAACAAATATAATATAACCTTTTCCACTCTATTTTGTTACTATAATAAACAAGCATGAATTTACAATAAAAAATTTAAAATACCCGACTACCTGAGCCCTTCCACGTACCTACTCCCTATATTACAGATTATTTTTTTTATTTTACCAACGACGTTTTATGACTGCCATATTATTTTTACTACCAATACTACTTATTAAAATCCATACCTACTTGAATGATCGTAATCCATTACCGTACAGTGCGGTTTCAGAGAAACTTCCTCCCGCGAACGCTTAAGTTGTGGAATGAGCTCCCTGCCAAGGTTTTCTGCAAGGACTACAGTATGGAGTTCTTCAAGAAAGAAGTTATTAGATTTCTGAAGGGTCGGCAACGCGCAAGTGATACCCCTGGTGTTGCAAGCGTCCATAGGCTACGGTGACCGCTTACCATCAGGCGGGCCGTAAGCTTGTTTGCCACCTTAGTGGTATAAAAAAAAAAAAAAAAAAGAAAGTAATTTGGGTGATGCGAAGGAATGAAGAATACCACAGTCACAAAATAAGAATACCGCAAATACACATATACCTACGCGCGAAAATCATATCCCTCTTGCAGTAGGGTATAAATTAAGGGTCATATCAAAGGATGGGAATGGGTATAATTTTTAGTAGATTATTACGTAGATTAGAACATATATACTCGTGTAAAATCTTGTGATCGCGGAAATACGAATGTCAAATATTAAATTGAAATTAAAATTAAAATTCATTTATTTCAACCATCAGGGATCATAATGTGTGATACATAAATTATTACATTCTTTTACAATAATAGGTATACAATTCAATAAAATAAAATAAAAATGAATGAATGAATATTGTTACCAAATACGGATGCAAGACAAAATCAAGCGAAACGTCGAGGAAATGGCAAGTGTTCTAGAATTCCCTGTACATTTTATTTTAATATAATACAGTTTTTGATAGTGTGATGGTAAGTCGTGTACTAGCAAAAACTGACGTCAATATACAAAGGCGTGTGTAACCTTATCAATTAGTATTATGAGTTATACAGAGTTGTGGTCTTTTGTGTTGGTATTAAATGGAGCAAGGTCATAAAGTCAGAATTTAATTTAAAATACATACTGCATGCATACAATGTGCTTGGTAGTTGCACTAATGCATAATGTCATAGATATTGTAATGAAAAGGTTCAATGATGTCAGCCACTTCAAAAAAGGAGGAGGTTCTAAAACCGGATGTTTATATATTTTTTTTTTCGCGCATAACTCCGTCATATAAAGACGGATTTGCAAAATTATTTTTTAATTAAAAGGGTATACTTCCAAAGTGGTCCCATATTAATGTAGTGAATTTAAAACTGAATTTGGTTAAAAAAATACGCGGTGTAAATTTGGAACTGGTGAAACGCCTTTTATGTTGATGATTGTATAAAATTTTGTTACGAGTATGGCTGTTTTTATTATACGAAAATAGCAATTTGTCACTCAAAAGTAAAAAATAAAAACTTTTTAACAAAAAAAAAAACAACCGGCTTCAAAAAGATGCCCTGAAAAGGTAAAAATAATTATAATATATTAATAAGTAATTATTTTTGCCTTTTCAGTGCACCTTTTTAAAACCGCTTGTATTTTTGTTTAATTTTTTTTTTAAATATGTTTTTTGCACGTATTTTACTTGCACTTTTAAGTTTACGTGTATCGTTTTGAAGCCGGTTGTTTTTTTGTTGAAAAGTTTTTATATATACATTGTATATAGATGGTTAACTCTCTTTGGTTTGGATTTAGAGCTTAATTTTTTAGTTTAATTTTTAAGGTCCAAATAAGGACTGTTTTTTTTTTGGGGTATAGGTCGATTGCGAAGGCTATCCGTTTTTAATGGCGCATTGATTGCAAAGTTATTAATTTCTTTAGCTTACCCTGTGTTTTTTTTTCAACGTTTACTTGTTTAACACTAGCGAAAACAGTTGACAAGCTAGTCAAAAGTTTTTTGCTATGATACGATAAGAGCTTAATTTGGTGTTTATAATGTTGGGAATTCAAAGATGCGAATTTTTAATACCTAATACTAACCCGTGTTCAGTCCTGTAAATCTCGTATATTGTCTAGAATTGGCAAACGGGGTATATTATTCTATTCCTCATCTTACTGCTTATTGCTATAAAGTAGGTATTTACGACGTATGGGACATATATACAGCAATAGGGTCACCACCTGTCTCGCAGGACTAAAGTGGTTGGTGAATCGAAGCTGTACTCCACATTGTGGGTGTGTTTTCAACCACTGCTTACCGCTCCGGTGTACAGACACCATGTAATAATATGTACGTACATACCTACGACGAATGGGTAATATTATGCTTACGAAGCAATTATGCCGTGATAAAATATGTAATTTGAAACGGACAGCAAGACAAATTTTGTTGATGAATATCCTCGGTTGCTTTTAGTAAACTATAAGTGGTACATTAATGCGATGAAACTTGTAACTAATAAACAGGTTACTTACATTTGTAGCCACATCGACGCTCTCGCCTTTCTGTAGCAGTGTGTTAATGATGCCTACATGTCCGTAGCGAGCCGCAGTGTGAATACTTCGAGCTCCATCCTGAAGTAAAAATATTATCTAAGAAAAATATTAAAAAATAAAAACCGGAATTGCGAGAGAAAGAGAAAAAAAAAAAAGCAAAATTTAGATATTTAATAGCGAGCAGTTTTAGTTATTGTCCCAATCTACGAGGCCGCACCTTGTTTGGCATGTGAAGATATACACCCTTCTTGAAGAGCATCATGGCGCAGTCAGTGTGTCCGTTGAGAGATGCGATATGCATTAGGGTGCTGCCATCTTTGGTGCGCTCAAAGATGGAAGCCTTGAACTTGTCTGCTAGCAGTTCGATGATGGCTGCGTGCCCGTTCTCTGCCGCCAGGTGCATCGGAGTCCTGTCTGAAAGTTAATGGAGAAAGATTGGTGCTGAAGTAACTACCTAAATAGAAATCTTTACATGAATTTGTATTAAAAAAAAAATACAAGGAAATAAAAAATGTGACACTGAATGGGCAATCGGGTCCAAAAAACAAAGTCTGGCCCTAGATACATCATTTGTTTGTATAGAACCGTGGAAATTGAGATATAGTGTTATACATATCTAATAAACTGTCTTCAATTTCATTCAGATAAGATAAGATTATAGTTTCGTATTTGATGAGGTTTTGCTATCCAATAAAGAAATATGTTAGCTTGCTATGGCATAATTTTAAGCTATTTCACAAAAATATACATTAATGATTAATGTCGGTAAACTTACACGTGAGGTTGCTTTTTGTTGGCAATACAATTTTACTTATGCGCCGAGCTGATTTGAATCTTTTTGATAATAGAATAAACGTATTCAATAATAGATTGCTTTTTTAATATTTTTTCCCTACGTACTATAAATTACTCTTCCAAATGCACTAGGTTTCAACCCCGGGAGCAGAATTTTATTTTCTTAGACTAAGGTCCATATAATTTTGCCCATTCTCCATTTATGTTAAACCTAGCCTTTGTCAGCGGTTCCACCTGTTCTGAATTTGGATGTCGGAGTGGGGCTCTTACGGAAACTCCTTGGTTGTACTAAAAAAGTTTTCTATAGCAAGATAACGCTGTAGCTATAGTTCGTTCTAATGAAAGTGAAGTGGAAGTCAGATACGATATAGTTCACGCGGAAACTTTTTAAATTTTCGGAATAAACAGTAGTCTATTATTTTCCGTTTCACTATCTCTGTGCCAAATTTTGGTTCATTAGATGCTCCGTTGTAGCGTGATTGAGTAGCAAACAAACAAACTTACAAACTTTCACTTATATATTATTAGTAAGAAGTGGGATAATATCCTCCTTACAAAGAATTTGTGTAGGAGACATGACAGAGAAAGGAGGTCCATTTGTGTTAAGGAAATACGATAGTGTATAAGCATAAAATATAAATAATCTACAAGTCAATAACACCCCCACATGCGAACATTGGGTCCCTTAGATCATAAACCACATATTTTTAGGTAGTTTGGCCCACATAGAATAAAAGTTGGTATTCACCCTCCCTTGAACTAATATTTTTTCTTCTTACACCTTATAAATACATTTTAATGGTAATTGATTCTGCAAGCTTTGATGAGCTACTACAAGCATCATATTTGTGGAGTCATGTTTTCAGAAGAAGAAGTGCTGCAGGAAAAAGCCAATGGACGTAGTATGGAGTTCTTCAAGAAAAAAGTTATTAGATTTCTGAAGGGTCGGCAACGCGCAAGTGATACCCCTGGTGTTGCAAGCGTCCATAGGCTACGGTGACCGCTTACCATCAGGCGGGCCGTAAGCTTGTTTGCCACCTCAGTGGTATAAAAAAAAAAAAAAAAAATGTAGACTTTCTCTTCGAAATATAAATTCAAAGCGGTTCATGAAATACACCGTAAGTATGGGTTCTTAATTTTTTAATACGAAGTGTTAGCAAGTACTAGTAAAACTTATTCTGGAAATGGGATTCACAATCAAAGTTTCGTAGTCCGTAAATTGAAAAAAATACCCCAGTACCGTAGTCGATATCCGTTATTGATAATTTTTTTTTTTGTTAACCAGTGCATGTAATATTAATATTGTTTATAGTAAGTTATTACCTTTTTTTACTACACGACAACAGATTAACGAAAGAAATTATTTCTATACAGCTGTCTTATGGACTTATTTCTATGTCAAGTTAAGGTGTAAATGTGTTGCAATAATTGCAAGACTTGCTGCTAGACCGAGAATAAAAGTCCCAACATTAGTCCTCGTTATGGTTCTGCATTTGAGCTTTACCACTCAGTAATGACTATATGATCTCTGGATCCCTAATTTTATTTCCAAAATTGAATTTGAGGTAAATTATTCACAAATGATGACAAATATTGTTAAAAAAAAGAAACCTTCATTATCAGCAATTGCAGCGTTAGCCCTGATGCCGTAGAAGTACTTGACCATTGGTTCGTCACCCTCGGCCGCAGCAATATGCAGCGGCGTCTGTCCTGCGCCGTTGATGGCATCCACTGAGGACCCGTAGTCCACTAGGATCCTGGTCATATCCACATCACGTCTCCGTGCTGCCAGGTGAAGAGCTGTGTCGCCGGCTGGGGTGCTTGCCTAGGCATCGTCACATATATTTTATCTAGGAGCTCAGCAGTGAAAAGTCCGAACTTTAAATAAACAAACCCTATTTTCTAGTTAAACCTATTATAATAAAATAAAAGATTCATTAGTTTGTCACTCACTATTTATTTACTTACAGGATAATAAAAAGCGGAATAATTTGAAAAACAGAAATCACCACCACCCTCCTCAAATCAAGTAAGAACCACCTTACTCATTCGTTCGTATCTGTTCTTGGAGAAACTCAATCAACTTTTTAGTTTCTTACTTCTTGTTGTATAAATCAAAGTAAAACATTATAGTCCAATAAAATTAGAAAATGAAAAAACATTACTGGGTAGAGTTTTAAATTTTTGTGAACGTGTTCATTATAATTTCCCATTAAACATACTAAAAGTCCCCACCAATACCTGTTGCGCTCGTGCCGCCATCTTGGGAAAAAGGTACCATTTTTTAGTTTTTTGCTTATATCTCGGCATTGAAAAGCTAATCTTTTCATTTTTTTGCTGTCGATATAGAGTTTTGTTTCTGTTCACTCCAAAATCTTTCAAATATTTTTTTAAAAATTAATTCCGTGTCTCTACCTACTACTACCTAGTGAAAGAAATTGATGGAGATGGTGAGAATGCGAGAGAAAGAGAAGAGGAGAGGAAATTAAGGGGGCAGATGCAACATGATGTGTATACAGCTGGGTGGAACGTCTTTCAGGTCCGCTTGGTAAGAATTAGTAAGGATAGCGAACAGCCAAGACCAAACGATCACAATCTCATCTGATTCCGAAAAAAAACTTAGACCACTTATCCTCAAAAGCAAACTAGGAAAAATTTATAACGGTTTTTTTTAAACCACTAAGGAGGGAAACAAGCTTACTGTCCGCCTGATGGTAAGCGGTCACCGTAGCCTATGGACGCTTGCAACACCAGGGGTATCACTCGCGCGTTGCCGACCCTTCAGAAATCTAATAATCTATCTAATAGCTTGAAGAACCCCATACTGTAATCCTTGGAGAAAACCTATGCAGGGAAATCATTCCACAACCCAAGCGTTCGCAGGAGGAAGTTTATCTGAAACCGCACTGAACGCGAACATTTCTCTTAAAAGAATCAGCTAACCACAACTAGATCTCATCCCTGCTCTCATCAGATCTCTAATATTGATGTGGTCATCGAATCAGCCACCAACCAGTCACTCGCAAGCTACTATTAGCAAGTGCTCAATATAAAATCCCCTTTAAAGCGATCTCAGAGTATAGTGGAACAGCATATAAATCTAACAACTTAAAAACTGTTGTATCAGTATTTATTGAACGCTTACGCCACTTCGAGAAATGGCGCTTCTGTAGGTATAAATGTGCTCCGTGAAACCGTGTAGCCTCCTTGACATTTTTGTAGAAGAAGTTATAATAGGGTCTGTCCTCGGCAGAGGCATAATTGAAACGTTGTCGTCGTGCGGCGTTAGGCTCTCTTATTAGTTACTTATGTTCTCGGGCACCGGTGATCGCTTGTTTACAGCACTCGCTGATAGTAGCATAGCTTAGTGACTGGTAAAAGATTCGATGGCTACTTAAATTTGCCGTGAGATCTAATGAGAGCGAAGATGCGGTCCAGATGCTGAAAGCTGATAAGCTTTGAAGGGCTTTCTTGAATTTTTCCGAGTTACCATGGGAGCGGAGGAGATGGAGGTCAAAACAAAATCCGTCTAGCATTTCTACCGAAACTTAGGCTTACGTTCTGTAAAAGCGCTATGTCAAGTATATCCAGCCGGTCATTGCTATCATTAACGTCTTAGAGGACAGTAACTATATTGTAAAATTTGAGTATGACAATTAGTCTACAGAGAACTTTGCCAATGTTAGTATTGTTATACTATAAACGATACTTGCTAAATATTTACATGCAGAGTCACGTAAATCGAATAAGTTGCCTAAGTCTTTATGAGAAGTGAGGCATACCTACGAGATGATAATCAGCTGATGGCTGGTCATGACCATTCGGTATTAATGGCCGGTCGTGGCTATTTGGTGGTACTAATATCCACCAAGTGGCCCCAAAACACGTTTCGACCCAGCAATACACAATAGGTCACATAATGCATTTGCCTCTTCCTTCCTTATTCTCTTTTTCTCATCTCATCTGTCTCAAGAGGGATCTTGTTAGTTTCAAGAAATAAGTAGAAAAAAAATTTGATTGATTTTGGAACAGAAAACAAACGGTATATGGGCATCAAAAAAATAAATAATTTTCCTCTTTAACGCCAGATTACAGTTAAAATACTAGAGATACAATAATAGTGCGAACTATACGAAACCGAAACGCACTTTTAAATGTACGAGTTTCGTGTTTGTTATTACTAAATAAATAAGAAAACACTTACTTTCGTACGCAACTTGTACGTGGATCAACTTTCACATTTAGTTCTTCATTTTTCATTTTAAGAAAGTATTTGACAAACTTTGGCACCTTAATACAAATGCAATACAATGAGTGTTAATGCTTCGTTTACGTGAAAAGAAATCGTGAAAATAATACAAAAAACTTTAAGTACAAATAACAAATGCGCTACTGTTTAAAAACAATATTATTTTACAAACAAAACAAAGTAGGTTATGCCAAAATATTAAACACCTTTCCCGAGCCAAAAGTAAGTACTGATAACATTAAAGTTGTCATTCCAAATATTTATTTGAATTAATATCTTGTACAATTCTAATGATTTTTTGGGATGATACCTAAGTATAAACTAAAACTTAAATTTCTAAAACAAACAATGAGGCATTTAAAATAAATCTTACCTTCAACTGTTCTGCAGTCTGCGCGCTGAGGAGCTCGCGAACCATGCTCTGGTTTCCTGCTTCCACCGCCAGCAGAAGCGGGATTTTTCCTCTCTGGAACACGATGTCTCGAATTAACTTTTTCCATTCTTTCTGCTTCGCTCGCTCTTTATTTAACTCGATAAAACTTAATTCAAGTTTCTGCAGATCTTTAGTCTGAAAGGATGGAGGTGAGCGATCTCCCAATCTATTATTCGGGTTCCCACTGGAAGAAGCTTCCCTTCCATTGTCAGACATGGCGTCTTTGCAACTGTTCGCTATTCAGTTCATATGACATCTGCACTGAACCCCATGCAGTGTCGTTGCAACTACTCACGCTAGTTGCGGTGCACCGCATCACGAATCGCTGTCAACTGTAGATTGTTTCAAGACTACGTATATCGCAATCTTGGTAGGCGCTTCGATATTAAATGCAAAATCGATCAAATAACGTACTATTTCAACAAAGGCAAATACTAAATTTCCATCTGGTAATACGTACTTGTTCTTCCATGTTATAGAATGCTAAACTAAACTAGGCATTGTGGAAGTGCCTTCTCCAAGTAATGCCGAAAGACTGACTGAAATCTAGCATATTAAAATTACTAATTTTGAATTTCAACGTTGACGTTATAACTAATATTTCGCAACTGATTTGCATTGTAAATTAGCTTTGTCACGTTTGTTTTACCGAGTAAAAGCTCGTCGGTTAATTAGCCACTTTCTATTCGCGTAGGGCGGACTACCGTAGTGCTGGAACTTGGGTATTTTTAATGTCAACCTTGACGATCTACAAATTTCAACTATTTGCTGTTTAACTAACAATTAATACTTGTCGGTTTAGTGCGTGTTGCGTCACGTTTTTATTAACGGCTTTAGTTTTATTTGCTATTATTTTATTAGTATCGGAATTGTTTTAACGTACTAGAAAAAGATTGTTTACAATTTTGTCTTTAGGGGTGGTATTGGGCGTAGTTCCTGAATAATCGGCGACTGGCACTACATGGCGACAAGCTTGCACGCGATCTCTAACAAAGATATTGCATTCCCGCCGAGTATTTCTGCTTAGACTTTAGAAATTAGTCTTTCATGTTTATAGCTTAAAGCTCAAAATAAGGCGACGTTTCTGCGACAAATGAAAACAAAATTGATTCTCGCTGTTCATTTCTTTAGTTCAAATCTACATAACGTTTTGATGATGCATGGTGAAAGCGGTCGATGAACTTTTGTCGTTATTTTTTTTATTTCGTACTCTTTTCAGTATTGTAAACTGCAGAGATGCAGATCAGTATACTTGTGCTTTGATATTTTATAACAAAAACAATGGATAACCTATAAATTCACAAAGGGAACATGCACGCATAGAGTAGCTAGACGAAACAGTTGCTTTGTTGTCAAAAAATGTTTCAAGAACCCGTGCTGCTGTAAGGTAAGTATTGGCATATTGAAACTAATATGAACCTTACTAAATCAGCCGGTATCTTCTCGTATTTATACTTAATAAATTCCCTATACATTCTTGCTAATATTATAATATAAATATTATTTGTAAGTTTATTTGTTTATTTGTTACTCAATCACGCCGCAAAGAAGCTACCAATTGAGGTGAAATTTGGCACAGCTGTAGTTGCATAGGCTTACCTAGCGGGTCTTTATTGTCATGATGAACGCTTACTTCGTAAGCTTTTTTTGCGGCTACAGCTTATTACTATGATAGTATGAATCGAATAATGTAATAATTACGAAATATTTATATTCTTAAAAATGTAAACCGTTTTAGGTCTAATTTAACTTTTCTGTTACTCTTCTCTTGATAATGAAAATTTCATACTTTCAGACATTTTTAGTTTTTTTACGACAGCTGTTTGAACCACGAGAGCTTCTTTTACAACGCACCGTGGTGATGAGCAGTAGGGTAGTATTGTGATTTTGAAAATAATAATAGAAAGACGTGTTGATGAAACCAGGCAGAAAATTGAACTAAGCGTATGTATTTATACCTTATAAACGAGTTGAATACTTCCTCTTCTTTCAGTTGGTTACAAATCCCGCATATAGCGGGTCTTTAAAGCTGGAAGCAGCATAGGCGCAGCAAGCTTTTTAGCTTACGTGGGACAGGTTGGGCTAGGTTTGGGCAGTTTCGGAAATAATTATAAATTTGATTTAGCTGTATGCTACTTTAGGCAAATTCCTTAAGGTTGAGGGCACTTTGGCTTGTCAAGAGGATGGTATAACTGAGTAGTTCTGTATTTTAATACGATGCCCCTGGTAAGCAGTGACCAGTGAGGGTAAGGCATTCTCATCAGTTTGCTTACTTGTACTATTATGATTACGCTCTCACCCCATCAGGTCGTACGCGTATGTCCTTTCCTGCAGCGGTGAGCAGTGCCCTGAGGATGCTGGTGGCTGTTCCCGTTTGTCTGCTGGCTACCAGGTGCACTGGTGTCTGCTGTCGACTCTGTTTACAGAAGTTTTGTTGATCAAATAGGTATCATTGGGCAGTTTGTCTATATTACATTCTATAAATCATAATATTTATAAATTCGTAGCTCAAAGATAATTTATTTTATTCATTTAACCCCAGCAATAGTGCTACGGGACTGTTTCAGATGCTGTAGCGCTGCTACGAGGAAGCTCGTAGTAAAACATTAGAAATATCGTATTATGAATTGATAAGTTGGAGAAAACTTACCTTTCGTACATTTTTTTGTTCAGTATTAAAGTTGATTTGATTGGACACTCACATAAACGTGGCCAATCGGAATTGACTAAGTTAGTAGGTATAAAACTAAGTGTACTTAGATGTATCTAGATAATATTGTTGCTTCAGCCATTGTGTGTCCTACGGGAGCTCAGTATCGTTAGAGAATAGGCTAAGGCTATAGTACACCGCGCTGGCCAAGTGCGAATCGATAGGCTTAAAAGAATAGTGACCGCGTATTTTAGGCATAGTGTGAGATAAAATGAGAATGAATTCAATAAATGACTGGGTGAGGAATATGTGCTCCTGTGGACGCAAATAATCTAATAATGGCGATGGTGCTATTTGATGCTAGGGGTGGTTTCAACACGCATACCTCTTTTCTATAGAATCTAATTTTTAGAATCTTATTTGCGCAATGCGGAAAATAGTTGGTACTCTACGTTGAAACTAGTAAAATTACATAGGGCATATTTTTAGACATAGATGTATCTAGATAATATTGCTCCTTAATGAATTCGCTTAGGTTACACAGGTAGGTTACACAGGAAGGTTACACAGGTAGGTTACACAGGTAGGTTACATACACTGCGCCTGAATCGGCAGGCTTAATAGTGTGATATAATTAAATAATACTAGGTTCAAAAATTGCTTGCTTCTCATGTGGAAAAACGATCGACTCCTCGTTTAGAATGCTGCGCTGGCCAACTGCGAATTTGCAGACTTAACAATATAATATTAAAAAAATTGCTTACTCCTCCAGTAGAGAAGGGATCGACTCCTCGTTTTGACAGCAGTAACTTGACGATATCCTCGCGGGAGTACATCGCTGATATGTGAAGTACATTGTAGTTGTCCTGAAACAAATGAACTTAAATTAGTTAAGTAGGCGTGTGTTGTATTGTCACGAATTTGTCGGGAATATTTAATAATTTAAAAAGGTGTATCATTTGCACGTAAAACGTGACTTTTAAAAAGACCCAATTGGTTCAAAGATATGGTAAAAATTATATTTTTGATATATTATACGTAATTGTCTCATAATCGTTATTTACTCATCTGTTATAAATTGTTTGATTTACTGGGCCGCTAAGAAAGCGGGTTGGTAACAAAAACCTCAATAACATCCAGATTATGAAGTTATTGACTTTTCTTAAGGAAAGTTATTTTAATAGGTCCGGAAATCCAAATCGGTAAATTTGCGTTTTTTTTTTACGTTTTGAGACCTGGAGAATCGTTTGCAATGTTTTATAGGATGATGTCTCTCTGCCTCTCTCTTTGGCGTCTGTCATGTGTGTGTGTGTGTGTGTGTGTGTGTGTGTGTGTGTGTGTGTGTGTGTGTGTGTGTGTGTGTGTGCGCGTGTGTGTGCGCGTGTGTGTGTGCGTGTGTGTGTGTGTGTGTATGTATGATATGAATGGTGGTTAGTTTTTTTTGTTCCTTGATATCAAGAACCAATGGACCAATTTGTCTTGTGACGATATCATACGCTACGTCATGACTTTTGGATCTGAAAAGAGTTTCGGTCAACAAAATCGGTCCAGCGGTTTGTGTTTATCGCTAAAAACTGTTTTTTTTAAAGACGCCAAAAATATTCTCAATAGAAGTTGCTCGTGCGGTACTTGCTACCGAACTAATTTGTTTGAATAAAAGTAAGTTAAAAAAATGTCCATCTTCACTTTAGGCGTTAGTTTGTTTTTTTTATTAATTGAATTTAATAAGAATAATTTTTAATTTTTGCACAAGGAATGACATATTTATATGACAGTAAACCAGGTGGTTTCTGTTATTCATATTTTAAAAAAACTTCTTTATTTTTTATACAATCACAAAAAAGAGATTTTTATTTTTTACTTTTTCCTAAATTTGTAAAGAAAGTAACTTTAATTTAGTCTTTATTTAAAAAGGATTGCTCAAATATTTTAAAAGTTATCTCATTTTTTATAACTGATACCCGCTTTCTTTGGGGGTATCACCATCAATTTCCATTGCTAAAGGCAGAAGTTTCGAGAGCTTAACATTTTTACTATGAAAGTTTTTTTCTACTCGGAATATGTCTAACTGCCCTAACGGGTGTCCTTTGTCTCTAGATACATATATCTCTAAAAATATTTTTTTGCTATGTACTGACTACTGTTGTTGGCCGCAGATGGTCTTGACAACTACACGCGGACTAACTTTTGTTGCGGTACTGCTTGCACTTTGCTGCGAAAAGTTAGGGCGGTTTGCACAAAAAAGTAGTATGCATTTTATGACCTACCACTCTGGTTCTGGTACTCTAAAGTACCTGAAGTCTTAAACCTATGTCTGTTTACCAATAAAGCATAAGCTAAATATATGTTACTGTATTCTTGAGTTTCCTTTCTTAACTGTCACTTATTTTCTAGACTTTCATAGAACATTAATTAAGTATTTTCTACCCTTTTCTGATGACTTTTCTTCTACATACATCGCGTGCATTCAGTGTTCCACTTTGCACGCATTGTGTTTCCCGTCTTAAGTCTTGACTTGTATAACTGCTTAAGAACGAGTTGTTTATTTAATCGATATATGTGCATATAAACAAACAATGGTAGATATAATTAACAATGTATGTGTCTGTCTTATTTATATATGTATATCTATTTTATTTTGTATTAATTTACAGACGTAAAAACGAAATTAAGGATTGCGAATATGATGTACAGCAACAAAAGGCTTTTTAAGAACATTACTATTTCGCTGTTTTTATCGCATTCTTCAATGAACTTTCAGTATTTACAAAAAAAATCTAAAGCGTTAAAGAAAAAGGTTTTATCGAAAACGGAAAAATACCAAGAAGTTGGCACTGTCATGAAAACAATAGTGTATATCAGTCGACGTGACCTACTCATATAACTTATAAGTTTAGGGTACGTAACACCTGCAAACTTTTATTATGATATTATAACAGGAATTTAAGTCACAGAGTTATTGACACATATGTGTGTGTATATGACACATAGTCCGATTTTATCCGTCTTTCTTGTAATAAAAAAAGTCCAAGCCACTTTAGTACATGTCTAAATTGTGCCAGTAAAGAATTTTGTGTTGTAATATAAAAAAATTTTTTAAGGACTTAAAAAAATAAGGACGTTATCAATTCGTCTGTATGTATTTTACATATGTATACCTGCTCAGGCAAGAAAGCTTAGTAAAAGTCCATGGAGTACTCGAGTCTTGCATTCTCAGAGGATGAACTGACTTCACTTTTCTCAAGAACTAGTTTTCAGGTCTTACTAGAAGACTCCATGACCAAACTCTAAGGTGTGAAGTAAGTTTAGAGTTACTATTCAATAATCCAAAACTTTTTTATTTCCGTAACGTTGTCTGTGACATTGAAAATCGTATTGGCCAATAAAGGTCTGTAAATTCATAAATTTCAAAGAGCTCATAAATGCTTGGAAATAGTATGATAAGAAATCTATTGTGTTAGCTTTATTGTTTAGTCGGATATAATGATATGAGCACCATAATCATACTAAGCCTTGATTTGCGTGTAAAAATATTGAGCTTTCACTACAAACTTTAGCGAGTTTTTTCAAACCAAGGTTTTATACGAGAGTAACATATAAGTAAACATAATGTAACATAACTAAACGATAAAAGAACTATGTGTGTGAATTAAGATATTTATAATCTAATAATTTAGGGAGCTAGCTTGAGGGGCTTAACTCTTTGACCCATTGCATTATTTTTTTGTTAATTTTGGAGTCTGGAATGCTCGAGACTTTTCGCAGTAAGTTTATTGGTCAGCGATAGGTCAAAGTTCTGCTGACCGCAGTGCGTTGGTTCGCATAATGTCACGGACTCACTGAGTCAGCATCTCTAGTTAGTCACTAACACATTTGCCAAATGTCATGTTACTCACATAATGTTTTTGAGGGAACATTGTTTTTCGGTCATGCTAGAAAACTTTTTACGACAACTCATAACATGAAATTTAAGTTAAGTATACGCGAGTCATAGGGAATAAAAAATATTCGAGATATTTAAAAATCTTGTAAAACGAATTTCATAGAAACACTTTTTCGTTGGAAGTACTTAAAAAGAAAAATATATCTTAGGGACAAAGTGACTTAGTCTTTAAAAAACCTTGACAAAGGAGCTTATTCCACAAGCTAAGTGTTCGCTAAGCCTCTCTGAAACGGCTTTGTGCATGAAGTGAATTTGAATTACTTATATTCATATTTCAGTACCGACATAAATTTTATAGTTTTCAGTTTTTCGGCTCCCATAACACGGAATCTTGCCAAAACCGTGCAATGTGCATGTTGCATACGCTTTAGGCTAGGGTTTTGCTTTGGAAATATTTATAAAGTAACGGGGCAGATAGCTACAATACTTAAGGCGCACCGCTGTGTTGCGCCTTGGATGCGACAGACGTTGGGGGACGGGTAACGAATTCCCATGAGATCAATACCAACAAAAAGTTCTTAAGTAAGGTGATATAAGGTAGGTATAGGTGATAAAAGATAAGCTAGTTGTGAGCTATTTAGATCTTGCACACAATTTTTTTTCTACTTCTCTTAACTTTCTATAATTAGGAATTAATCAGTACATTCTATGTGTTTCAAATAATCTAGCCAACTAACCATAAAAAGTGTTACTGGATGGATTAGATGTCTAAAGATCAATATTTGGATACTTTATTTCATGTGTATGACGTAAACAGCTACTCAAACCCCGCCTCTCACCGCGCTTTAGCTAGGACGTCTTTTTTACTTTTAGTGGATTTGATTCGGATTAATGGTTTTTAATAGAAACTATATATTCATAGTATCAAGGTCGTAATTTTTCACATGACATATTTTCTAGAAAACATTCTTAGAAATTTTGTATCTTCACGGGACGTGTCTGGCAACTCAACGTGTAGCACTGACAAGACAATATAAAATTCACCACATACAAAGATTTCTTACACCAGTCAGAGTAAGTTTGCAAACATAGCTTTGGGGATCTTTTATACATGAGTCTGACTTACATTGTTTCTAGCACCGACGTCGGAACCAAGGTCGATGAGGCGCTCCACGAACGATGTCCTGTTATCCTTTACGGCATACATCAACGGTGTCATGCCGGTCGCCTGGAACAAAGACAATAAAAATAAAAAAGCTATCACCATTTGGCTATATCATGTGTCGGCCTCTCGCTTAAGTTCATAATTTAGATTTTGACCATTTTCAATTTTAATATTCTCCCATTATCCACGATTAAACATCTATTAGTTAAATTACTCTGTTGGCTCAATATTAAAAATTAATCTGCCAATAAAAATATTTAGTTGTTTTTTGGTTATAAATATTAGGCTGAAAAGCCCCAAGTTACCATGGTATACCGTATGCCGGCCGTTTTTACTACAGGAGACTGCACTTCTCCACTGTCTCAAATATTGCAGTGTAGCTGCAACTGCAAGGACAGGCATTTCCAAGTAGGGTGGAGTAGGGCAGGAGGGAGGGAAACTTGATGTAGTAACTATTATTTCAACTGTGACGTGATGGTTGCTTAAAGTGTCTCCTCTAGTGTAAACGAAATAGCTGAATGGCTGTGACAAATTCTTATTTGGTTTTCAAAAACGGCTTTTGATAGAGTAGACAATGACCTGCTATTATTAAAACTCGGTAATATAGGTTTTGTACCTAGACTTCTTAAACTTTTGTCAAGCTACCTCAGCGAAAGGCAACAATTTGTGAAGTATGAGCCTTACGAATCTTATCAATATTCTACGCTGTCAGGAATAAGTCAATTTTCTAATTTAGGACCCTTCTTGTTTATTGTACTGATCAACGATCTCCCGGAAGTTGCCAAATATTCACAAGTATTGTTGTTTGCCGACGACGTAAAACTGGCTAAAGTAATAAAATCCTCTAGTGATTGCAAGTTGCTGCAAAACGATCTGGACGCCGTGTATAAGTGGAGCTTAGAAAACAGGTTAGAGTTTAATATCAGCAAATGCGAAAAGATGACGTACGGGCGATCAAAATCTCCAATAGAGTTTCAGTATAAAATTGGAAGCCAGGCAATCATCGAAGTAGAAGAGGTTAGAGAACGCACGTACAGAAAGTAACTTCAGCAGCGTCTCAGCGGCTAGGCTTTGTGATTCTTCGCCTCTTTCTGTTGCAGCCACCTGCGCGCTATACTCAACTCTAGTACGAAGTATTTTAAAAACACCATCGTAAAAAAAGTCTTGAAATGTACGAATTTAAAATTTTGTTTTTGAACTAATATTATAATCGATTCCCGAGACAAACAATCCAACATTATGTCATATCATGAGCAATATTATGTCTTTTGGAAATTAGTGTAGATATTCTCTTCTTCTACAAAACATACAAAATTTGGCTTTATTACTAAGTAATTAATGTTTTTTTTCGTTTTTCAAATTCCCAACAAATCTATTGACACTCTATAGAAGTTAATAATCTATGATCTGTTTTGAACATAGGTACAAATTTATCCAGGAAAATTGGATAATATTGAACAATGAGGATAATAATTCTTACTCTATGGTAATTCTAGTATTTTCACAGATTAAGGAACTCGCAGTCTATGGTTAGTCTTTCTACATCTTTGTACAGAACGTTCACTAGGAATTTATTCGGAAAAGTCTCGAGCTATTCGAACACTGGATTTCGAGAGAAAAATATCACTTGTTTGTAAATATAGATTATAGTTGTATAGCAGGTCTCATATTTTAGTCCGGAGTAGATTTACCTACTAATTAAAATTTGGCCAACAAATGTGGCCAAAAAAACCTGGAGCAAATCGTTAGATATTAAAATGGTTCGATAACGTCGCATTGTATAAAGTGTATATAACCCTGCTTGGAGTTGAGTTTCCGTGACCCACCCGAGTTTAGTTCCAAATGCTTTAGTCTCTTTACTCCAACACTGGCATTAAAATATGAACAGTCCTCTGCTAGGGTAATAACTGTACTCTCATAAATCAAATACACCAATACATAACACTCATAAACTTCAAACGTGTCTAAATTCCGTTACGGAAGTATAAAGAACGCAGTCAGATAAAAAAAAAAACGCCATGTCGAGGCAAGCGAAGCGCAAAGGCACTACCTACCCTCTGTTAAAGCGCTTCGTCTTTTTTTGTACCCTCAAAATAATAATCCAAACTTGGGTTTGGATTATACCAGATAAACGAAATTCTGGGAATATGATGTCAATATTGGACTTATTGAACATATAAAGTTTCAATTGCATAGCTCTTATATCTTAGATTTCATTAGTATCTACCGATTTCGTCACTGACTCACTAATGATTATCAAAACTCTTAGGGTACTTATTGAAATCTGAAATTTGGTATTTAAGCTAGTATTAGTACAAAAATATCAAATAAAATCTAACATTTGGAAATTTTGACCCCCAACCCTACTAAAATTAGGGAATACAAGTTTGTGTCAGATTTTAAGCAAATTTTGATGTCTGAAATGAATGAATGAATTTAGAGGTCTGAAAATTGATATAGGGACTTCTTGTTATCTTCTATACTGCACTAAACCGCATATCGTAGAAACCTGAAAATTGGAGAGTGTGTTCTTGGTATGACATAAGCATTCGTCGATTAGAAAGGATATTCCGAAAAGATCAAGTGGGTGTCGGACTCGCGCAATAAGGGTCAAGCGATTGTAATGAAATTTTGGTAAGTTGTTATGCACACGCCGGGGAAGGTTTCTGAGAAAGAAAAAAAGGGTCAAGTGCAAGTTGCAAGTCACAAACTACAACCTTACGTTACAACCCTCTTGCTTCAATCACATATGGGCGTAAGTTGAAAAATTTATTTACTGTTCATTACTATTCTGCTATACAATAGTTTTTATAGTAACGAAAGGGCCAAGCTACATATATTCACTAAGGTGTAGAGTGCGTGAAGTTAGGGCGTGTAGAGTTAGAAGCTTGGCTCTACATGAAATCTGATAACTGTTTGACAGTGCGCGCCATATGGTCTCGTCTTGGCAACATTTTACACGAAAATGTTTTTAGTGGTATACAGTAATACCCCGACTTACGCAAATTCTGAGTTACGCGATTTTTCAGGCTCAGACGTGTAGCGCGGAATCGACGCGTAGGTACAAGAAAATAACGATTTTGTGTGTTGTGCGATGTACTAAGTACTATGGCATCGAAACGAAGTAGAACCGAATCTTTTGCTTCAAACAAGAAAAGAAAAACATTATCTTTTAAGTGTAAACTTAACATTATTATTATAAATTATTGACTCGTCAGACGACTTCGTTAGATTTTATGAAACCTTCTACATCAAAATAACTTCAGATTGTGTTTATTCGGATTCAGATTAATCATATTATCTACTATCAGTTTAAATTTATTTCCTTAATTATTGTTTTATTTAGTCTCCGGTCCCAACTAAACATACTTTGTATGTCTTTATATGCAAAATTGTACCCGACTTACGCGAATTCGACTTACACGGATAGCGCTTGGTCCCACCTATCGCGTAAGTCCGGGGTATTACTGTATTTATATGTCGAGCTCTGGTTTATGACTGAGATTTAATAGAGAGTGGAGTTAATAAATAACAACAATTATCATTTGTTAAGAATAAATTAATGAAAGATTCTCACAGTCGAAATAAATTTACAACAGACAGAGTTTTATACAAGTTTTACTTTTGAGAAAATAAAGGTACAGTTGGGGTTTTGCCGCTTTGTTAATCTTAGACGAGAACCGTTTTTTTTGCTTGCGGTCCGCCTGATGGTAAGCGGTCACCGCAGCCTATGGACGCTTGCAACACCTGGGGCATTACTCGCGCGTTGCCGACCCTTCAAATATCTAATAACTTCTTTCTTGAAGATCCCTATACTGTAGTCCTTAGAGAAAACATAGATATTTACCTGTCAGCGGTGGGCTGAGCGGTAGGCAATCACCTAAGACTGACGCAGCAGCAGAGATCTTGACTGCACATTTTATATAAAACCTTATAAAAAGAGCCAATTAACTTTACAAAATGTTTGTCATAAAAAAGCCAATTCAGCCAGTCAGTAAGTACCTACAGAAGCTAAAGAAATACCTATACGTCAATAAGAGGTAATAAAATGTCATTATGGTAGCTGGCATATAATATCGGCCACCTGCTTGTTTATTCTTGTTTTTCATTAATAATCAATATATATGTATATATTGATGAACTCCGACAGCGTTTGACCAATCAATCATCATGAAACAACGACGTATTTTTTCATGGAGGCGGTTTTTTGATGTCAATTCTGCAATGCCACTAAAGGGGGCTTCATATTAACTTTAAGGCTATGGCATAACCTAGCAAATAAGTGCCGTTCGACCAGTGTACAAAGACATATTACACTACTGAAGCATGCAAAGAGACACAGTTCCGCGTACGATAGGCGTTGGCACGTGACCGCACGTTGAAAAGCTCAATTTTCTCGGTTTTTTAAAATGAATTAAACCTGTGAAATTAGCAAATTCACTCGATCATATTAGTATATATTTTATGAAATAAGAATTATGAGAATATTTCATTAAAATTCTTCTAACAATTTTAATAAAAGCCCAAAAATAAATTGCCAGAATTTTTTTTCAAGAAGTTTTATTTGAGTATGCCATCACCTTAAGGACAGCGCACAACGTATGCTGGGTCAGCTAGTAGATTAAAAAGCTATTTTAGTACAGATACACAAAATATGAAAATTGCAATAACGCGCTTACTGCAACTGTCATAATTGATGCGGGGCAGGTGCAAGCGTTTGAAAAAGCTAAAAGTGTATGTATAAAAATAAACTTTTGAAGAAAATTTTGATGAAATTTTACAACACCCAGGATTAACATATAGACTATTTATCCCAAAAAACATTCTGCGGGAATAACTAAAGCAGAGCTTAAACGAAATATAGCTACAGTTATATCAAACTTCATAAATATTATTAGGGTGTTCCACACCGATAACCAACTTAAGGGCAGTGCGGAGCCGCTGTGTTAAAATTCATTAATATACCAGCTATCCCATTAATATTACAAATGCGAAAGTTTGGATGTTTGGTTGTTTGTTACTCAATCACGCTTCAACTACTGGATGGATCGGGATGAAACGTGGCACACATATAGGTCAGATCCTGAAATTTTTCTGCTATTTCTCATCCCGGAAATTCCCACAGGAGTAACTATAACTAAATTCCACGAACCAACCAAAGCTGCAGGCTATAGCTCGCTATGCCGAACCTCTTTAGTTTAATCAAGAAGTTGTCTTATAAATCCCACGACAATCACCAAATCTAGTGCGGACGGAGTCGCGGGCAAAAGCTAGTTAATATTATAAATGCGAAAGGAACTCTGTCTGTCTGTGTCTGTCTTAAACTGCTGTACAGGTTAAAATGAAATTTAGCGTATATATAGTTTGAGCCCTGGTAAGATATAAGTGTTAAAATTTAAGTGTTAAAGAAACTTAGCGTAGATATAGTTTGAGCCCTGGGAAGGGAAAGAGTTAAAATTTCAAATTCAAGTGTTAAAGAAACTTGTCGTAGGTATAGTTTGAGCCCTGGGAAGCATGAAGTGTTTGCATTTAAGTGTTAAAAGCTATTTTGCACATTATGTTTATACGTTACCTAACCCTACAAATAAGTTGATATTGTTCGAATCTGCTAATAACTTAAAAGTAAAATAAGTCCTTGTGTTCAAGATTCGCGCCTAGTTATAAGCACATTTTCACTTTACAGTCGATGTTTGCAACTTTCGTGCTGATAACTGCCAAGCTCAAAGCGGATGGCTTTAGCCGTAAGATGTAGCGACATTTACAATAAATAAAGTTTAAAATGTAATTCACTTTAAAAGTTTTTAACTTTATCATTTATTCACTTTATTTCTAAATTTATGAAATAATTTTCAAGCTAGATGATTTTCTTTTAAGTTTCTTAAAATTTAAATTGGCAAAGGTAAAATGAAGCTGCCATTACACCGCTGCAGCAGGTCTTTGCTATGTACGATAGTTGTCTGCGTAAATCAGTTTCATGAATTTCCCTGATAAATAGTAGAGTATTAGTATTAAGTAGTTATGTAGTTAGTGTTAAGTCACAATCATAAACTTCAAATTAAGCTTCCTACAGTGTTTCCAGCTAATAAGTTTATGTGAATACGAGCGTACAACTTTTGAAAAAAATAAAGTTTAACATTATTTGAATAAAATTTGCTTAAGGAGATGTCATAAAAAAGTTTTACAGGTTTTTGTTCATTTAAAGTTGTAAGAAGAAAACTTAGTTTATTATAAAATAGAAACAGATAGTATACTTCTTTACATTAAATTTGCTGTCAGTCTAATCTATATTTAGCACAGTAGTTGCTTTCGTCTTCACTCACACGTTCGCTGTAATATTTACAATGCCGTTTTTGCAAAAACCAACTATTTATGTTGTAAGTGATTACTTAAATTATATAATTTCACTGCCATAATACGCTATTTTCGTTTATCTTGAAAATTATCTGTCTGTAGCTATTTATTGAAAACGCTTATGAGTTGGACCGACTGAAAGCACTGTTGGTAACCCTCTTATGGTGATTAGACCAAGAGCGAGCGTGAGCAATATAATTATGAGAAGGTACCAGCGCGGTAATGATCACTCTTTCTACTACTTAGCCTTATTGCACTTTGATTTAAGTTATTCAAGCACAAAGTTCAAGGGTCGAATAATTATATGTGAATATGCAGCTTCTTCAATAATATAGCCTATTATTGAAGAAGCTGCATATTCATTCAGCTATTGAATACATATACTAATACAGTAAAATTAGATACATTTTAAGACTAAAAAAACATTGATTGGTAGAGTTTTGAATTTTGGTGATCATGTTCATTAAGACCTCCCGTTAAACATACTTAGATTCCCCATCGATAGCTGTTGTGCTCGCGCCGCCATCTTGAAAAATTTTTTTTTTAGTTTTTTGCTTATCTCTCGGCATTATTGCTGATACAAAATGTTTATGTAAAAACTATAGCTTATTAAATATTCCACAAAAAAAGCTTGTACATATTATTGTTGTATCTCAAATATTTTAGCTGCAATCAAGGCTGGACTTACTTGACATAGCGCTTTTACAGAACGTAAACCAAAGTTTCTGTTGAAATGATAGGCGGATTGTACTTTGACCTTCTTCCCGTCATTATGTCCCTTTGACGCCCATCCGACAAAGGTCCTGCAAAAAGACTGTGGTGAACTAGAACAAATTCAAGAAGGCCCTTAAAAGCTAGTTAGCTTACAGCTTGCAGCTCTCATTAGATCTCACGACAAATTAAAGTGGCCTTCGAATCTCTCGACAGACACTAAGCTAAGCTTTTCAGATCAGTGAGAGCTCTAAACAATCACCAGTGAAGAGCGATCACTGGTTCCCATGGACATAAAGTCACTAATAAGAGAGCGTAACGCCGCACCACGATAAGGTAACAATTATCTCTCTGCCGAGGACAGACCCTTTTATAACACCTTATGGAACACCTGATGGAAAGGATCTAGCTTAGCCTTCAGGCTAACTGGAGCCATGAAGCTATTGAAGTCAACACCTAGAGTGCCATGCCTCCCTCAAACGTCAAAATCAATTCCTGCATTTGAAGGCTAAAACAGCTTAGAAAAAACTTAGTCATAATGCTTGCTTAGCACTTATCCGACAGACGACAATCACGTCCACGAGGTAGACAGTGAGGTCAAAAAGATTTTCCCGCCGTTTGCCTCTTTACCTCCTTTCATTAAGGCAAAGTTCTGCAGGCTACTACAATTAAGGCTACCTCTGATCGTTATATAAATAATTATTTTTAACGGGGAGATATTGAACTACATTTTTTTGCGGCGTAGTTAGTGTAAAAACGTCTTGAGCCCTCCTCATATAGATAAATTAGTTTAATAAACGCTTTGGGTGAGCTTTATTACCATTTAATACAACCACGGTTACGTTTTTTCATAGACACTTAAGACCTCTTCACCAAGGTCATTTCGGTTTATGGGCAACAGGGATACTGCATCTCAGAGCACATCTATACCTACAGGAGCGCTATTTTTCGAAGTGGCGAAGCGTTCAATAAGGACTGAGACAACGGTTTTTAAGCTGTTAGATTTATAAGATGTTACGCTATACACTAATATTGCTTTTCACTGGTTTTTATTTCAAGCACTTGCTAATAGTAGCTTGCGAGTGACTGGTGGGTGACAGATTTGATGACCACATCAATATTAGAGATCTAATGAGAGCAGGGATGAGATCTAGTTGTGGTAAGCTGATTCTTTTAAGAGTTTTTTTGAATTTTTCCTTGTTTATCGCAGTCTCTGTCGCAGTGGCTTCGTAGGCCTTCGTAGGACTGTTAGAGCAAAATTCTTCTAGCACTTTTATGAGGCTAAAACTTGTATGTAGTGCATGGTTGCCCATACGGCGTAGTTAGTAGCAGTCATAATGTTAAAATTGAGTTTGTTTATCAGTCTGTCGATAGCGTTGCCTTTGTTTTCCGCAGGATAGGTGGTCAGAAGCGAGGTTATTCCCTATTCTTACCCACCAAGCGGACTCGAAAGACGTTCCGTCCTGCGACACACATCATGTCGCATAATGCATGTGCCCCTTCATTTTCTCTCCCCTTCTCTCCTTCCCTCCTTCTCACCATCTCTGTCGGTCTTTCTTTCTCTAGGCAGTGTCATGGAATAATTTTTGAAAAAAATATTTGAAGGATTTTGGAGTAAACAGAAACCAAACATTGACAAAAAAATATAAAAATTTTGCTTTTTAATGTCGGATCGGATTATTTGATCGGATCAAAGTATTGAGATACGTAAATAATATGTATTAACCTTTTTGTAGTAAATTTAATAAGTTAAGTTTTTGAGTATACAATTTTTCCATGTTAATAATTATTGCCGAGATATAAGCAAAAAACTAAAAAAGGGTACCTTTTTCCAAGATGGCAGCGCGAGCGCAACAGGTATCGATGAGCACTCTTAGTATGTTAAACGGTAAGTTTTAATGAACATGTGCACCGAAAATTTAAAACTCTACTAATCAATGTTTTTTAATTTTCTAATTTGATTGGACTAATAGCAGTTTTTACAACCCAGTGGCTTTAATGTCTGGCTTTTACGCAAAAGATCGCCTTATTGTCTAGGGTTCCTCAGTTACATATGGTCTGTCTCAAAACTGTCGTAGTGAAACCTGTTCAGCCGAAACCCAAAAAAATATTGTGTATCAAGTGCACCAGTACACATTGTGCCCGCAATCAGAGTTTGAAAATATGCTACTTTAGTACATAGTAGCTTGAATACGAAGCTGTAAAATTCCACAAATGTGACTAAATTAGTTGGTGGTAATAGGCTGTCCCCTACATGATGATGTATATGTATCCAAGCACTGGTTTTCATCTTTTGGGGATCAAAACCGAGAGCTATACATACAAACATATAGAAACTTTTATAAGTTAAACATTTATCTTACTTTGCAAAATTTTGTTAGTAATTACCTTCGTAGATATGAAAATACAATCATTGCTGAGATGAATTCGTTGTACAAGTAGTAATCAATCAAGTCAAGTCAAAATTTAACTTTTACCAACAGAGTGGTTGATTCGACATCTTCTACAGTCAGTTCTGTCTGACTGACTCATCACCGCCCAGCCCAAATCTCTAAGTAGGTAAAAAAGTGAGGCAAAGTTTGTATGGTAAATAGTATGTTTATCAGCAAATGTACTTTGAATGGTTAAAAAATATTCTTCAACGCAGTTAAAGGAACAATATTTCTGCGTTTTACAAAATTCAACCCCTGAGCTGGAAAATAGGCATGGCAAAGTTAGTATGGCATAAAATATTTCACTGCTCAATTTTTTTGATACTTGGCATATAATATACTTTTCAAAACAAAAAGGAAGATCTTCGGGGTTTTTAAAAATGAATCAAAAAGGGGAAAAGGGGGATGGCATAATTTGTTTGTAATTGAGAAATTTGATTGGCAGTCTTTACAAGGAACTTGGTATCGATGATCTTCAACATAAAGCGAAAACAATCATTTTGCCGTTTCAAAAAGTTCAAGTTCTAAGGGGGATGATCAGGGGTGTTAAAAATTTGTATAGAAAATTTATTTTTTTCAGCCCCTAAAAGCATGTAAGATTTTAGCAAATTTTATATTGATATTTTATAATAATTTTATAGCATCGATCAGCTAATATGGTTGCGGAGATAAATTTTAAATTTTTTATTGTTAGTTATGTAGGTTTTGTAGGCATGGTTATAATCAAATTAAAATTTTATTAATTAAAGTTATAAAAGATAAATTCAAAATTCAAATGCTAAAGTGGGTGCTAAAGAAAAAAAAGAAAAATCTTAAAATCTATGCGAGCGAAGCAGCAGGCGGAAAACTAGTTTGTAATATATACGACTGAACGAAACAAACGCAGGAAAGTTATATTTTTATATTTTGTTATATTTTTTATAGTTATATCATAATTTTCCCTGTTTAAAAAGGATTCAGAATTGCTGCAAGTGCTGCAAAAGTCCTGCAATCGAAAATTTGCAATCCCTCATAGGTTTGGATACTTGGTCTGGAATAGTTTGGATATTTGGTACATAGGTCAAGATAGGTTATTTTATTCTTCTGTGCCTTTTCGGATTGTATGTTATTATTGTATCTAATTTCAGGAATTAACGTGTTTAAATCCTTTTTTTTGCTGGAGAACTTGTGACTGGGATAAATATTTCATAATGCCAAATTTCTTTTTCTTAGATAAAATTTGGAAGGTTACCTTCATACAGGTTTGGCAATCAATTATATAAGAGAACTCTGACTGACCATTCCAAATAATTACTCAGTTGTGCAACGATTTTTTCATTTTCGACGTATTGTTGTTACAAAAGTTGTTTTTCCCCTTTAATTTTTAGTACAGTTTTGTTATAGTTGAACTGATTTGTTTCTTGTAGTTACGATAGTATTTTTTTATTTGCTAAATAAATAATGCACAATCATTCAGTTTCCGATATAGTTGTGTTATGCAAGTTCATTGAATAGTGTCTTTCACTAAAGGATGGGGTTCTTTAAGAAGGAAGTAATTAGATTTTAAAGGGTCGGCAACACGTTAGTAATGCCCTTAGTGTAACAGGCGACCAATTACCACTGGGTAGACCGTTTACTTGTTAACCGCCTTAGTGGTATAATAAATTAACTCCTAGAACTAGATCATAAAATATATTTTGAAAGAGAAAAATAAAGATCTTATATCCATTATTTTGGAAGCCTGTGTAATAAATTTATTCTATGTTCTACATTTCACGCAAAGTTAACCCATCCCATAAGTAAAATTCATCAAGAACAAAATGGCGTGCGAAAATGTAATTTACATAACGAATACTTAGTTAAATTAATATTAATTCGTGTCAGAATTTCCACAACCTGCCGTAAAACGGGTTTCCGAAATAACTGTGATATAACGATGTCATAAAATGGTCAGTTATCACATTATATGATGACCTGTTATATTCATACAAAATGTCGAGTGAAATGCAAGAAATGGGCGCGTCAGTTATGTGGAGAATGGAATGAAAATATATTTTTCTTAATGATATAATTATCTACATGTCTGAAAAGTATATTTTATTTTGTACATGTTTCTAGGACACGGATAACGTAGACGTGTGGTTTTGCTCGGGTTTGTTCAAAGACATTAAGATGCTTCTAATATTCCTCAGTACTATCTCTGTCACAGCTTGCACAGTATAGATTTTCTCATTACTTTTATGAATTGAAACCAACTTATTAGTTATACATAGTTCAAATGTATGCGGAGACCTCACTTACTAAATTTTTATGCCAATTGTAAGATTATTTTACTCCTGTGCTCCTGTCCAATTATCTTTAATATTTGTAAGAATCTAATCTAATAACTTAATATTAATTAAATATATAGATAGATTTCAACATGATAATCATGTAAGGTCATAAATTTCCCTCTTACATAACGTATTGTCATATACACGTCTCGTACAAGAACTATTGACGATACTTACACGACTTTTATACAATTTTTAAAAGACCAATATTCAGATTAAAAGTAATTAAATAACTTATAGTGTTAAAAAGGTCTTAAGCTCTTGTTAAAAACATATAGATTATTTTATGGGTTTTACCGATGTCTTTTGTGCATTGATTCTTTTACGGTACTCTAAAAATGCGGAAAATAAATGAATTAAAGTCGTGTCATATGACCCACAGTTATAAGATTTCATATAATAGTTATCATCACTACATTAAATCGCATTCATCATATCAGCCCATTGACATCCACTGCTGGACATAGGCCTCACCTAACTTTTTCCACAGCGTGCGACTCTGTGCCGCCTGTAACCAACGGCTCCCCGCTGCCTTTACGAGGTCATCTGTCCATCTAGCGGGGGGCCGTCCCACGCTACGCTTTCCGGTTCGTGGCCGCCACTCGAGAACCTTCTTCCCCCATCGGCCATCGGTTCTTCGAGCTATGTGGCCTGCCCATTGCCTCTTCAGCTTTGCGATTCCGTGAGCTATGTCGGCGACTTTAGTTCTCCTACTGATTTCCTTATTCCTGATTCGATCACGTAGGGAAACTCCGAGCATAGCTCTTTCCATCGCCCGCTGAGCGACCTTGAGCTTTCGTTTAAGGTTCGTATAGGTCATCACTGGCAATACACACTGGTTGAAGACTTTTGTCTTCAAGCACTGGGGTATTTGGGACGAGAAAATAGTACGCAGTTTTCCGAACGCTGCCCAACCGAGTTGGATTCGGCGATTAACATCTTTCTCGAAATTGGACCTACCTAATCGAACAGTTTTTCCCAGGTATACGTATTCGTCAACAACTTCGAGTGTAGAGTTCCCAACAGTTATTGGAGTGGGTGCTACACGGCCATTCGACATGATTTTCGTCTTGTCCATGTTCATTTTGAGGCCCACTCGTTGGGAAGCTCTATTGAGGCTTTCGAGCATTGTGCTAAAGTCCTCCATCGATTCTGCCATGACAACAATATCGTCGGCAAACCGAAGGTGGGTAATATACTCGCCATTAACATTGATGCCAAAACCGTCCTAGTCCAGAAGCTTAAAGACATCTTCCAACGCATTTGTTAAGAGTTTCGGAGATATGACATCTCCCTGTCTCACACCTCTCTGCAGTTGGATCGGTTTCGAGTTCTGATCCTTAAGACGGACTGACATGGTGGCGTTATCGTACAAGCATTTTAGCACCTCGATATACCGATGGTCAATGCGGCATCTCTGTAGAGCCTGTAGCACTGCCCATGTTTCCACCGAATCGAAGGCTTTCTCATAGTCCACAAACGCAAAGCAAAGGGGCCGCTTATACTCTTCTGACTTCTGTATAATCTGCCGTAGCGTATGTATGTGGTCAACGGTATTATAGCCTCTTCGGAAACCGGCTTGTTCGGGAGGCTGGAAGTCGTCGAACTTGCGAGCGAGACGGTTCGTAATTACTCTTCAAAACAGCTTATAAACATGGCTCAGAAGCGTGATGGGTCTGTAATTCTTAAGAAGCGTATTGTCACCTTTTTTGAAGAAAAGCACCACCACGCCCCTGTGCCATGCTTGTGGCGAAGTACCTTCGAGTATGACGGTGTTGAAGAGCTTCTAAAGGACTATTAGTACCGGTTTTCCACCCGCTTTCAGAAGCTCAGTCGTAACTCCATCATCATTGTTTTTAAGCTGTTTGAGAGCCATACTAATCTCGTACAAGCTGACTTCCGGGATGTCCTCGGTATAGTGTCGAGTCAGTCTAGCTCTAGGGTCTTTAGCTGGACTGCCAACTGGTTTTGATGTCGACGTGTATAAATGTCCGTAGAATTTCTCGATCTCCTCCAAGACTTCTGGTCCAGACGAAACAATGCTGCCGTCCTCCGTCTTCAGCCTTGCCAGACGATTTCACCCAATAGCCAGATCTCTCGCGAACACTTTGGAACCTTTGTTCCGTTCTATTGCCTCCTCAATACGCAATGTATTAAAGTGGCGTTTGTCGCGTGCAAGTGATTTTGAGATCTGTCTATTAAGCCGCCGATATGACACTTCATCATCCGAAGACTGCAGTCCAAGTTTTCGTTTCTCGTCCATAAGTCTTAGAGTCTGGTCCGAGAGTCTTTTTGTTCTATTTTTACGGTGGGTTTTAAAAAAAAGAAGTTTTTGGGTATGGACAATTTCCACAAAGATGTCGTTGGTATCTTCCACTGATGCGTCTTCCTTTAAGCATTCAAAGCGATTTTTGAGTTGGAGCTGAAAGTTTTCTGGGTTTTGGATTTCGATAATTGTGGGTCGCAGCATGGACTTTATCAGTCGAGACCTAGCAAGCCTTATGATGAGGTTCAATGTGCCTCTTACCATACGGTGATCACTCCCAGTTTTGACCGTGTGGATCACAGAAACATCATTGAACACTTGGTTTTCCGTCGACATGATAAAGTCAATCTCATTCTTTGTGCAACCATCCGGACTCATCCAGATCCACTTCCTGTGGGGGCTCTTCTTGAAAAAGGAATTCATCATAAAGAGGCCTTCCTTTTCCACGAAGTCGGTCAGCATCTGCCCTCTGGAGTTCCGTTGTCCATATCCAAATTGCCCCACTCTCAGCTCATTACCACTTCGTTTGCCTAGTTTCGCTTTGAAATCCCCCATCACGACGTTATAGTGTGTTTTGGAGGAGTGTATGGCTTTAGAAATGTCCTTATACATCTCCTCTACTACGTCGTCTGGGTGTGTCGAAGTCGGCGCGTAAACCTGTACGACCTTCAGCGAATATCGTTTTGATATTCTGAGTATCAGGTACGCTACCCTGGTCAACACACTGTCAACTTTGATGATATTGTTGACGAGGGACTTGCGGACGATAAACCCGACACCACCTTGTGATAGCTAGTCACCCCCCCGGTAGTACAGCAAGTTACCTGAGTTGAGAACTATCGTGTCCTGTCCCTGTCTTTGGACCTCCGATAACCCTATAACGTCCCAGCGTAACTTGCTTGTAGCTTCTTCCAGTTCTACTATTTTCTCGTCGGCCCTCATCGTACGTGCATTGTAAGTTGCCAGGTCCAGTCATCGGTGTTGGTAGCCGGATCTCTGCCGGGGATTCTTCGCACCCCCTGCCCCGCCGTTACCAAGGCCTCTACCGTAGCCTGGACTAGCAGGGCTGCCGGGGACTAGGGGCCGTTTGTTTTTTGTGCCGTTCATTTTTTTTTGTTGGTGGGTTTGCCACACTCGCCACGCCTGGCAAGCGGGTTGGCGAGCGCAGAAGAATTATAGGGGGTCGCTGCTGCCCGACATCCCCTATTGGATATTAGGAACAAGGAGTAGGGTTGGAATGTGATGATTTTCTTAATGGGAATTGTATGATGGCTGGGATACGTCGAGGGGGTGGGATACTACTGTTGGTAGGAAATGGGGAGAATTATTAGTAGCTCGGGAGGCCGGGCTCGCGTACTCGTGTATTCGGAAATGAATACCCCTGACACATTAATGTAATATTAAAAAAATATATAATAGTATTGTTTTACTATAATTAGAAGGGGGTAGTAAAAAATTGGGAAGAATTACATTGCGTCAAATACAATTGTCGAGTAATTAATTTCCTTACAGAAATGTAGGTACTAAGAGTTACTAACACCAATTTAACTGTCATAGTTAATAACATTCATTAACAAACATGGCAGATGAAACAGTTTAGTCTGACATAATGATGATAATTAGGGTTTCGTAGCCAAATGGCAAAAAACCGAACCCTTATAGATTCGTCATGTCTGTCTGTCTATCCGTCCGTATGTCACAGCCACTTTTTTCCGAGACTATAAGAACTATACTGTTGAAACTTGGAAAGTGGATGTATTGCATATATACGGACTTTCAAAAAGCTTTTGACCGGGTAGATCATAAAATTCTATTGGATAAAATTGCTTATAATGTTATCCGAGGTAATCTGTGGAGGTGGTTCAAGTCATATGTCACAAATCGCACACAAAGAGAGGTTTTAAATGGTATTTCATCTGAGTATGTACATATCACATCTGGAGTACCTCAAGGATAAATTTTGGGACCTTTGCTTTTTTTGATTTTCATTAATGATATAAGTAATTGTTTTAACCATACCAAATATCTACTATACGCCGACGATTTAAAAATATATCATACAATTCAGTCTGTAGATGATGCAAATAATCTACAATCAGATCTTGATCGTTTAAGTGAATATTGTTTGTCTAATAAATTAAGCTTAAGTATACATAAATGTAAAACTATCACATTTTCTAAGAAAACCAATACTGTAAAATTAGTTTATAAATTCCTTAACAATTCTTTAACAAAAGTAGATGCTATCAGAGATCTTGGTGTAACCATGGACAGCAAAATGCATTTCCATTCTCATGTCTGTGAAATGGTAAATAATGCATACAAGTTATATGGTTTTATATTGCGTTCAGGCAAGGAATTTAAAAACGCAAAAACGTTTATACACTTATACAAATCATTGGTTCGACCTCAATTGGAATACGCTGTATCTATTTGGAATCCGCTTTATAAGAAATATGTAAATGCTATTACAAACTAATTGGTAAACGCTTGTCTTACTCACAACTCTTGAATAAGTATAAACTTTTGGATTTAAAATCAAGGATAACATTTCTGGAATCACTAGTTTTATATAAACTCTGTCATAACAAATTTGATTGTATTGAGTTAAATAACAGCTTGTGTTATAGTGTGCCCACTCGTAGTTGTCCTCAACGTGTGGCGCGCCCTCATAAGCTGTTTGCCGTGGGCCGTTGCCGCACCAGCGCTGGTGAGCGCGCGCCACTACGTCGTGCTGTTGCATCTTACAATAGTCAGTTTAATAAGGACGTAGATATTCTCTCTGTATCTGAAGAAACCTTCAGAAAAAAAATGTTAGACAGTTTAAATTGTTAATCATATATCTGCTTTGTACTGTAGCTTTTATTTAGCTTAATTTTCTAAATATTTGTTTTTTTTTGTTTCTTTAAAAGTTATAAATACTAAAAAAAAAAAAAAAAAAAAATAGGAAATAAAAAATAAAAAAAAAATATAGGTAGCTAATATATAGGTAGCTAGACTTTTAGTATCCGCTTACTTTTTTCTGTTTGTATTTATCTGTGGTTTATGGTGTAGGTTACATTTATGCTTATTTGTTGATTGCTATTTTATGTTATAATTTGTGAATGTAATTGTTTATAAACCCCAATAAAATAAAAATAAAAATAAAAAATAAATTCTGTGAACCGCATTAAGATTTTCACACAAAAATAGAAAAAAAACAATAAATTTTTGGGGTTCCCCATACTTAGAAGTGAAACTCAAAAATTTTTTTTTCATCAAACCCATACGTGTGGGGTATCTTTGGATAGGTCTTCAAAACTGATATTGAGGTTTTTAATATCATTTTTTCCTAAACTTAATAGTTTGCGCGAGAGACACTTCGAAAATGTGTGTCCCCCTGTAACTTCTAAAATAAGAGAATGATAAAACTAAAAAAATATATTACCATGCAAACTTCCACCGAAAATTGGTTTGAACGAGATCTAGTAAGTAGTTTTTTTTAATACATCGTAAATCGTAAACCGCAATTTACCTTTCATTCAATCAACTAAAATATTAAAATATTTTTGTTTGTGTTTGTAGATTACATAAATGGTGGAAGGTACGGAACCCTCGATGCGCGAGTCCAACTCGCACTTGTCCGGTTTTTTTTAAATATTTTATTGCAAGGCTCACGTTTCGTCAACTGCGCTTTTGACATCAAGCATCCGTTTAAAGGTTTCAACAATTATACTTTACAATTATTGTTAAGTTACATGACATCTTTTTGATCATTATACAAATAAAAGTCTTATAATTTCCGCTATTTCGCGTCATGTACACGTTAACAATATTGTTATACAACCAAAACAGTCTAACCTAGAGTTGCGACTAAAACGTTGTCTCAATCCTTACACGACCAAATTTTGTTAGTTGGCTTACTGTAATTCTTGAAGAAAACCTTGGCAGGAAGCATTATGTACATAGGATATCCCGTACCTACATCACATGTCTCGTAACACGAGCAACATAATTTGTTAGATACGCCAATATCCGCTGGCCTAAATTACACCGTTGCTTTTGCCGCCTCACCGTCACGGAACTACCTGAGCATTCCAATATCCTGTATGAAAAAGCTTTTACTGGAATTAATATCAGATAGACTGACCTTTGAGGAGAATTGCTTGGTCACGTCCGGTGGATGTCGGACTATTTGCTATTTGGTGTAAATGTGGTTAAGTGTAATGAAACTGACTTCATTAAAGGCTTGGTCATTTAAAGGTTAGACTTTCGTCATCCGAAATTAGTTCATTTTCTGGGAAAATTGACTGCCTGTATATGTATGATTGGTCCGTTTATTGGACACATAAAAGGTGCTTGGTAATTGCAATATAAGTCATGGAGTAATACCTTAGTTCGTGCAAGTTTTATTGCGAAAGTGTAGCAATTGAACAAATAAAATAGTAATAATATGGTTTTTATTTAATATTTATTGCTTTATTTTATGTAATCTTTTTATTTTATGACGTTTCATTATTTAATATAATCGGAGGACACTTAAAACGAAAACAATACCAATTATAATGTACAAACATCAAGCTTATCTCTAGATGAGACCTTTTACAGTTGACCTAAGATATCATAACCATACACGTGTACGTAAACTGAGATTTCTTAACCTAAGATAGCCATAACTATACACGTGTACGTAAACTGAGATTTCTTAACCTAAGATAGCCATAACTATACACGTGTACGTAAACTGAGATTTCTTAACCTAAGATAGCCATAACTATACACGTGTACGTGAACTGAGATTTCTTAACCTAAGATAGCCATAACTTTACACGTGTACGTAAACTGAGATTTTTTAATTATTATATAAATTACGTATACTTAAATATAAAGTCATCCTTATACAAAATAATCACTTGTTTATATACCTACTTAAATAATACATTAATACATATAACACGAATATTTTACCACGATTAGATCTATGAGTTCTCGATATTTCGGCTCAGTTGCATGCGCCCTCTTCACGGGGGAACTAAGAAAGTAATCCGTGTGGTGAGTGTCAGTAATTTCTAAGTTTAATTACCTTTAATTTTATTTATTTTTTTAATTTACAGTAAGTTCGAAACATATATCGTTTAGTATTGATTACAATCGCGAGAATCTAAAAAGTTACTAACAAATATATATATCATATGTATGTATAACAGTACAATGATCAAAAATATAAAAAAGTGAAAATATGCTAATGGTTGACTTTCTCTTGTAGTAATTATGTGAAAGAGAGTTCCAGAGGCTAATAGCCTGGACAGTAAAAGAATGAACCGTGAAAACCGTGAATTACTGTGTTTGGAAAAGGAGTTTTTAGTGATGTCTGAAATCTGGATGGTTTATCTCTTGAGAAAAGTAAATTAAAATTTTCACGTCAAAAGCTCGCGATTAAGGTATGTAAAGAAGATTATGGAGCAAAGATAGGACATGACGGAGTACTGCGAAGACGGATTGAGAGGTAATTAAGCTATTTCTACAGTGATAAACTTCCTCAATACAAGAAAAATATCGGCATCAATATAACGAATGTCGGCATTATAAAGGAGGCCCTGTGTGAGAGCGAGTGATTGCGTCAAAGTAATTTTGAAGTTGACAGGGAAAAACATTTGAAAACACTTACCTAAGGGTATGAAATAAAAATGTATGTATTTGCTGACTTAATTGACCTGCGCATCCTATAAAAAACGGTGATCTATTAGGTTTTCTTAATTTTTGCCACTGGAAGAGGAATGTCGAGGTCATACAAGTAGAAGAAAGAGGTAATAACGTAGACGAGAGAGTTTATAAAAACAGAGATGATACTTGCCGTTCAGTAAAAACAGTATGCTTGGATAATTGACAAAAATGTATGGAATGTGGTACTTGCTGCAACAGCAATCATTGTAGTATTTAAAGAGGTCTTACTAAGAGTCACAACATATTTTATAGAAACATGTCCCATATCCCTGCCCGTTCCGAGATTTGACTTCTATGAAGACTGTCATGTCCATATAACATAAAAAGGTTTTTTAAGGTTCCAAAACAATTGTTTCGAATAACTTAACTGAAACATCGCATTATAGAAATGATATAAACACTGTAAAGATTTCTATGTCAATTTAATTTTATTTAACCATTAAACTATGACCTTCAAGTCATGCGAATTGAAATTATTTCAACAGAATGTAATCAATTTATTTGATTCTTTGGAATTTTTTGTCATAATAGTTATTTATGTTATTTGTAGGCAATGTTACATTGTTATTTATTTCTTTCATTGTTTGCCCTTTCAAAGGCCAAGAAATTTGAATTGCGTAGGTATTATTTGAAATGTTTTAGTACCTATTTCCAGTCTAGACCAAATTTCCATAGTTGATGGATTAGATCTCTAATCTTCACTTTTTTGTCGAGTTTTGGGAACATGTAAGAAATATAGCTGTAACCACAGAAAAGTGGTCTATGAGAAAAAAGTCTGGGAACCTTTGCTTACAGCATGTTTTTGTTAAAATTTAACTTATCTTTGTAGGTTATTTTAATCTTATTTCTTGTACGACGGCTATGGGTAAGCAAAACTTTTTTTCTTTTCTTTTTTTTTCTGGGAGCTTTTTCTTGTACCTTAGCTACAGATTTTTTTATTTTAAAGAGTTCTTCTCAGTGGCTTAGGAGTTTCAATTATGGAAAGGTTTAGGTGGTAACTACATCTAACTCAAGTAATATTCCGTTACTTATTCTTGAGCTTTTATGCTACTGTAGTTAAGGTTGATAAGATTAACCCCTCTGATGTTAGTCACTCTTGAAAGTGCTATGTAGGCTTACCACACACCGGGCGTACACAATAGCCAATATATATATTAACTGTTTGGCTGCGCTCCTTGTCCACATCAGGTACACTAGAACCTTATTTTTTAGGATTCATTATAGAAAATCGCTCATAATATTAAATACCTTTTACTAAGGCGGCATTTCGATATCTCTTATGGTTTGGCGGGGCTCTGAGGGTTTCACATAAGGGTAATCTCATACTCCAGATCTTTGAAAATCCAGGTTCTAATAGTTTTTCCTTTGTATTAAACCCTATTTTTGTGCCAAATCTCAGGTTTCTAGGTTATGGGGAAGTTAAAGTTATATTTAGAAAAATAAAGCAATCAATTTTTGATAAATATTTTATTCAAAACAGACTTCGTTGACCCCTGTCGTGACAAAGTTTATATGAAAAATAATAATTTTATGGTTAAATTTACTTGAAACTTTACATTACATATTGTATTCTGTATAAAAGTTACAATTATCAATTAAATTCCGGGTTCGATTCCCGTTAAGGGGAAAACCATATTTTGTAATAATTTGTTAATTGTAAATTTGTCTCGGTCGGTCGATGGCGACCTAAAGGTTTTGATTTCACCTTGCGTCGAGCCCGGCGTGGACCAATGAGTCTTTTTCTTAATTGCTCAATTAAATAGATTTTTTCCACCACTGGCTTTTCGGAGTTCAAAAATCGTGATGAAACCTGCATACGTCAAACAAAAGATGTTCGTGAATTCCGCAATTTGCACTGGGCTCGCGTGTGGACTATGGCCCAAATAACCTTCGGTGATGACAGCCACGGCCTTTTAGTGTATCTAACAAACCAATGCACTAGCCATTTAGAGGCTAGTCATTGCCATTTAGCCTGGAAATTATAATAATTCTTAATCACAGCCACTTAAGTTCTTATAAATTAATGAAGAAAATAAATCAAAAAGCTCTTTTCGAAATTGGCAATATAAGGATATGAGGGGCAATATGCTCATACTATACATGACAATATGGTGACAAGTCTATTCCGGTGGCCAATCACTATCATCATTGCCTAAAAAGTCAACTTTGTCACAATTATCACACAGGAGCTGTGGTGACTCAGTGCCAGTACATTCTTGGTGGTACCATTTGCCACAGTTCAACTCTACCCATGCACTCTACCCAAACAGCTCCGTTTCTAAGTGCCACATCTTGGGAGAAGCTCTTAAAGTTTACCATAAAAAATATCAATATTGTGTCTATTGGCAGTAACAGCTCGGCTTGCTTACTAAACTTACCTACTGTTGTAGAGAACTACCCTATCTAATTCGATAATATTTTTTAGTTAAACGTTGTGCTATTTTCTATACTGTGGTATAACCCTATTCATTTGACCCTGTAAAACATATTTGCTACTTCTTTTTCGTGTGAAAATGTAGATGAAAATGTTTTTCCCTTTACTTTATGGCTTTCATTTTTCTATTTGAATAATAATTGCAAGAAACAGGGGTAAACGTATCAGATTAACGAATAACTACCTACTTATGCAAATATAGTAAAAAGATCTATTTTAGATTGTTACGGTGTAACGTTTGCGTTTTTAGTAGAACTAATGTTTATGAATATGTATTACACGGCAGTTTGGGGTTTAATGTCGAGGTTTTTTTTCGATAATTTAACTTCACTGAAACAAAATATATCTACCTTACCAGCCTCATACGCGTACGTACCGCTCTGTTAGGCACGGCCTACCCTTACTAAAAGCGATTTGGGCGCGGGCCCAATGCAGATTATGGACTTTACTGCACTTTTTGACGCAAATAACGCACCACCTACTTCTTTTTGTCTTTTCCTCTAACCAAGGGTTTGCCTGGTAGAGATCGCTTTTTTAGAGATAAGTCCGCCTATTTTTACTTTTTTTTTTTAATTCTAGATTTTTATTGTTTTTCTACTTAAATTGTGCAATAAAGAAAATTCAATCATTCATTCATTCCTTCCTTCTGTAAGTAACGACAATTTCTTCATCGAAAAGCCAGTACTTGAGAAATTAAGAAAAATACTTATTGGTAGACGCCGGGCTCGAACCTCTGCCTCTCAGGGTGTGAGGCAAAATGGACATCCCTAGGCTAATTAAATTACATCGGGATTGAGAATATTTAAATACAAAGTAATTATAGTTTAAAAAATATGTCTATAAAAACAATAAACTCAAATTCCCTATTAAATAATACCCCGCTCAATGAGACAATAAACAATCATCTTCGCTTTACATATATGGGAGGTATTCTAATTTTTTTTTTTAAAGTTAATACGGAATTTTGTAGCGGATATAATTTATCTGTCATGGCAGCCTACATGACGCGCCATTTCTTTCGGTCCTCTGCCTTCCGCATCTAGCCACCACCGGCCACCCTTCTAAGGTCTTTGGTCTACCGTGTTAGAGGGTTAATTATTTATCTATACGTATATCTAATTTCAGCACTATAGTCTCAATAGTATCTATATTAAAAAAAAAAAACTCTCGCATAGATGAACAGACATGAAAAATGATTTTCAATCCCTTGTAAAATAAGTCAAATTGACTTTCGCGGTGTTGCTTATACAAATAAGAGTATTATCGATAGATGTATTATCTATCTATAATTTAAAATAAAAATGACTTCGTTTTATTTTTTGTTTAAATTTTACAAATTAGGTACTAATATATGTAGGTACCAAAATGTAAAAGGCACCAAGTTATAATCTATAAACTATTTTTGAACAAAAACATAAACGACTTCGAATCCACTAAAAAGTAAAAAATAAGCGCCTAAAGCCGACTTATTAACAGAACATTCAGCTATATAGGTAAATGTTTTATTACTCTTGAAATCGATTGCTAAAAATAAAGATAAATAAAGATAAGGAAAGGTTTTGTTGACATCCCACATTTAGCTACAGTTTCGTAGCTAAATGTTCTGTCTGTATGTCGGCTTTAGGGTCATATTTTTTACTTTTTAGTGGATTTGAAGTCAGTTCATGTTATTTAAAAACTAGTTATTTTTTTACATTTTTAGTTGCCTTATTTAATTAATTTCATTTTTCAGTTGGTCCTCAAAGTCAATATTAAAGAAACTTAGAAATTTCTTTCATTTTTCTTAAAACCCATATATTGTCAAGCGAACGAATAAAAAAGGGATAGGAAACTACAAGGGTTCGGTTTTTACCACATATCTAACCCTAAAAAAATGAGTGAAAATACATAACGAAACTATAAGCGTTCAAACTATTTTTAAATATTTGTCTACGTAGATATATACATGTCGCAGCCGGCGGGGGGAGCCTCGGCTTGGGTTGTCGCTCTCGGGGACCCCTTCGACCGGCGTGAGTCTAGAACCCGAAGGTGAGTCACCGCCAGGAGGGGAGATCCCCGTTACGCGGGTGCGGTTGCGATTGAGTGGGGGCGAGAAGGGCTCCGGCACTCTTTGATACCTCGTGTATCCGTTTAGGCGCCGACGAACCCGGGGACGTCGGCGTCGTGTTTGGAGGGAGGCCCTATTGGGGGAGGTCGTGGAGACTAATCTCGCTATCTGGATAGCGAGATCGTCATCTGGGACCGTTAGTACTTGCCGAGGCCGCCTAACTATAGTTTTACGACCATGCCGTGGTCGATCGGGGGGATGGGTGCGCATCATATAAGTTTGCACGTATTTAAATGCGAAGCAATAATTCAATCGTATATTGTTTTGTTAATCTCATTTACAGTTGTGTCTCCAATGCGCAGAAACTTACATGGCTAGTCTAGACGCAGAGACCGATAGAATCTCGTCTAAATAATCACAATGATACAACTTGAAAATATATTCTAACCTAACTCTGGAACCAATCTATATCTATATCTATACTAATATTATAAAGAGGAAACATTTGATTGTTTGTTTGTTTGTTTGTATTAAATAGGCTCCGAAACTACTGGACCGATTTGAAAAATTCTTTTACCATTAGAAGCCGACATTATCCCTGATGAAGATAGGCTACTTTTTACCGCGGAAAAATGCTTCATTCCTACGCGAAAACGGGTAACAGGACAACGGGTAGTAAGAATTATCCTTACGTGCTTATCTTTTTCTCATAACTTCTAAACGGCTGAACTGATTAGGTTAAAATTTCATATGGGTATTTCGATGGTTTCCTGGATGATATAAAAAAAAATGGACCCGGTAGGTGGCGCTGCTGACGGAATGTCAACAACTCAACGGCTTGACCGATTGGGTTGAAAATTTGTAAGTGTGTTTCCATGGTTTCACAGAAACGAATGTTGTTTTTTTTTAAAATTGATGAGTTGCCGTAAGAACCTACGCCGGTAACGAAAGTTAGGACGGGCGAAACCGCTGGCAGAAGCTAGTCCTTACTAAAATTAAAATGGGACCAATGTGTGAGTTAATCCTTTTATAATATAAAATTTTCTAAGTAATGACAGAGTTCTGAGGTAACAAACATTAAAAAAAATAATAACGGAAATGAGAACCTCCTTCTTTTTTGAAGTCGTTTAAAAATAGCCTTTTAGCGGATCGTATCTAAAATGCTTTAACAAACCTAATTTAGATTGGTACGTAACTAGCAATCTGTGGATTTAAACCCATGCAAAGTCACTTTACGAAATCCAAACGTTTCTCTCTACCTCTACCGGGCTTCCAAAAGTGATCTAATGTGGTATTATATCTGTATTGATTGTAGCAAACTTCTCCGATTATTAGGTAGTTGATCTGGTATTGAACCTGATCACAGTTTGTGGTAACCCTGTACCTAATTTTGTTTCGACCGTGATCTTGAAGACGAAGAACGTAAGGTTAAAACAGCCGGCTCGCTCTGCGACCTTTGTAAATTTCGACTAATCCTCAGTTTCCAAGGATATGGTAGAAACCAAGGCCAGAAATCTCCCATCGATTACCACCAGCCAACGGTTGGCCACACGCAAAACTTGCGCCTTTATCCTTGACACAGTAACGGTCAACGTAAAAATTTAACAATTAAAATAACAGCCAAAAATATTTAGGCCAAGACGGAGAAAATAGTTCTGCTCCGGAAGTGACCGTGTCGATTCCTTTACTGACCTTGGTTCTTGTCGGTTGTATATTTTTTAGTTTTTGCATATGTTTTGAACTAAGATTAAAATTAACTAAATAATTCAACTATAAAGAACAACGAATTAACCCCATCCTAGTCTCATGTAAATAAACATTTTTTCTCTTTCCTGAAAATATAAAGAGAATCTCGTTCTTCTTCCCTAATGCCTAACAAAAATTAGTGTCGGACAACCGTCCGGAATCGTGACAACTTGTGCCTTTCACTTTTTATGTCTGTCTCTCTCGCTCTTAGGCGGGCTAACCATGCCGCGTGCCTCTCACTCGCTCTCATTGTGAGCGCATAACGTGAGCGGAGCGTAACGCAGTTTCTTGAAGTGTCACCCGGCAAACCAATTTATAAGACGTTGTCACGTCAAAATAGTCCGTAGACATGATTGTAAAGACCCTTTTGAGGCAAGTCAGCGGCGTGTAGTAAACCTTTATTGTAAGAAAGCCTCTGAGAAGTACCGATAATGAATGATTACTCCTAGATGTTGAGATTGAGGAAATCTTTGGGTATGGGCTGTAATATGTAATTTATAACAAAATTCTGTTATACCTATACAGTTTACAGACTTTTTCGTTATATCTATTGGTGTGATTAAAAAAAGTTATCAAAAAAAAATAACTTATATTAGGCGAGAACAGAGACTTATTATATCTTTACACTTTTTTAATGTATGGTATTTTACAAAAGGCACAATTTTCGAGTTAATGTAACGACAGAATAAGATTTCTCCTTTCAATGTATAGGTAGATGTTGATTGTAATAAATTACACTATTCACTTTATTTCAACATACTAATGTCAAGTAATAAACTTTAGTAAGTTACGTTAACTTTATCACAAACTATTAATAAAAATTACTTCTACGTTACACATGACTAACATCAACTTTTGTTCTAAATCCCACTAATGCTAGTGCTATGCCATTTACATGTAAAAGGGAAGAGAAAAGGAAAAAGCAAGTCAAACGAACGGAAAATGAATAGTATCAAATTCATAATGTTCTACAAAGGACATTTCACGTAAGATACATTTCACGACTAACAGACAATAGATGGACTTTGCAAACCACGACATGGAAGGGACCGACAGGAAAAAGAAAAGTAGGGTAACCACAAAAAAGGTGGACCGATGAAATTTTAGAGATTGGCAGTACTTCACGTCGGGGCAAAGGTTGTTACTTTACAAGTCGCAAGTTCGGCCTCATATGGAGTACTGCTGCCATCTCTGGGCAGGTGCACCTGGATACCAGCTTGGCCCTTTTGACTCGGTTCAACGACGGGCTGTGAGAATTGTCGACGATTCCAAACTCACTTGCGGTATCGAGCCCTTAAGTCTGAGGAGAGACTTTGCCTCACTGTGTGTGTTCTACCGCTTGTACAATGGGTTGTGTTCTGAGGAATTGTTCGAAATGATGCCCACGGCTACTTTCTACCATCGCACCGCTCGCCATCGGCAGGGAATTCATTTTCACACTTTAGAACCTAAATGGTCGCGTACAGTGCGGTTTCAGAACTTCCTCCCGCGAACGCTTAAGTTGTGGAATGAACTCCCTGCCAAGGTTTTCTGCAAGGACTACAGTATGGAGTTCTTCAAGAAAGAAGTTATTAGATTTCTGAAGGGTCGGCAACGCGCAAGTGATACCCCTGGTGTTGCAAGCGTCCATAGGCTACGGTGACCGCTTACCATCAGGCGGGCCGTAAGCTTGTTTGCCACCTTAGTGGTATAAAAAAAAAAAAAAAAAAAACTGGCTCAAATAAGGAAAAAATAGGAAGAAAGGTAGGAGGCCTTTACCCAACATATAATAAAATGGAAGGAAAGTCAAAACTGTACATTGAATATTTTTTAAAAGAATGCTTCTACAATCGATACCGAAGCCAAAAATATAGTTTTTAGAATTTTTGTCTGTTTGTCTGTATGTATGTCCGGGATAATCTCAAAAAGTACTTGGCTTGACAAGCATAGATTTTCCTCAAATTTGGCACGAATATTAATAAGAAGTCGGGTCAACATATAGGCTACATATTATCACGCTATCACCTACGGGGAACGAGCAGTGAACCTTTATTTCGTCAACGCATTCTGTAACAACGTGTAATCTAACGACGTATATTTGACTTTCTTCTTAATTATTAATTATTCTACTCACACATAGCCATTTATTTTATGTTAAAAAATCGTGTAAAGTCATAACTTAGATGTGTTATAATTTTGCACCATATAAAAATATTTCCTATTGGCTAACTAGATGGCGTTGGCGTAGAATTAGATTGCGCTATGGTTTCGTTCACAAAGAGTGATGTTTTAGTATAGCTTTCGATGTAGCGAAAGCATTCGGCGAAGTCTGGCACAACGGATTAATTTATAAACTGTACAACTTTCAGTTGCCAAACCGTCTCGTGCTCATCATACGAGACTATTTGTCGAACCGTAGCTTTCGCTACAAAGTAGAAGGTACTCTCTCTTCCCCCCGTCCCATAGAAGCAGGAGTCCCGCAAGGGTCCGTGCTCGCCCCTATCTTGTACCTTCTGTACACTAACGACATCCCTAAAACGATAGGTACCCTCTTTGCGGACGATACCGTTATTTATACCACCGATAGGCAAGTGAGTCGAATCACTAAGAGACTCCAACCCGCTATCACCGCCCTAGGCGAATGGTTTCGGAATGGAGGATGAAGTGAATCCCGACAAAAGCTCTGCCGTTCTCTTTACCTCTGGGCGCCCTCCGCGGCCATCTCCCCTCTCGCTCTTCGGTCGTGCCATTCCCTGGCAAAACAATACCAAATATCTCGGTGTGACGCTGGATAGGCGTTTGAACTTCCGAGATCACCCCAAAATAGTTAGAGACCGAGCCGCTTTTGTCCTCGGTCGTCTTTATCCCATGATAGGCAAGTACAGTAAGATGTCGCTTACAAATAAGCTGAATCTTTACACAACTTTCATCCGCCCCATACTAGTTTATGCTAGCGTAGTCTTTGCGTTATCCAAGCGCAATCTCCACAAACTTCAGACCCTCCAAAACCGGTTTTTTAGAGCGGCCTCCGGAGCCTCCTGGTACGTCCGCAATGGGGACCTACACAGAGATTTCAAACTCCCCACGATTCCCCAATATTTCAAAGATCTGGCAGTCCGCTCTTTCGAGCGTACACAAAATGACCCGAATCGATTAATTGTGCAATCCACAACGTATCATCCCCCCGATCGACCTCGGCACGGTCGTAAGACTATAGTTAGGCGGCCTCGGCACGTACTAACGGCCCCAGATGACGATCTCGCAGTCCGGATAGCGAGATTAGTCTCTACGACCTCCCCGAATAAGGCCTCCCTCCAAACACGACGTCGAGGTCCCCGGGTTCATCGGCGCCCGCAAGGATACACGAGGTATCAAAGAGTGCCGGGGCGCTTCTCACCCCCACTTAATCGCAACCGCACCCGCGTAACGGGGAACTCCCCTCCTGGCGGTGAACCCTTCGGGTTCGAGACTCACGCCGGTCGAAGGGACGCCCCCGACAGCGACAACCCAAGCAGAGGCTCCCCCCGCGGGGACCCCTTGAGCGTTGGGCGCTATATAGGCTGCGGCTCCTTCAGAGTCTCGCCCCAAAAAGCCCGGTGAAGCAGTAATGGCTGCAACACAACTGCATTGTCAGTTCAGAAAAAGAAAAGCAGACGACGTCGCGTGCAGCAGCTAGTTATATTATAATGTGCTACAAAAACTATGAAAATAACTGAAGTATTCTAACTTTGTGTTGCTTTCACCTGTCAGTAGTTTTTTTGCAACCGCATATGCTGCAAAACTAAGTCTTTTTCTAGATAATAAATGTGAGGACCCTATTAAAGTTTGGTATCTAAAGTGATACCTAATACAACAATTGCATTTACTGGATTTAATTCTTCGTTTTAATGACTATATTTGTGTCATCCTGTCTGAAATTAGTAAAGAAAATTAAATACATTTCATTCAGAAGAAGATTATTAATTGATAACCATTCCACTACTTTAGTGATGGCATTGTTTACATCCCTAAAAACTGTTTGCTGTCTATTGAGTTTTAATAGCTATGACATATCATCAGCAAACAATACAGTCTCATGCTTATATTGTCCAAGTTATGGTAAATTTATATAAATCAGAAACAGAATAAGCCCTAAAACCGACCCCTATGGCACGCTCCTGCTAACAGCATTTTAGGAGGCTGCGAGCTTCACCCTTGATGCTATGAAGGCGCAGTTAACAGCCTTGGACTTAAGCTTGTAAATCGTTCCAGGCTTTAAAATTGTTTGAAAAACTCAACACTAGCATCAGTTGTTGGGATACCCCGTATCAATCTAAATAGTTTCAAGTTAATTAAATTGTTACAAATAAAATGCTGCAATAGCTGCTGCAATAGCTGCTGCAAAATTAGTTATTCAAATATTTTACTAAGTATTGGTAGTATGGATAGGTAAAGGTTTGAAGTAAGTGGGGTCTAAAGTGACACCGGCCTTAAATATACAACAGAATGACTTTACTCTGCTTGATCAGGTCAGGAAACAAACCTTTATCACCACATTCACAACTAGTCAAAGTCAAAGTCACAGTCAAAATGTTTTATTAAAATAAAGATGTAACATCACTTTTGAATCGTCAAAGTTATGAAATATTATTTTTTGAATACTCTACTGCAGTAGCACAAGCATCTTTTTGGATAAAGAAGGTTAAACTTTGGCCGATTTCTTTGGCCACGCTATGTACTGTACCCACTCAACCGTTAGAATCTTCAGGCCTTTGACTTGTTCTAGCAAGTGTCATTGATGACAACATAACGCCTCCGTGATTGTTACTCATCTAGGTCCATGCCATACGTTGCCTAACTTGAGTGATTGTGTTCGATTAGTGTTGGCAAAGAGGCTGTATAAGAACAAATACAGTAGCAAGTACCGTACAAGCAACTTCTCTTGAGATATTTTTATATTTGAGAATTTATACATGACTATTTATTTTTATTTTCTATTATTATTGCGTATTTAAAAAAATCTGTTTTTAGCGTTAAAAAAACAAGCCGAATTTGCTCAAACTCTTTTCAGATCGAAGTCATAACGTGGCGTATCGATTGATATGGGCACTAGAGCAACTTGGTCCATTGGTTCTTGAGATATCGAGGGGCAAAAAAGACCTGAGATATACACACACACACACACACTCACACCACTCTAAAATAGATGGCAAACGATTCGCTAGGTCACAAAACGTAAGAAAAGGAAATTTAGCGATTACATTTTTGGTCCTATTATAATAACTTCCTCAATAGAAGTTAATACTGTTTTAGTACTTACTGCTAGGGTTTTTTTATTTTATAACCCCGCTAGAGGTCACAGGTGTAGGTACTCCATGTGCCACTTAACTAACCTATACCTATATACCTGCTAGTGGGGTCACTCTCAACGCTCAATTTATGGCATAAAATAAAGCACTAACTTATAACATCTTTTTACGCTATAAAATAAAATGTGATCGCAATGTTACTATTCAAAAGTGTTGGCTTTCATGAGATTATTTAAGAAAGCTGTATAATTGGAATTGTCATGTATTGTTTGTGAATAGCCAGGTTATTATTACTCTTTTAGGGGGCGTTCATAAATGACATGAGGCGATTTTGGCGATTTCTTGCCCCTCTCTTTGGTGAGATGTCGTGAGATTTAGAACTTAACTGAATTTCTGTTTGACGCATTCCCGGTAAATACCTGAAACACACATTCATCCTGACGACGAATAGTCTCCCTCGAGTAGACCAACCCCCTTGGCTTGACCCAACATCCTTATGTGTGATTTTAAAAAGTTGATGTGTTGATGTGTGTTTCTAAAAAAGTGAGCAAAAAAAAACTATTGTCTCTTTCGCCATTATTGTTTCGTTCTATTTGCTTTTTTGTTCTGTATTATTCTGTAGCAAAGTTGCAAATGCAGTGTCCTTGTAGTTTTATCATGGCCGTCCGTCTGTCTGTATGCCAGAGCCTCATTAATATGCATTTTTCTATAAATTCAAACGAAATAAATTAGTTCATGCAGATAAAATTATGTGTAACTAACAATTATAATGTGTAGGGTTCAATAATTAAATAATAATAAAAGAACCGGCCAAGTGCGAGTTGGACTCGCGCACCGAGGGTTCTGTACCTAACATCATTCACGTAATTTACAAACAAAAACAAAAAGTGTGTCACACATCCAATTACTGATCAAGTCCGACGTCGCTTCACTTTGAATATCGCTTACAACTAACAAATTTTTTACCTGTTTGCTTTCCAATAGCTAGATGGCGCTGTGACGGTGACTTTAAATGGTTTCTCACTCACTCAATGACAACATCAACTCGTGGAGAACTTGTGTCTCTAATCGAGACCACTCTGTCCGGGGACCACGAGTCGCAAGTCTGCTCCATATGTAGTACTTTTGCCATCTCTGGGCGGGTGCACCTAGATACCAGCTTGGCACATTTGACTCGGTTCAACGACGGGCTGTGAGAATTGTTGACGATCTCAAACTCACTTGCCGTATTAAGCCCTTAAGTCTAAGGAGAGACTTTGCCTCCCTGTGTGTGTTCTACTGCTTGCACAACGGGACGTGTTCTGAGGAATTGTTCGAAATGATGCTGTTTTGTCGATGATGACAGGTACAATCTAGCCTAAATTACTACAAGGCGATTTAACTTACCTCCATAGGTGTATTGATGTCCCTAAATGGGAAATATCTGTCTGTCTTATGTCTTCTAAGGGGACCTAAGGGAGCTCTAAATTTCAGATTAAACAGAGACACAAAAGGTAGGGACAAGATTTAACTTAAAACAATAAAGAAGCAGAAATGTAAATAACTGCCCTGGGTCCACAAGTTTGTCCTTACTTCAATGTAAGTGGAACAAAGCACTATTTTTACTAGTCGATAACACAACGCCTTGTTTGCCATCTTAGTGGTATAAACAAAAATTATCACTGCAAGGTTGAAGCTTCTATCTGTTAATGTTTTTACGACAGAGCAACTTTGTACCGCCGCGCTGAAATTCTAATGTAAATATTGTTTTTAATTTAGGTATTATTTGTATACAGAATGTTATAATTTTATTTTCCTATTATGTTACATGGTTCGTAAAATGATATTTAATACCTGCTTTACACAATTACCTACTTTATTTAAGCACCATTAACGGAATTTGTACGAAATTTTTAATTTTCCGACTAAATTTTTTATTAAACGAGCTGTCCAACGGCAACCCCCACGGTAGGGTCCCTCCCCTACGCGTTAATTTTTTTGTTTTAAATTTTTTAATTTTATTTTCCCACTTTGTTGGCCTAATTAATATGTATACCCATACCAAATAACAGCTTTCTAGTATAAATGGTCTCTGAGCTAAGCCGCCGACCGACACACAGATAGACGAACGGACATAGCGAAACTCAGGGGTTCCTTGTTGACTACGGAACCCTAAAAAACTTAACTTTTACGTTGTGGCGTTCACAGAGCCTGATTTTTTTAGTGGAGAAACCCAGTTTTCTCGCAATATTAAACTTGTTCTTGCTAAAAAAATATCTTGATATTCGACAATCTGACCCACATGAGATTGGGTCAGATTCGGTTTGAACCCCCCCCAAAAATTTAACTACATTACATGTCAAGTCAAAGTTAGTTAGTATGCCTAAAAAGAAAACAGAAGTTATAAACGAAATGTTTCTTAATCGTAACAGTAGTGAAAATTTTGATCGACACCCTATCTGACACAGTTCCCGCACGCCACCTACCGGATATTTCATAGTGACCCTATTGTGATAGGTAGAGAAGCGCTGGCTTTTATATTCAAACTGTATTTTTAGCAGAAAAAACCTAGCGTGTTTTTTTTCTCAGTTTCAGTTCAGTTCTTTCAGTAAGGGATCCGTAGATTGAAAATAATTACGGATTGTGAACCGTATTTATTTAAAAAAAATTTGTGTGAATTGTGTGATTTATTAATCTCTATTAACAACTTTAAAAACTAATTTACTCACAAAATATACATTTTTAAAAAGTTGCCTTAAAAACCTCACAGGTAATTTGAAAACCTAATTAACAAAACTCCTCGCAATATTTATAGCATAAGTAACATGAAAATTATTAAAAGTTTTTTTTTTTTTTTTTTTTTATACCACTAAGGTGGCAAACAAGCACACGGTCCGCCTGATGGTAAGCGCTCACCGTGGCTTATGGTGACTAGAGAGCTGCCCTTAAAATAGCTATATACGCAATAAAATAGTATAAAAATAATATGTTGCGAAAGTGTAAGTTTGTAAAACGTGGCGCAGCCAAGTTTAATAAAAGCACAGTATAGACAATAGCACCAGAGAGAGAAGATTCGTGCAATTGCACTGCTTTTATACGATTAAACAAATTAGTAGGAATGTACCTAAAATAATTGTGGTGGTATGGCATGGTATATCATAAACGTAAGAATATCCTATTAGCTGCATTCAACATTGTTACATAACGTTGTTTTTTAAAAAAAAAATTTTTGTAGGTATTAAATTTTAAAAAATTTAATTCGGATCTCAACTAAAGCAAATTATGCGGAAAGCACAACACTAACCGCGAACTACTTGTTTATTAAGCGCTATCTTTTCAGTAAGGTTTCCTCGTTGCTCGTGATATAATTTTGCAAGTATAAGTTTAGTTACAAATACTTTATGCAACGAGTTCGAGAGACCTTTCTGTAAAATTTCATTTGAATCGATTTGAATGGAATTATAAGGTTGTGATATACAGACGGACATAAGGGTTACGTTTTTGCCGTTTCGCTACAGAACCTCTTATAAATTATAATATAATTCAAAATATATTTACGTATTTCAATATTATATAATTACTGCTTTAAATCTTTTTAATCTCAACATTATATTTACAAATTAACTTTTACAATCAACAAACGTATGATTTAACTAATTAAAAATAATGAAAGGAGGTCATTTAATAGTAAATTAATCCATACTAATACTATGAATGCAAAAGTTACTTTGTATGTATGTCTGTTACCTCTTCACGCTTAAATCGCAGCACCGATTAAGATCAAATTTGGCATGGAGAAGGCTACTTGAAAACGTCAAGTGTGAGTTGGTTTTTTTTCTGTAATTGAGGAGTTGCCATTGAAATCTTACACCGATAACAGAATTTAGGGCAGGTGGAACCTGTGGAGAAAGTTTACGTCTCGGGAAAGGACATAGGCTACTTGAAAACGTCAAGTCTGAGTCGTTTTTTTTCTCTGATTGATTGAAATTACAGAACTGATAACCGAATTTAGCGCGGGTGGAACCGCGGCGAAAAGCTAGTTAAATCATAAATAAAAAATGTACGTGCCAGTTCCGACGCGCGACTTAAGTTTATTGTTTAAGTGCAATTGCCTTAGACCCTGGATATCATCTATGAGCTGAGGACTTGTCAAAACTAATCAAACGATCCCAAGCTTGACAGGGTTGCGTCGCTTCGTCACAGAGTTTATTTTTAGTAATATTTTAAAATTCTTAAGTCAAAGTCAAAGTCAAAATGGTTTATTCAAATAAGGATTTTACAATTACTTTTGAATCGTCAAAGGTATAAAATTTAATTAAATATTAATCACAGTAGTGGGTTCTTACTCGTATGTTCTGAAAGTTAACATTTGAAAAACGTTTGATTTTGTTGGAATTTTGTTGATTTTAGGGTCACATGTAGGTACTGGTCGTAACTGTCCTTGCCCTTTTGTTAACTAAGTTTTTTTTTTGTTTTTCTGCCGCGATGCCATTTATTTGCGAAACTAACTAACACCTTTATTTGTAGGGTTGTAATTTTTTCGCGTATATTTAAAGCTCCGTTAACATATGACGTTATTATTAACTAAGTAAGCTTAACTAAATAAGCTAGAAGCTGCAAATTTTATATTCGTATCGGGAACGGGACTCCACAGAAGCGTAATTCACAGTAAATAAAAAGATTAGAACAGTGAGCTGTGGGTTATTTTTTCTTTTTTTATTTTTAATGATGAGTCAGATGTTCTAAGAAAATAATCGATGATTTAGTTACTCAAAGAAAATGCGGTAATTACAACCCTGTAAGGACTATGTCTAAATACCTACATTGTTTTTGGTATACTTCACATCACACTATTTATATCATAATCTTGCTTTTGCCCGCGGTTTCGCTCGTCCTAAATTTACTTAATTTATACTAAATTTTGTCCACGGTTTCACCCTAAACTAAATTCGATAATCGGTGTAGGATTTCAACGGCAACTCCTTAATTATGAAATAAAAAAAAAAAGTGTGTGTGTCAACTCCGACACACGACTGGAGTTTACTGATGGCTATAAAAATATATATATTTCTCTGTCTCTAAAAATAATAAATGATAAAATAAAATTTAATAATAATACCAAATATTAATAAATAAAGCATATGTATGGGACAGCGTTACTCTTTCACAAAACGTGACTGCTTAAGCGTAAAGAGATAACAGACAGACAGACAGAGTTACTTTCACATTTATAATATTAGTATGGATAGCTACTCTCACTCTATGGTATTTGCTTATTTAGTTAAAGGATTAACCTCGTGATCTTGGTGTTCCATACGAACTTTGCACCCCCGTTTTACCCCCCTAGGGGGCGAGTTTTGGAAAATATATTTCTTAGCGCACGTCTACATCATAATAGCTATACATATGTGTTCCAAATTTCAGCGCAATTTGTTCAGTGGTTTGAGCTGTGCGTTAATAGATCAGTCAGTAACGGTTACCTTTTACATATACAGAAAATTACACAAAAGTATTACACATGCAAAAAAATGCGTGTGCTGTAATTTTTGGTCATACTTATGGAATTTAGGGGATTTAAATGATATTACAACATAGGTGCTGTGTATGCAATAAACGTTAAAGTATTTATAACTTCACGATTTTTATTCGCAGAAGGGGGTAATCAGTAGCTGGATACACAACATCACAATATAGGAACCGTCCTCTTTTCACCAAACACTTTAAGCCATTTTTAGTTCGGGCCTTTTTCTGCATAAATCTGATGCAGTGACTCCGTTCTAAGACTACTTTATTTATGTCACATACGTCTTAAATTAAAAAAATTAAAGTAATAAGCGGTGAAATAAAATACCTAAGACAGAATAATATAATTGCTAATTTCTTACACACTATAAGGAGTAAGCCATTATTGGACAGAATTTTAATATTTAAAACGGTTTAAATCTTACTTTGACTAAAGCATAGCGCCTGACTAGATACTTTAACCTCAGTTAACGAGAAAAATAAATCATTTTTTTTTTAAATATAGATATTCTTTATTTCGTCTCTGTACAAAACACATTTCAAAAATATTGTAATTTTACATATTACAAACCAATTATTTAAATATAGTGACAAGCTATTTTTAGACTCACTCAAGTTGTAAATACTATTAATAACTTTCTAAAAATAGCTTATAACTAGTTCCAAATGATTGGTTTGTAACTTTTTCGAAATGTGTTTTGTACAAAGACGAAATAAAAGATATCTTTTGGTAACGCTACTTAAATAGTCACTGCGCCGTCAGAAACAAAGGTTTACAATACTAGATGCGGGACTAAGCTGAGCTACTGTTAAAGCGTCATGTAAAGTCCAAAAATAGAGTAAGTTGGTTTACCACTTGATTAAAATAAAAATTGACCTACTGTGCCAATCAAATCAACACATGAAAAGACCCCCCTAAGTTTTTTTTATTTACAACTCAAAATAATTATTGTGAGGAATTTAAAGAGAAAATACTCAACAAGTGTAGAAACTTATGTTATAACTTAAAAAATGCACACCTAAAATCTATTTACCTATGTAGGTATTTAAAGACATTGCCAAAGAGGGTCCGCAAAAGACCATTCCTTAGGTATCTCAGTTATCATAGGTTTACTTTAACATTCTCAATCCTTGATAAAAGACAAGTGTTATAATTTCAACGTTTGTGTCTGTTTACCTGTCTGTGGCAACGTAGCTCCCAAACGGATAAACCGATTTTGATTTAGTTCGTTTTGTGTGAAAGGTGATTTGATTGAGAGTGTTCGTGGCTATGGTTCAAAAAAATCTGTTTTGTCGTTTCAATATTATCAGCTATTTCTAGTTTATGGAAGGATATGACTATATAACTTCCATAGGACCGATCGATTTGTAATATGGTATCCGAGAATTTCAATGATACAGCAAGAGCATAGTAACCTTGACCCGGTGCTGAAGCATCACCTGGAATTTACAGGATACTCAAATCAACAGGTATCGTGTTTGGGCTCATTGGAATTTGCATGATACTCGAATTAACAAGTATCTTGTTTGGGCTCATTGGACTGGTATCAATAGGTTATAGATAGACGGTGATCAGGGTCTAATGATGGTGCAGCAAAGAGCAATGAGAATAAATTGGTGAGAGGTTCTAAGCTGTTTTCAATCGAATAATTATTTTGGTGACAGGGGTTTTTGAATTTATCATTTCACTTGTTTTTTTTAATTAAGGTTCAGTAGTCACCAAGGAACCCATATAGTTTTGCCATGTATGTCCGTCTGTATGTCCGCGGCTTAACAGAGACCATAAGTACCAGAAAGCTCTAATTTGGCATGGATATTGTATATGTCGTATGGACATCATTTCGAACAATTACTCAGAACACATCTCATTGTACAAAAGGTAGAAAATACACAGGGAAGCAAAGTTTCTCCTTAGCCTAAGGGTTTGCTACGCCTTGTGAGTTTGATCGTCCACGATTCTCACAGCCCGTAGTTAAACCGAGTCAAAAAGGGCCAAGCTGGTATTCGGGTGCACCCGCCCAAAGATGGCAGAGTACTCCATATGGGGCCAGTCTTGCGACTTGTAAAGCAATCTTTGCCCCGAGGTTAAGTACTGCTTGGCCTTGTTGAGAACAGTTTTTTGGACGCCAGCTTCATCTTGTCTTGTAAATGATCTTGGAAGTGAACATCACTGGAGGTGTCAACACCAAGGACCCCAATACTCTTGGAGATGGTGAGGAGAGTATTCTGGGATTGTGGGAACACAGTGAATGAGATTTTCTTAGCGGTGAACGCGCAGACTTTTGTCTTTGTACAACGGGCGGAAGGGCCCCTGACCTCCCTCTCTTGTAGTAGCCGGGTCCACCCTGGTCTCCTTCTCGGGCACAACTACTACTTCAGAGCGGAGATTAAGTCATCCCTGGGTTCGGGAACCAGTTCAACGCCGTGTTTACGGCGAGCAATGACAGCAACGAGCACCGCCGGTCCTCCGCTGTCCGCGCAGCGAATCCTCAAAGAGCTCTTGCAACCTTACTCACCGCCAGGAACACAACACTACTCAATGTTAGTGTTATTATGGCCGCGGTTTTCTGTAAGGTGGAGGTACTTCCCCAGTTCGGGCGAGCACTCGTTCTGCCCTGCTCTTACTGTTCGGTTGCCTTATTTGAGCCAGAACTCGATGTGCCCTACCTCTTTTAAAGTTGGATAAGCAAAAATTTTGTACGAATTCCATCAAAAGGTACTTAGATAAAGTTGATACTTGAGTAAAACAGGTATTAAATATAATTTTACGAACCATGTAACATTACAGAAAAATAAAATGATAAAAGTCTGAATACTAAAACTTATTAGTTTAATAACAATATTTACGTTCGAGTTCAGGCGCGGCGCCTGCGGTACAGGCTAGTTGCTCTATCGTAAAAACAGTAACACATATAATCTTGCAGTGATCATAGTGTGTGTAAGCTCTAAAGTATAACAACAAATAATAAAACTAATATTAAGCGAAATAGTAACATATTTGTTTGTTGGAAACGTTATTCAATGTTAAGCAACGTCGGGCTTGGTCAATAATTAGACGGGTGTCTGTTTAGCAGCATACTTTTTGTTTTTGTTTGTGTTTGTAAATTATATGAATAATGAGGTACGGAACCCTCGGTTCGCGAGTCCAACTCGCACTTTGCCGGTTTTTTTATTGTTTTATTACTGAACCATACATAATTATTGTTAGATACACATAATTTCATCTGCCTGAACTAATTAATTTTATTTGAATTGATGGAAAGAGGAATAATTATGAGGCTGTGGCACACAGACAGACGGACGGACATGATAAAACTACAAGGATACTGCTTTTGCAACTTTGCTACAGAATCTAAAGCAAATAGAACGAAACAATAATGGCAAAAGAGGCGATAGTTTTTTGAAGCTCACTTTTGCCATCGTATAATTATTGCTTTATAAAAAAAAGTATTAATTCAGTGACAATTAAAATAACTTCATTAATTTTTTTCCCGTGTGCGCAGAAAGTAGACATTTTAAATGAAAACTTCTATCTTCAATGCCTTCACCAACTACAGTTATCAAGAGACACATAACCAAAATCATCCATGAATGGTTTCTTGTACTTATTTCATATTATAACATTTTTTAAAAAGTCATGACTAAACTCGCTAGCGAGTATCGATGACGTAATTGTATAGTAAGTAGGCATTTTACTAAATATCTCAGATTTCTGGTTACACTTGACAAAGAAATCGTCTCTTTTGTAGTTAAGTTAGTTATTAATGTTGCTTTTTGAACTACCTACTAAAAATAATATCGTCAAATTAAGCAATTAATTTTAAAAAAGAACGGAATTTTCTAATCTACTACAGGTTTTCATGCTTATTGGCTCAGTTTGTAGTGATTGACTGCACGCGGGCTCGATTCTCACACAGGACAAACATTTATGTGATAAACAGCTGTATGTCTTCTATGTATAATATGTGTATATTTATAAAAATAAGTATTTTTAGCGTTAATATAAGTACTAGCTTTCTTTGCTTAATTTAAAGCCACATGGCGATGAGTTTGATGTTCAGGAATATTTATTTACTACTATAAATACGTCCAAGATCAGATCCTTAGCTTATTTATATAGGACCACCCTTTATTTTAATCACATTATATAATGATTTTTAGATATACCTACTAAAACAAAAACAAATTTGGTTAGAAAATACCTAACGAACGAACATATACATAAATTACACACAAATTGAAAACCTGTCCATTTTTGAAAAAGCAAAATTATTGTGTATCTGAGACACAACCAATTAAAACTTAAGAACTCGATATCACTAAATTATTCCTAACGTTATACGTATAGTATTCTTTAATATACCCCTGCACCCCTCCGGTCCGCTAAAGTTGTAAAAGGAGAAAGCTTTCGTAGAACGACTGAAGGCTCGCACGCGATGTAGTACGGTTGCCAAGTTATCGAACATACAGCGAGACAGCCCCATCTAGCCACGTGGCCTCCGTTATTTTCATAATACCAACATACTCATTTGACTTTGTTTAAACTTGAAACTTACGACAGAAAACCCATTACAATACGAGCTTTTGAATGCAATACTGTCGTGAAAGTTGCTACGTGATATGCTAGTGACTGTACATAGATAACGACTTAGATTTTTTTTGAACATTACAATTTACATTACAATAAGAATTTAGGAATTTTACTTGTCAATGTGTTTATTTGCGCTTCGTTTTGTTGTTTAAAATATATGAAATTTTAAATACTTACATCGCAATTACATTTAGTAATGAAACCTTTGCTTGCTCGGTACTCAATACAGGCACTCACGCTAAAAAGCAACTTTCCAGCCTTGTATAACAAATAAGTATTGATAACTTAATAACAACATTATAAGTCTCTGAAATAGGTTGAACGCCTTTTGTATGTCTGCATGTAGTCAACAAATCGCACGCTTAGAGGTACTTACCTATTTTACGCGGGTAAACTTACTAGGTATTTTACGTCACTGGTGGAGTTACACTTGTTTTTTAATTATTAACTTTAAGTTTATTTAGTAAAAGTAATATGTTTATAGTAAAAACAACCATGATGATTTACCTACTACGTAATTTCAAATAAATTTCTGTTTTCTTTTTTTTTAAGGTGCGTTCCGAATTTGTACATTGCCAATTATAAAATTCTTAAAACACAATTATACTTAAAACTTATTTATTCATGTTGCATTTAAAAATTGAACGAAAAACAATAAATTATCTATTAAATAACATTATATTCAATGCAATAGTATCAAAAATTAAACTAAAGTGTTATTAACGTATCTCTAATGTATAAAGTAGTATGGACAAAGCGCATTTCCTTATGTTTTCATTATGTTTGTTTTTGTAGAATTTAAAAAAAACTTTTTGCGTGCAAGCGGATAAAGTATTACACGCATATTTAATCAGATTTCAAACGACAAAGTGAGCATTTCCGAGCCAGTGAGATTTAATATATATTTCTCTTTTATTTTATATAACCACTATTTCAATTGTATTTTGATGAATTTATTTATTATTTCACCTCATATTTTTATTTATTTACTCGCAAATGTGATGAAAAACATTGTGTGTAACACAGGCGGTACGGAAATTACAAACTCGAGACATTAACGGCCTTAGGCTTTTAAATAGCCTCTCGTTAGTAATTTTCTCCTTACCACACTTAATACACAACGTACTAATACTTATCAGATTATATTACTAGTTAAAAAAATGCCATCTTGTTAAATTTATAATTGCATCGTTTTTCCAGCGAACCAGCCAAATATATTTTATAATACGTTTTAGTGGTACTACATAAATTTTGTTGAGCATATTTTATTAATTTCAAGAAAAATTATTATATTTAATGAAAAAAAAAGTCTGGCTTAATACAAACATTTATTTGTGTCTCTTAATAGGTCTGGCGCCTTAAAAAAAACAAAAACACATAAATAACGCACAGAAACTGCTCGCAAAATTCTCTTTTTAATTGCCTTTCTATGCTAGGCTATTATATTTTGAAATAGTTCACAAATTACACTGATACTTTTTTTATCATATATTTAAATAAGAATTTAAAAATATACTGTTATATCTTGAACTGAGGCATAATATTTCAAAATATCATTTGTCCGAAAGATTAAGTCCTGCTTTTAATAATTTTTATCACAAAAAAAATTATATCAAAAAAACAATACAGGTACATTACTAAATAATTACAAAATACAAACAAATTAGCACATTAAGAAGAAACGACTAAAATATTTATACTCCATACAATTTAGCAATCGAACCATCCTATTTGACGTTTGTGCTTCCATCCACAATCAAAATCACTATAAAAATCTGTCAAAGTAAATAAACCAAAAAAAAGGATGGAAGGTATGCTCGATGCAAAAATTACCGAACTAAAATACATAAATCAACTTTTGTTTATTGAGTATTATTGATTAGTGTTGGTTTGATAAGCTTTGTAAGTGCGCGTTGATGTCTTTTGGTTGTTGAATGACAATTTTTATGACATATATATTTAAATGTTTTGGAAAAGATAACTTTGAAAACAGAAACATTAAATATTTAGGTAAGTACCTACTTACACTATTTAAATTATTTATACTTTTATTTTTAGTAATTTCTAGTAACTTAGTTTTTGGTAATAATAAAAAATCGTTTATTTAGTCCTACAAATTTCAGTTATAGTCCCAGACACCGCGACCGAAATCTTGTGAAATTGTTATACGGCCAAAATTTACTAAATTCTTAGGTTCGGGTTATATTGAACCTTACCTGTGCAGTATGGTCAAAAATATTTAAATAAATATTCATTTTAAAGAATTACCAAAATACCGTTTCGAGACATGTCACCTATAAGACCAAAACTTTATTTGACATTTTTTCGTAATCTCTCGTATTATCACAAGTTAAACTAAGCTAGATAACACAAATAATAATTTTATTTGTGGGTAACTGAAACGCAAATTGGGGCCTGTATTTTAAGACACCAGGGGCCTATTCCACGAAGCGTTCGGCAAACTCACCACGCTGCAAATCCCATTCTTCAATCAGTTTTCTGTTTCACTTTGCACTTTGCGTATATAATAGAGAAAACCTCTTTAATTTTCGTAAACTAATTAGTTTTTTCGTGATAACGTAACAAGCGTATAGACATACAAATCCTGAAAATTACTGTATTGTCTTATGTTAATGTTTGTTTTATTTGTCGCTAAACTTTTTCTTAAATATTATTTCCGTAGGTATGTACTTATAGAACAGACGCTGGGTCGGTTGCTTACAATTTTTACCCGACTATCCGAAAAAAAGAGTTTTCCTATTGAAATTTTAAATAAATAGATTCAAATAAGAATTTTTTTCTTAGCAAAATTGATTGATAAAGGCATATGTCCTTTTTTAAAAAAGGATTCAAATTGGTCTAGAAAAAGTACTTATGTTTTTTGTATTACATAACACCATTTTGCAACTGAGCATGATACGGCATATTTCATTTTTTTTAACACCAACCTTAAAAATATATTAACTTTTTGTATAGATTTTAAAAATGTATTTTTTATTTTTGTAATCGAATCAGATATCAAAAGAATATTAAAAAAAAATACCGGATCGTGTATCCCAGCCATCGGTACACTGACGGCATCTTCTCCTCCAGCAGCAACTAGCTTCTCCAAAACCTTGAGAGTCTGTTCCACTGCCGGCCATTCCGCCTTCTGTGCCAACACCAATATCTTCCCTGCCACTTCTCTAATATTAATCCCCGCACTGGGTGGCTTTGGTACATCAGTACCATTCGTCTCTTTTGCCGCCTCCTTCTTATCTCCATTATTAGAAGACGTCTCATCCTTATCTTCAGTTTTAGGAGGTGCATTTTTTTCTTCCTCTGTTGGTTTCTTCACAGGGCCTTTACCGCCCTTCTTGCCACCTGGGGCTTGAGACATACTCACTTCATATCACTACACTATTCCGCGATTCGCCATGTCGGTTTCAAGTTTGGCAAATATGTTGTTCGTAGGGCTGGCGTAGCATGACTGCGGCGAGGTAACGGAGCCCGCCTGTTTCTTTGCATGTCCCAAGAACATAAAGCGACGCAGGTAACGGATTTATAAGCAAAACTTGAACAGCGATGTTTCAAAATGTCTCATGCATTGACCCATTTCTTTTTTTTGTAACCGCCAGCGTTACTATTGACTTATGTTTATTGGCTACAGTAAATAATCATATTGTCGATTATAGTAAACAGCGTGTAAAAATACAATATTTTCGTGCACCGCGAAATTTTCAATTGGTCCTTTAGTTATTAAAAATATCCAAAGTTAGTTTTTTATTTCGGTATATATCACTGTATATCGCTAAAGTGCTTCATATAAACATAGAAATATAATATATGTTATGAAAAATTATTTTTTTGTATTAAAATTAAATAAATAAAGAAAATATATGTAATGACAGCTGTTGCAGACAACCTATTTAACACACATACGCATACACACACAAGTTTTAAGGCATGGATAGCTGTTGCATACACAGATTTGCTAAATTGTTAAGTAGGTTGTATGCAACAGCTGTTATTGAATATATTTTCTTTATTTATTTAATTTGATTACATTTTGACTTACACCAAGCGAAATATATAAAAAATAAATATTTTTATTTTTATATAGAGCTAAAGTGTTTTGGTAGTGAGTCGCCTACTAAGTGTTAGCTAAAAACTAGCACTTCAGCTGCTGCATATACCTACTTATACAGATATACCAATTCGGTGATGCAGTACAACACTGAGCTACCACAGCGATCTTAATCTTATTGGATTTATATGTTTATGCATGAACATCTGTACTTTTCACAGTTTTGGGAACACTTTTGTGCTTTTTACAAATATCGTGTAAAAACCGATTTTACACATAAGTCTATTAAAACTATATACTATACGGCAAAACAAAGCCTTTGCAGTCGTTTCTTAGGTATTTAATGTATTTTCAACATTTGACTTGAACCTCTCTGTTGTAAACATTATACATTTGACTTGAACCACTCTGTTGTAAACATTATACATAGATTTTTGTACACATTATACATAGATTGTATAGCATCAGTGTTTTAATTCCCAGTGGCTGAATGTAAACAGTAGCTGCAGATATCATAATGTATGAGAAAGCCATTACATGACAGAAGGAGACCTATCGCGCTCATACTAAGCTGATACAGTGTATCTGGACTAAGGTGACTTTTATTATGTCCGTAAGTGATATATCACCAGCTTTAGAGAGATAAGCAGTAAAATAAAGACCAGTGACGGATAATATTCCCCTTTGCAAGTTCTTGACTAGCGATAAGAAGTAGGTACTGCAGAATTGGGTAGGGGGGAAACTGAAATGATTATACCTTTCGATTTTTTCTTAAAGTCTGTATTTCTATTGAAACCATACAAAATTTGATTAAAAATTGGCCCAACAAAATAATCTTACGTCGTATCACTGATTCCAAGTCAGTGAAGGACATAAGAAAGTGATGTACTAAGACTTTTAATTTTATAAAAGTATATAGGTAGGTATTAACATTATTATGGACAAATTATTTAAGTTAATCTGTCTTTAGGGTTTTTATTTTCAGAAGTGGGTTACAAGTGGCTGGTCACACATCTTGATCATAATGTGGGAGAAACGCTCTTTTCACCAACCATTACCTATACTATGGCTCTAGCGTTACAGGGGGTGAGTCGATAGCTGCAAAATTGCCCCCGATGCAGAGTATCTGGGCTAAGGTGGTTTTATATATGTCCTATATAAGGTGGTTTTATATATGTCCTATATAAGGTGGTTTTATATATGTCCTATATAAGGTGGTTTTATATATGTCCTATATAAGGTGGTTTTATATATGTCCTATATAAGGTGGTTTTATATATGTCCTATATATCTAAAACCACAAACTATTGGGAGTAAGTCAGAGGATCGGGCAGGGAGACTTTATTTAAAAACTTCAATCCCTCTACGCATTCTTGAGAAAAAGCGTCTCGACAGACCGACGGACAACAAAGTGATGACTCTCTTTCTCAGGAACACGTAAAGGTATAAAGTTAAAATTAATATCAAATACCAAGGTCTACAGGCCATTGAAGCTGTAAAAATTTAAAGCTTCTATGTCAACGCAACAAAAACATACGGCCGAAATACGGATTTTTATCACATATTTTCTCATTCACAAATAAATCAAAACCTATGGGGTATTTCCCGTTGTCCTTGAATAATAAATGATGAAAATATAATAAATAAAATTTGACTCTGAGCAAAGTCATACATCACAAATATAAACGAAAAAATCCGAAATTTGTTGATTTGTAGTTATTACAAATAAAAAAATGTTTTCATTTATTGAATGGATTTCAACGGAATTATCTTAAACTAGCTTATTCCCGCGACTTCGTCTGCGTAGGCTTTTTAAAAAAAGGCAGCTTTTGACTGTTTACTATTTTACATACAATAATATCAGAATACTCATACACATCTTCTCATACACATTCTTATCCGCTATTTTGCCGTCTAGGGGTTAATTTTTCAAAAACGGTGAATAACGTAAATCTTAGTTTTTAACGTTTTAGCCAAGTTTTAACCATTTCCATCCAAACTGCCAACCTATATTATACCCCCTTAGGGGATTAATTTCCAAAAATGCTCTCTCAATTATATTGAATTTGAATTTGAATTTACTGTTATTTATTATTGTAAAATTCATTGCTGTTCTCTCAATAAACCATGATTGAGAAATTGTTGTACAAGTCATTACTTAGTTTAAGTATCTTTTTAATATTAAAGCATATTATTTAAAGATCGATAACACTTAGGGCTACAGTGTGGGGTTTATCAAGAAGGCAGCGATTTGATTTTTACCTATATATAAACAGAAAGGAACATTGGGATTATACCTAACCTTCCTGACCCTGTCTGACTTCTTAAAAATGTAGAAAGTCAGTTTCAAACGCATTTTCACCTTCGATTCATCGTGGCCTTATGAGGTCGAGGGAAATTTGCATGTTTCGTTAGTAGGGCGGTCGGCGGGCCGTGCAGGGCGGGCGGGTCGCGTGCCCGCGGCGCGCTTCCGGCGGGCGGACCACGCGGCCTCGATTCTAACTCCAAGATCAGATACTGAAAGAAACACAACGGTTGACCGCTGACTGTGTTACTTGTGACAAATGGGGAAATCAATTGTCAAGATATTAATTTGTTCCAGTAGTGCGCAGTCGAATAATGTGTCCTAAATATATATTTTTATTCGCGATTCGAAATATGCAATTTATGTAAACGATTTTTATTTCAGTGAAAATTGAGCTAGTGACATCTTGTGTCGAAATGTGGTACTTTGTACACGTTTCGTGGTAAAAGTTAATGGTGTGGCACGCAGACATGTGAGCATATTATATGTATTGTTACTTATGTAGTTTATACATTGGTAACAAAACATATATGTTTAAACATTAATAACAAAACATAAACAAATATTGGATTAGTAACAAATGCTACACTCAAAGCAGTTTCTTGTCACTTCATATTCCCGTAGGATTGTTTTCAAATAAAATGGTTTTATTTTAATTGTGTGCTTTAGATGCCGAAACAGAGATTATCTTTAGGTTTGAGTCGATACACATATTTAAACATATTCAAGGTTTACATGTTATAATATTTTATAAGTATTGAGTCATTGCCGTGGGATTTATTTGATTAAGTGACTTGAAAATATTTTCATGTCCATTAAGCTAACCTTGTTCCAAAAATCCATGTTACCTATTACATTTTTTAAATGTAAAGGAGTAGTAGCCTACGATATCACGTGTGAAAAATCTACTTCCTTAGGGACCCTTAATCGGGACAAAAAGTACCCGTCTTATTTCTTCTACATTCTACATTTATCAAGCTGCATCTTTACCAAAAAAGCAAGAAAACTATCATACTTTGGATTCATATACTTACTAGATTTTGCCCGCAGTTTCAGCCACGCTAAATTCGGTTATCGGTTTTCAACGGCAACTCCTCAATAATAAAAAAAACCAGTCACAATTGACGTTTTCAAGCAACCTACGCCCGTCCCCGCGACCAAACTTTCTTCATACCAAATTTCATCTTACTCGGTACAATGGTTTAGGCGTTAAGAAGTAACAGACAGACAGAGTTACTATCGCATTTATAATACAGCGGACTGGCAGACGTTGTTCTATCCGGAAAATCAGCGCCACATCAAATATGATTTTTAAATTTAACATTTCCATTTTAAGGGTTCCCTACCCAGAGGGTACCAACGGAGTCCTATTACTAAAACTACGCTGTCTGTCTGTGTGTCCGTCTGTCCGACCATTAAAAAAGGCTCTATCTTTTAGGCCGTAATAGGTGGAAGCCTAGATTTCTCACAGAGTATGTGTTATAATAAGGGATCATATAACGCAGAACAAAAAGTTGAAAAAGGTAAAATTTTAGGAGGGTCCCCATACAAGAAACACTTTTTCGTTGTTTCAACTCTATCGTAAAAACAGAGAGACATGCAAACTTCAAAATTGCAGTGAAAAGTAGTGTGAACTCTAAATTATAACAATAAATAATAAAAACCGGCCAAGTGTGAACGGGCAGTTACTATTTTAAATTCCCGGTACAGCGCCATCTAGCTTATCATGAAGATACACAGTAACACATTTGTTTGTTGGAAACTATATTCAAAGTCAAACAACGTCGAGCTTGGTCAGTACTTAGATTTGCTAGAATACCTATTACACTTTTTTGTTTGTGTTTGTAAATTACGTAAATGGTGGTAGATATGGAACCCTCGGTACGCGAGTCCAACTCGCACACGGTCGGTTTTTCTTAAAATTTTTGATTCCATAATTACTTTTAACGAATCTACGGTTCAGTCATCATTTTCGGATATTGAGATATATTCAAAGATATATTCAAAGATTAAAATATGTCCTGCCGTTTAGGAGATTGGTGACACACTGACTGCAGCGCCATCTACAGAGTCCATTTGTGAATTCAAACCTTGCAGAGACGCAATCGAACGTCCACAAAAAATATCATTAAAATCATCCCTGCCGCATAGGATAAGATCAGTGACAAACTGATTGTAGCTGCTCCTACCAAGTCCAATTGTGATTTCGAACCTTGCAAAGACCCACTCGAACGAACACAATAAAATATCAATAAAATCATCCCTGCCGTTTAGGAGATCACGGACACACCAACTGCATTGCCATCTGCCGGGTCCAATTGTGAATTCAAAGCTTGCACTCGAACGTACACAAAAAATATCATTAAAATCGTCCCTGCTGTTTAGAAGAAGATTAGTGACACACTAACTGCAGCGCCATCTACCGGATTCAATTGTGTTTTTAAACCTGCAGGAACCACTCGAACTTACACAAAAAATATCTTTAAATCAACCCAGCTGCTTAGGAGAAGATCAGTGGCACACCAACTGCAGCGCCATCTACCGGATCCATTTGTAAATTTAAACCTTGCCGGGACACACTGGAAAGTACAACAAAAATATCATTAAAATCGTCCCTGCAGTTTAGGTAAAAATCAGTGACACATTGACTGCAGCGCCACCTGCCGGGTCCAATTGTATTTTAACCACCCAGGAACGGATTGAAATATTCGGAAAAAATTTTACCCATCGTTCTAGCCGAGTTAGGTGATAAACAAACGTAAAAAAGAATTATACGTAGAAATAAACACCGACTTACACTTGACGTTTTCAAGTAGCCTATGTCCTTTCCCGGGACTCAGTCTATGCCTATGCCAAATTTCATTTTAATCCGTGCAGTGGTTTAAGCGTGAAGAGGTGGGATAAAAGTGAAAGCTTGTAAAAAAAATGTTGATTTAAAACACATATGATCCAGTGAATATTTACAGCCTGAAAAGTCTTTTTGAATAAATACTAGCTCCATCTGTTATTAAGTAAATTATTATGGAAAGAATGTTAAGATATCGGCCCGGTGTATTCTTTACAAAAAAAAGTTCGAGTCTGGCTCGTAAACCGGCGGTTCCGTACAAACTTCTTATAATATATGTAGATAGTTATTTTATCATGGGATCAAGTCTTTATTATACCTTAATTATCAGGTTATTTTTTATATATTTGTGATGTAACATCTTGCTTCTTGCCAAAATTTCATGATTCTATATTGCTTAATTTGTGTCACCATATGCGACAAAAATGGTCGTATTTTGGGAATATTTTTTTATTGCATTGACTTTTATAGACTAAAGTATTTAATATTAATTTCAACTTGATACCTCCACGCGCTATTGAGTAAGAGGGGCTTGAGAGACAGACACTGTTAATTTGTTATAACTACAAACAAAGTTGTTGTCGAAATCAGCATACGACTAAAATACAGATAACTGTTAAGTACCCAACTACAGTGATTTTGGACAAACACGTCGGTTTGTTCTACTTTTTTATCTTTTTGTCTACTTTTGGTCGTTCGTCTACAACGTGATACGACGACCGTTAAAGTAAGCGACCTTTCCAATTAAATCGAACCCAGATAAAACTAAAGTAAACCGAATAGGTCAATATATCGTAAGAAACATTCGTTTTTATCAGTTAACACAAGGGGTGTGTTCGTTTTGGGATAAGTATTCATTATCTTTGTTTATTTTGTCACTCGTCATGTCATTCGTTCGGTTAGCAGTGGTATCAAAAATATTAAAATTTTAGTATCATTTGTAACAAACTGTTAGGCGTTCTTTTACAATATTTTTGTTATTTTTATCACTTTTGCCACCAAAAATGAAACTTCACCTCATATACGAGGTATCAAAGAGTGGCAAGGCGCTTCACGCCCCCTCACTCGCAACCGCGACCGCGTAACGGGGAACTCCTCTCCTGGCGCTGACTCACCTTCGGGTTCGAGGCTTACGCCGGTCGAAGGGACGACCCCAAGAGCGACAACCCAACAAGAAAACAGCTAAAAAGAATACAATATGTATTAAAACACTTAGCAGGTAACATAAATAAGTTAGTAAGCTAGTAAAAACAAAGTCAAACAAATGTCAGTTATTATTTTTTGTTTTTATGTAACATAGGCGTTAATCGTGTAAATAAATTCCGATATTTAAGACTACTTTAAATCTCTCCCCGCTGTTATATCATTTTACATTTAGTTAATTAATTCAAATAAATCATAAAAATTAAAATCAAAAAACAATGGAATTGTACCCCGAAGTTGTACCCCGGAGATGACCTGAGTTCAGGGAGAACTTCAGGTAAAGTTGTGATCTACCGATAGTCATTTCACTTTGTTTATTTTACGTTACGCTCCCGAACTTCCTACGTTTATTTTACACTACCTATATATGTGTATTGAGACTTAACCTCAAAGCTTAATTTTGGTATTGGGATTTGGGGAAGGGTTTGCGTTCAACTTTTGTGTTCAACGGAGAGCTGTCAAAGTGCTGGATAACGTGTGCCTAGAAGACTGGAGACACGTCAGGATTATAATGCTGAAATTCAAAAAGCTGAGTATAATTAATTGCTATTTGAACTTTTCAATTGTATTGCATTGCATTAATTTTAGTCAATCAAATAAATATATTGTAAGAAAGTATTTATTTTTAAATCACATTGATTAAATAATTAGGTATTTTATTGTACCTACGTTATGCCTGATTTCAGTGAAGTTTTAAAATACATGAACTAAGCACAAACTCACTGAAAAATTGATTTATGCTATTTTGTTTCCTTATGAGAAAAGTTCACATTAATTTAGCTTATAATTTTAATCACTGATGTACTCAAATGTAAATTTATTTATAATATGTATGAATCTTATTTTCTTTCAGCGTCCCTTTTTGTTTATGGCTCGTAACGGGCCCCTCATAACTCGCTGTTAGTTAAAATTAGTTTACCCCAAATACTCAATTGTATTTTCGTCTTTCTTTTCTTTTTAAGCTATTGCATAGCTATAGCGGGGTCTGAGCGCGGCGACCGAATCAAGAAATTCCGTAACGAAAATAAAACCTAACAATCGTCTAACGTCGTTACAGCTCGGCAGACTTCGGCAGTCCGGCGTCACTCGTTTTACCAATAAGAACGAAAGTATTATCCTACTAAATACAGAATCTATTTTTGAAAACATCCTGTTTGACTTAGCAGGTATTTATTATTTGGACGCATTATAATATATATTTGTCGTGTTGCCATCACTACCGTTGTTTATGAACTGTCAGTGTTGTTTGTTTACAAACACTTTCAAATACCTTTTTATTTATGAAATATTAGTTTTTTATTTGGTTTTAATCTCTTTATCAGTCCCTGGACAGCCTTTATGTGTAGGGATGTTAAAAAGATTGCGGTTTTTCTATTTAAAAAATCCCGAGGAGAGGGTAACAGATATGATTGGTCAAATGATCACAATTAATTTGATAATTACGAAAAAAGCAAAATGAATTATATCTGTTTGGAGATTGGGATAAAAGGTCCAATTAATTAAAAATGCTTCTCAATTCTAACTTCATATTTATACTGTAATTTTATTTTTGATTTATAATTTTATATTTTTTTTTAAATTATTTTTAAAATACCTAATCATAAGGGGCCATTCCAGAATTACGTAAGTAGATTTATCACAATTATTTACTCCCCCATCCCCCTTGTCAGCAAAAGTAAGCGAAGATCTTACCCGATGCTTCCGTAAACAATTTTCTTTTAATGTATTCTCTCATTTCCGTTTCACATAATATTCATTTAAACAAACTTTATTGACACGGTATTCAACATAGAGTAAAGTACAAATATTATAATCTTAAGTAATATTACGAACAAAACAAATTTCTTTTAAATTCTTGCTACATATACTTACATATATTAATTCCAAATAACAGTCCTCACTCCATGACACCCGAATCCATGATTCTAAGTTTTCGATGATATTGGATGTTTCCTGCTCAATGTTTTGTGTCTGCTGGATCAACGGTAACACAAACATTAACTTTCTTTGCTTACAATACGTCTAATTGTCAATCGTACCGAAACGAAACAATAGATTGACGCAAGAAATTAGGACAAGTGTATAGCGAGCGGATAATTTCCCACTCTGTTCTAAGCGAGTATACCTCAACGTATACGTTATTTGCGGGAATACCCGAAAATGCGTGGGTTGCCATATAAAAAAGTTAAGGAGCGGTGAACAGAACGATTTCAATACCTATGCGATGTCATAGCTCTCAATGCCGTCAAAAGAACGCACCTTAATTAACTTCTGCTGACGTAATCACCATCAAGATCCCCCCCCACCCACATGTCATGAAAAATGAGCAAAGCAAAGACCCCCCGACCCCTATAGTGCTTACGTGATATTTGAACGGCCCCTAACTAAACTCCTTACTAAAGTCATTTTAATTTATTTTAATTTTTTTTATTAAAAAAAAAAAAAAATCTTAAAAATTTATATAGTTAAATACTATGAATCAAATATATACACACTTTTATTTTTGAATTCCAGGAGCAGATAAGCGAACTCAGCGTGGTGCGAGCATGAACGACAAGCGGAAAACTCAGCGTGGTGCGAGCATGAACGACAAGCGGAAAACTTCGAGCAGAGGGTCTGCTCTGGTTTCGCATCGACGAGTTTTGACAGAAAATATAGTTAAGTTTACAATTGAGCTAAATATAATAAGAAGTATTTAATTTTTTTGATTCTTAAATAAATTGCTAAATTTCAAAATTAATAGGAGCTATTTTATTACAAATTATAATTTTAACGTAATACCAACTAAAAGTTTTTTTTACGGACAAAACTTTTACATTCTCCGATATTAAATTTAAAACAAAAATTTTCTTGCACAATCATATTATGTATACATAAACTTGAAGCTAGCCATACTATCCATGAATATAATATAATAATAAATATAATTAATGCGAGAGTAACTCTGTCTGATACCTCTTCATGCATAAACCGCTGTACCGATCAAGATGAAATTTGGCATGGAGATAGTTTAAATCCCGAGGACATAGTCTACTTGAAAATGTCAAGTATTAGTCGATTTTCTTCATAAGTGAGGAGTTGCCGTTGAAATCCTACACCGATGATCAAATTTAGGGCAGGTGGAACCGCGGGCAACAGCTAGTACATTATAAATGCAATAGTATGTCTGTTCGCTTGTCCCTGCATCACGTCACATCGGAGCATCCAGTTGAGCTAAAACTTCGTCCAGGGATAATTGAAGAGGCGGAGAAGGACGTAGGCTAAACTTTTAATACCGTAAGTTTATGTAGGAATGATCAAATTCCACGTGCAAAAACTATAATAGCCACAGGTAGAGCTTGCTATTGCAACTTTCTAACTATAATTCGGGAGTGGTCGTAGCCGTTGGACACAACTAGTACATTTATGAAAACATACATAAATATACATAAAACACAAACAGTGTATCAAAAATTGATAATACTAGAATATATAAATATATGTATAAACTTACATAGGTACCGGTATAATATTATAATGAATATAGTATCCGCCATCGGCCGCCCGGCGCCAGAGGCCCAAATGCGAGAGGGGGCATCACATAAACGGGCACACATACACGTTTTCTACATAAAAAAAACAAATTAGATTGTTGAAGTAATTTCGGATGTTTGTTTGTAGGTAGATTCATTTTAAAAATGATTTTTAATAATAAAGTATTGTTACATAGTAGTGTGTGGGTAATACAGATTAGTAGGATGTTTTTTTAGTACATTGTTTCTCAACCTTTTTTATATCGCGACCCGTATGCGTCCTAATACAAAGAGAAGATAATCGATATATTAGTAGATATTTACCTAACTGAAAGTATAGATGTAGTATAAAAAAATACTATGCTTTTAAATAAATCTATTTTACTAACTAGAATTTTCCTGCGACTTGGTTTGCTCGGACTTTTGAAAAAAAGTCATCTCTCAACTGTTATAGACTTTTTCTTTTAATAACTTTCAACTCCTTTTTCGTTTGTGTTGTGATATGTCATTCAGTCAGTCAGTCAGTCAATAGTCGGTTTCTTTTTTAAAATTTACAGATCTCAGGCAAGTTATTACTAAGAATTCAGAGGGAAAAATTATTTTATTTACATCAAGAGAAGTCAGATTTAGTAATTAGTCGAAACGACAATATTATACAAATAAATATTCATATAATTCAGTAAGTCTGCTACGTTTTGATAAATACGCAGATATCATTAAGCCAGCAGAGAGTATTGAACATGTTCGTATTATTTGTTGTGATTTGTTTGTTATTGTTTTTTTATTACTTAAAATTGAGATTTAGTTATGTGGGAAGGCTTATGGCTAAATTACCTGGCACAAGATCTTATCCAATTATAGAGCATTTGCTTACCTTCGTTCTGCCTCCGGGTAAGTATGTTTTTTTATGGAAAGTGTAATATTTTCTGATTTTATTTATCTTTGGTTGATTCCGAATACAATTTTATCACCCTCATTAAAAATGAAATACTGATTTCATTGTACTTTATGGGTTATTATTATCTTTTTTATACTCCTAAAATGACAAACAAGCATACCGTCCACTTGATTTGCGGTCACTACAATGTGGTACAAATAGACTATGGCAGCAAGTTACACCTGGGACATTATTCGCGTTTGTGGGAGGAAGCACCTCTGTAACCGGTGTCTGACCATTCAGGTGCCAGCCTGTAATTTGCGTTCGCAGATCCAACGGGCGGTAATGACAAGCGAGAATATATCTACGCATATTGTTTTCCTTGCTTATTTTTATTGTGTTTTGGTGAGTTTATTTATTTGTTCACCTTATATTGTCATTTATTTACTCGCAAATGTGATGAAAAACATTGTGTTCAACACGGGCGGGACAGATATTACAAACTCGAGTCATAAACGCCTTCGGCCTTCGGTCTCAGGCTTCTAAATAGACTCTCGTTACTAATTTTCTCCTTACTAACCTTAATACACCATGTTACATTATGAAACTCATGATTAAATATAATTTTTTTTTCAATGATAAATAGCAATTTATAATAATTAAGCATTTTAAGCTTCAAAATACTTATAGTTAGGTACTAGCTTTTGCTAGCGGCTTCGCCCGCCCTAAATTTGATTATCGGCGTAGGATTCTTACGGCAACTCCTCAATTATAGAAAAGAACCTACTTACACTCTCTCTCCATCTCTTTCTCAAAAATTATAAATAATTAACTACTACAACTAATTAAGTAATGGATTGACTTCGCGAGTATCATACAAAAATTGAACCCCCGTCTAGGGGGTGAGTTTTGGAAAATCCTTTCTTAGCGCACGCCTAAATCATAATAGCTATATGTGTGCTAAATTAAAGCTCGATCCGTCAAGTGGTTAGAGCTGTGAGTTCATAGATCATTTAGTCAGTCAGTCAGTAATAGTTACTTTGGGGTAACGCTGACTTTAACCCGCAACTTTGTTTACGTAGAAGGTGAAAATATTTTTAAATAATACGTACCGCCCTTGCCCCTTATGACTGTCCGGCCTTGCACGTCATAAATGCGCATGTAGTACTTGATCATAAAACTGCGATATGTCCTAAGATATTCTTTAAAATCGAATGATGTAAAGGGCAATTTTGTTTTAAATTAAATACTTGTGATGAATAACGTATTTATTTGGATAAGGATTGATATCATGTTTATAAAAACACCGTCGCAAATAATGCATTATTATAGAAAAAAATTAGTTAGCACAAAAAAGGGTTATAGTGAGCCAACCTTAGAAGATAGACATATGCTGTCGCGGACTTTTTTTAGAACTTTTAAAGGGAAACAATACGTGATTTTTGCAAAACTTTAACCGTTTACGCGGCACACGCAGCGGAAGCTCTCTAAAGGAAAACAAACCCCGATTTTGAAACATTCTTCATTGGTGCTCCGCTCCTGTTGGTCTGAGCGTAATGATTGATAGCCTATTTTGAAACTTTATATGCAGTTTTACAACTGACCGTACATTCCCGGGGCTCAAACTATCTCCATACCAAATTAAATCTAAATCGGTCCATGTATGAGTGACTAATGAAGTAACAAACAAACAGACAGACAGGCAAACACGCTTTCGCATTTAAAATATTTACAGTATTTGAATGGATATTTAATTAGGATAATTTATTATAATATTAATAAATTGATAAATTGTATAAAAAAAATAGTTCAGATTTCCCCAACTGGAATAAAATAGAAAAAGATTATAATATTTTTGGACAACACACACAGCGCTATCTGCTCCCAAACTAAGTAAAGGTCTGTACCTTCTTTAGACACAGACTGATACTAAAATTTACTACTTTTTCTTGTGAATATATACATATTATACATAGGAAATACTGAAACTCAAGACAAATACAAATGTTTATACTGTGCGGGTATCGAATTTGCGTAACTCAGTTCAAGAGGCAGGAACACTTATTACTGTATTAAGTAAAATAGTTCTTGTAGATTTTATGTTTGTTATCAAAACTGTGATATGTGATATTTTTTCCAGATAAATTGTTTCAAATGTTCAGAGAAACACACAGAGTTCACAAGCGTATCTCAAAAATGCAGGCGTTTGGAATCAGATATGTGAATATATATGACCCAGATGATGTCGAGGTAAGCAAGTTTAACAAACAAGCTATTAAATAAAAGTACTTAAATAATTAAATAAATAAAAAAAATAAACTGCAAAAACATTAAGAACAGAAATTAAAACATACCAAATATTTAATGTTTTTTAGAGTTATTTATTTTTATTTTTTTCTTACTCGCGCTTATTTTATTAAATGTGTTATATATTTTCGTACTCGCCCTTTGAAGCCCTTTATTTTGATACCCTACTCGAGTGTTTTGGAAAATAAAGCGCATAAAATCCGCCATTTTGATTTTTCAAGAATTTTATGTACCCAGTAAAGAGAGTGACCTCTCACAATTGAGACGAATCCAACGACACCTCTCAAGCTAAAATCCATCAAGCCGTTTTGGCTACAGAGCGTTAAGAGCGTATAATTTAACACTTGATTTAAATTAGATAAAATGTATTAAAGACACAACGACTGTATATTGTGTATTGTTAAAGTCAACGAGGGACAGAAAAGAAAGGTTAAAAAAAAATAACACTACACAGTGGCCAGCATCTATTATGTTCTTAACATAAATTAGGGGGGGGGGGGAGGGGGCACAATAAACACATACACATAGAATAAAACAAACAAAAAATAACTGTGCTAACTCATAAGTTAGGTAAACATTGACAGGTAGCACAACAACTTTATATACAGCACGGTAATGCAATTTTCTGTCTGCAGTTTAAACCTCCACTCTTCTGACTTTATTGTCATTACCTTAATACACTTTTACTACCCGACCCTTTGGCCAACAGTGTGAAACAGCGTCAATTACTCATAATAAAACTAAAATGCCTTTTTTTAAATTCGGAAATTCCTTTTGCCACTTTGTTCGGTTGTTCAAAATAGATAAATATCCTGGAGACCAGCTGACGCACCTGTTCGCATGAACCTCCATAAATGAACGTCTGGGTAAGGTGGCGAAGTTGGAGCAGCACTTATCAAGAAATTTTCTGGAGGTAAATATGAAAAAATCCGTAAGGTCATCGGAAAGCGGAGTCAAGGGCCGTGAATTTAGAATTGCCTCTGATTCAATAATTATTGTGTTAAACGGCTCGTAAGTGAACGTCCTTCTTCCCATAACCCACCGTGATTAGGACTATATTTAGGAATGAATGAAACTGCATGTTTCTTTGTAGAGAGTAATTATTAACAGAATTCTAAAATATTTCATTCCCAAATGCATTATTCTTCTTTCATAAGTCATTTAACTTTATCAATCTATTATTAGCACCATGAAAAGTAGATGCATTGTCACAAAAATGTGGGATGGATTGCCCCTTCTAGAAATAAACCGCTTCAAAGCAGCCAAGAAGGTTTCTGTAGACATGTCTGACACCACCTCCATACTTACAGCCTTCGAGGCATAACAAACAAAATCCGCAACTTCTTAACGTAGACTGGTTTATATTAAAGGGACCACAATAATATAACTCCACCCTTTCAAAAACAGGAGAGGGGTTTTACGTTCGACAGGAAGGGAACCCATCAGCTGCTGAGAAGCGATTGCCTTGTGTCTACAATAAGATAAATATTTAAAAATAAAAAATTTGATTTCTCTTATAGAGTTCACGATATAATATTTTTGACAAAGGCTACTTAGAAAAACTTTTCAACCTGCCATGCAAGAGCGTCAAATGCTCTTGCGTAATGATTAATCTTGTAACGTGACAACTCTTTGGCAGAATGATAGAATTTCGTTTAACAAAACCTAGATTTGTGGCATTGTTTAATTTTCCTCCTACTCTGACTATACCATTTTTGTCTATACGTGGATGCAATGACCTTAAATTTGATTTAATGTCCATACCCTTTTCAAGAAATTAAATCTCGTTAACAAAATATTACATTTGCACAGCCTTTAGAATCAAAAGAAGAACTTGGCGACATTCTTGGACCGAGAGCATTCCTCTGACCACACTTTTCCCTTTACATGTATTTACAAATCGTAGTAAATACGTCGCAACACGAGTCATTTTAAACAAACTTGAATATTTTTTAAATAGTGAGTCTATAACTTTGTATAATTACAACAAACATTAAAACTAGCTTCCTCGCAGTATATGTCAAGGTCTTAGAGCGATTGCTCAATTTCCGACAGATAAAAGTTATAGGAGTTACTTTTAACTAAATAGTCCGGTCCTCTTTGCCTCAGCTTATCTATACTTCTATACTAATATATAAAGCTTTGTTTGTTTGCTTGAACGCGCTAATCTCAGGAACTACTGGTCCGATTTAATAATAAATTTGTAATTTTCAGTACCGTTGCGACGTGAAACATGAGTTTGGATAATAGTAATGCTCCATTAAGCTCCAGTGTTGGTATCGTTAATTTGGAATTTAGTGGTGCAATCCTTGGTGACATGGTTTTGATTATAAACAGTAACCTTTACATAAATGCAACAACCATAGGCATCAACAGATGCGTCGCTCTAACCTTTGAGTTGCACTTGATTAGCATCAGATAACTGAAGATAACGGGGTACTTTAAATTAGGCATATGGGACAGATTGGTCCAACAAAGCCCAACGGATCTTAAAGTCTTCTAATGGCACTAAGAACATGTCTCTTAATAGGAACCTTGGGCGAAGAGACAGCTCTTCTATTGGCAAAACGTTTTTTGTGACTGTAAAATCTTTGCAAAGCAACGAATAATGAGTTTGACTGGCCTATATTTTGTAAGTCATCCTTAGATTTTGACTTAAAACCATTATTTCATATTTTTTGGCGCAGTAGGTGAGGTTTGTGACCAAAGAGTAGTTCATATATGCTGTAATTTATTGTGGAATGAATTGAAGTGTTGTAAGATAGGATTGCAGTATAGACGTATTTAGCTTTATCTTGATTTTCATTAGTGTAGGATTTCAAGTATTCTTTTAGAGTCGAATGACTGCGCTCTAATGCACCTTGGGTTTGTGGGTGATACGGAGAGGACCAGAGCTGTTTTATTTTTAGAAACTCGCATGTTTTTTTGGATAAGTCGGATGTGAAGTTTGTTCCTTGGTCGGTTAATATGGTCTTGCGTATTCCGAATAATGAAATGAAATGGACGAGGCATTCGCTAGTTTCTTCAATGGTTGTGCTACGGATAGGATAGGCTACGAAATATTTTCTGGGTCATCTTGTAAGGTAAGTATGTATTTTAGTTTTGCACTTCCGGATTCGGGTAGAGGTCCTACTATATCTAGTGCAAGACGTTGAAATGGAGAAGTAGAGGTGGTAGTTATTTGCATGGGGGCTCTGATAACTTTACGCAGTGCTTTATTGGTCTGACAAGAACTACAGTTTTTTATATAGGTTTCTATACTATTGCGCATTGACTTCCAATAATATTGTTCCCGTATACTATTGTACATCCTAGAGGAATCTAAGTGTCCTGTTATCGGAATATCGTGATTTTCCTTTAAGATTTTGGGTATTTCGGTCAAAGATAGGTAGTATATTTTGTTAAGGTAGATTTTTATTTCGATATTGGTGTTATGAAAAAGGTGTGCAACGATGTTATTGATTTTTGTGTAAGAGTGTTTATCAAATGGATTTCTGAAATATGTTATTGCTATTGTGTTTGGAGTTTCCTCTTTGTCCATGGGATAGGAGCATTCGTCAAAATGGTGAACCTTAACGAATAGGAATAGAAATGTTTTTTGGTCAAACACTAATTTCAGTAAGCTGCTGTTGTGTTCAGTGATGGCTGTATTGTACGTCATTGAAGATTTTAGGAATTCAGAATAGGAGGTATTCGTGACGTTTTGTCTAGGTCAGTTCGGTATTTCGGATTCTGTTTTGTATTTCTGTCGGATTGTCAGTTTGGTGCGGGTTTATCTGGTTGGATAGGGGTTAGGATTTTCTCTAGGTAGGTTTATTTTCCATCCTTTCGTTAGGTTGATTAGTGTCTCTAGGATTAAGCAAAACGTCTAGATCTTCGAAAGGTATGTCAACTTCTGTATGGTTATTAATTGGGTCAATATCTGTTGGGTTAGGTCGTAGGTTTAGGTCTTCTAAAGTCGGGTATAGTTGGTTTGGGTTTATTAAGAAATTAAGAATTTAACTTAGAAAAGGTGTTTGAGACAGCCGATTGAAATAGAAAGAGCCTTTTGAAATACTATAGAATGTCATAAATACTCACACTAGGCATTGTCATCCATCGTGTTTAGTTTTCATGCAGTTTCGTTCAATCGGTGCCAACTATTAATTATTAGGGTTCCGTAGCCAACAGGCAGCATTGCTAGATTTTTTTTGCCCAAGTCGGGTTTTAGGAACTTTTTGAGTGAAAAAGCGGGATTCTTTCGTCGAAAGCGGGACGTGGTAAAAAAAAATCAAAAGTTTTTGAATATTTATCGTTTTATTTGAGTTCAAATTACGTTTACGTGAAAATAGATAGGTAAGGTAAAATAGATACTACTAATAATATTCATAGAAAAGTGGCCAGTCCACACTTGTCTGTGCCACCCGCCCGCGCTTTCTCAGTACGCTGCACGCACGGTCGAGTTATTCCCGAAAAGCGGGATTAAGCCTGTCCCGCGCGGGACATTTAATTTTGATTTAAAAATCGGGACGTCCCGCCAAAATCGGCAACGTTGCTAACAGGCCAAAACGGCACTCTCATTGTTTTGTTATGTCCGTTCCGAATGTCTTATAATTTTTATTCCTTTCATTGCGCACACCGCTGTGGTGTGTTCTTTTTAAGCTCTCAGATGTATTTATAATTAATTGGATTCTACAGTTTAAAAATTTGTTTCTTGTGTTTTTTTAAAAACCTGAAAAAACACGATGAAAGAATGTCATAACAACTTTCAACAAAGAAATCATTTTAATAAAAGTTCAAAGATTCTTAGATACATTACACCGGTGTAAGTTTCTGCATCGAAGTTTAGTCGCCCAGGGTCAATTTCGAACAGGTAGACACTCACTAGGACTTACTAAGTTTTGGTGGTATTCTTCTTTCAAAAGGGTCAATATTACCGCGGAGATTTTTTGTCAAAAATCAAGACCGCTCTGTCCAAGGTCTTCGACTGTGATCGAGAAACCCTATTGACTTAAGTCCTACAATTCCTGATTACACACTAAACCATTTCCAAGAGTATTGGGAACCTGGATGTTGACATCTCCAGCGATGTTCAGTTGCGAGATCATTTGGAAGACAAAGGTTGCAAGCGTCTATAAGCTACGGTGACCGCTTACCATCAGGCGGACCGTTAGCTTATTTGCCATCTTAGTTGTGGTATAAAAAAAAACATTCTGGAGGTATCTAAAGTGACCATTATTGTGAGGGCATGCCTGGATAAACTGTTCAGGTCGGGTTTTGATTACGCCTTAATCATAAACAATCCTTACTTCCATAATATGCTAATAGTATAAATGCGAAAGTAACTCTGCCTGTCTGTTACCTCGTCACGCTTAAAATACTTCACTGGTTAAGATGAAATTTGGAACGGAGATAGTCCCGGGAAAGGAAATAGGCTACTTAAAAACGTCAAGTGTGAGTCGTATAATTGTCACCTAACTCTTTTTAAACGGCTGGAACGATTTGGGTGAAATTTTGCCTGAATATTTCAATAAGTCCCTGCAAGATCAGAATTCACAAATGGACCCGGTAGGTGGCGCTGCAGTCGTTGTGTCACTGATCTTTACCTAAACGGCAAAGATTGAATGTACGATTGATTTCAACTTTCGCGGCATTGAATGCGACTCCATTATTATCATATACCACAACTTCAATCATTGTGAATTTTGTGGCTTGGAAACTACACATTACATGGAACCTAAAAACTTCATCGGAAGGGCTAGCTTAAAAAAATCAAAAGGATTTAAAGAAAGGCTAATACTAATAGAGGATTTGGAAGAAAATGAAGAATTAAATAATCTAGACATAGAGGCCATAGTAAACAGTGATATATCCACATCCAAAACGATGACTAAACCGTAGATTCGTTAGCAGTTATTATGGAATCGCAAAATTAAGAAAATGTAAATGTGTGTGTTTAAAATAATTCCTGGCAGCACAACGTTTGCCGGGTCCGGTGCCGGTATTATAAATGCGAAAGTAATTCTGTCTGTCTGTTACCTCTTCGCGCTTATACCGCTGTACCGATTAAAATGAAATTTGGCACGGAGTAAGTTTGAGTCCCGGGGAAGGTCATAGGCTACTTAAAAATGTCAAGTGTGAGTCTTTTTTTATAATTGAGGCGTTGCCATTAAAATCCTACACTGAAACCGAATTAAGGGCGGGTGGAACCGCGGACAACAGCTAGTTAAACATAAATACGAGTCGGATATAGTTCATCATACTAAATGCTGTGATACTAAATAAAGGTTCTGTAGATGCATTAACTAAAGTTCTTGTGGCGACATTTCGGAACATTCGTGACATTTTTTATTTATACGTATAACTTAAAACTACACCTATTTTCAGGTTATTCGCTTGATACAATCATGACGCACCTTCTTAAGTAAAACACCGGAACTCTTATAATTTCTCCATGTCCGTCCGTATTTGTGATAGTCAATGAAATCTTTCGCAGTATCTGATGTAATGTCACAGCATAAACATTAATTTCGTAACCAAAATGTTGTTAGTTAATGACTTAAGGTAAATATTAAACATTGGATACTATGTTTTTAACCTAGTGTAAGACTTTGTATTTTAAATGTAAAGTTGAAAAATTAGAAAAGAGTTTTTTGCCAATACTTCTCGGTAGTAAATTGCAAAATGTAGGACAAATTTATAAAAACTTAATAGTAAAATTGACGATTTATAGGTGCTGTTTAAAAGTCTACCTTAATAAAAATACTTGAGATAAGGTATTTACTTCTTTGGTTTTTTTCAAATCATATTCCACCTATTCCTTCTATCCACGGAGGCGCAACCCGTTATTTATTGCAACAATGTAATAGACAAATGCCAACTTTATACGTGGTTTAGTATTCAATTCTATACAATCAGATTGTAATGCAAGTAACAGTAATATACGCAAAACCTCATTAACCCAATCTACAAACTCAGAAACATCTTTCTAACATTAGTGATACTACCAATTACAATTTTAATATTAGTTGCATAAAAAATTGTATATATCCATCAATCAAAATCCAGAAATTTACTCTCTGCTTCCTAGATATCTCGTATGCAATTGCACTATCAAATATTTGTTTACTTTCTGCTTCGTAGATGCAATCTTGTATGCAATTGCATTACAACATATTTGTTTACGTTCTGCTTCGTAGATGCAATCTTGTATGCAATTGCATAACAACATATTTGTTTACTTTCTGCTTTATAGATGAAATCTTGTATGCAATTGCATTACAAGATATTTGTTTACGTTCTGCTTCGTAGATGAAAGCTTGTATGCAATTGCATTACACGGATTTGTTTACTCTCTGCTTCGTAGATGAAATCTTGTATGCAATTGCATTACACGGATTTGTTTACTCTCTGCGTCGTAGATGTAATCTTGCATGTAATGGCACTACAAAATATTTGCAATAAAATTGACCCTCTCTTTCTTTCTCAGGAGTTATTAATTTTTAGCGTTAACTTAAAAAATAAAATAAATTTCTTTTCTCATTTAAGACCATACTGTCTTCATCTCGCTTTAACGAAAAAGAGATACCTTATACATTCCTAAGGCCTTGGCTTGGTGAAGGACTGCTCATTAGCAATGGTAAGTTTTATTATGTATTTAAGTTGTACTTCAAACTCTAAAATCCGTTTAGCAGTCCAAAACCGAAAATTTTAGTCTTTTTTGTGCTTCCTTTCCGCAGGAAGGGTTTCGTACCCTTATCTATAAAAATGGCAAAAAAATCGGGTTTTTTTTATCGAAGCCCCCCTTAAATATTTATTTTAATCTGTTTTGTTTTAGTATTTGTTGTTATAGCGGCAACAGTAAGTACATTGTCTGAAAATTTCAACTGTCTAACTATCATGGTTCATGAGATACAGCCTGATGACAGACGGACGACCGGACGGACAGCGGAGCCTTAGTAATAGGGTCCCGTTTTTTATCCTTTGGGTACGGAACCCAAAAAAAACCACCAATGGCGTGTCGTACGCACAAAAATAAGGGTTCCGTAGAATGAGAATGATTGGCAATAAATACAAAAAAAATATAAACTAATAATTTCAGTAACTTCATACTTGCAAAAACCATAATGTTTTTACCTTGTTTATCTTTAAAATAACGTATTAAAAGAAAAGAGCAAGAAATATAAATTATTTCCCACGTTTAGTCGAAGGAGGCTGACAAAATTACCAAAATCATTGGAAAGAAGTTACATAATACATAATCTAATCCAAAATAAAGTTCAAATTAGTAGTTTAAATACAAAAGTAAACTAAAACAGTCTTTTGTTTCTCTGTCAACAATGAATTGCGACTGCGACAACCCTACGAAATTATCTATATTTGATGTATAAAATATACATAACTTTTAAAATAACTGAGACGGAACTGTGTGGAGTGTTATGGAGTGTTTCAATTTTTTTTGGTTTCGAGAACTTCGAGACTTTTGTCACAAAAACCAGCCAGGATACTTTAGGTCATAAATTTTTGATTTGACAAGCGAGTTTGGTGTGAACTATGGAGAAATAGAGGTAAGAGGGGTGTCGCCAGTAGAGGAAGTTTTGAAATTTGGAGTAAGAAAAATTGGAAATGATTAGTTAGTCTTGATCCGGGCGCGAAGAAAACAAGTTAAATAAATTTTGACTGTAAATTAATTATGATCAGGTCCGAAATCTGATCTCACGTTTAATTTCTTCCATTTACTTTTATAGATAAAAAAAATTATAGCGAGTGTTAAATTATAAATTTAAATATAATTACGTAAATAATTATTTTCTTTAGTACACTATATCCACTTATTGAAACGACGAATTTCGCGAGTTTTCAGTCTTCGTTTTTTCAGTTTTTTAATTTGTAAAAAATAGAAGAGTTAGGCATGAACCTTCCAAAGTTGTGTTCTAATGTGCAGTGCTCCTGAATTTACATTTCATTCTAACAAAAGAAATATTACAGAACTTTTTAAAACGGAGTGCTGGTTTATGAAACGAAGCGCAGCAAGAGTTTTTTTTAAAAAAAACTCGTGCAATTGCAAACACTGGTTTTAATACGACCAGAAAGAAAATATTTAAGAAAATAAACTTGTATTTTTGGTTAGTTTCTACTCAAAAAATCTTAATAACGTTTTTCCTACTTCATTTCACTCCACTCACAGTTAACTTATGTTCGTACTTTAATGTTAATCTATGCTCTCTTTGCTTTTAAAGTTTAATGTCTTAGGAAGTTTTTAAAATTACTTTGAACCCAAAATCTCTCCATTTGATTTTTTTTGATACTTTGAAAATTTGTGAGTACTGAGCTCAAATCTTAATTTTGAACTTTCGAAAAAAATCTAAATAAGTTCTGCAATTCCTAGATAAACCATATCTTTTAGGGAAAAAAACTTAAAATACGTTAACTAAGTACTTACACGAGACTTCTGATATTTGTATTCCTATGATAATGTTGAATATTATTATTCCAGCGAAATATAGATAAGTTTGTTTGTAATAGATAACTTTCGTACCCTGACATATGCATACAAAAGATCATGGTAATAATAGAAAGTAGGTACATAAGAGGTGTTGACAAACATGGTTATTTTAATCTTTATATAAAAAAATGTCTATCGTATGTATGTTTGTGTCCACATAACTCGACGCTTTTTAGGTGAACAGTAGGCCACAACAAAGCTAATCTCTGCCAGTTTAGCTTGTATCGAATAAGAAATCGATAAAATGTGTTAAGGAATTAGCATTATGGCTTTACGAAAAAGATTTCGACAACTTTAGCCTGCTTTCCTCTCTTTAAAAATGTAACAGAATAAACCTTAACTATCTATATATATATATATAACTTAATAAAAAACTACAAGTTTAACTTCCTTTGTCTATAAGCAAAAGGCGTTCGACTATGTGTCTCACATAATTTAAAAAAATATTAAAAAGGAACAACGCACTAAAATAATAAGAACACATGGCAGACATAAAAAAAACAGGTCAAAATTCTGTACAAACGAGCCCTAAGTTTCCCACGCAGGGAAGCCTACTCAGCCCCTTGCTATTTTAGATGTATATAAATGATTTACCGAATTTCACAAGCCATGATTGCATTTTATTTGCCGATGATACCACCCTCTTAATTAAAACAGAATCTGCGGACTTAAATTCCATTAAAAATTACTTACATAAAATTGTGGGTGTAAAACACGTAGTAAAAATAAGTTTACGAACCATGCGATCATTTTGATCGAAAAATAATAGAATTCTTAATAAGAAATTTTCCTTCATTCATAACATTTTTTACGTTCGCGAGCGGGACGCTTGGCGGTACGGTTTTACAAAATCGCTGAACATGTTTTTGAAATATTCCCAATAATTCTCATTCTATGAAACCCCAAAATTGTGTGTGTGTGTGTGTGTGTGTGTGTGTGTGTGTGTGTGTGTGTGTGGTGTGTACGACCTGCACTTGGCCGATTTTATTAAAATTCTAATAATGTTGTTTCGGTTGATAATCCATATTTAATATATGCAAATATTTTAAAATATTTGATTCCATTTTTATAATGTAAAATAATTAAGATTGAGGGTCTAAATAGTAACTGTTAATGCACTTAAATATTGTAAACATTTGCACACCATTGCTGATAGAATATGTTTGAACTTAATGAATGCCAGCGTTGACTGGCAGTGAATGCCTTTAGGCATTAAGTCCTCCATTTATACATCATAATGTAATATATTGTTATAGATAATATATTATGCAGTAAATATTTACTATACTCTGTACTTATAGTGTTAAGAACAGTATTGTACATATCATTTGGGTTGCCATTATAAAGTTAATCGGGATGTTTATTCAGTAAGTAATATATTATATAGTTGGCAATAAGGAATAAAAAAATAAATGCCAATATAGGGTAAATTCTTGCAAATAAATACATAAATCTTTATTATACATAAAACAACGAAAAATATGATGGTAGCTCATAGGTCTGATAATTTGGGAAAATCAATACTATATTCTGATACAATTTTGAAAATACTTTCAACGCTTATTAAGTCTTTAAATATCCGTCACAGTTTTTGTATTGACGCTTAACCGATTTTTTTTTTGAATATTGAATCAAACACCTATCTACTTTACATTTTTATAAAAATAAAATTAGAGAGAGGTAATTTTTTCAGCAAAGTGAATTGAGCTGCTTCTAGTAGTTAGAAAAAAAGCTAAATTTATCAGCAGGCAGCCTTAAAATTTATGTTGTTAGGAAATCATATATTTACAGCAATATTAGTAACAGCAAAACATACAAAAAGTACACACGTTACATAGGCGCGATTTGATTCTGGCACGTGCCGGCCACTGCTGCGGCACGCTTTGCTTGGCTAGTTCGCTGTTTATAAAAAAATACAACCTAACAACTAACTTTTTTATGCTCGCACTAACCGATAATCCTGCTAACCGTATAATAATTTTAGTAAGTGACTATCAATTTCGGCTATAGGAGAGAAATGGCATCATCGCCGCAAGCTGCTCACACCAGCCTTCCACTTCAATATCCTAAAGAAATTTTCAAAAACTTTCAACGAACAGACAGATATTTTTCTCAAAGAGGTCCGACATGAAGTTGGAGCGGAACGAATAGATTTAGTTCCACTTATTTCAAAGGCAACTTTATCAGTTATGTGTGGTAAGTTATTTTATAATCTTTTTTTAATTGTCTTTCTCTAAAAGTAGACCATAGATTTATTTAAGTAGGGTTGAATGTGATATGTATCTGACCTAGGGCCGAAAAGTAATTACCTACTAGTATTTTGCGTATTAATATAATTCTTCTTATCAGCCTCATACGTCTCCACTGTTGGGGCACGGGGAGGGTGTTTAGGTGTGAGTGTGGCCAGTGCAGATTGTGGACTTAACATATGACTTTTTTTTGACACATGCGCAGGTTTACACTTGATGCTTTCATTAACCACTAAGCCAGTGCATAATCAATGTACTTGAGAAATTAAGTAAAATACTCCTTGGTACACGCGGGGCTCGGAACTCCGCCACTCAGGACGCATGGTGAAATCAAAACCCCTGGGCCACCATCGACCGATTAAGGGTGTTAAGGAAAAAATTACTAATCAGAGACTATTTAGAAGCCGATGGAGTTAGTAATTTTTGTACCGCGCGTGTTACACACAATGTTTTTCATCACATTTGCTAGTAAATAAATAAAAATATAAATTAATTAATAAATAAACTTACCAGTACACAATTAAAATGGCGGGAATAGAAGTAGAGAAAAAACGCAATCGCTAAGAGAAATTTATGAATAAAAATGGTTTAGCCGAAGTTAAAACTTGTAATTGGTTGCTTGTATTGTGCGCGTAGTTCATATTTTGAACAGACAGCTTCTGTACTTGCTAGAATTATTTGGTTATGACAAAAAAATTAGTATTGAGTATTTAAGGGTGCATTATTCAAAATTTTACGATTTTTTTTTAAGTTTAAGATGGCGAATGTAGTATGGGGCGCATTTTTTGCAAAAAATTTTTGATATCAAGACAAACAAAGAGAAATTGCTTGTGCGGTAATTGCTGCCGTACCAATTTTTATTTTATGTACCAAAGGTAGTATAATAAGTAAGCAACAGCCTTGGCTAAGCCTTTCACCAGTGATTTGTAAATTTTTTTATATCAACAAATGTTTGAAGATATAAATAAATCATAAAATAAAAAAAATTAAAACATAATTCATAAACTTTATCAAAAAAAGAAGCTATTAAACTTTGAGTATTTAACCTACTAACCAATCAAAAATATCGTGAAATTCATACATAGAATTAGAATTCCCGCGTTGTAGAAGGTTTCCTCGCCGATGTTTCCTCTTCCTTTCCTTCCTTAGTGGAGGCTTTATTGCCATATACCATTTTTGTCATTATAGCACGAGAATTCGCAAATTTGTTATTCATACACATCAGAGTAAAGAACGCTCGGCAAATAGCGGGAGCCATTTTGTTAGGCGGAAGGGGGGTGAAGTTTGCTCCAGACGAGCAATCTTTTGAGCTTCATATGCGCGCGTGCCGCCCTGTATGATTCAGTTTGATATTAACGCGTGTACCGCCTATTCCTTCCATATCAATTGCAAACGGAAATGACTGCAAATCGCACAATGAGCATCTCATTGAGTTGATTACGGCCAGAAAAACACTGCGGTCCAGTTAAAGATATACGGCAAACCAACGCGTAAACATCAAAGAAGCTATTAAACGCACGTCCTCAGCCAGTGTAAAAACGGTATATCTTTATCTGGTACAAATTTTGTTATTAGTCTCCTTTTCTTGATGCAGAAACGTCTATGGGAACATCACTTCACGAAGATATATCATCAGCATCCAGAAAGTACTTTTCATCAATCCATTTTATATCACAATGTTTAGTATACAGGATGGTAAGAGTTTGGACGTATATTGAGATACTGTTCAGAATATCTCCAATGTGGTCCAAACTAAAGGTAGCTCTAAGAGAAGCACACAGTTTTACAGACAGAGTAATTAATGAAAGAAGAAAAGAGAAAGAAAATCTTGACAGAGAAGGAAAAGTCGTTATTACAGATGTTTTGAACGAAAATGATGTATTTGGCACAAAAGGTCGTTGGGCAATGTTAGATTTATTGTTAGAAAATGAGAAGGAGGGAGTAATCGATGGAGTTGGTATAAGAGAAGAAGTTGACACGTTTATGTTTGAGGTGGGTTTTATAATTTCGTAAATATTTCGTTTTAAATAGAGTATTTTGAAAGTTTCAAAAACATTATTTAGATCTTTATACTTATAAATCTTATATCTTTATACTAAAAATTAAATAATATTTTTCTTTAATAAATAATTGAAGATTACTGTGTCCCAAAAGTGGTTGTCTAAAAAAAATTATGAAATGATGGATAGATTTAACTAATAAAAAATTAACATTTATAAAAAATCAGCCCTTAGGAATATAAGTACTTAATACACTCTTCAAAATGGACTATTTTGAATGTGATGTTTCCTTTACTCCTTGACGGTCTTGATTACCCTGTTCGAGGTTATCTTTTCGTCAAACAAGTCTTTTTAAACTCTTATAAGTACATATGAATTCATCTTCGGAACAATTCTTGGGACTCATTTTATAAAATTTGCAATATTCTTGCCCTGCCGAATTATTGTTTGTGAAATAAAAAGGAGTACCTGGGGACCAAGCTTTTCTCTTTTTTGCCGTAACAACGCCGTCTATTGCAGCTTTAGAGTTACTGTGTCGCTAAAAATAATAATATTACTACTCGCCAATAGATGCCAGGAATATTCATATTTTTCAGTTTATCATTGCCTGAAAACACGGATAAAACGATGTTTTCTAAAACAATCGATTGCAACAACGAATGTTCTGTCGATCGATTAATGGTCCCCGAAACCCCCTGCATTCTATATTTCATGAAAATCGTTGTTTCCGAGATTCAGAATATATATATATATATATATATATATACGGTCGCGGTCAGAAAATGTTTACCAGTTTTGAAATTAGATTCTATATCACACTTTTTTCACTAGGTCTAAAATGCCATATCAAGTTACTTATTACCTTTCAAAAGCTATTATGCAAAATGACGCATCGAGAAAAACAACAAGAATTATTGATCACTCTTTGATAATGGAACTAATATCTTTATTTGTTGAAATGACATTTATCAAAAAATATTGTTTGAACGTCGTTTTGACAAGAGTAAAATTTTACAAAAGATTTTTTCATAACAAAATAAAATGGCAAGTTTAACCCTGGAGCTGGGGCTGAAATAATATTTCTCTTCGAAGATGGACATAGTATTAGTGCTATATCACGAGAACTCAAGATATCGCGATTCACTTTGAGGTTTTGGATTAGGCGTCACGGCGAAGAAGGGCAAATAACAGATCATAGAAATAATTTACTACGACGACCGATACTAACCGCCGCGCAAATAACAGAAATCATTCGTCGTTACGAAGAGAATGGTTTCACACCAACTAGTTATTTTGCTGCTTTATATGGTGTGAGTGCTCGGACGATCCGACGAGCTTTGCACAATGTTGGACTACACTACAGACACCATGTTATTAAAGTGGAGCTGAAACCTCACCACAAAACAGCCCGGCCTAACTTTGCGCGACGACATCTAGATTTTGATTGGTCGAATACTATATTTACCGATGAAAAAAACTTTTAAATCAAGCCAAATCGGAAGATTAACTTTATGGCGCTACAATCGAACTCGGTATGATGAGGGTCATGTTTTGCCTCAAAACGAGTCAGGTCGCATTACAGTAAACTTATGGGGGTGAATGAGCCTTGACGGCGTCAGAGAACTGGCGTCGTTAGAGAAGGGCTACGGCCATTAATTTTGTGTCGCTTTTGGAAGAAGTGATGCTGCCTACTGTGCGCGTAGTGTATCCTGTAACGGAATTCCCACACATTACTTACGTTCAAGATAATGCACGGATACACACAGCCCGTGCTACTATGGCGTGGTTCAACCTGCACCGTGACATTCAATGGCCCGCTCGGTCTGCTGATTTAAACCCTATTGAAAATTTATGGGGGCTTATGGTTCAACGCTGGGACTGTCAAAATGAAAGAAACCCTCAAGCTCTTGGATCACACTGTGCTCAAGTATGGGATGATATCAGAAGTACTGACTGATCTATGCACGCGTCTTGTTGCATCTATGCGAGATAGACTACGTGCCGTCATAGCTGCAGAGGGAGGTTATACTAGATATTAAATAAAGATTTTAGAAGTGTCTATTTTAGTATTTCTTCATATTCTTATTTAAAAAACTAAAATATTAGTTTTTTCAAAGAAGGTTTTCTATATATTAAAACTTGATAGTAGTCAGTCCATCAATTCGGGCACGCCAATCATTTAAGAAATTTCTATTTTCACCTACGTATGCTTGCAAGTCATTTTTGGAAATGAACTCTAGTTTAGCTTCCATACTGCTTAGTAACAAAGTACGAGCCTGCCCTAATGTGAGATTTTTAGCAACTAATTTGCAACAGCAGAAATCACACTAATTTTTTTTTATTTGGATATAAATATAAAACATTTCGATTGCTGTAAACATTTTGAGCTGCAAGTATCTAAATAGCTTTAAGTTAACAGCAATTCGTTTAATTTTTCTCCATTATTATTAAGTAACCCAGATTTTTTGTCGGCACGTCATAGGTACAGTATTGTTTTTTTCGTAGAAAATGGCACATTCATTAATAAAGGTTCGCCATCCCTGTCCTAGAGCGATTGATTGTCATATTAGAAAAAAGATAATCTATGGTCAATCAAATTATTATGAAATAGACATTTAGAACTTGTTACTTAAATGTGTGCATGCAATTCTGATCCTTGTAAACATTTTCTGACCGCGACTATACATAAGAATTACTCGTTTAATGGTATTAGATTAATAAAACCTATCCATCAATTTATTATGAATTTTTATTTAAAATACCGGCCAAGAGCGAGTCGGACTCGCGCCCCGAGGGTTCCGTACAAACCTGTAGGTATATATATATAAGTAGGTTACGAGTTTGAAAATATTCGGCTTAAATTGCTGTTTTTGATTGCGTTGACATAGAATTTTGATTGTGTTACAGATTAAAGGTATTATAGACCTGAGTATTTGATATGAATTTCAATTTAATACCTCCACGCGTTCCTGGGAAAAAGGGTCTTGACAGACGGATCGACTGACGGAAAACAAAGGGATCCTATAAGGGTTCCGTTTTTTCCTTTCGAGGTACGGAACCCTAAAAAGAAACTTTAGAACATTTTCTTTTTAAAAGTGTTGCACCTGCTAACATAAGTGGGTTTAAAGTTTCATCTTTTTTAACTTAGTAATCATTTAAATCGAATAACAAATGCAGGACGCAATAACGAAAAAAACAGTTAAAATAAGATGATCCTGCTTTTTTGTCGGTTAAAAGCAGATCAAAAATACAATAATTAGGAAAACTGCCATAGTCACAAAGCGAGATATAATTTTTCTGCTTGCAGGGTCATGATACAACAGCTAGTGCATTGTGTTTTGCCATTATGAGTATCGCAAATGAACCTTCAGTGCAGGTAAGAAAGTTTACTGGACCGATTAAGTTGTAGTTGAATTTTGTGTATAAGGATTTTGGGGCAAAAAGAGTTTTGCAAACTGTAACGTGTAACTTTTGAAATTAATTATTTCCAACATCCATCTCTTTGTATTTCCTTGTCGTTGCAACGAACCATCTTATTAAGCTAAAATTTGGCATAAGGATAGCTGAAGAGGTGAATTAGAACAAAGGCTACTTTAAATTTAGAAAAATTACTAAGTTACTCCCCAAGGAGTAACTGATTTCCACGTGGACTACACGTGGAACACACATAGGTAAAACTGGCTATAGCAAACGTCTTTACCATTGTCAAGGGGTTGCTTTATAAAACCTACGCCAATAACCAAATTTAGGGCAAGCGCAACCACTGGCAAAAATTAGTTTTTCAACACAGTTGGAAATATAGTTAAATTTGTAAGTTATTTATTTAAGAAAATAGATGAAAACTACATAGTCTTATATTTTGAAAATAAATAAATACAGAAAATAGTTCTTTACTTTTAGATTACAGGAAAACCTGCAAGACGTCTTTGGTTTTAACAGATCCCAAACACCTTCACTTTTACGCAGGTTCATCTCCTACTTGTCCCAGGTTGTTACCCTAAGGTTCTATTACACAAGACAGTTCTATTACTAAGCTTACGCTGTCAGTCTGTTCGACGACCCTCTAAGGGGCCTCTATCTTCTATACTAATATTATAAAGGAAGATTAGATTTTTTGTTTGTTTGTTCGTCTTGAATAAGCTCCGAAACTCTGGACCGATTTGAAAAATTCTTTTACCATTAGAAGCCGACATTATCCCTGATGAACATAGACTACTTTTTACCACGGGAAAATGCTTTATTCCTACGGGAAAACGGGAAATAGGACAACGGGTAGTAAGAATTATTCTTCCGTACATTCCTAATCACTTAATTACGTAATTACTTTCTTTTTCACATAACTTCTAAACGGCTGACCCAATGGGGTTGAAATTTTATTATGGGTATTTCGATGGTTTTTTGGATGATTAAAAAATACAATAGGACAAATTTTCACAGTCCTAACAAGTATTAATAAATAAATAATAAAAATTTTTACTCTATCATAAATTTCAATTGATTATAGAACAAAAAATGATAAAATATTTCCGTGCGTCTCAGGCTCTTGCACTGTGTGTGGCTGTTTTTTTTTACCTAACCTTTTATTTGTACGTTACAGAAATTAATATGTGAAGAGATGCAACAAATATTTGGCGATTCTCAGCGCAGTCCAACGCAGGAAGATCTTGCAAATATGAAATACCTGGAGTGCTGCATCAAGGAGACTCTGCGATTATACCCTAGCGTGCCCATGATGTCAAGATTTCTTCAGAAAGAGGTGGTTCTCAGTAAGTAAATTGGTTTGATTTCATATAAGAAGTGAAGCAGTACTTCATCTCGGGGCAAAGGTTGCTGCTTAACAAGTCGCAAGTCCGACGCCATATGGAGTACGCTGCTATCTCTGGGCTCAGTTCAGTTCAAGGACAGGCTAAGAGAATCGTTGACGATCTCAAACTGACAAGGAATTGAACTCTTAAGTCTGAGGAGGGAGTTTGCCTCCATGTGCGTGTTCTTCCGCTTGTATAATAGGATGTGTCCTGAGCATTGGCAATAGAATGTGTTTCAAGATAAAAGTTATTAGGGCACATTATATCTACGTAGAAATATCCACAACTCGTCCGTAACATAAATAAAAGTTTATGATTTAATGAATTTAAATATCTGGAGGTAGTGCCCCTGCCAAGACGAGCCAAGCAAAAAGCAAGAACTATCTTTTTCTCGAAGCACTTCGTCGCTTTTTTTTGAACCCTCATAACTTAGGTTTGGATTATACCAGATTAACAAAATTCTCGGAATATGATGTCAATAGTAGACTTATTAAACATATAAAGTTTCAATTGAATGCTCTTATATTTTATTTATTGATATCTAAAAAACCCTGATTTCGTCACCGACTCACAGATGATCATTAAAATTCTTAAGGTACTTCTTGAAGTCCTAGAAAGCTGAAGTTTGGTATGTTAGTTAATATTAGTACACAAACAACAAAAAAAATCTAAGACTTGGAAGTTTTACCCTCCAACCCCTTTAACTAAGGGATGGAAGATTGTTTGAGACTTCCGCAAATTTTGATGCCAGAGGTCTGAAAATTGATATAAGGACTTCTTGTTAAAATAACAAAATATCCTGAAATATGTCCCCCCTCTACCCTTTAAATTACGGGATGGAAGTTTGTATGGGTTTTCCCATATAACTAGACCTCCGCCTGCGGCTTTGCTCGCGTGGATTTTGGACTTGGCTACTTTAACTCGTGTCTAATAAAGAATCTTTATGCGAGTTTCAAGTCTCTAGACCCTGTGGATTGCGCTGTGCGTTGATATAGGTCTTAGAAACCGGCCTAGTGCGAGTCTGGCTCGCGCTCCGGGGGTTCCGTACAAACTTATTATATGTAGATAGTTCTTCCATCATGAGATCAAATCTCACAAGTTTATGATCAGTTTTTGGATTTTTACTATATTTGTGATGTAACATCTTGCTTCATGGCAAATTTCATGATTCTAATGTCAACGGGAAGTATTCCATAGGTTTTTTTTATTTGTATCACAAAATGGCCGTATTACACTTATGCCCAGCTTGATATTTTAACAACTTTAGGTGACCGTAGACTTTAGTATTTGATTTTAATTTCACCTTAATACCTCCACGCGTTCTTGAGTAAAATGGTCTTTAAAGATAGACGGATAAACTTTTGTTTTTCCTATATCTGTGATGTAAAACCTTAAATAGTGTCAAATTTCATGATTATGCTGGTTAGAGTGTTAGAAACACTTTTTATAATCCCTATAACAAAAATCGTTGGTTAGACTCGTTGTCATAAGCAACTAACAAAAAGAAGTGAAATCCCACCAACAACATTTTCATGCCAAGACTAGGCTCGCACTATCAAAAAATTATCAGATCTCATGTAGATCTTCTAACTTCACAGGCCCTAACTCTACAAGCCATAACTTTACAAACTCTACACCTTATTCGAAATATGTGACTTGGCCGTTTCGTTAATACACGAACTACTATTCTTATTCATTCATTCTAGAAACATTATGAATGGTTTTGAAAATAGCTTATGACTAGTTTAATTTTTCGTTCATTAAAATTTTTGAAATTCGCTTTCTTCGAACAGTGAGTAAAACATATCTAATGGAGGCCATATTAGACCGCAGGGATGGCCTGTCCTTGACGCGTATACTTACACGCTTGCAAACTATTACCAGTTCTTGAAAACTCAGCTTTGCCAGCCAGAATGGTCGAAAGATAACAAAAAATATTGACTACAGCTTACTAGCCATGTGACTAGTTTAAAGTATTTATAATAGGTATTTGTGTACGGACGTGGACGTCTCAATAACTCAGGGATAGTGTAGCTTTCTATTTCTGAAAGAAGTGTTAAATTTAGTTCAGTAGATTACCTCAGTAGATGTACAAACAAACTAATTTTACCTCTTCATAATATTATTCTACTGAATAAATGTTCCAGGTGGTTACAAAATTCCTCCCGGGGTAAAGGTGGTCGTCCAAGTGTTTGACATTCACCGAAAAGCAGATCTTTACCCCGACCCAGAGAGTTTCAAGCCAGAAAGGTTCAGTTTAGAGAACTCTTTGAAACGACACCGGTACGCCTACTTGCCCTTCAGTGCTGGACCCAGGAACTGTATTGGTATTTTGATAATATTGCTTCAAAAAAATATATAAATCCATCTATATAGATCTATAGATCCATCATACGTCGCCACTGTTAAAGCACCGGACCAGGCCTACCCTTATCTTGAGCGAGGGCGATTTAAGCCATATTCTGCAGTGTGATTTTGGACTTCGCTTCATATAATTAATACGGTATTTTATTCGATTTATTCTGTAGTACTTGGATCGAGTACCTATACGGTAAAACTTACTACTCTCAGCATCGCTTGCGACTAAAGAGCCATAACTGAGTTGTACAGTGTCGTGTAGTACTATGTCACTTACTAATACAACTGGTGTTTGTTGTTAATGCAAGATTATCATCTTATAAAGAAGGTAGACTAATCAATCTATGTTCGAAAGCAATCTACCTACATTTATACAGTAAAGCTGACGGAGTGCCAGGTCATAAGGCAAGTGGCAAAGTTACTATTAGTGATGGCATATCCAAACGAGTTAAGTTTGCAAGAATTTGATTATTTTGTTACAGTCCTGAGTACACCTTTGTCGTGAAAAACAATATTTGTTATAGTTCAAGACTGCGATATAGGTTAGATCGCGATATAGCCAAGATCGCGTAAATACGCCATTTTTGTGCAAATTTTGTAGCTAAACTATAGCATCAAAAGGTATGAAAAAATAAATGTTTTAAAACTTGCTTTTGTCTAGTGCACCTTTCTGAATTATTTTCATTTATTGTATTTAATGCAATAAAAAATATGGAAGTGACTATTGTTCCAACACTTGTGTAAATTTAAAAGCGTGTTTTGTATTCGCTTGTTATAAAAGTTGGTTAAATAATTAGAATAGCTTGTTATCTAGTGCATTGATTGTAGCAAAAATTTTCAAAAAATGTAACTGCAAATCGGTAAAAACGTTAAATTCCAAACAAAAAAAATTTTAAGGCATGATAATGGTATAAATTACCTAAGAAGTAGGTATATAACAAACATATCTCATAGTAATGTATATGACATTGTATAATAATTTTTAGTACATTTACATACAAAACGTTAGTATTACAGAAATTAGCTTTCTGGCCTATATCGCCCACTTAAGTGCTAATCCTACTAATATTATAAATGTGAAAGTTTGTAAAGATAGATGCTTGTAACTCTTTCACGTTTCAACCACTGCACTGGCCGGATCGGGATGAAACTTGGCATACATAAAGGTCCTGGAATAGCATATAGGCTACTTTTAGCATATAGCCCGAAAAATACAAAAGTTCCCGCGGGAATAACTATAACTGAGCTTAAACGATCTATAGCTATAGCTACAGCTTGCTATAGCAAACGTCATGGGTATAATAATTAATGAGTTAATTAAGGAGTTTCACACCGATAACCAAATTTAGGGCGGGCGGAGCCGCTGGCAAAAACAAGTATTATAATAACTTTGCTATAAAAACAATTAGAAAAAATATTAATTCTGACACTAAATTTTTGGGATTTATCTCAAATTGTTTGGAAAACTACGAGTAATAGTCTCTTGAGTATAATTCTTTTTGAAAACCTTACTCACAAACTAGGAACAGTAGCTGTGTATAAAGTTTAGGTATAAATACCTGAACGGTTAGGTAAAAGCACCTACACAGTACTCTACAATTTACTCTAATTGTATAAAATACTCAGTATTGTTTACTAAACGTGTCTATTTAATAAAATAAACAATTATTATGTATTGCTGTATGATAGTTAAAAGTTCCTACGCTTTTTTGCTCCGTGAGGATATGGAGGGGTATTTTCAACTTTTTAGTTATTTTTATATGCATAGTTTTTAAATATTTATGTAATATTTTTTATTTTATTCTTGCTTAAAGGCTTGAATATTGTATTGTCACTGAGCTCTGGGCTTTCCTGAAAATTTGAGCGTCTTGCTAGACGGGATGTGATCGAAATTACGATTGCAAGATTTGATCCAAACAAACAAACAGGTGAATCTGATAGAAGCGTTGTAAAAAAAACTTTTTTTTCTTGATATAGGACAAAAATTTGCGATGCTGGAGATGAAGACACTGCTATCAGGCTTGCTAAGGAAGTTTCGTCTGGAGCCTGTAACCACTCCGCAGGACCTGGTGTTCACAGTAGACCTGACTCTAAAGACGAATCATCCCATATTCGTTCGCTTTTTAGAAAGGTCTAGTTAGAACTGATAAAAATAATAATTGCTATAATTGTGTACATACTTGTGTTATTCAAAAGTACCTTACCTACACTTATTGTAATTTTGTGGAAATCGACAATCATACCTAATTGTTAAAAAAGTTTTTAGCACTGCTACTTAAAAAAAATATTTAAAAGTAATATAGTTCTAATTTAAAATATGCACGCAACACGATACAGTAGGTACGTTCCAGAATCCCTTCAGGAGAAAGTGATTATCATCCTGAGCCGTTCCAGAAGGCCAGAAGGTTAACTGGAAGTCAACCACACCAGAGAGTGATTTGGAACAATGATAGGTAGTTGCACTACCACATAGTTTTTCGTGCTAGTAAAAACATAATGACAAACCGAATAAGAAATTAGTCGTATTTTTCGTACCAACATCGGTTACCGGTTAGTAGGATTATGAGGGAATACTCAGAAATTGTTGTCAACTAACGTGCTACAGAACGAAGTGAATATTGATGAGGAAAGTGCATGAGAAAATTTTAAAAAAAGGAAATACTATTGTACCAATAAGGTAATGGTGGGTAATAAGGCCTATCCGCGAATAACTCAAACTTTTTTATTCAAAAAGACTTTTAAACAGCACTTTTGAATCGTCAGTTAAAAAAATTACCACTGGTTCAGAATAGAAAGAAGAACCGGCAAGAAACTCAGCAGCTAATGTTTTATATTTTTCAACTTCTAATTAAAATAAAATATAGCCTTACACTAAGTAATAACAATACAATGTTTTAATTTAAAAAATATTACAAATGCCCCAATACAAATACAAATTAATTAAGTTCTAATTTTTTCAAGCATTTTTATCATTTATGTATTCATCAACTTTGTAATAGCTTTTAGACCGACTTCGAAAAAGGAGGAGGTTCTCAATTCGATTCATTTTATGGATGTTCAGCCATAACTTTTTTATTTATGAACCAATTTACGTGATTTTTTTTTCAACAGGATATTACTTGCGAGTTGGTCCCAAAAATTTTATCCAAATCGATTCAGTAGTTTAGTTTTTAGACAATATTTAAAAAAATACCATGTCATCCAAATAACTTTCCCTTGAAAAAAGCACTTCGTCACTCAAAAGTAAAAAATAAAAAGTTTTTAATAAAAATAACAACCGGCTTCAAAAAGATGCACAAAAAAGGTAAAAATTATTACTTATTTCTAAAAAATCTGATCTGAATTACATTTTGAAGTTTAGTTTTAATTGTTTAAATGTTTTTTCATTAAACAATCTTTCACATATATTTCAAATTTATTTGAGGGTTAATTAACCACATGTTCTGGAATTTAATTGTAGAAAGATATACTTTGTATTGCGAAAGAGTTATGTACCTTCTGAAGACGACATTTTAGTACTACCAATTTATCCCTATATCTTGTTTTAACACTGTGTAGGTCACTATTTTTAGCAAATAAGTTTTAAATATACTTAAATATGAGCTGATAAGCTGAAGAGCCAAATCTGCAATACCATAATGGCTCAGTTTTCGTATATGAGTTTCATGTTTTACTCAATCGAATGCCTTTGTGTGTGTGTGTGTGTGTGTGTGTGTGTGTGTGTGTGTGTGTGTGTGTGTGTGTGTGAGTGGGTGGGTGGGTGTGTGTGTGTGAGCGCATGTATATGTTTATGTAGGTTAGCTTTTTTTGGTCCTCGATATCACAAGAACCAGAGTTTACGCAAAATCGGTTGAAAGGTTTGTTTTTTATCGCTAAAAACTATTTTTTTTTATATATTCTTAAGGGAAGTTGTTGGTGCGGTACTTGCTACTGAACCAATTTTCAATTTCGGCTTTATTTTGTTTAGGACTCTGGCGTAGTTCTGAGCGCTTCCGATCGATATGAACATCGGGCAATTGTGATTTTTTTATGGAGTGAGCTAGCTCTGTTTTAATTATAAGCTGTGGCACCGCCACACAATACAAAAAAAATATGCAAATTTTAGCAATAAAGGAAGAAAGGGAGTTAAGAATATTATAACAATTTATTTTAGTTATTATTATAACAATTGATTCAATATCCGCTGATCAATAGTTAAAAGCTTTTTTGATTGCTGGTCCATAAGGCGGGGGTGTACGTTTTGAAAATTAAATCTATTGTAATAGAAGGATGGTGACTGTCTACATGGAGGTACTACAAGATGGTAACTAAGTGGCTCGTCACAATGACAAGTGGTACAATCAGTATTACATAGGATCAAGTCAAGTTTACGATTGTTGACATTTAGGCAGGTGTTAAACTGTTTAAGATTAGTTAATGACAAAAATTCACTTTATTACTGTGTTTACTGACTATTATTAGGATTACAAATTTAGATGACGAACACATCCATTCTGCATCCGGGATGTTAATGTCACTCGTAATTAACAATTATTGTGAATATCTAAAAAACTACTTAAACGATTTTATCGAAAACAATTTTTTATACCGATATTCAGGTGACGCGGATTAGAAGTTAGACACAATTTTTAAGACACAAATTGGGGGACACAAAATTTAATTTTGGAAGTCACTAACTCTTAAAAAAAATATCTTATAAACTACAAATGCATTTAAAGCCAACCAAAAAAATGAAACATGACGTAATGGGGTGAGCGATATTCTTTTTTCACTCCTTATAGATCAATGTATGAAATGACCCCTTAACAACTCTAACCCCTTAATTTTGATTTCTCAATTTTTATAACATATATTGTGGTTAACAATAACATATATATCTGTAAAATTTTAATGGAATTTACCCAAAGACGGTGGAATTATAAGGCTGTGGGGGCTGTGGCTTACGGATGGACAACAAAAATTTATAAGGGTTCCATCCATTTCTGCCTTTCAGCTACAAACTCTAAAAATTGATTTTTGTTGTTGCCGATAATTTAACAGATATTTAAAAACGTACGAAAAAAAACAAAATTAGGTATCTACTTACTTATATATGTTTGTTTCGTTTTAAAATTACTGGGATTTTATTGAAAACAGTCTCGAGCTATTCGGACTCTGAAATTCGAGAGAAAAATGTATGCAAGTACATTCACGGGTTTAGAGAGGTATGTCAGACTTCCATACATTTTTCTCACGAGTCCGAATAGCTCAAGACTTTTCCCAATAAGGTCCCTGGTTAAATAACGAGACTTATGTTGTGGCAGCACATACGTTAACGCAATATGTAAGGAGATAATTGAGACATCAACATTCACCGGCATACTATATGACCCTATGTAATGTAATAGGTTACGATTTAGTTAGATAGAAAAAAAAACTTATTACAATAAAAACCCCATTTACGTATAAGTCCACCAAGAGCTGTGTGCACGAATTTTTAAATTCTAATTTACGAACACGGTAACATAGAAGTTGGCACCCCTCAGACTTGTATTTACTCTTCAGTTATGTCCGGTCCAAATTGTAAGGTGAATGTATGTAAATCAGATTTTACGACAAAAGTTAGTAAGTCCATCAAACACGACTTCTACGTGGACGAATCTTTAAGCGGTGGAGAGTCAATAGAGTTAGTCATAAAATTATGCCATGGCGTAGTAGATACACTCGACTCCGCTTAGTTCCGCCTTCGAAAGTGGCAATCGAATTGCCCAAAAATACTAGAGTCAGTCACTCAGCCCGTGCTCGATGTGAAGTCAGGAACAGTTTTTAAAAACATTATAATGAGCCCAGCATAACCACTAGTGCCTGTACGTTCGGCGGATCCTACAACTTGTGTGGACCTCTCTCGCTGAAGTGATTCAGTGGTTTTGGTAAGTAGAAGAGCTCCCAAATGCATCTTGTCTGAACTTCTGACAAGATTGTCATTTCGGTTCGACAGGCCTTCTTTCGGGTCTCTCCCGAAAGCTAGCCGTAACCGCACTAGCATCCATGGAGAAACGTATGACCCAAAAGTTCAGAATTTAAGCATGGGTTAAGGAAGGTTGCATTCCTTAACTCACTACCTGAGTATGTGGTGTGTTTGTATGTATGTAGTGATACCGCCGTGAACCGGTTGACGCGTTTTGAACTACTGCGGCAGATGTAGCAATCATTTTGGAGTATCTTCATCTTCTGCAGCAGTGCGTCCGATGGTCTAATAAAACGCAAGTTCCTAAGGATAGAGACCTTGTCTTTGTGAAGGACGCTAATTTGCCGCCCCTCCATTGAAGAAGTGGTCGTATATTGCAATTGTTTCCAGCGCAGGATGGTGTTCCTCGAGTTGCTGAGGTATTGGTTGGTGACTCCATTCTGAGACGAGCTGTGGTGACCTTGTCCCGCCTCCCTGTATTTAGAATTCTCCCGTTTGAGGAGTCTCAGCCAGATTCGATCTGGCTGGGCCAGGGGATTTTTCGGTAAACATAAGCATGTTACGTCACTCATTTTGCTGTGACAGTGACCTTGGTCTAGGCTTGCTGGAACGCACATCGGCAGTGCGAATTTGCTAGTTTATATGGAAGCGCGGTCGAAGTTAGACGCATAGACACGGTCGCACGGCTTGCGATTTGGAACGCAGAAAACCTATCTACGGACTGCTGTGATCGGAGTTTTATATTATATTGAAAATCACGTCCACGGGGACAACGGTTTTGGTAAAGTGCTAGTGGACAGTGCATCAGGTGCATACTTGTCGGACAGCTTCTACTTCCCAGCTTCTACACCGCGCCGGGATTTACCGGTTCGATTTGGAATTTGGTACTACACGTCAGCTGGCGGCGACGTCATGGTGACTACTTTTTACTTACTTACTTTTAATTTTCCTTTTTTCCCTTCTGTTTGATACCCTTAAAGTAAGTTGCCTCTGTGCAAGCTACGCCCCTAGTGACGATAGGATATATAGACAGTCACCCTTCAACGTCGAGAAAGTCGGCCACAAGGTTAGTAAAACTAATTAAAATTAAGTGAGCAGTTCTAACCTCGGAATAAAAAGTTATAGTTATAGTTCTAAAGGAGGCCTACGTTCAGCAGTGGACCTTTTCTAGCTGAAAGAACAGACAAAATATATTGATAGCTTGCTATAGCAAATTTTCTAGCTATAATCGAGGAGTTTCCGTAGGAATCCAACCGTAATACCCGACTATGAAAATACCTTCGACTTTATAAAGACCTGGTTGGTGTTACAGTTTCTCCAGCGATGCCACATTGACTATCGGTACCTTCATCGAAGTGCTGAAGTGTTTATATAACAAAGTCACGATGTGTGTCCGATTACAAGTCCAGAACACGAAACTTATCCATCTGCAGAAAGATGTGAGACAGAGAGACGTTATTTGAGAGGATGTGTTTTAACTTCTGAGTGGAAAGGATATGGCAGTAACATAAATGGCGAGTACATATCCTAACTTCGATTTGCCAACGACAAAGTGGTCATGGCAGAATCACTGGAAAACATAGGCGCTCAGAGACCTTAGTAAAGTTTCCTAGTTAAAATGAACACGGATAAAACAAAGGTAGTGGTAGTGTTTAATGTCCGTGTCGCACCGGTACCGGTTATTGTTGGGAACGCTACTCTCGACGTTGTTGACAAATAGTAAGTCCATCTTTGAATTGTAGAATCCAGCTCGGCTAGGCAGCGTTCGCGAAACTGCACAACATCTTCTCGTCTAAAATACCTCAATGCCTAAAGACAAAAGTTTAAAATCAATGTGTTTTGTCTGTGATAATTTACAATACAGAAACGTAGTATCTATACTGTTGGCCTCTTAAATATTCTCAGAGTCGCTCAGCGAGCTATGAAGAATGCTGTGCTTGGTGTTTCTTTGCACGAATAAATTCGAAACGAAGAAATTCACCGAAAAACCAAAGTCACCGACATGATACAAACAGTTAGCATGCTGAAAAGGCAAGGAGCAGGCCACATTGCTCGTCAAATCGATAACCCTATCAAGTGGTGACCATAGATCGAAAGACGTAGCGATACCAAGTAGACAGACGACCTGGTTAGAGCCGCAGGTTCGTTGTGGCGACGTGTGGGGAAGGCCTACGTTCAGCAGTGGACCTCTTCTAGCTGAAACTAACAAACAAAATATATCTATAGCTTGTTATGGCAAATGTTCTTACTATATAAACGAACGAAGAAAATATATAATAAAGGAGTTTCCGTAGGAATCTAACGCTAATACCAGACTTTAAAGTAGGCAGAGCCCTGGGCAAAGACTAGTTAGTATTAAGTAGAACATTATAATGTAAATATGATATTATGCGTGTCGCGATGCAAACAACAGCTGGTCAATAAGTAGTCAGGTCACTCCTTGCACAAAAGAGAAACTATACATTAATCACATTATTAATAAGATAAGCTTGTTGTGAGTATATCATCAAATACCAGAGTCCAAATGATATATAGTTATATGTACATAGCTATCAAATAATAACCCGAGAGTGCCTTGTATGTAATTAGACGGATTTTGGACTCTGTTACATCTATAATTTATATTGTGTAATAATAGCCCTTTTTATTTGCATGAAAACGTCATCTAATGTAAAAACTTTTTAACAAAATAGTGGCCAAGTGCAAGTCGGACTCGCGCACGAAGGATTCCGTAACATTATCTATGAAAACAGCAAAAAAAATCTGTGAATATTTTATGTGTCTACCTGTTGCCGTTATCAATAACGAGCAAAAAAAATCACGTTTGTTGTATGGGTTTCGTTAAATGTTTATTAAATTCTGTTTTGTTAGTATTTGTTGTTATAGCGGCAACATAATTATACATCTTCTGTAAAAATTTCAACTGTCTAACTATCACGGTTATAGAGCCTGGTGATAGACGGACGGACAGCGGAGTCTTAGTAATAGGGTTCCGCATATTACCCTTTGGGTACGAAACCCTAAAAAAACCAGCTTTAAAAGGATGTACCAAAAAGCTAAGAATAATTACATATTGCCAAAAATCTGATCGGAATTACATTTTGAAGTTGGTGTCATGCAAGTAAAGTGTGTTGCAAACTGTTAGTTACATAGTCGCCATTGCAACCTCAAACTGTAATTCAGATCAGATTTTTGGCAATATGTAATTATTTTTACCTTTTTAGTGCATCTTTTTGAAGGCGGTTGTTTTTTTTGTTAAAAAGTTTTTATTTTTTAATTTTGAGTGACGAATTAAAAGATATAAACTTTAACACCTAGCTAATTAAAGGATATTGGGCGGCCCTTAAAATGTTAGGTAATTAAATACATTAGCAGCAATATTAGTGATACAGCAGCATCGCGATTCAGATTTCATCAAATTTTAGCGAGCTGTTAAATTAATTTTAATTTGCCGATTATACAAAAAGTACCAAGGTAGATAGGCGCGATATAATGAAATGTGGTTACTTACCTTTATTCTTCAAACTAGCACTCAGCCGTGATTTCGCTCTTGTATCTGACGAAACTACCTATTTATTTTTCAAAACAAAAATAGCCGAATAATGTACATCTGGAATAGTGTAACTTTTAAAGTGTACAATAATATTCAAAATCAGCCTAGTACCTAATTCCGGAGATTATTCCGAACGTTCATACAAACAAACTTACACTTTCTCTTATGATATTGGTACAGAAGTATATATGGATAAAAAAGTGTCAGCCTATCGGGCTTGGTCCTTTATAAAGAAATTGCCTTTAATTATCCTATGCTTAGCAAAAAAGCTGATACTAAAAAGTTATTCAAAAGAGAGCCTAGTAAGATAAAGCGACTACTATAAAAAGAGGACCTAGAGAAAAGTACTAATCAATAAATGAAGAATATTAGACAAAAAAATAATATAACAACTTTGTGTTCAAACAACATATGAATAAAAAAAAGTTGTTAGTCAAGTCAGAAGAAAAAAAACACTTATTCTTAACGTTGCAACAAAGAAACTATCATCTGATTTTTGGCGCAAAGCTAGTTGGCGGGTTAGAAAACAAAATAAAATACATTTTATATTTATCAAGAGTTCCCACTAGATTTTTTTTTCTGTGGGACACTAATACTAACAACGACGTAACGACGTGCTTACAATTAACTTGATTTTTGATACACAAGAAAAAAAGAATACTTGTATCCCAAACGAGAGTTCCCACAGCAATCGATTTTTCTGTATGGGTCGTCTAGTACATAAATAATATTCGACGATAATAGTCGACTACAAGTGCGAGTCGGACTTGCGCACCGAAGTTTCCGTAAAAGATAAACTGTATTGGGGGACAAACTTAAATTTGCCGTTGGAAACTTGTTGTCCCCATAGGTCGTGGTTAGTTTACCAACTGCAAATAAGTTTATATTCATGTAAAAAAAAAATGAAAAAAAAATACAATTATTTGAATTTTTTCCTTTACTTATTTGTGGTACATAGCATTGCTTCTTAGTACTAAGTGATCCTTTAAGGGTCCCGTTTTTTCTCTTGAGGTACGGAACCGTCCAAACAAAACAAACACTGTAATGAGTAACAGATTAAGTCAACAGTGCTATCAAATTAGCTAATGAAGTTATAGATATGAAAGTGATAAACAAATACATATAGGTACTCTTAATCTAAAAGTAATTGAATCTATACAACAAAAAAAATTTTAAAGAATCTTGTTTGTATATTTTATCATAAAAAATAAATGAGCGGTACTAACTTTGACTTGTAGGTACCCGAAGTAAAGATGGACAAAGCATATTTATTAATAAGATAGGCCATAGTCGTTAAGAACAAGGACTAAAAAGCAGTCTTTTTGTTCATAAACATTTACATATGTTTTTGACAACCTCTGATGTAATTCAAAAGCCATCTCGTTACAAACATAAACTTTATCTGTCACAACAATGATTATCCCTGTTTCAAAATAATGTTTATTGCATGGCAGAGGAAATATATAATCAGCTTCCCAATAATATTAAATAACTAAACTTGACACAATTTAGACACAAAATATTTCAATTATTATAAGATAAATTATGTAATTGAATGTCATTCGAGAATATATTAATGATAAACTATAGGATTTTACGGACTTGATGAATAAAAATTTAATTGACTAATGAATTAATCAATTACCAAGGTTGGCATTTTGTATCATTGTATTTTTTTATGTACCACTTCATAGAATGTGAGTTGCATGAATTTTAATGTCTTTTATGAATGATAATTATGACGATTTAAATTGTTAATCGTTATGTGTGTTAATATAAATCGCAAATTAAAATACACCTAATAGCTCCGATAGTAATAGCATAGCACGGACGCTAAGCAGGAATAATTTTGTTCAATGACCGGTCACTATTTGTCTCTGTTGCACGCGCATAATTATTTGCCGTCGCACTCGCACAGATGCAATGACCGACCGCTGTCATCAGAAATTACAACTATTTTGACAACTGACATAGTGTAAAAAGTAAAAGATCTCCGGGATCAGTCACTACGGGAGTCCCTCAGGGCTCAATTTTAGGTCCTTTTCTATTTCTTATTTACATTAATGATCTCCCATATCATGTATAAAACCATGACATTGTCTTATTTGCTGATGACACCTCTGCTTTTTAAAGTTAAGAGACGACAGACATATTATAATGAATTAAATAATGCCCTTTCTAAAATTGTAAATTGGTTTAACGCTAATAATTTGTTACTTAATGAAAAAAAAAACCAAATGTGTTAAATTTACATTACCAAATGTTAGTCAGAGACAGACATGTATTAATATTAATGGCGAGCAATTAGAACTTGTTAATTCAAAAGTCTTTCTTGGCATAACGCTGGACTCCAAACTTCAATGGGGTCCTCATATTCATAACCTAGCCAAAAACTTAGCTCTGCTGTGTATGCGATCAAGAAAATAAGACAATTGACCGATGTCGACACTGCAAAAAAAAATATTTCCATAGTTTAATGACATATGGTATCCTATTGTGGGGTAGCGCTGCTGATGTAAATACAATATTTTTGTTACAAAAAAGGGCAATTCGTGCTATTTATAAATTAGGATCTAGGATATCTCTGAGGGATAGGTTTAGGGAAGTAAAAATGTTAATTTTAGTGTCGCAGTACATATATGAAAATATTTTCTATGTACATAAAAATATCAATAGTTTCAGCAAGAAAAGTTACGTTTACAAAGTAAATACTAGAAGTAAAAAAAAGCTGTTGGTGCATGATACACGTCTACACAAAATTAGTAACTCTTTTATGGGGCAATGTATACACTTTTACAACAAAGTTCCCAATAAAATTCAAAATCTATCAATAAGTGAATTTAAATCTTTTATCAAGCAGGTACTTTGTAAAAAGGCATACTACAATATTTCAGACTATGTAAATGATAAAAATCCTTGGGACTGATGATGCTCAATTACAGGATGCGTAGGTTAACCAAATTAAAATGGAAATAACATAAAATTGTACGGCTAAAATTTTTATTATTTAAAACATTAATTGTATTTTTAGTTTATTTGTATTATTGATAGTGTTTTCAAAAGAGTAACTATCGAGTTTCTTGCCGGATTCTTCTCGGTAGAAATCAACATTGTGAACCGGCGGGAAGGTGGAAGGGTTCAAAAAATTATATTTTATGACTTTGACGATTCAAAAGTGATTGTAAAATCCTTATTTGAATAAACCATTTTGACTTTGACTTTGAAAAGGTCAACGTACGAAATTCTTCCTGCTTGGCGTCCGTGGTATAGCTTATTTCCGCTACTTCGTCTTCGTAGAATTCTGAAAAAACGAAAGGTCACCTATACTCTAGGGTGATTTTTTAAAAATCGTGGAACAGGTCAATCTTTATTCAAAGTCCCTTTGATTTTCAACCTTAAGGCCAAATATATTTTTTTAATGCATTTGTGGGAGCGGCGGCAAAGAGGAGATCTCCTGCCAGGCGAGGTGTTATGCCTGGGGACCGCCGTGGCCCACTTAACTTTTTTTTTTATGAAGTGACATTGCAGTTGGCTGTTGCAGCCATTACTGCTTCACCGGTCTTTATTTGGGCGAGTCTCTGAAGGAGCCTCAACCCGTATAGCGCCCAACGCTCAAGGGCTCCCCGCGGGGAAAGCCTCGGCTTGGGTTGTCGCTCTCGGGGGCTTCGCTTCGACCGGCGTGAGTCTCGAACCCGAAGGTGAGTCACCGCCAGGCCACCCGTTACGCGGGTGCGGTTGCGATTGAGTGGGGGCGAGAAGCGCCCCGGCACTCTTTGATACCTCGTGTATCCGTTTGGGCGCCGACGAACTCGGGGACGTCTGCGTCGTGTTTGGAGGAAGGCCCTATTGGGGGAGGTCGTTGAGACTAATCTCGCCTAACTATAGTTTTACGACCGTGCCGAGGTCGATCGGGGTGATGGTACGTTGTGGATTGCACAATCAATCGCTTCGGGTAATTTGTGTACGATCGCATTGCGGACGTACCAGGAGGCTCCCGAGGCCGCTCTTAGAAAGCGGTTTTGGAGGGTCTGAAGTTTATGAAGATTGCGCTTGGATAACGCAAAGACTACGCTAGCATAAGCTAGTATGGGGCGGATGCAAGTTGTGTAAAGATTTAGCTTATTTCTAAGCGACATCTTACTGTACTTGCCTATCATGGGATAAAGACGACCGAAGACAAAAGTGGCTCGGTCTCTAACTATTTTGGTGTAATTGCGGAAGTTGAAACGCCTATCCAGTGTCACACCGAGATATTTGGTCTTGTTTTGCCAGGGAATGGGAACGACCGAAGAGTGAGAGGGGAGATGGCCGCGGAGGGCGCCCAGAGGTAAAGAGAACGACGAGATGGTTTGGCAACTGAAAGTTGTACAAGTTTATAAATTAAACCGTTGTGCCAGACTTTGTCGAAGGCTTTCGCTACATCGAAGAAGACAGCGCCCTTGTAATATGTTCAGTGATGCGGCGGACTTGATGGACGCATGAGTGTTTGGCACGGATGCCGAACTGCTCGTCTATTAAAATGCCTCTGGAGACTATAGCGTTCCGTAGGCGAGCGAGGAGGAGGCGTTCAACTTGACTTTTTTTTCTAACTACTGGCTACTGTTGTTGGCCGCAGATGGCCTTTACAACACGCGGACTAACTTTTGCTGCGGTGCTGCTTGCACTCTTCAGCGAAAAGTTGGGGCGGTTTGCGCAAGGGTGTCCTAGACACGAACCTCGGCTTGGGCAACCGCTCTTAGAAACTAAAATTTGTATCTAACTAAATTTTACCGCCGTTTCGGAAAATGGCAAAGGCGTTCTGAAGAGAAGAAACGGCAAGAAACTCTTCAGCACTCGCCTATTATTATTTAAATCTAACTAGTCGAAGCGCCCGGGTATATTAGTGAACCGGCGGCGACGTATTCTGTATATATTTCTATAATCTGTGTTCGCGGACGCGAGCGCTGAAGGCGCTTGAGCTTTGAGCCTGCTGGTTATATCATCGTCAGAGTCAATTATGACGTGCCTCGGATATCTAAACGGTCCTAAGGCCCCTCTAATGGGAGCATAGTTGGAAGATTGCCTAATTAGGGGATTGGGGTGGAGGGCTGCCGACTCAAAGTAGCGTTTAGACGCATCTTTGATGAAGGCTTTTATGGTCGGAAGCTCGAAATCACTATGGAGATCGATGTTACGCATATAGTACGAAGCGCCGACTGCGCCTCGCATAAAGCGATTTTGTAAGACTTGCAAGGAAGTAGTGTTGGTGTGACCAAACGCTACGCTCGCATATGTGAGTATGGGCCGAATACAAGTTTTGTAAAGCGTCACCTTATTTCTAAGAGACATTTTACTGTACTTGTTTAACATTGGCTTAAGACGACCGAGAACGAAGGCTGCTCGATCTCTTACTCTTTTAATGTGGGCTCTGAAATTAAGACGAGAGTCTAAAGTGACCCCTAAATATTTGACCTTTTTAACCCACGGAATGGGTTGGCCATATAGGTGGACTGGGGTGAGTTGCCTAGTGACCTTTACCGATTTTCGGCCCCGGGCGAAGTGCACTGCTGCACTTTTCTCGGGGTTAACCTCGATTCTCCACTTCCGAAACCAATCGCCCTAAGGCGTTGGCGGCAGACTGGAGGGCCAGGCTTATACGACGGACGTGTCGGTGAGAACAGTAGAGCGCCGTATCGTCCGCAAAGAGCGCCACATTAACGTTCGAGGGACGAGGTATATCGTTTGTGAATAGGGAATAGAGTAAAGGGGAAAGCACGGAGCCCTGGAGGACACCTGCACCTATGGGGTGGGTTCAACTTGACTTGTACTTCGGTTTCTTTATATACTGAACTGTGAAGGAAACTTCGATAGCGCGATGTAGGACGCGTGACGTCAGCTTTGCTTGTAGCGGTACGATATGGTCCGCTACACATTCAACTTAAAAAAGGACGAATTTACATACAAAATTTTAATCCCTATTTTAGAATTTTGCAATTATGACAAAAACCTCTGTACATAATTTCAAGTTTATAGACACAAAATAACTGAAATCTTATACAAATTTTTTCTTCATACAATTTTGTCATTTATTTTATAGTTGAGTGGAAAAGACTAACACCATGTATTAACCCGCCTCGTCCCATCCGTCCGGTATTCATATGTGCAATTATAAAAAAAAATTAACAATCAAAAATGCACGCAGGCGGACACGGGTGCGTCCAATTGTTTAGTTATAATCTGATAGCGTTTAATTTAGTCAGTTGATCGTCATCCACAGTGTTGATTGTACATGTACATACATACATATGTGTATTATAGTAATTTACAAGTGTTTATAGATAAAACATGAGCAGTAAAAGTGTTTTATCTTTTGGAAGACTTTTTTCTTTAGTAAATTTAAGGTTGGTTTAAGTAATGTTTATGTTTTTTTTCGATTTTTTTTAATTATTCAAGGTAAGTACACTTTTTTAACATTCCGTGAATATGATTTGTGCTTTGTTTATCTATATTATTTACAAAGAATTTATACCACTAAGGTGGCAAACAAGCTTACAGTCCGCCTCATGTAAGCGGTCACCGTAGCCCATGGACGCTAGCAACACCAGGGATATCACTCGCGCGTTGACGACCCTTCTGAAATCGAATAGCTCGTTTCTTGAAAAACCCCGTATTGTAGTCAAATAGTTTTAGCTTGTTTGGTGGTACAAAGTATGTGTGGGAAAATTAGCAAACTTTTATAAAATTCTTTTACCCTTTATAAAGTTACATTATAACCTACCCGGAGTTTCGTCACATAAGTATCTTTAAGTACCTTGTCTAAATATTTTTTGCGGTTACTTTTACCGATTTGAATTTATAAGCCATCGTTCATAGATAAATTTAGGTCTGCGTACTATTTTATATAATATGCCTTGATATATCGGCATATTTGCATACGCCTCGGGTGGCGCTGTATTGTCCCAAAACAGCGAAAGTTTATACGTGAATTCAAATTGTGATTAGCCCGTTAAAAATAATTATTCTCACAGGAATTAATACTCATGCTGACAAAACGTATTCGACACACACGAGGTCTCACAGGAATAAATATCCATAGAATTACGAAACATATTACGTAAAAGCATACATTTTGTTAAATACTTAAACATGATACCTATATAGACATAATAGTATGAGGTTCTAAAAGAAGGGAGGCAACGCGCTAGTAATGCTCTGGTGTTGCAAGCGTCTATTATTCGCCACCTTAGATATATAAAAAAAAACATTGCCAGGAAAAAACGAGCATAACAAGTCATAAAAAATAAAAGTTCGAAAAATCGAACTTCCGCATTAAATTTTCCGTACCGTAACTTATAACGAACATAAAGAGAACTAAGCATATTCCTAACAAGCTTAACTGCGGTTAAGATTTTTTCTGCGGTTTGACCCACGAAAAATCTACTACCGTGGAAACTCTCAATCAAGATAAAGAATATCCTATTTTATTTTCCGTTTTTCCAGCGATAGGTACTCCGTAGTTATGTGACAAAAAGGTGTGTCCTTTTTAAAACATAAGTATAACAGCATATCATGACCTATGTATTGAAATAGATATTTACCTGAATATATCAACTTAAGAATTTTTCATAAAGATAAGCATAAATTGCAGTGGTTTGTGATTTGGTGTTTTTAATACTATAGTGTACAACGCAAAGTTAGCTCTAAAACCGCCAATCGATAAAGAGGATAGCCGTTTGGTACAATTTAGATTAAAACAATAATTTTGAGCCGCAGCTTTTGAAAATATTTCTTTTAGGAGAGTTATGACGTCATGAAGTTTTTGTATGGCCCTTAAATATTTTTTTTAAAAAACCATTAATGTGGGGTATTTAATTAAAGGGTTTTATGTGCAGGGTCTAAAAATATACTACACTATTACCTTTCGGCAACTTGTTTGCTAGAAACTGCCGAGCTGTCCTGTATAGAAGTTGAGCATCTCATTGTTGTGAGTGTATACAAGCCGCCTTGTGCAATTTATGATAATTTTGAATTAGTTATGGAAGAAGTGCTGAATAAAATCAGCAATTCCAATAAACAAATCATTGTTTGTGGAGACTTTAATATAAACATTTTGGAAATAGCTCATCAAGCACCAGATTGCTTGCCTTATTTCAGTCTTTTAATTTAAATGATTTGTTTTGTGAACCAAATAGAATTGCTGTATCCAGTGCCACTTGCATCGACAATATATTTACTGACATAAAAACAATTTAAAAATCAATTATATGCAATCTAGAGTCAGATCATTGTGGACAGTAAGAAAGAAAGAATAGTATTACTAAAAAGGAAATTAAATTTATACTAATAACAACTAAACGGGTTAAATCATTTAAATCTAACTTAATGCATAAACTTCCAGATTTGCTTTATAATAGCGACCCAAAAGATATGTACAATACTGTTCTTGACACTATTACTACAGAGTATAATAAAATATTTACTGCAAAAAAAAACTTATTTCCAGTCGCTTTAGTTTTAGTGGATGGGCTACCCCAGGTATTCATAAAAGTAGGCGTAAACTGTACGAATTATATAAAGAAAAAACATATAATAATAGCCAAATATTTAGGGAATATTTAAAAAAATACTCAAAAACCTTTAAAAAGGTCTGTGGTCTGTCTTGTTGCAAAAGCAATTCACCTCAGACATAAAGTAAAAAATTCAACAAATAAAATAAAAACTACATGGAACATAATAAATAATGAAACTGGTAAAGCTAGGAACTCTTGTCAGGACTTTGAGTTGATTGTAGATTGTAGAAACCCCCCCCTACAAAAATAATAATTCCTAATGGCGTCTAATGGGGTGATTTGGACCGGTACATTGTGAACCTAAGTAACCCTGATTCTAAGAAGGTATGAGTTTAGTCAGTCACTAGCATGGCGAGTGAACTTTGATTTTAAGATTAAATACTACATAATATTACTATCTAAGCCCTAAACATTTCTCTCAACTAACTTGTCGCACACGAGTGATGTACCAAACTAAGATAGCTATTATAATACGTCCTGATAATGATTTAAATTATTATCGTCACACTGACCTTGAATAAGTAGATTTCTAACACAATAACCTTCCTCATAACTACCCTTATTTACTTTCAATTAATAGCTATTTAAATCCTGTCAAAGAGTAAGCCTTTCATAATTTAGTTTCTATTACTTTTTTTATTTATTTAACCTTACAATATGCCAGTAAAACGAAAATAAGAAATTAAGATTTCCTTTACAGTTCGCGACAATAAACAAAAAGCATATGGGACTACTGTTGGGATCGAACCACGGCCCTTCGTATGCTTATCAAACGTTATAACCACTACACCAATTGATCGACAAATGATTTATTGAATTTAACCTAATATTTCTGCACCCTGAAGATAATTCCCTTTGTTTGCTGTAAAGGTGGTAAACAACCATACGGCCCTATAATAAGATATTTTTCACAAGGTACTATTTAGTCTTCATGTTAGTTCTTCTTACAAACCAAAATCTCTTAGTAAACGTGGAATTTTCAGTATTTACACATCTTACAGATAACAGTGAATAATTCCGTTCTTTGCGTAGGTACAAGAACTTATAAAGGAGACATCATGTGCAACCTTTCTCTTACGAACTTGAGATATTAAGGTAATATTAATAAATGTGGAACAAATTGCGAATAACGTAAAAATTAAATAGAGTTTATTTTAATAATTTGTCACAGTCAATTAAGATAATTATGACGACAGAACGCCAATTTATATGGGTAGGTAACCCGTCTTAGTAGGTACTTTCCTACTATTCAGTCAGTAATGAAAACATTGCTCACTCAAAAATCTAACACTTTAGTCAGATCAATAATAGCCATTTTGAGTGATTAGAACCTTCGCGTTTCGCCGGTAGGTCGGGGTCCCCCCCCCGGCTCATCAGTTATTAAGGGGGGCCCTACCTGGATAATAATACGCTATGATAATAGGATTTTCTATGAAGAAGAATTGGACAGACCCTAGAACAACTAATGTCACCTTTAACAAATCCATGTTTAATATGTTCGGTCAAAGTTTAACTTATGTCGTACCCCGGTTCAGTCATTGTTTCAGTAAGATTACCGTTAATGTTTTTCTTTCTTTTTATATCAAAAGGAGAAAGCAATTCTAAAATATATATTTTTTTATTATCATTGTTTTGGCATAACTTAATTGTTTTACATTTTAAAAATAGACGTAGTAAAATATAAAGAAGTAAATTCAAAAATCTAAAGATATATAATTCTTATTCTATTCGTCTCCATAATGAGTGATTTATTTATTAATAAAACGAACTTCCCAAAAGGAAGGAGTAATCTGTATCCCGACAACTTATCACTCATTACTTTGACGAAAACTAATCCGGACCAATTAATGCTAACAGTTTAGATAGGTAAGTATTGAATAGGTATCTCATACCACTACCTACTAGACACACCAAAATTAAAATTTCTTCTTTATCATTTATATCCTCTGATCCGGATTAGAACTCATAAAATTTAAACTACCTCTTTAACTTTCTTGGAGTAGGGTGGAGCTGAGCTAGTAAGACCTAAAAGTAAACCAGCTCTACTCACACCCTAGTACTCGAGCTTCGCCGTCACGCGAAGACCTGCTCTACTTATTTACTACCCATTCCTGTTCTAATACTGATATTAAAAATGGAGAGATCTTACTATAACCGCGACATCCCTAGGTCTGTTGACGAAGCGTTATCATCAAAGGGTTGTGACCTTACAGTCCCATTAACTACTTTCGAAAGAAACACTTAAACTCACTCATACACTCTTCTCCTTTTAATTAATCTATTTGTCTTTTTTTTACACTGCACCTAGTTCTGTGTTCTTATATGGGAACAGACCTACAACTATTCTAAACCCTCTATCAAAGCGTTCTTCTCAACAGAAATGATTTATCTTTTCATTAGGGATGTATACCTGCAAATAAAAGCAGTGACAGCGGTCGAGGGGCCTTTTAGCTAATGTATAATTAGTGTGTGTGTACTAACAATGCCTACCCCCAACCTAAACAGACAACGGCCCCTTTTTAACCTGCCATCACTAATGTCCTTTCATTTGCTGGTGGAAACGATTTTTAACACACTGAATGAGACAATGAGATAGAGCCGTGTGTATAACCCTTCTCAAGCCCTAAAGGAGTACCCATTAATTGATTATTAAGTTTCTATTAGGCCAAGATTCCTTGACAAGAAAATAAAATAATAAACTGGCAATTCTGGACTCTCCAATTAGGCCAAAAGTCATCTAAGGATGGACTTAGGGCCCTGCGTTGCAAGGTTCATTAGACGAACCCGACACCGTCGGTCCACCAAACTCTTTTTTTTTCCTCTGAATTTTTAGTTTTATTTCAATTCTATTTTATATTTTTTTTCCCTGAAGGAAAACAAAAATATCCTTTAATCAACAAGCATATTAAACTAAAACACTTCATGTATAAGGAATCTTATGGCCGTACTCTCTTTCCTATACCTACTATGCCTAAAGCTCCCTCCCCTTATTAACTAAATAAATCTAGCTGAAAATGTCCCAAAATATGTTTTTTCCACTCTTACATTCTCTTCAGGCTTATTTTCCGAAACATTTCACCCCCCTAAATTTAATAATCAGTCCCCATAAATTTTTCACTCTGCTGATCCAGGTCCCTGACCTTACAAACTAAATAACGTGATACTGCCCCTAACACAAGCATCTTACCCTGGACCAAACAAAGCCGCCTGAAGCCTTTTCAAACAGACCTACGCTAAAATTAAATATCAAATACATAAATATATTTTTTTCCCTACTCCCTTCCCCAACCCTATGGTAATGTATTAAGTGTTTTTTTACATAATGCTTTTACTTTCCCTCAATCTGAAACATGTCTGCCCAGGTTCAGAACCTGTCCATGCCTCAGATGCACCACTGATTCCTGGATATAGCCCTCCGGACCTGATTTTCCTTCATATCAAACGATATGTCAGTCACAAATCCGAATATTCAAATATCGGTAACCTAATACATATTTGTCATAAAAAACCGTATAGTAGGTTATAACTCTATAAAGGAAAATCTTTACTCAATCTGTAAAGCACTAAATTGAGTGCCCAGTAAATCGTACAAAATGGTAATTTACAATTATCACGGTTAGGTAAAATTCGAGAATAATAATTAAACCCGGCGCCATGTTTTTAAAATCGTCAACGTTTCGTATCGTTTTATGCACATTTAATCAACCTTTTAAGTAATTCAAGTAGTTATCTATTAAATCTTATGATTAAATAAAATTCTTAAAATGAGATAGTGAAACTCTAGATATCCTATGTACGGTTTGCCACAACATCAGTATGTGATTTGTGTACCTAAACCATCAGCACATAACCTGTCTCTCATCTCTAGGTATTAATTTACAATTTTCACATACGAAACATATTTTGGGATCACACAAGAAAAGTAAAACAATGGTTATAATTAATAGTTTACCTACCCAACAACAATTCATATAGAAACTCTTCAAATGAATTTCTAGATAAATAGCTGTACTCAGAAGGAATTTAAATGCTTTAATTATTTCCTCTGAGAAATAAAACTAATCTACTCACTAAGAAAAATTATCGATGGGCGGGAAGACGCCGACAGCGACGACGCCAAACTTGACCACTCCTAACAACTTCACGGTTACACACGGGTACACGGTTCGATGTTAATTCAATGTAAATAACCACTTAAAGTTTTATTATTTATTCACATTTGCACTTTGTAATTGCAAACACTATTTATTAAGAAAAACGCGGGAAGCACAGTCTTTAACCGATATTTGTCAAAACTCTATTTAAGAATGCGGAAGGTGGGACGCTTTCCGTATTACTCGACTCAAAAAAGGCGGGAAACACTCCATTATGCAAAATCGCGCGCGTCACTCACGAATTTTGAATTTCGAATGGGAGAGAGAGGACTCTGTCACGACAGTCTCCAGCGCCGTGGCGCCAAAATCAAGCGAGCGAACGATTTCTTTTTTATCTCTTTTACACGCACTAATAAGGAAATATCCCTATTTCCTGTATTTTTTTATTTCGTCTTCAAACAGGTTTTGTGACGTCATCGCATGACATGGTCACTGGACGATCGTACGATTCGAGCGTAAAGTATTATTATTATTTTAACACCGCTGTACTGTTTTAAGCTACTTTACCATGCAACGAAACAAAATCTACAATAGACATATATCCAATGCAGCGCTGTCTTATCTTTTACCGCGCAATTATTTCGAACCTTAATTTATGTTTATCTATTTATAATGTTTGACTATCTTATTTTTGTATATCCAACAGATAATTAGACCTATAGCTACTTATCTATGAATATATTAAGTATTCAATTAAATCCCACATAATGGTACGCTATATAGGTAGTTAGACATAATTTTGTTCTAGGGTAGACTGGAGTACACTACAATTTCCCCCTAACAAGTTGCAACTGTACACCTATCAGTTGGAACTTGTTGCACTATACAGTTAGAATTTTCATCGACGTTTAGATCTAGTTAACATTGTTAAAATTCGCATTGTCTATTGTTAGAAACAAAATAAATTCACTGGTGTATTACCGCTCTCATTTTAACAAAATAAAAATCTTTATATTTCTTTCCTATAGATATGTATATATCTCGACTACACGCCTGTAACTAAGTTATATCTATCCTTCATGTGTTCAATTGTATAAACAAATTACTCTAAATATAAAAATTTGCGAGTAACTCTCTATTGAATAACCTACAATATTTCATAAATCTCAGCTCTTTATGGTCAGTTTTAATTATCACTTTAGTTAATAAGTCTCAAATTTCCCTATGTCACATATAACAACCCATATTCCTTGTTTAATAACCGTCCATCTCAACTCAGGCCCCTTTGACGATTTACTACAATATCCCAAAATTCTTATGTCAGTTCTCATGCCTTTCGTATCAATGATATGCCCTAAAATTTTTAATTTCAGTACAAACAAATAACATTTGGTTGAATCACAAGCCAACCCGGTTTTTGTAGTTTCTCTAGCATTATATCTAGATGTTCTAAATGTTCTTTCAAATCTCAATTTATAAGGATAATTCAATCAACTAAATAATTCACAGGAAATTATCGAAAAGCTAAGCCAGTATCTCTTATATTGTCTTTAAAAAAAATAGAATTTGAAATTACGCATTGTTAAGATCAATGTTACTAATATATCTAACACTTTGAAAAAGAATTTAATATGTCTCTACCAATTTCACTTTAATTGAATAGGTATAATAATTCGCGCGACCTAATCTTCCGGAAAGCAATTCACTATATTAAAATTATTTTTACTCACGGAATTTATTTCTAATCCTGCATAAAAGTTATCCTCAGAATTATCTCCAGATAAATGTACAGCAAGTTCAATCAACTCATTACCCTGTATGCAAATCACATCCTGAATTATTTAATTTAAATGAACATTAGTCCCATTAAGCGTTATTGTAAACTCAACTTTGGTAGGTTCCATTTTCAATATTACCTTATGGTTTTGAATCCTATCAAACCCCAATATTAATGATTTTATCAATTTTACAATTATTTAGAAAGTTGACTCTATAAAATGATTCTCAATCCTTAAAAACAAAACTATTAGCTTGTTGGATTTTAGAACTTCGCTAACCTACTGAGCCCCTAATCAGCAAGTATCTAACTGGAACTATAGTGATGTCTAAGTAGACCTTTGTACCTGTTAATAAAATCCTTATTAACACAATTCATATCACTCTTAGTATCTATCCAACACCTAACATCTTTCCCTCCATATATTCACTTACAGCTCACACTTCACAACATCCTCATCAAATTCCACTTTTTTTTTCCTTTTTATTAAGCTAAAGAAAACCCATTCACATGCTTTAAAAAGTCAATAATACCTATTGTTATAGCTACTTTAAATGTTAAACCTTACAACTTACAGCTCTTATTGACCCTAACCTTGTAATGAAGTAATTTCAACTTAACAATTACCCTTACTTATCTCTACGCCTGCATAATGAAAACTTCTCTTAGAATTCTCTCGAGTCATAGACTATCCCAAAGAAATAAACCTATTTTTGTTAATATTTCTTATCCCCTATTACCAAGAATAGAACTAGTAGTCCTTTAGCATATAAAAGATATAGCAAATAAAAGAATATTATTCAATATTTATAAATAACCCATATAACTTTACCCTGGTCCTTATGCAATCTAACACAACACTTAATCTTGGAATGTAAATACATTCTTATTTACATCCAAATTAAAATATAACAATCAAATTTACTACCGGCAATTTATGATCATAAGATTACCAAACAAGTTAAAGATCAAAGATCAGGTACGCTAGTGGGTCAATCTGGATATGATTAATTAAGTAATCAAAATATAAAACCATGAAAAGCATCACATTATTATTATAAATAATAATAGTGTAACAAAATTTGTTATTAAACATGTCATACATTAAGAAGGTGTGAACATTTATTTGGTTTATAGTTTATTAATATATATTTAAATTCAAATAAGTTTGTTAACTCAAGACGATTTCAAAAGCAAAAAATTTATATTTTGTTTAACAATTAAATTTTAATAGGGTCATTTGTGAAAGATATTCCAGGCTAAACAAACCTTGTATTAATAGTAATAGCTGAAAAATAAAAATTCTGAAGAAAGCTCTGTGCACAGACACACTCCGAAGAGAGAGAGGTATTACAGCCCATTAAACCACATACAAAGGAACGGATACGACGATCATAATTTCAGGCAATATAGCCAAATCCAATTCCAGTGTCAATACAATAATACAAGGGCACCTCTCGTGTCAAGCACGCACCAAAGTGCAAGTATAATCATTCAATATCCATATTCGAGGACAGCTGTCCTTGGTAATGTAAATAAAAATAAGGAATAAATCCTCAACCCACTTATAAAGGGTTATTAATAGTTATGATTGCTAATATCCAGTTACACCTGACGCAATCAGAAGATAACACAGTGCATCAACACACTCCGAAGAGCGAGACGTCATATAGGCCAAATAAATAAACCACTTGCAAAGGAACGGGTATGACACATTTAGTCAAGAGCATTTATTACCCCTCCGCTTCCAATGTCAAGGGAACAGAAAACAGGCACGCCTCGTGTTGAGCACACTCCGAAGAGCATATAAAATATTGCATTGCGCCAGTGTAAACTTAAGACGATTTTCAACTGTAATCAGTAATTGTTGCAGATCAAAATTCATAATTCAGCTTTGTAAGCTACCATCAACTCAGCCAGGTTGGCAACATCATAATAGATTCAAACATATGCGTAGTTATAATAAGTTTAACAGTGTTGGTATAATCATTTTCGACATCAACATAGATGCACCCATAGTATATGGTAAATAAAGTTTGTAGTATGATCATTAACAATGGTATAGATAAAACCATAAAATATTGTATATAATTTGCATTAACACCATCAACATCCATCCAGATGTAACCATAACATATGGTTAATATGATTTGTAATAGCATCGGCATCCAATTTGGTGCAACCATAAAATATGGTCAATATCATTTGTAATAGCATTGGCATCCAAATTGGTGCAACCATAAAATATAGTCAGTATAATCTGCAATAGTATTGGCATCCAAATTGATGAAACCATAATATATGGTAATTATAATTTGCAATAGCATTGGCATCCCAATAGATGCAACCATAAAATATGGTAAATATAATTTGTAGTAGTATTGGCATCCAACTTGATGCAACCATAATATATGGTCAATATAATTTGCAATAGCATTGGCATCCCAATTGGTGCAACCATAACATATGGTAATTATAATTTGTAATAATACTGGCATCCAAATTGATGCAACCATAATATATGGTCAATATAATTTGTAATAGTATTGGCATTCAACTTGATGCAACCATAATATATGGTAATTATCATTTGTAATAGTATTGGCATCCAAATCGATGCAACCATAATATATGGTAAATATAAATTGCAGTAGCATTGGCATCCAAATTCGATGCAACCATAAAATATGGTAAATATAATTTGTAACAGTATTGGCATCCAATTTGATGCAACCATTATATATGGTCAACATAATTTGTTATAGCATTGGCATCCAATTTGATGCAACCATAAAATATGGTAAATATATTCTGCAATAGCATTGACATCCAAATTGATGCACCCATAGAATATGGTCAATATAATTTGTAATAGTATTGGCATCCAACTTGGTGCAACCATAACATATGGCAAATATAATTTGTAATAATACTGGCATCTAAATTGATGCAACCATAAAATATGATCAATATAATTTGTAACAGTATTGGCATCCAACTTGGTGCAACCATAATATATGGTCAATATAATTTGTTATAGCATCAGCATCCAATTCGATGCAACCATAATATATGGTAAATATAATTTGTAACAGTATTGGCATCCAACTTGGTGCAACCATAACATATGGCAAATATAATTTGTAATAATACTGGCATCCAAATTGATGCAACCATAAGATATGGTAATTATAATTTGTAATAGTATTGACATCCATATCGATGCAACCATAATATATGGTAAATATAATCCGCAATACCAATACCAGAATCTGAACAGATGTGACCATACCTGATGGCAAATATAATAACTTGTAATTTTCAATTTCATCCGGATAGACGTGACTGCATCACTGCACTTAAATATGAGTTGCAATACCATTATTAACATGATATGAATAATCATAACCATCAAATGGACCTAACATATATACATAGTAGCATCCATGTTGATGTCTATTAGTGGAATACCTTTCACATTTCCCTAAGATAATCGCTCGTATCTTCAGTCAAGGCGCTTCATCACTACCACCATGGTCAATGACCATCAACTGGACGTTAATCAGTCGCAGACATCACCACAAAATTATTTGTAAAGAGGAAACTCGAATAACGATATAAATTGATATCATTAGCCATTCGAATTTTTGAAACTATGAGAAAAGCGACTTTCGTGCATATAATTATATAGCACATAATATTGAGTGTTTATTAAAACAACAGAAGCAATTTAACCAACTGAATTGAATTAAAAGGAAAAAGCAATATTTATTACATCTTTATAAAACATTTTGGAAAGTATGTACTTGTGTACATACATATTTCTTAAATTATTAAATAACTTCAAATTACTTAAACACGATTGATAGTCCAGATCATAACCATTTAGGTAGAGTACAGCACTCAAGACTCCAGCATTACACATGCTGTTGGCAGCGACCAAAAACTTCGTCATCGTTTCAACGGCTTGACTTAGCCATATATAGACGATGTACAGTCTTTAGCAACGCCATAATCCGACACAGCAATTATTTTTATATGCTATGATGACCTATTCGCCTTTTCAGTTTAAGTTCACCGTATCACTATCACCACGGTCAATAACATCCAAATAGATATAGTCTAGTTGCAGGCAAACACCTACAAATAAGCTCATGTAAGTGTCGTACTTGAACTATCCACAATCACAGTGGCCGTCATAACCATTTAGATAGAGTCCAGTGCCCAATAAACTCCAGTACACATATGACTGTTGGCAGCGACCAAAAACTTCATCACTGTTTCAACGGCTTGGTCTAGCCATATATAGACAGAGTCCAGCTCTCAGCAACGCCATGATCCAAAGCGGCCAAGGGCAACAAAAAGGAACAAAACATAGTAGGATATTATTAACCTTATCAAGCTGTTGCCAAACGAATGAAGTTCCACTAAACAATTAAGTCAGCTCCATACTCCAATCCACTGTTTATGTCAACCTTGTTTCCAATGTTGTGCCAGAGGTCACAAGGTCTTAGTATGACGCGACGCGGAGATATATCTTGTACTAAGGACCACTATTTTGTTATTTCACACATAAATCCCAACTCTTTCTTCTAAGTGAGTTCGAGACTTATTGTTACCGTAGAAATATCAGTATAGTGAAATCACTAAATTGGCATGATTCGCATGAATCGAAAGTGAACTCTAGTGTAGCAATGGGGGAAAACCAACTCAGTAAAGTCACCACTCTGCTACCTCACACATACATCCCAGCTCTTTCTTCTCAGTGAGCTCAAGATCTATTTGTAACATAGAACCACCAAAACAGTAAAAATCCTTGAATTGGTACATAGCACAAAAAATCTTAACATTACTTTTAAGTAAGTTTAAAACCCATTGGTTATTTATAAAAAAATAAGACCCGATTAAATAAATAAAATTTCCCCCTCCAATTTACGTTGATTAATCCTCTTAAAGTATCAGTCATTGGTTTCCAAGATAACTCATTTGGTTCGAAATTGGATCTCTACGGAAAATCCAATTCTAAGAATAAATTCCAAATTCTTATTAATAATCAAATTTAGTTTGTTACCTATACCTATACAGTAGATTTAAGAACGAAGTCGACCGAAATGCCTAATTATTCATAACCTATAACCCAACTGGGTTCTCCTCTTTTTTTTTTCCTCGAAGTTTCATCCACTCGGCAACAGTAAATGTATATTTTAAATTCAGATGAGACTATTAAAACTGTTTTAAATTTTATTAAATTTTTCTCTGTTCACCTTCTTAACAAAAAAAATCATGTTATTCATCGGCTCTAAGTAGCCCTAATTGCCCACTAACATGCCCTTTCATTTTAGATTATTATTACCTATGAAAATATATTAATAAAAGTGTAACTATGTGTGTCATTTGCATAGGACTCTGATCGTACAAATTTCATACTATTTTAACATAGATTCCCCCTTTCCCAGAATATTTCTAAACCATAAACACATTGTCAAAGTATTGTATATATAAGTTTTATATATAAAAAAAGGTCAAAATTAAATCTAAGAAAAACTAAAATAAAAAACTATTTATTACTTTCTTTCAATAACGACAAGTAGAGTTTCGTAACACAATAACCACCCTTTCCCCCTTAAAGTGAAGACTTTACAAAAATTTACATTCTAAAACCCCCCCTCTAACTGTAAATGTACCTGTATGGTATTAATTCACCTGATAACGTTAAATAAAATTCTATAATTATCTTTGTATTATTTACTTAGGGAAACATTTGTACACACCACATAACCATGTATACGTAAAATAAGTAAAAGAATAGTTTCTTAGTTAGTCTTTAACCTCTATTTACCCTTTAACTGATATCACATGACTTACGAACACACACACACACACATAACTTCCTAAAATCAATAATAGAGATATCACATGACTTACAAACATACACACGTAACTTCCTTAAATCAATACATACTACTTAGAATCCAATGTCCTAAATGTAACTATTTCTCGTAACAAATTTTAGCCGAACGATGTCCTCACCTCAGTGCTTTCCAACCTAAGGGTCGCTGTTCATAAAACCTTAAGAACGCCTGCCCAACTCATTCAACCTGTACAGTATTATTGTTATTAAAGTCACTAAAATGTCTACTTAAAAAAATAAATTATTACGTATTAGCTTTAATCAAATCTTTGTTTTCTTAATTTCAAACACACTTCCCTGCCAATAACCGGCCAAACTCATTTTAATGACCTTCCATCCATTTCACAACAACAAAATGTAGGCTTTTACAAGCCTATTTTAGTCCTATAACCTATCCTGGTAACGGCAACACATAATGTAGAAACTCCCCCCCTTTAAATGAAGAATAAGTCCTAATGGAGTGATCATGGACCGCTACATTGTGATCCTAAGTAACCCTGATTCTAAGAAGGTATGAGTTTAGTCAGTCACTAGCATGGCGAGTGAACTTTGATTTTAAGATTAAATACTACATAATATAACTATCTAAGCCCTAAACATTTCTCTCAACTAACTTGTCGCACACGAGTGATGTACCAAACTAAGATAGCTATTATAATACGTCCTGATAATGATTTAAATTATTATCGTCACACTGACCTTGAATAAGTAGATTTCTAACACAATAACCTTCCTCATAACTACCCTTATTTACTTTCAATTAATAGCTATTTAAATCCTGTCAAAGAGTAAGCCTTTCATAATTTAGTTTCTATTACTTTTTTTATTTATTTAACCTTACAATATGCCAGTAAAACGAAAATAAGAAATTAAGATTTCCTTTACAGTTCGCGACAATAAACAAAAAGCATATGGGACTACTGTTGGGATCGAACCACGGCCCTTCGTATGCTTATCAAACGTTATAACCACTACACCAATTGATCGACAAATGATTTATTGAATTTAACCTAATATTTCTGCACCCTGAAGATAATTCCCTTTGTTTGCTGTAAAGGTGGTAAACAACCATACGGCCCTATAATAAGATATTTTTCACAAGGTACTATTTAGTCTTCATGTTAGTTCTTCTTACAAACCAAAATCTCTTAGTAAACGTGGAATTTTCAGTATTTACACATCTTACAGATAACAGTGAATAATTCCGTTCTTTGCGTAGGTACAAGAACTTATAAAGGAGACATCATGTGCAACCTTTCTCTTACGAACTTGAGATATTAAGGTAATATTAATAAATGTGGAACAAATTGCGAATAACGTAAAAATTAAATAGAGTTTATTTTAATAATTTGTCACAGTCAATTAAGATAATTATGACGACAGAACGCCAATTTATATGGGTAGGTAACCCGTCTTAGTAGGTACTTTCCTACTATTCAGTCAGTAATGAAAACATTGCTCACTCAAAAATCTAACACTTTAGTCAGATCAATAATAGCCATTTTGAGTGATTAGAACCTTCGCGTTTCGCCGGTAGGTCGGGGTCCCCCCCCCGGCTCATCAGTTATTAAGGGGGGCCCTACCTGGATAATAATACGCTATGATAATAGGATTTTCTATGAAGAAGAATTGGACAGACCCTAGAACAACTAATGTCACCTTTAACAAATCCATGTTTAATATGTTCGGTCAAAGTTTAACTTATGTCGTACCCCGGTTCAGTCATTGTTTCAGTAAGATTACCGTTAATGTTTTTCTTTCTTTTTATATCAAAAGGAGAAAGCAATTCTAAAATATATATTTTTTTATTATCATTGTTTTGGCATAACTTAATTGTTTTACATTTTAAAAATAGACGTAGTAAAATATAAAGAAGTAAATTCAAAAATCTAAAGATATATAATTCTTATTCTATTCGTCTCCATAATGAGTGATTTATTTATTAATAAAACGAACTTCCCAAAAGGAAGGAGTAATCTGTATCCCGACAACTTATCACTCATTACTTTGACGAAAACTAATCCGGACCAATTAATGCTAACAGTTTAGATAGGTAAGTATTGAATAGGTATCTCATACCACTACCTACTAGACACACCAAAATTAAAATTTCTTCTTTATCATTTATATCCTCTGATCCGGATTAGAACTCATAAAATTTAAACTACCTCTTTAACTTTCTTGGAGTAGGGTGGAGCTGAGCTAGTAAGACCTAAAAGTAAACCAGCTCTACTCACACCCTAGTACTCGAGCTTCGCCGTCACGCGAAGACCTGCTCTACTTATTTACTACCCATTCCTGTTCTAATACTGATATTAAAAATGGAGAGATCTTACTATAACCGCGACATCCCTAGGTCTGTTGACGAAGCGTTATCATCAAAGGGTTGTGACCTTACAGTCCCATTAACTACTTTCGAAAGAAACACTTAAACTCACTCATACACTCTTCTCCTTTTAATTAATCTATTTGTCTTTTTTTTACACTGCACCTAGTTCTGTGTTCTTATATGGGAACAGACCTACAACTATTCTAAACCCTCTATCAAAGCGTTCTTCTCAACAGAAATGATTTATCTTTTCACTAGGGATGTATACCTGCAAATAAAAGCAGTGACAGCGGTCGAGGGGCCTTTTAGCTAATGTATAATTAGTGTGTGTGTACTAACAATGCCTACCCCCAACCTAAACAGACAACGGCCCCTTTTTAACCTGCCATCACTAACGTCCTTTCATTTGCTGGTGGAAACGATTTTTAACACACTGAATGAGACAATGAGATAGAGCCGTGTGTATAACCCTTCTCAAGCCCTAAAGGAGTACCCATTAATTGATTATTAAGTTTCTATTAGGCCAAGATTCCTTGACAAGAAAATAAAATAATAAACTGGCAATTCTGGACTCTCCAATTAGGCCAAAAGTCATCTAAGGATGGACTTAGGGCCCTGCGTTGCAAGGTTCATTAGACGAACCCGACACCGTCGGTCCACCAAACTCTTTTTTTTTCCTCTGAATTTTTAGTTTTATTTCAATTCTATTTTATATTTTTTTTCCCTGAAGGAAAACAAAAATATCCTTTAATCAACAAGCATATTAAACTAAAACACTTCATGTATAAGGAATCTTATGGCCGTACTCTCTTTCCTATACCTACTATGCCTAAAGCTCCCTCCCCTTATTAACTAAATAAATCTAGCTGAAAATGTCCCAAAATATGTTTTTTCCACTCTTACATTCTCTTCAGGCTTATTTTCCGAAACATTTCACCCCCCTAAATTTAATAATCAGTCCCCATAAATTTTTCACTCTGCTGATCCAGGTCCCTGACCTTACAAACTAAATAACGTGATACTGCCCCTAACACAAGCATCTTACCCTGGACCAAACAAAGCCGCCTGAAGCCTTTTCAAACAGACCTACGCTAAAATTAAATATCAAATACATAAATATATTTTTTTCCCTACTCCCTTCCCCAACCCTATGGTAATGTATTAAGTGTTTTTTTACATAATGCTTTTACTTTCCCTCAATCTGAAACATGTCTGCCCAGGTTCAGAACCTGTCCATGCCTCAGATGCACCACTGATTCCTGGATATAGCCCTCCGGACCTGATTTTCCTTCATATCAAACGATATGTCAGTCACAAATCCGAATATTCAAATATCGGTAACCTAATACATATTTGTCATAAAAAACCGTATAGTAGGTTATAACTCTATAAAGGAAAATCTTTACTCAATCTGTAAAGCACTAAATTGAGTGCCCAGTAAATCGTACAAAATGGTAATTTACAATTATCACGGTTAGGTAAAATTCGAGAATAATAATAAAACCCGGCGCCATGTTTTTAAAATCGTCAACGTTTCGTATCGTTTTATGCACATTTAATCAACCTTTTAAGTAATTCAAGTAGTTATCTATTAAATCTTATGATTAAATAAAATTCTTAAAATGAGATAGTGAAACTCTAGATATCCTATGTACGGTTTGCCACAACATCAGTATGTGATTTGTGTACCTAAACCATCAGCACATAACCTGTCTCTCATCTCTAGGTATTAATTTACAATTTTCACATACGAAACATATTTTGGGATCACACAAGAAAAGTAAAACAATGGTTATAATTAATAGTTTACCTACCCAACAACAATTCATATAGAAACTCTTCAAATGAATTTCTAGATAAATAGCTGTACTCAGAAGGAATTTAAATGCTTTAATTATTTCCTCTGAGAAATAAAACTAATCTACTCACTAAGAAAAATTATCGATGGGCGGGAAGACGCCGACAGCGACGACGCCAAACTTGACCACTCCTAACAACTTCACGGTTACACACGGGTACACGGTTCGATGTTAATTCAATGTAAATAACCACTTAAAGTTTTATTATTTATTCACATTTGCACTTTGTAATTGCAAACACTATTTATTAAGAAAAACGCGGGAAGCACAGTCTTTAACCGATATTTGTCAAAACTCTATTTAAGAATGCGGAAGGTGGGACGCTTTCCGTATTACTCGACTCAAAAAAGGCGGGAAACACTCCATTATGCAAAATCGCGCGCGTCACTCACGAATTTTGAATTTCGAATGGGAGAGAGAGGACTCTGTCACGACAGTCTCCAGCGCCGTGGCGCCAAAATCAAGCGAGCGAACGATTTCTTTTTTATCTCTTTTACACGCACTAATAAGGAAATATCCCTATTTCCTGTATTTTTTTATTTCGTCTTCAAACAGGTTTTGTGACGTCATCGCATGACATGGTCACGTGACGATCGTACGATTCGAGCGTAAAGTATTATTATTATTTTAACACCGCTGTACTGTTTTAAGCTACTTTACCATGCAACGAAACAAAATCTACAATAGACATATATCCAATGCAGCGCTGTCTTATCTTTTACCGCGCAATTATTTCGAACCTTAATTTATGTTTATCTATTTATAATGTTTGACTATCTTATTTTTGTATATCCAACAGATAATTAGACCTATAGCTACTTATCTATGAATATATTAAGTATTCAATTAAATCCCACATAATGGTACGCTATATAGGTAGTTAGACATAATTTTGTTCTAGGGTAGACTGGAGTACACTACAAGATGATGCTAGTTTTAAAACAAATTCTGAGGTAGCAGTTGCCTTTGAACAGTTTTTTAAGAATATTCCATTCAAAACAACTGAACATCTAAACTCAAGTCCAATCTTAGCAGAAAAATTTTTAAAAACTAGTGTTCCTGAATGTAACGTTCTCTTTGTATTTAAAAACATTAGTCCTACGGATATCATTCATACATTTAAAACATTAGAAATTAAAAACACCACAGACCTTTGGGGACTTTCTGTAAAAACTATAAATTCAATTATTCATGTTATAGCACAACCCTTAGCCATTATTTTTAATAGTTGTGTTGATAGTGGTGTGTTTCCTAATGAGATGAAACTTAGCAAAGTTATACCTCTTTTTAAATCAGGTAGTTCAACAGATCCTAATAATTTTTGGCCTATTTCAATACTACCTATACTCAGTAAAGTTTTTGAAAAAATCATACTTTGTCAAATGTTAAGCCATTTCTGTATTAATGAGCTACTTAGTAGTAAACAGTTTGGCTTTATGAAAGGCCGTTCCACAACCGATGCAGGAGTGGCACTATTAAAAAATATATATAACGCCTGGGAGGATTCGCATGACGCCCTTGAAGTGTTTTGTGATTTATCTAAGGCATTTGACTGTGTTCAACATGAAAATCTCATCAGGAAGCTACATCACTATGGTATAAGAGACAAAGCTCTCGACCTTTTGACATCCTATATGAGTAGGAGAGTACAGAAAATAGATGTCAACGGTGAAAGATCTCCGGGATCAGCAGTCACTATGGGAGTCCCTCAGGGCTCAATTTTAGGTCCTTTTCTATTTCTTATTTATATTAATGATCTCCCATATAATGTAAAAAACCATGACATTGTCTTATTTGCTGATGACACCTCTTTGCTTTTTAAAGTTAAGTGACGACAGACATATTATAATGAATTAAATAATGCCCTTTCTAAAATTGAAAATTGGTTTAACGCTAATAATTTGTTAATTAATGAGAAAAAAACCAAATGTGTTAAATTTACCTTTCCAAATGTTAGTCAGAGACAGACATGTATTAATATTAATGGCGAGCAATTAGAACTTGTTAATTCAACAGTCTTTCTTGGTATAACGCTGGACTCCAAACTTCAATGGGGTCCTCATATTCATAACCTAGCCAAAAAACTTAGCTCTGCTGTGTATGCGATCAAGAAAATAAGACAATTGACCGATGTCGACACTGCAAAAATAGTATATTTTAGCTATTTCCATAGTTTAATGACATATGGTATCCTGTTGTGTGGTAGCGCTGATGATATAAATACAATATTTTTGTTACAAAAAAGGGCAATTTGTGCTATTTATAAATTAGGATCTAGGATATCTCTGAGGGATAGGTTTAGGGAAGTAAAAATTTTAACTTTAGTGTCACAGTACATATATGAAAATCTTTTATATGTACATAAAAATATCAATAGTTTCAGCAAGAAAAGTGACGTTCACAAAGTAAATACTGGAAGTAAAAATAAGCTGTTGGTGCATGATACACGTCTACACAAAATAAGTAACTCTTTTATGGGGCAATGTATACACTTTTACAACAAAGTTCCCAATAAAATTCAAAATCTATCAATAAGTAAATTTAAATCTTTTATCAAGCAGGTACTTTGTAAAAAGGCATACTACAATATTTCAGACTATGTAAATGATAAAAATCCTTGGAACGGATGATGCTCAATTACAGGATGCATAGGTAAACCAAATTAAAATGGAAATAACATAAAATTGTACGGCTAAAATTTTTATTATTTAAAACATTAATTGTATTTTTAGTTTGTTTGTATTATTGATAGTGTTTTTAAAAGAGTAACTATCGAGTTTCTTACCGGATTCTTCTCGGTAGAAATCAACAACATTGTGAACCGGCGGGAAGGTGGGAGGGTTCAAAAAATAATATTTTATAACTTTGACGATTCAAAAGTGATTGTAAAATCCTTATTTGAATAAACCATTTTAACTTTGACTTTGACTTTGAATTACAAAAAGTATTTTAAAACACACCATGTTCCAAGGGCCCTCCAGATAGAAAAGTATTTTTCTTTATAAAATACATATTTATCTGGAAATTAAATTAAATAAAATCTACCTCATATCCAACCTCGAGAAAGCAAATTTAATTTATGTTTACACGGTGGTTTAACAACCTGTTTCTCAAACTTCAGTATTTTGTTAAAATTTATAGTATTTGTAATCGCCATGGAAGTTCTGGAATATGAAAAGGGGATAGTGGGGATTACTGGGACACCCTCTTAAACCCCATTTACTTACCAATAAACGATAACAGTACTGTGCAGTACAGCTCTATACAAGACTCGTAAAAGGAGCTTAATAAAAATAAAAATTGAAATTTTAAAAATATATTAAATTAAAATAATTCAAAAATTGCTTTCTTGAGGTTTATATATGAGGGTATTACCTATAATTTGAGGTATTTTTTATAAAAAAATTACCTTTTACCCGGAGGAGCCCAAACTTGGTATGTTTGGAAATACTTTTTGGGCATTTAGAAAGATCCGGCTCATAAAGCCCTTTAAACTGTAAACAATTCAGGCTTCTCAGTCAACGCAATAACAAAATACGGCCATTTGCGTCACATATTTTGACGCAAATAAATCAAAATCTATGGGGTACTTCCCTAGGATTATGAAATTTGGCAAGACACAAGATATTACAATCACAAATACAAGAAAAAAACAAAAAAAAACTGATAATAAACCTGTGACACTTGATCTCATAATGGAAGAACTATCTACATATAATAAGTTTGGCCGGGTTTTTGAATTGAATTTTACTCAATCATTAAATCTAAGATAACTCCGTAAACAAACAAAAAAAAATATGCATATAAAGACAGTTAAGATAAAATCTATGTATTTGTTTTTAACTAATATAACCCATAAATTAGTTATGTTTAGAGTTGCGGCAGAATAATGAATAATACTAGGTCAAAGTCGAAAATTTTAATACAGCAAATGTATGTCAATTTTTTAAATACTTTTTAAAGGGTAGGTACATTTTAATAAAACATTTCACTAATAGAAATACTTATAATTAATAACATCAATTACAAAAATTTTAATTTGAGTAATTATTAAACCTTTAAGAATCCCAGTAAATACGAAATCCTCAAAACACGAGTCCAACTCCGCTTGACCCGAGTAAACACAGAAAAAATTAAAGAAACTACAAGTTATCATCGCCTTGTTTGGTAATTGGTACAAAACTTCATGCTCGCACCCATTTACTGTAATTGTATAGGTAATAGGGGTTTTTGAAAATCTTATTCCAAACAGAGTGTATTACAAACAGGCAATTATTGTTTATAAATTACTGTATGTAAAATATTTTTGTTTGTAATTTTATGAGGTATCGGCATACAAACTGTGTAAAAAGTCGGGATATGAGTTCAACATCATTAATAAATATGCTTAGAGTACATGTACTCTCTACATATGAATGTCCTACTCTTTCTTCTTTTCTCTCTAATTTATTTAGACTTTGCAGGACCGTAAATTATGGACGAAGCAAATACACACCAGTATACTCAGTGTCTGTTTCTGAAAAAGGAAACACCGAATAAACTTACCAATCTAGACCCTACGATAGTAAGATAATGCGCAAACTTTAATACATACGTTATTGAGCGACTGACGATCAGAATTCAGCCTTTAATCAATTTTGGTGTCAATTTTCGTAAATGATCTTTCATTTTAACAATATAAGTCTTCTCGCGGTGTCTTATCCTAGCGCAGTGTTTTTTTAACCTTTTTGAATACGTGACCCCTGCAAAAGCATAAAAAATTGGTGAACCCCCAGGACCGTAATAAAACTACCTATTTCAAAGACAACAATGCATTGAAATTTCTTTCCGTTGATATTATACTGGTCGAGAAATCAAGTAGTGCACTTTCTAGACTGAGCTGACAAGATGGAAATCCTATTTTGGAGGCGGTAGGCTATCTCCTTACAAGGATATCTAAAAAACTTATTGAATTTGCTGCTGATGGTACGCTGAAATATAAAACTAGCGTCAGGATGACGACATACGGAGATTATGAAGAGCTTAAAAAAAAGTTTTAAAATAATAATCGCCACTTCCTACCTACGTGATCTAACGTTTTCTTAAATAGTTATAATAGAAATAAAAAAGAGAATTAGGTTTAAATTCAGACATGATTTAGTTATTTGTGTTTAAAAAATAAAAGCATGATTTACCAAATTATTAAAAAATAACACTTACTAAACAAAACTGTGTATTTTGTTGTAGTTTTAAACGTATTTACCTACCTTGTAATCACGACTCTCTGAGCTAGACTTTGCGAGTCCCCAGGGGGTTGCGACCTATAGGTTGAAGAACACTGTCCTAGCAGATGTCAGCAAGCCCTTCACAGAACTTCTCTCTATTTGGTAGTCAACAGAGACTAGCAGTGTCTTTGATAGCCGCCCAGCTCTTTAAGTTGTCACTCCATGATATTCGTCTTCTCGCTCTCTCTCGTTTTCTTTATACATATTTCCCTTCAATGATGTTTTTAATAACTTATATTCTTAATGTTGGTTGGTACACGTGTCCAAAATATGATGTCTTTGTTTCTTAATTGTTACTAATTCTAGCTTTTCATTAATTATATTTAGTATATTTTACATTGTTACGTTACCCTTCGATGAAATCTGTAACATTCTTCTATAGATTCCATAAAGTAACACGGTCCCGCGTCAGGATGTTGTGTTGCTCAGTGATAGATCCAAATTTCAAAACCACTCTGTTTTAATTCAATATTTTCATTTAGAGTCCAACCTATAGATAGACAAATCCTATAGGTCCATCCTAGGTGTCTACTGACAGAACATATTCTTGCCAGCCTTCATACGTCCCCAGTGCTGGGGCACGGCCTACCCTCTTAAGCGAGGGTGATTGGGCCATAGTCCACACGCGGGCCCAGTGCGGATTGTGGACTTCACATACGTAATTTTTTTTTCTTAATGAATGCAGGTTTCCTCACGATGTTTTCTTTCACCGAAAAGCCAGTGGTGTGAGTAAATTAATCAGTGTACTTGAGAATTTTAGAAAAGACTCATTCGTACACGCTCGAGCCTCGGACTTGAAGTGAAATTTAAACCCCTCGGCCTCCACCGACTTACAAGTCTCATTCCATTGCTTTCAGGGGGTTAAAAATAAGGATATAAACTATCATTTAAGGTAAATATTAAAGAAAAATACTGAGCCTTCTACCTGGAGGGGCACAAACTTGGTATGTTTTGAAAATACCTTTCGGATTTTATTGAACAAAGTAGCCCAAAGGTAATAATGTGGTATATTTTTGGAACCGGCCTTCATCAAGGCCTTTCATTTAATACTCCACACGATGGGTTTCTGAAAAAAAAAATTTAAATCCCATACAAAAAAATTATGACACCATAACCCCCTCCCTAAGGGAAACATTTTGAGGAACTGCGGCTCAAAATTATTGTTTTGCCCTAAAGTACCTGTGTGCCAAACGGCTAAACTCTACATTGATTTGCAGTTTTTTTTTGGGTACACCTAGGACTATCTTGAGAGTGGGCAAGAAGGATACTATCATCAGCGTACGTTAAAGTATTAATTATGTATTATGTTCCTTTATTCCTGTTTCTATTCCGTCGAAGTCTTTTTGGAAGATGATTATGGCGTATTTTATACCATAAATTTACCAATAAAGAAACTACGGAATATACAAATAAGGGCATAAAATAGGGGTTGGAAACAGAGGAATATAATTTATACGATATCTTTTTTTAGAAAAAGGTCCACGCGCACGGAGTCGCGGAATTATGATATTGTATACCCACGTCATAAGTCAGTGAGTACAGATTAAGTTCATTGTTAATAGTTATTTGTTCAACAAGTGGGCAAAGTTGTTTTTTGTGAAGAGTGCCAACTTTAAGTCCCGAGCTAGCGAAGTAGTCTATAATATATAGACTACTAACACGAGACCTAAAATAATTTGCTCCCGTGTGAAACATACAATTTTTCACCTCCACCAGTTTGAAAAAATAGGTCTTAGGCACGGAACACACTGAAGGCCATATTAAGCAATAAGTTTATTCTAATTTACAAATACTACCTACTGTACTCTGCTCCTATCAAAAAATAAACAGTAGGTAAGTACTATATAACTATTCTTTTTAAGATTAGCACCTTTTGAAAGTCGCTAATTACCTACATAATCACGGCTGCAAACCCAAGCACAATTTTGTGAGTCATGCCGGTGTATGTATGTTCGTCCGGGAGGATATCTACTATCGCCGTCTTCATAGGCTTGAAGACATGGGCATGTCGATATTGTGGGTGCGCGTAGATCACGGCGGCCACACTCGTATTTATGCGTGTCTGCACAGGTCTCATAGCTGTAACAAGAGAGGTAGGGCACTGCAAGTATTTGCTCGAATAAGCTGCCCGAACAAATAAAGCGGGGCATAGCGAGTACTTGCTCGAATGAGCGGCCCGAACTGTGGAAGTACCTCCACCTTACAGAAAACCGCGGCCACAATAACACTAACATTGAGTAGTGTTGTGTTCCTGGAGGTGAGTAAGGTTGCCAGAGCTCTCTTTGAGGATTCGCTGCGCAGACAGCAGAGGACCGGCGGTGCTTGTTGCTGTCATTGCTCGGCGTAGACGCGGCGTGCTGGTTCGGCGGTCAGGGAGACCTGATGAAACGGCTGACCGCTGGCCGCCCGCAGGTTGAACGGATCCCCGAACCCAGGGATCACTTAATCTCCGCCCTGGGAGGCTGATCCGCCAACCTGTGTAAAGTCTCTGAAGTAGTAGTCGTGCTGGAGAAGGAGACTGGAGTGGACCCGGCTACTACAACAGAGGAGGATCAGGGGCCCTTCCGCCCGCCGTGCCAGCAACCGTATCATCTGTGTTGAGCTTCGGCAGTCTTAGTACCGCAACTTTTTGTCTTCTAAGCTGTCTGTGCAGTGAATCCTCATCCTTAGTCTAAGTAACTTCATAAAAATGGCCAGCACCGCTAAGAAAACCCCATTCACTGTAGTCCCACAATTCCAGAACACTCCCCTCTCCATCTCCAAGAGCATTGGGATCCTTGGCGTTGACATCTCCAGCGATGTTCAGTTTCGAGATCATTTGCTAGACAAGGTAAAGCTGGCGTCCAAAAAGTGAGTTTGACGACTGACAAAGTTCTAGAGCAATATCTTACAGCAGAAGTAGTTCTTTTGGAAGACTAACGCCCACCATCGTGAGTGGCTCAGTTCTCGAACCAATAACAACGCAACGGATATCTGCTCAAAAATTTGCTCTGACCTATGAATTCTCTCAGCTGGTACTTTCTTCAACGAGAATACCTGATAAAGAGGACCATACGAGCTCCTGACTGTACCTTCTTCTGCTAACTACACGTCCGGACGGATATTCCGTCTCAGTGGATGCGCCTTTAGGCTCCTCGGAGCACTGTCTCGTTTGGACTCAAATGTCATGCACACAAACGGATCAATCTGGGCCAACTAATTTGCGTCGTGTGTAGTATTATAAGTCGACAGACTGCGATGGATTACGAGAATTTTATGCATCCTAACCTTGGAGGCAGATCTGCTTTAGCTCAGAAGATCCTGACGTCTGCGCAGCCGCAGTCACCGAGACAATCCTGTCTGGTATGGAATGTTAGTATATTCCTAACCTGTAAGTAGCTGTCGGCGTCAAACAATGACCGTGGTTTAATAGGTTTTGCAGAGAAGCTAAAATTCTTAAGCAAACTGCGTATGAGGCTTGGACCACGGCTAGTAATAATAAGGATCCAAATATTTACGAGTTAAAATGCAAATTAAATTCTGCCTCGAGGTTCAGTAAGAAAACCAGAGCTAAATTTCAATTTATCGACAAGTAGGAGGGCGACATGCAAGCTACACCTCAGAAAGTTGTGCTTTCTAGTCGCTTGCTAAAGCTGCCGAAGAGAACTTATGCCAGTCGTTGTTAGTCATATATTTTTTTTATTTTACTCGTATTATTGGGCAGTCTCTTTGCCTCCAACTCGAATATGAACGACGAAGGCGCTGTACCACCTACTATGCCGTGGTGCGGTAAGACCATTCTGGAAATCTCCATAACATAACGGGAGGTTCGGCAGGCGTGGCTTTCTCTAGACGTTCATAAGTCTAGTGGGCACGACGGTATACCAGAAGTGGTGCTTAAGTGTGCTCCTGAGTTATGTCCTGGACTTACGCGCCTCTTCGCGCTTTTCTACCAAACTAAACAATTTTTGTCTTCGTGGAAGACTGCGAATGTGCACCCGTCGCCCAGAAAGGGCAATAGATTCGCTTGACTCGACTGATGACCGTCTTGTGTCTCTCACTAACACTAGCCATTGAGAGTCAGGGGGAGGCATTGGCATGTAGTCTGGACATAGCGAAGGCGTTCGATCGGGTCTGGCACCAGGGTCTTATATCGAAGTTGCCATCTTACGGAGTGCCCGAAGGTTTGTGCAAATAGATGGCTAGCTTTTTGTCCGGCAGACACATACGAGCCGTAGTTAACGGTAGTTGCTCTAATAGCATGGACATTAATGCTGGTGTCCCGCAAGGCTTTGTGCTGTGTCCTACGCTGTTGCACTATCTACTAGTTTAATTAAAATATTAAACACTAATTGTGTTTTTTTTTTCGTTGTTTACATAGGGTTACAATTTAAAGAACTATATTCGAATAAGTCGATTGGTTTACTATGACATTATGAAGTCCGACCTCTGATGCAGCTTATTACGGTCTTTATCTTACAACAACCGGGGCCAACACCATTGTGATTACCCATTTTCAAGTTTTATTTTGTAAATACTTGTCACCACATTTTATTTTTTAACGAAGTACAAGTATAGTTATATTATTCGTATAATTTAGTAATGGTTTTAATATTTTGTAACCTGACAAAAGCCCCCTGTACACTTTTATCCCCTTATTTAATGGATTGAAATTTTTTTTTTAAAAACCTGAATCACGTATTTTTCGTTTTTGTATTTATAATATAATAATATGAATGAATGTAATTTTTACATCTTATAGCATGAAATAAATTTTGTATGGGAAAAGCCATACAAACTTCCATCGCCTAATTTAAAGGGTGGAGGTTGATATGCCTTAAATCCTGAAATATGTATTATATTATTTAGAACAAGGAGTCCCTATATAAATTTTTAGACCTCTAGCATCAAAATTTACGGAAATCTCATACAAACTTCCATTCCCAGTTTAAGGGGTTAGGGGTAAAAGTTCAAAGTCTTAGATTTTTTCGTTGTTTGTGTGCTAATACTAGCCTACATATCAAATTTTAGCTTTCTAGGACTTCCGAAGGTACCCTACCAATTTTGACGATCGTCAGTAAGTCAGTGATTTATTGGATAACAATAAAATCTAAAGTATAAGAGCTATGCAATAGAAACTTAACATGTTTAATAAGTGACTACTATTGACATCATATTCCGAGGATTTTGTTTAACGCGTATAATCCAAACCCAAGTTACGAGGGTTCAAAAAACGCCGAAGCGCTTCAAAAAAAGGTAAACAGTGCTCTTCCTAGATTAGATTTTTGAGAATATCTCTAAAATAATTTGCTTTTCTAAGTTTTTTCTAGAATCAACAAAACTCGTCTTGCTGGGAGACTTGATAAGTTTCAGTGAACAGAACAGGCAGGGTTTCAAAAAGGCTTTCGCGCCTACTGTGGAAACTCAAGAATTTAATCTGCCTCTAATTCTTTTAAATTTTTAGTAAGAAAAAAATATTCTTATACAGTAGCATCCGTTTATTTTGACATCGAAGAGAATTGACAAACACGTCATAGTAAACGGAAGTCACACAAAGCGTTTTGTGAAAAAAAAAAACCTTTTTTATGTTAATATGTACTATTCTACATATTTACATTAAAAAAAGAGTTTTTTTTAATAGAGAATTATAAGTCTATTTTAATAGAGAAACATAATTTGTATACATACATATTAAATAAAAAAAATTGCGCGTAATGTAATCATTGAGATTTCAAGCCCCCAACCGACCTCGGCACGGTCGTAAAACTATCGTTAGGCGGCCTCGGCATGTACTAACGGCCCCAGATGACGGTCTTGCTGTCCGGATAGCGAGATTAGTCTCTACGACCTCCCCTAATAGGGCCTCCCCCTTAACATGTCGCCGACGTCCCAGCGTTCGTCGGCGCCCGCAAGGATACACGAGGTATAAAAGAGTGCAGGGGCGCTTCTCGCCCCCACTCAATCGCAACCGCACCCGCGTAACGGGGAACTCCCCTCTTGGCGTTGACTCACCTCCGGGTTCGAGACTCACGCCGGTCGAAGGGACGCCCCCCAGAGCGACAACCCAAGCCGAGGCTCCCCCCGCGTGGAGCCCTTGAGCGTTGGACGCTATATGATATTTTAGAGTCTCGCCCCAAAAAGCCTGGAGGAGCAGTAATTGCTGCAACAGCCAACTGCATAGTCAGTCAGAAAAAAAAATTGAGGTTGTCGAATGACCCACGCCAAATTCCTTTGCGAGAGAAGAGTTTGATTCTCCATATTATTTCACCTTTCTCCTCAATCGTAAATGCGTTTAGATGACATTTTTTTCACAGTACATACAATGAAAAACACAAACGACAAACGAAAAACAATTTGTGACCTTCAAGTGTCAATTACGCACTGAGATTCAAAATAAAAACGAGCCAACGAACATTACTGAAAGTGTAATGAATCATATGTTGGTCATTATAACTGGACATAATTTATTAAAAATGGGTCATAATAAGCGACGTCTCACTGTCAGGGAAGTCATTATATCCGACTTTTTTTATAAAGAATTTAATTACGTCATAATAATCGGTTGGTCAGTATAGGCGGTGTCATAATATACGGATTCTACTGTGTTTAAGTTCTTAGTTTTGGAAAAAAAATCCAACGTATTTGTTAAGAACATAAAATACTATTAGATTCCATAAAATATCATTTTTGTACAACATTTGAACCTTAATATAAGTGTTTACTGTCCTCCATGTGTGTTGAAAACAGACGTTTGACACTCGTGAGCTGTGCTCAATACACACTCGACTAAATTACGCCACCGCCTTTGGCTCGGGCTGCAATCCACGACCTCGTCTGTAATGTTCAGCCTAGCTTACTTGTATCGTAATGTACTTTTTTGAAGTGAAAACTTCTTTAGCGACGTTGTGCACTTTTTTTGGTATGGGTAAAAAATGATAAACTCGCGTCAGGTCACGTGTCCTGATCGTGGAAAATTCGTAAGACGGATGGGGAGTAGACAGCTGGCGCGGCGTAGGAGAGGGAGTATCCCCCTCTCTTTCTACGGCGCGGCGAAAATGTATGCCTGCGCCTGCTGTTTCGTTTAGGCGGCGCAGGGCGCTTGCGCGAATGGTCGTGTGTGTTTATGTTACAGCGTGCTACGCGCATCCATGGATGGTGACAGCTGATGGCTCGACCGTCTGTGTAGTAGCCATACTGCTGTGTATTCGTAAAATTCGTGTATATAAAGTGTTTAAAATATGGAAATTGAACAAAGTGCATCTTTGTCTTTGCAAAATACGGTAACCGTAATGCCACGACTATTATAATTTTTATTTTTAGTATTCGCGATTATGAGTAGTACAGGGAGGTTGGATATGGAATTTTAATTCTATGACAGATTGCGATGTCAAATATACTACGTCAAAAAAGTAAATAAACAAACATTATTATTTCTTGACAATGTCAAAGACATGTCTTGTGACATATTTGAGTGTTAAGCGCGAATCGTGTGTAAAGGTTTTCACTTCTGCCGGCACTCCCGGAGTGCAACTCGTTCTTTTTTTTTTAATTAATCCGCGTGTAGTTTATTATTATTGCAACCAGTTCCTTAACTTGTTTATACAGTGATTGCGGTCGATCTCTTTGGTAATTGAAACTTTACTGTCAGTATCCACGGAGTGACACCTTCCAGAACTGATTTTTGTGGTCTTGTGATGTGTGAAATTAAACTAATATAGAACGTGGGTAAGTCAAATTAAAAAATCGACCAAGTGCGAGTCGGACTGACGCACGAAGGGTTCCGTACTATATTATCTATGAAAACGGCAAAAAAATCGATTTTGTTATACGGAGCCCCCCTAAAATATTTGTTTTATTTTAATTTAATTATATATTATTAAAGTGATTATATAACTAAATATTCTGTGAATATTTTAAGCGTCTACCTGTTGCCGTTATCAATATCGAGCAAAAAAATTACGTTTGTTGAATGGGAGCCCGCTTACATATTTATTTAATTATTTTTTATTAGTATTTCTTGTTATAGCGGCAACAGAATACATCTTCTGTGAAAATTTCAACGGTCTATCACAGTTCGTGAGATACAGCCTGGTGATAGACGGACAGACAGACGGACGGACAGCGAAGTCTCAGTAATAGGGTTCCGCCAATTACCCTTGGGGTACGGAACCCAAAAAAAAACTTCAATTTGAATCAACGGACATACATTGATAACTTCAAAGGTATAACAAATCAAATTATTTAAAATACAAATAACGTACAATTTCGATTTTTAAACGATTATATTATAAAAAATATTTATAGTCACAAAACTAACACCTATGGTACCTATATCGCTAATCGGCGTGTCGCCGTATTATTGTTAATTGGAAGTAATCGAGTATAAAAAAATACATGTTACGTAACATATCGTACAGTTTCGATTTGTAAACAATAAAAATAAAAAAATATCTATCGAACCCAGTTGATCGTCACCACCTCGGCTCTGAGTAGGCTGCCAAACAGAAAGGATTTTTGGGATCTTTGCAATCTAACAGCGCGATGTGGCTCACTGATAAATATAAAATTATATAAAGGCGCAAAATACAAAATTCAGCTCTTTATTTGAAATAGTTTTATTTATAATATTACTAGCTTTAGCTTGTGGCTTCGCCCTCACCGAATTCGGTGATTGTTGTAGGTTTTTTACTAAAACTCTTTAATAAACCGGGATAAAAAGTTTTTCATGTGTTATTCCGTCCCACCAGCAAGCCCTGTTGGTTGGTTGGCAGTTCCATCTTTAGAAAATGTTTTGGGAAAGCTCGATCGGGATACAAAGTATAAATACTTTTTATTACAAAGGACTGTTTGACTCTTAAGCCATCCCACAAAAAATTAACTACATGTAATAAGATAAGAAGTATTCCATGTTATTCTCCATCCTTCCCGCTATCCCTTCTCCAGAATACAAATAAATAGATATTTGCTTTATTATATTATAGTAAGAATTAGAAAGAATGTTTTTCCTATTTATGAAACTTGGCTAATTACGACCTCGTCACTAGGTGGGATAATTAATTAACTTTCACTTTTTTTTCGTGGGACAAAATTATTTTATGAGATAAAGAACATGAATATACTTTTGCTGGACGGTTCAGCCGTTATACCATAGAAACATACCTATCTCCCATGGGCCCGCGGGACGCATCCTCCAAGGCTCTATAACGGCAAGTTCAACCTCTCTCTCTCATGGGTCGTATAACAACCCTAGACCTCACTGTTTTCATGCCATATGAGATGAACCCAAAAGGTATGGCTATAGAAACTCTGTAATTAAACAACACAACCCCATCCAGTTTGGGCTCGTTTAATCTGTAGTGACAAGAACTTTGGTCTTAGATAATGTCCAGCGTAACAGTAACTCTGCCTGTCTGTTTGTTACCTCTTCCCGCTTAAACTGCTGTACCGATTAATATGAAATTTGGCCTGGAGATAGTTTGGCTCCCGGGGAAGGACATAGGCTACTTGAAAACGTCAAGTGTTAGTAGGTTTATTTTTTAAAATTCAGGAGTTGCCGTTAAAATACAACACCGATAACAAAAATTTTTTCGCGGGAGTAAAAGCTAGTGTTTTTTTATTCTTTATCAGCCAGTTAGAATCAAATTAATTAATTAGTATGCCTACAGGTTTTTAGATTTAATTAGCTAATCTAGCTACTCAACCTCCGTCTTTTTATGTCTTTTAGCTCTTTTTATTTTATTACTAGTTGTGCCCACGACTTCATTAGTAAGGATATAAATTACGAAGTCTTATGTCTATATTAGTCTATGTTGTTCTTTTTAACTCTCCGGTAACATTTGGGCTCACCAGTGAATATAGAATACAATGACCGACCAGACATCCAAAATTATCTGTCTTTTATTTTTATTGATTGCCTTTCTTACAGGTCTGTAGTTTTCAACCTTTTAGGTATTTATTATTATAAGAACATTTTCTCAGTTTTGATTTCAGCGTGATTTTAAGGTTGTTACATACATAGGCAGGGATAGCATGTAATATGATTTTAAGGTTGTTACATAAATACATATGGCCAGATACATAATTTTGGACGTGATTACATAACTAATAAATCGATCGTGACATTACGAAAAGCTTAAGCTCTATATAGGCATCATCAAAGCCGTTATAATACTTTACACTGTACAACGGTTGGGTAATTCTATAACATAATGCTTTTATAATGCCTTCAGTTTCAGTTGAGCACATCGCAATGTCGTTATACAGCTTCGGACCTTAAAGAGCATTTTTAAGTAGAAAGGAATTGCCTAAATCAGCTTAATAGCACGCAGCAGAACCATTTTAATAAACTATCAAACCATTGTATGGCTGTCCTCAGTGCCTTTGGTTGAATAAATGCATTTTTAGAAGTAATTAGTGCCTTATGCCGCTTAACAGCATAAACTTTAACCAATATAATGCTCCGTAAATTCACTATACAGCTTTTAGCTGTTTTCGGAACCTTTCGATGTATAGTAGCAGTTTTAAATCTATACTGCTAATCTGCTAATCTATAAGCTGAAGACTTTGTTTGTTTGAACGCGCTAATCTCAGGAACTACTGGCCGGATTTAAAATATATTTCAGTGTTGGATAGCCCATTAATCGAAGAAGGTTATAGGCTATATATCATCATCTATACTAATATATAAAGCTGAAGAGTTTGTTTGTTTGAACGCGCTAATCTCAGGAACTACTGGTCGGATTTAAAAAAATATTTCAGTGTTGGATAGTCCATTTATCAAGGAAGGTTATAGACTATATATCATCACGCTAACACAAATAGGAGCGGAACACTAATGGAAAATGTTTCAAAATCGGTGTTTTTTTTATCCTTTTGCGAGCTTCCGCTGCGTGCGCTGCGTAAACGGTTAGAGTTTCGCAAAAATCATGTATGACAGAACAGTTCTAAAAAAAAGTCCGCGACAGCATATGTCTATACTTTAAGGTTGGCTTACTATAACCTTTTTTATGCTAACCATATTTATTCTAAAATAATGCATTATTTGTGAAGGTGTTTTTATAAACATCATATTAATCTTTATCCAAATAAACACGTTCTTCATCACAAGCATTTAATTTAAAACGAAATTGCCCTGTTCATCATTCGATTTCAATGCATATCTTAGGAGATATCGCAGTTTGAAAATAACGGGGTTTGAAAATTATCAAGTATTGCGCGCGCATTTATGATGTGCGAGGCCAGCGGGCAGTCATGAGGGGGAAGGGCGGTACGTATTATTTAAAAATATTTTACCTTCTGTGTTTTTTTTATAATTGTGGAGTTACCGTAAGAATCCTATGCGATAACCAAATTGAGGGCGGGCGAAGCCGCTGGCAAAAGCTAGTGTTAAATAAAGACCTTGTGTTGCTTGTACCACAAACTTGTACCATTGTAATGCAGGCATTTTTAAAGATCTATTATACATCCAATAGTTCTTTTTTCAAATACATGTTGGTTATTGTAATGCAAAACGCTATACATAAAATTATTTAATGGTGTTTGTAAAGCCATTTGTCTACCATATTCCGAAAAGCCTCGACAGTTTGAAACTGAAAAAAAATTTCAATTAAATAAACTGACAGTAAACTTCATTTCGCAGTAAAATTTGAAGGCAAGACATAGAAAAAGTGCAAATTGATTTCCCGTATTATAATATCTAAAAAAAACTTTATTTCGATGCCGTCACCATCGGTCATATTGCAAGACTATTATTTAAATTGCAAGTTTATTCTATAAACGTTTTTGTAGAGAGGAATTATTAATGATTTTTCAATAATGTATCAATAATGTAAGATTTATTAAAGTTCTTATTGTGAACACTTATCAAACTCAAATAAATCTTTTAATTGCTCATGCTCATTTTAGTGCAAGTAACGTGTATCGTGATTAACAACACTTCAATAACAATAATAATGCCAGTATAATGCAAGCAAAAACTTTATTGGCCATAATAATTCTATTGTGATGCAAGCCATAATGATGCTGGTATAATGCTTCTTTTATGCGAGCAACTACTTCTCTGACTATAGTAATAGTATTATGCATTTTTATTGCCGTCAAATGACTATTGTGAATCTATTAACAACCTTAAGCTATTTAATTTGTGCCGAAATTAGCATTACAGTATTTGCTTAGACAAATATATAGAACTACGTCAGTATGCTTTAGCTATACAGGAAAGCCGTAAGCCGGCCATTATATAACTTCACTAAGCTACTTGGGTAGGGACGAATGGACTTTTTGCTTTTCCTAAAAACAGTAGGGTTGTGAATGTAAGACATTTTTTGATAAAGGCCCTTGCCTAAATATGGCGCCTCTTTTTTTTTGGTAGCGAATACGAATGCTACTTTTTTATTATAATAGTACATATTTTAGTAAACCAAAGTTCCTACAGCACCGCAGCTCCAAAGTGTATCCATCTCGAGATAGAGATGATTTTTGTGGTCACTTTTTGTAACATTTTATTCAAATTCGATGAAATAATAAAGTGAAATATCACAATTAAACGTATTTTGTTATATACATAAAGTATTTTTTTTTTATTATACCTCTAAGGTGGCAAACAAACAAACGGTCCTCTGCTTGCAACACCTGGAGCATCACTCGCGCGTTACCAACCCATCAAAAATGTAATAACTTTTTTCTTGAAGAACCCCATACTGTAGTCCTTAAAAAAAACCTTAGCAGGGAGCGTATTCCACAGCCATAGCGTTTCAGGAGGATCATTTAGGTTCTAAGGTGTGAGGATGAATTCCCTGCCGTTGGCGAGAGGTGTGATAATATAAATTAGCCGTGGGCGTCATTTTGAACAATTCCTCAGAACACGTCCTATTATACAAGCGGTAGAACACACACATGGAGGCAAAGTCTCTCCTCTGACTTAAGGTTTTGATACGCCTCGTGAGTTCGGAAGCCCTGACGATTCTTTTAACCTGTCGTTGAACCGAGTCAAAAGGGCCAAGCTAGTTTCCGGGTGCCCAAAGATGGCAGCAGTACTCCATATCGCCACTTGTAAAGCAATATTATATATTATATTATATTGTATACGTACATACGATATATAATATTTCCTTAGGCCTATACGTTTACTTTATACGTTCTGTTCATTGGAGTGTTTGTTTATGGTGTAACTTCTAAACGACTGGACCGATTACGGACATGTTCACACAGTAGAAATATTTTCTTCTTTTACAATCACAATGGTTTAGCTATGTTAAAATAAGCATATAGTATAAAAATAAGAATAACTCATTCACTGGGGTACCACAATTCCGGAACACACTCATTTACCATCTTCAAGAGCATCGGGTGGGATCCTTGGTGTTGACATCTTCAGCGATGTTCAGTTCCGAGATCATTTGGAAGACAAGGTGAAGCTGGCATGCAAAAACTTGGAGTGCTCAACAGAGCAAAGCAGTAAGTACTTCTCCTCTGAGTAAACCTTTAAGGCTTACTTTACAAGTCGCAAGTCCGGCTCCATATGCTGCTGCCATATCTGCGTACGTAAATTTCGGTCACTACAGTGCGGTTTCAATGAAACTTTCTCCCGCAAACACCTAGGTCGCGGATTAAGCTCGCTGCCAAGGATTTCTCTAAGAAGTACAATATGGGGTTCTTCAAGAAAGAAGGTATTAGATTTTTGAAGGCCGCGCGAGTGATGGCCCAAGTGTTGCAAGCGTCCAAAGTATGCGGTGACCGCTTACCATTAGGCGGACCGTTAGCTTGTTTGCTACCTTAGTGGTATAAAAAAAGGTAAAAATAATATTATTTTACATTTATGTAATGTATTTGTTTAGGAAGCAATATTATTTGTAATGAAGTTATTGTTTTATTATTTTTACCAGACTGCGCTAGAAGGAGGGTTACGTTTTTCGGGTGCAAGTAGGTATGTTTATGTCCTTGGCACGCTCTGTAGCCTAGACTCGATAGATTTTAGATTGATGATAGATGTTAGATTCGTTAGATTCGTTTCCATTGTGAGGGTGACAATAGGTACTAAAAATTAAAAAAAAAAACACAATGGCGGATTTTTCGCGCTTTAATGTGCGGGCTAAAGTTTTTTTTGAGACCCTCTAGTTGGGTATCAAAATTAAGGGCTTTCAAAGGCGAGTATGATAATATTTACCACTTAAATCATAAAATCGTCAAGCGCGAAAAAAAACATTAAAAAAAAATAACACTAAAAAGCAAGGAATAAAAATAAATGATTAAATAAATAAGAAAACCTTACTACCTCAATTTTTTAATTTCTGTTTAGTTCTTAATGTTTTTGCAGTCGGGTTTTATTTGTTTATTTCATAATTTTTTATATCTTAAAATAAGCAATTGACTTTATTAAACTGTAAAAGTATTTTGCAGTGTTTATATAATACTAGCAAGCCTGACATATGTTGTTCATGTTGTTGTTGACTGTGTTGTTTATACGATGTTTCATAATAGTTCGACCACAGCGCCACCTATCGCCTCTAGATTTTATGTATGTTTATGGTTTTCGGCACTAAACCAAGATATATTTTGCAAATGGGTAATTTAGGTTCATTATAATAGATTTTAATTACCTTGACTACAGCGCCACCTTTCAAATATAAACAAAGCTATAAACCTTTGTAATGCAAAAGAAATAATATGTCTACTGTCTTAATATGACTTAAATCGGTTAAGTCGTTCAGGAGTTACACTTTAAACAAACACCTTCACGATTATTACGCGTACATATGTTCTTAGGTCTATATTCTATAGATTAATAAGTATATTTCTTATGTATGTATCAAAATATGTTTAATTGTGATATTTCACTTTATTATTTCATCGAATTTGAATAAAATGTTACAAAAAGTGACCCACAAAAATCGTCTCTATCTAGAGATGGATACACTTTGGAGCTGCGGTGCCGTAGCAACTTTTGTTCACTAAAATATGTACCCTTCATACAATTTTAGACATTCCTCTTTAGTCAAAATCGATGGCAGGGTACAAAATTTTAAGGTTGTAAATCAATGGATTAAACAGCCGGATAAAGGGATATGACGAAACTTCCATTAGACATAAAAAAATATAGTAATATTTCGATATATGCGACTTTTTAATGAATTTATGAATACTTATCTAGCACTCATTTTCTTATTACTCCACACAATGCGATGCAGGAATTTTCATTATTTTCGTTTTACAATTCATTATGGATAAATATATTTGCTTTAATACTTTTCTTCGTCTTTCTACATTTTTTTATAACAAATATCTTTGCAAAAACAGTTTTGCCTGACACAATATATTTTTTCTTTTTTTTCTGAATCATCTAAGCCAACTGCTTTTGCGCTATTACTGCTTCACCGGGCTGCTTGGGGCGAGACTCTGAAGGAGCCTCAGCCCATACAGCGACCAACGCTCAAGGGCTCCCCGCGGAGGGAGCCTCGGCTTGGGTTGTCGCTCTCGGCGGCGGCGTCCCTTCGACCGGCTTGAGTCTCGAACCCGAAGGTAAGTAAGGTAAGGTAAGTCCGCCAGGAGGGAAGTTCCCCGTTACGCGGGTGCGGTTAGGGCGGGGGCGAGAAGTGCCCCGGCGCTCTTTGATACGTCGTGTATCCTTGCGGTCGCCGACGAACCCGGGGACGTAGGCGTCGTTTTAGGGGGGAAGCCCTATTAGGGGAGGTCGTTGAAACTAATCTTGCTATCCGGATAGCGAGATCATCATCTAGGGCCGTTAGTACGTGCCGTGGCCGCCTAACAATCAATTTACGACCGTGTCGAGGTCGGTCGAGGAGATGAGACGTTGCGGATTGCACAATTAATCGATTCGGGTGATTTTTTGTACGCTCGAAAAGGCGGACTGCCAGGTCATTGAAATATTGTGGAATCGTAGGGAGCTCGAAGTCCCCGTGTAGGTCCGTATTGCGGACGTACCAGGAGGCTCCGGAGGCCGCTCTGAGAAAGCGGTTTTGAACGGGCTGGAGTTCATGGAGATTGCGTTTAGATAACGCATAGACGACACTAGCATAAGCAAGTATGGGGCGGATGCGTATAGTATAAATAGTCAGCTTATTTCTAAGCGATATCTTACTGTACTTGCCTATCAAGGGATATAGACGACCCAGGACTAAAGCGGCTCGGTCTCTAACTATTTTGGTGTGATCGCGGAAGATCAACGCCTAACCAGGGTTACACCAAGATGTTTGGCCTTGTTTTGCCAAGGAATGGCACGGCCGAAGAGTGAGAGGGGAGATGGCTGCGGAGGGTGGCCTATGGTAAAGAGAACGACGGAGCTTTTTTCGGGATTCACTTCGATTCTCCATTTCTGAAACCATTCGCCTAGGGCGGTGATAGCGGATTAGAGTCTCTTAATGATTCGACTCACTTGCCTATCGGTGGTATAAATAGCGGTATCGTCTGCGAAGAGAGCTAATTGGATACCTATCGTTTTAGAGATGTCGTTTGTGTACAAAAGGGACAAGATAGGGGCGAGCACGGACCCTTGCGGGACTCCTGCAATGAGACGGGAGGAAGAGAGAGTGCTCTATAGCGAAAGCTACGGTTCGACAAGAAGTCTCGTATGATGAGCACGAGACAGTCTGGCAGCTCATAGTTGTACAGTTTATAAATTAAAACGTTGTGCCAGACTTTGTCGAAGGCTTTCGCTACATCGAAGAAGACTGCGCCGTGTAGCGGTGCTTACCTAATACTGGTTGAAAGCCAGTGAGAATATGTATCGTGATGCGGAGGACTTGGTGAACGCGCGAGTGTTTGGCGCGGAATCCGAACTGCCCGTCGATTAAGATGCCTCTAGAGACTATAGAAAAAGGGTCTTGAACGACAGACAGACAGACAGACAACAGATTGATCTTATAAGGGTTCATTTTTTCCATTTAAGGTACGGAACCCTAAAAATACTATTTATAGAAGTATTAAACGTGAATAATAATTTAAAAGCATTTAATAATTCTATAACATGTAAACATCCTTTTTTAATAATATCTCTAATATCCGTATATTAATGAAGCTATGTTTTATTTGTTTTTTAAAGTAAAAGTCAAGGACGTGCTGCATACGTGCGTATGTTTTAGGTGTTAAGAGGCCCTCAACGTACATATACATTTGCTTGGTGGGCGTTAAGCTGAAATCGACAATGTTAATCTCTATTAGAGCTCATTTTTCAGTGGCAAAAATATATTATAGATAAGCTTATAGCTTAGCGTAAAAAGTATTTTTTTAAACTTTATAGTTACTTAACATTTCATGAAATTAATTATGTTCCCGCTACTAGTCAATAAGAAGTTATTATGAATTAAAAATAGAAAAACGAGAGGTTCGGCCTTTTTTTAAAAAGTGATATTTCAACAGATAACTTAAAACAAATGCAGTAACTTACTAGTTAAAAATGTAGAAAGCCACGTATTTTTTTTCCAGTCTAAAACTTATCTTTACTTAACAGTCTGAAATAATTTCTCCGTTACTTCCGAAAAAAAGCGAAACATATGTTTTCATTAACTGCTCTTTCTTTCATACGTAAGAATGTTCGGGAAGAAGCATCTCCACTAGTAAACGTGGGCATAATATACGAATAATATACGAATAATATACGAATAATATACGAATAATAAAGATAGAGACAAACTGAGGCCCGTACCTACGCAACATATGCGATGCAACGTTGGAGAGTTGCTGTGCACACTTCAATTTAAACAACCTAAAATTTCAACTGGCTAGCTATTACGGTTCATAAAATAGAGCCTGCTGAGAGACAGACAGACAGATGGACAGCGGATGTTAGTAACAGGGTTTCCGTTTGCACCCAAAATGATCGGCACAAAGTCAAAATGTCCAAAGTGTCTCCAGGAAAAACTGAAAAGAAGGATTTGGTGAAAACTTTAGTTCATCGAAAATAACTGAAATTCTGTACATTGCTTAATACAATTATATGTATTATATAGCATAGCATCGGGATTTTCAATGCTTTCAATATTATAAATGGCTTCAATTCGCCTGACCCAATCAATTAGTTGTTTGTCTTTCATTTTTATGCCTAAATACAACCCGCTAAACGTTCAGTTCGTATCTAACACGCTGCGTTCGTCAGTTCGAGATACACACTGGTCTTACTCGTGGGATAGCGTATGATTATCCCCTCCACCTAATATACGTATTTTTTTTGACATACCTAGCTTTTATATTGTTAACAAAATAACAAAAAAATTAAAGGATTCATCATTGAACCCGGGCTATCATCTAAGACTTGTCACGGCAAACCAAACAAGCCCGAACTTTATGGGGTAGTGTCATTTCGTTACGGTGGTCCGGCTTCCGACTTCCGGCTCCATCATCAATTATCTTGTGATTTGTTTTTAGTGAAGAAAAATATTGCACAAATTTCTAAGTTAAGGGCGCTAAATGATTTATCTTTCTGCATTTAGGATCAATTTTTATTGACCGAAAATGTATTTAGCTTTTTAATTTTAACTATTATCGTTTTTGAACTGTTGTGCAATCACTGCAATATCTTTACGTTGAAACAATGCAACTGATTGACTTGAGTTTTACCAAAGGGGTTGTTGATAGGACAGAGAATAAATAACAAAGAATACTTTTTTATTGATTAACCAAAGGGGTTCCCCTAGGAATCCTATGGTGATGACCAAATTTCATGCGTGTAAAATCTTAAAACCTTCCTAACTAATACACAAATTGAGGTTTGTTTGTTGCTTTTTCCTTTTTTAATTTAGTAACAAAGCAACGGATTGACGTAAATTTCGGCACATAAATAATGTTTGGCCCCGAGAGTGACATAGGCGGGCGTTGGGCTTATTTTCGCCACTACTCAAATTTCGGCACATAAATAATGTTTGGGCCCGAGAGTGACATGGGCGGGCGTTGGCCTTATTTTCGCCACTACTCAAATTTCGGCACATAAATAATGTTTGGCCCCGAGAGTGACATGGGCGGGCGTTGGGCTTATTTTCGCCACTACGCATATGAAAATATAAAATATGTACGTAAGAATATTCAGTTCTTTCCAAAAGTCAATCAATGCACTAAGGTAAATTTAAGACACAAAGATAAGCTTGCCCTACCCAAACATAGATTAACCAAAGTAGACAAGTCATTCTCTGGCACACATTGTAAAAAAGAATATTGTACCATAGAGGAATACATCAATGATAAGAATGCCTGGGCGACTAATCTTATTATTGACAAACTTAGAAGGATGTTTAGTATCATATTATGCCATGAACAAACTTATATTTTTTATCCGTTTAGAATTTAAATTATATTTTTTGATTTTTTTTTACAAAATTTTATGCAATCAACTTATTTTATTGTATCTAGACTAGCTGACAAAAGTGATGTGTTTTTCTTTTTTTTTTTCTCTTATACGATAATAAGTGATTTTGTAAATCCAACATTGTGAATAAAGATTTCATTCATTTCATTTCACATTGTACCTAATATATCCCCTTATTTACTATCTTATTCGTACCAGCCTTTATACGCCCCCACTGACGAGGCATGGCCTATTCTCATCGAGGGCGATTTGGGCCATAGACCTGCGGGCCCAGTGCGGGTTCTAAACTTATCATACGAATTTTTTTGACGTAGGTTTCTTCAATATTTTTTCCTACACCGTTCTGTAAATAATTAATGTAGTACTTAAGAGATTACGAAAAACACTTATTGGTACACGCGGGGCTCAAACCTCTGCCCCTTAGGACACAAAGGGTCAAAAGCGCCTAGGTTGCCACCGACTTTTATATATCTAGTACATATAATGTTATATTATAGAACTGTCTTTAAAAAAATTTTTAGGCCCGGGCGTCAAGTTCGTCTGGTGTCAAACGGCAGTTACTTCCACAACCCTGGGTCGGAGCCCCTGGAGTACATAACGCTGGGACAGGTGCTGGAGAATACTACAAACAGGTGTCCAGGGACGCTCGCCATAAGATCCATCCATGAAAATGTCAACATAACTTACGCGCAGCTGTTGACACAGGTAAATTGGTTTGCAAGCATATTGCGCTCAAATATAATGTTCATAAAACTTGTATCTTTGAAAACTACAAATAAATAGAACTAAATCAGGTTTCTACTGAGCCATGTTTTTTGTTTGTTGCTTAATGCACCTTTTTAAGTGAGATGTCCGAAAAGAAAAAGATGTTTATCTAATACTGGTTTCATATATTTTTTTTAGATTTGTATATTTTGCGAATTATTAGCAGAAGGATAAAAAGTCAATGATCTACGTATAAGTAGGATATTACTTTGTTTTTAGTTTCCAAGTCGTTAATTATGTAGTTTTGTTTCTTAAGGTTAATGATTTTGTTTTGTTACTAGGTGTAATTCGTTAAAAATGTTAGCATTTACTAAGACAATTTGTACCTTGATGGATTTATCATAATTTTCAGGCTGATTCGTTGGGATGCTTCCTTCGAGCTCAAGGTTTTGAGAAAGGTGATAGATTGGGAATCTGGTCACATAACAGCGCGTCGTGGCTGGTTACACTTCTCGCTGCAGCCAGGGTTGGCATAATAGCGGTATGTAACTCTAATCTAAAGAAGATTGGTTTGGTATAGTTTACTTTGCAAGATAAAAAATACACTAGAAAAAAAATATCTGTAAAAATAAGTAAATATCTGTTATATGTATCCCACTACGACACTTATTCCCGAAGGGGTGGTCAGAGTTATAACTAACGCATGCTTGTAACATCTACGTTTCACCAATGCTATTCCGTCCCACAAGCGTAATAGGTTTGAACATATCGCCGTACCAGGCACAAAGCAGATTCGACACAAACCACATTCAACAAGTTAAATTTTTGTATTAATTCAATAAAAAAAAAACAAGAGCATATCGTTAAGGTACAAATAGAAGGTCTTATACCTAGCTGTTTGCTAAATCGACCTTTTAAAAACATATAAGTATAATTAATTAAAATTAAATTCTAAGAACCTTAAACACTATGTTATTTTCCTTTTTTTTTAATATATAACTATTTACTATTTTAGTTGAACATTATATTGTTATATGTATTTATAAGTAATATGATTTGTATTATATGTATTATTTAAAGTAGGTTTATAAGTCATTATTATGTATTAGGATGAGTCTATATTCAAGAATACATAATTTATATTTATTTTGAAATCTCAGTGCACATGTGTTACCCGCTCACTTTGTGCTCTGACATTCTTAGGTCAGCTGCAAGAGGTCTCAACTAGGGATAAGCTTGACCTACGTACATCGTAATGTTTGTATTGTCTTTGTTGAATGTTTCCTCTGTTTGTGTACACGAAATAAATAAATAAAATAAAAATTATATTTGAAAACTTGATTTTACTCGCTAAATTCGGTTATTGGCGTGGGATTCTTATGGCAACTCCTTAATTATAGTAAGTAAATCTACTATACCAAGGTATAGATGTAACTGTATCTGTACGTGGTAGTCGGCTACCTGAAAGCTGAAAATACTGCATCGAAAGGAATGTTAAAGCGTGGCCTGTATTTGAGGCGATAGGCTCACCCCCTGTATCGATAGGCTCACCCCCTGTCACGATAGGCTCACACCCTGTCTCGATAGGCTCTCCCCTGTCACACACGACTCAAATGGTTGATAAAAGGAGGCTAAACCCCACATTGTGATGTGGGTGTGTGGTTGTGTTGTCCGGGTATAAAACCGTGAAAATTTACGGACGGAACCCTAAGTTACGGCTCCGTATATATAAAAAATGGGCATGTTTGTCGATGTCAATCTCAGTTTATTTGTTAGTAACGAGTGTGATATTAACTTGAACTCTTAATTACTAATTCCTCGAACATCAAAACATGACTTTTGACATTTTACTCGCTACTTTTTTTTTGGTAAAAATCTTGTTTTTGCACACATTTTACGTTGGCTCTTTAAAACGAAAAACTGTAACGGAAATTAAAAACAAAATTATGATAGGCAATAACAACAACAATATGTTAAACTAGTTTTTATAAATTACATAAACAACGTTTTACTGATTTTTCGTAAGATTTACGCGTTGACAGTCGCCATGACACTTTGCCACAGAATAAGGAATAGTATGACTACAAAGGTAGCAATTAAATAGCGCCGCCGTCTGAATAAGGGCTCTTTGGTACGTCACTGGCGTAGGGGCACCCTAAGGCTACGTTCAGACACTATCGCGCATTTTAAAAACGCTGATTTCTCGCGCGGGTCTTATTTACATAAACATCTTTCCAATCATTGAGACGTAGACTACAAGTGAAGCGTATACGCGCAACCAGGTTTTGAAACTTGGTTTCTATCCAAAAGTGCACAACCCTGGTTTATGTCAAAAACTTACAAGGCGCGGGGCCGTAACGTCTCGGTGCGTGCAACACGACGCGGCCTCGCAAACCGCCGCGCGCCCGTCCCCGGCACGCAAGAGTCGCGGGACCTTGCGAGTGCGTCCGAGTGCGACCAAGTGCGACGCACGCGGCGCGCGGCTTCGAGCGCTCGGACAGCGTGTGAGGGGGGAGGCCCCATTAGGGGAGGTCGTTGAGAATAATCTCGCTATCCGGTGCCGTGGTCGATCGGGGGATAATAGGTTGTGGACAATAAATCGATTCGGGTGATTTTGTGTACGCTCGAAAAAGCGGACTGCCAGGTCTTTAAGATATTGGAGAATCATGGGGAGTTCGAAGTCCCTGTGTAGGTCCGCATTATAAACGGACCAGGAGGCTCGGGAGGCCGCTCTGAGTAAGTGGTTTTGGAGGGTCTGGAGTTTGTGGAGGTTGGATGGTTGGTTTAGACAATGCATAGACGACGCTAGCATATGCTAGTATGGGGCGGATGCAAGTAACGTAAAGAGTCAGCTTATTTATAAGCGACATCTTACTGTACTTGCCTGTTATGGGATATTGACGAACGAGGACAAAAGCGGCTCGGTCTCTAACTATTTTGGTGACTATTTAGGACTATTTAAGTATAACTATTTAAGACAGCCATGTACAATATACGTCAAAATTAGTTCCCTGAGACTTTCGCGGTGGCGCTTCAAATTGACACACAAAACTAGCTGTCAGTTCTATAGAAAAGCCAGTCCCGTGGGTAGTAGTAGAGATCAGTGACCCAATACTGCCGAAAGCTAGAACCACGTGCAACAATTTTTTTTGACCCGGCGGTCAAAAATCATAACTACAGGCGCCATATTGAAATAGTGTGAATTTACAACGACACTAGCGACCGAACACCCAAGGTCAGATGGTCAAAAATTTATTGGCAAATTTGCTAAAATGTTGAAATAGACAAAAAGATAAACGAACAGTCAGACCACAGCACAGAATAAAGAGTAGTCAGACATCAGACTTTGTCCTTCCTATTTTATTGTCTTATTAACATTGATAGTAAAAAATAAAAATCTACGTTTCTACGTTAAACCTAATCTGGAGTTACTACGAGACTTGTTTATCTTTACTACTTAAATTGTTTCAATAAAAAAAGTTATCTTATCTTTAAATATATGTACGTAGGTACTGATCATTAATCGAATCTTACATCATTTTTAGGCATTTATCACTTTAATGATAAAGAAAACTATCTCAAACGAAATTGTTCACTTCTTTAAACCACATAATTGTGTAATATTAAGAAACGATCAATAGTGACAGAGATATAGCTAGTTTAAATGCTGTCATCAGAAATGAATATCTTAATTTGATCTATCATTTTTTAAGAGAAACTAGTCTACTATTAATTGTTACAGACAAATAGCCCTTTCTAGTTTAACCTTCATATGGTCTTCGGGGCATTTTGACCCATTTTGGAATATAAATGTAATTTTCTCAGTAAATAAGCGTCTGAAGAGTTTGATATTATTTTCAATATTCTTATTGTTGAAATAAGTTTGTCAAAAACAGTTTATACTACTCTATATATGATTGTTTTTGTTCTGGTCTGATTTGGTCTCCGAGCTTTTCCGTGGTTTCCTTGGAGTGAGTGTAACCGAATAAAAGACCATCTTATTCAGTTAGACTGCTATTGTAATAGCCAGATATCGTGTAGACAGTACACGGAATATGCAAAATTAGTATAGGTCAGTTTGTATACTTTTCACCTTTGTTGTAAAAATTGTAATAGCTAAGCCAAGGGAAAATTATACGCAAGTTATTGCTATAATTTTCATGCGGCCGGTGGAAAATATGTAACGGGTCGGACACCTGATAGGTATTTAGTGGAAGTGGAAGCGATACAAGCTTATTATAATTAAACTTCCTGTTTGTTTCTGATGTTTTTAAAACGTAGATTTCAATCCATAGGTTAAGTATTTTCAGGATGAAGCCAAATTAAAGCGTTGTTCCAATTTAAAGTTTAATTTTTCGTTTTTTGAAGACCGTTAAGAAATACAAAAAATGGTTGTAAGAAAAGAATGTCAAACTGAAGAGTAGTTATATAACCAGCGACATCTTCACTTTACATCATGAATTAATAACACAGACGGCATACTGTGCTAGTTTACTGTGGTATATAGATCTTGATCTTCCGTGTACATGGTACTTCCTCAAAACTGCAGATGGCGTTAACATTTCGACCGGCCTTGAAAGCACCAGGCTTTCAAAAAATAACATGAATTAAGAAGAACTATAAACACGATGACTAAATTTTGTGTGCTTGTGGTATCAGCTCAGAATTCGAAGTAGGTATTGGTAGGGGACATATCTTCGAAAATGCCCTTTTAATGACTCCATTTATAGTTCGAATGCTAGCAACCCTGGCTACTTGATCCTTTCCTGGAAAGACTTCCAAAATTCTGCCTAATCGCCATTGAAGCGGTGGAAGATTATCATCTTTTACAACGACCAAAGAATTGGGCTGTATGTCGTTTTTATTTTCTTGCCACTATGAACGTTTTTGTAGTTCGGAAATATACTCAGTAGCCCAACGTTTCCAAAAATGTTGTCGTAGCTGTTCTACTCTCTTGTAGCGACTTAGAGCATTTACAGGCGACGTCGTGATGTCTTCGAAGACTGGAGCCAATCAGCGGGCGACCAATCAGGAAGTGTGCGGCAGTGAGTGGGACGCAGTCGTAGGGCTCCGAAGACATAGGATACACAGGACGGGAATTCAGGACAGCTTCAATTTGTACTAAAACCGTATTAAATTCTTCGTAAGTTAAGCGTGCATTTCCCATAACGCGAATAATGTGAGCTCCATATGCACCTCAAACCGCCAAAATGCATAAATGCATATGGAGGTATAAATTTAAATTCTATATTATTGTTTGAAGCGTAATCAATAATAGGCTGAGAATTATACTGCAAAAAATTTGCGAACTCCTTCACGGCTCCTACAAAATTTCGACCATGATCTGAAAATATTTGCATGGGTTTTCCCCTACGAGATATAAACCTTTTTAATGCCAAAATGTAACTTTCTGATGACAATCTAGTGACAAGTTTCAAATGCAAAGCTCGCGTGGTAAAACAAACGAACAAACATAAATAACATTTTTCGAGTTTAGAGCCTCGGCCTTTCCGATTTAAAATGAACATAGACCCAGCGTCAACATCAACCCCGCATCTCATAAAAGTATAACCTGACTCGAGACGTTCTTTAGGTAAATTACCCATAATTAACGCTACTGGTTTGCACGTTACGCGACTACATCTAACACATTGAGGTACTATTTTTCGTGCTAAATTTCTACCACCCAAGGGCCACCAATTGTTTCTAATGTTAGACAGTAGCAATTGAGGTCCCGCGTGCAGTTGTTTTTTATGTTCATCCCTAAACAACAGCTGAGTTTAGTAACTTTTACAACTTAACAAAATGGGATGTTTTTTATTGTAAGAAAATTTCTGGGGAGTCAGTTAATCTACCCCCGACCCTAATTATATTATTTTTATCCATAAATATATTTAAACTATATAAATTACGTGACATTTTTTGAATAGGAATTTGATTTAGCAGCGCATTATATTCATTCGGATAGGATTGTTTTTGCGAGAATTGAATTAAAGTTAAAAGCGATTTATTTTTTTCCGCAATTGATAACGGCCCGGTTAAGCGGTCCGAGTAGTTTTTAGTGCGTGTGTTATGTATAAAACGGTAAACATAAGCATAGGTTCGCTGTAGTTTACTGAGTGATGAAAACCTTTGAAAATCAATAATGTTATCGAACTCATGACTATTACACGCCATGCTCAATGTAGTTTGAGCTTTTAACTCCGGTAAGTCACTTTGAGAGCTTGTGATGTGCAATGGGGTTTGTGTGTACTTTAACGTCGGTTCATAAAAAAATTTAGGTCCATTTCACCACATGGAAAGATTACTGAGTTCATCTTAGCTTGCTCCGCGTGAAAGAATATCAGACGGGTTAATTTTTGTATTTACATGAAGCCAGAAAGCACTACTAGTCAAATCATTAATTTCTACAATTCTATTCTGTACGAATGTCTTTAACAAGTGAGGTGACATTTTTAACCAACTTAATAAAATAGTGGAATCGCTCCAGAAAACGATATTGTCGAACTGCAGTCGAAGTGATTTGAGAATTTTATCTTGTAATTTAGCTCCGACTAAGGCACCACAGAGCTCAAGACGTGGTATACTGACTGTTTTGACTGGTGCGACTCGACTTTTAGAGCACAGTAACGTAACTTCGACCTCACCGTTGTTACTGCAACTACATATATAGGCGCATGCCCCGTAAGCCAACTGGCTCGCGTCTGCAAATAAGTGTAATTCTAGTCGAGAATAATTAGTAGCCATTACATGTCGAGGTACATGGATTTTGTATAAGTTAGATAATGAAAAAATAAAAAATTTCCATGACAACTGTATATCATGAGGGACTATATCGTCCCAATCTATTTTGAAAAGCCACAAGTTTTGAAGCAGTACCTTAGCTACAGTAACAATAGGGCTAAGTAGGCCAAAGGGATTGTAAATTTGTGACACAACAGATAAAATTAAGCGTTTAGTTATATTTGTCGTATCTTGGTTTATTTTTGAAGTGAAATGAAGTTCATCACGATCATTGTACCACCCTAAACCTAAAGTTTTACTGTTACAGTTTTCGCCTAATGATAAATAGTTCAAATTATCATCGTTTTGCGCTACGTCTATGTTAATATGGTTCGAATTGAATATCCATTTTCTTAATGGCACACAGACAGACTTACATACCTCAGAAACCTTAGAACATGTATCAGATAATTTAGATTGATCATCGTCTCCCGTAATGAGATCGTCAACATAAAAGTCGTTTAAAATAGTCCAAGAGACGTCGCTGTCGTTGCTCTCATACCCTAACTGTCTCAAGCAGCGTATGCTTTAGTACGGTGCTGAAGGGGTTCCGTATGTCACTGTATTAAGCTGGTACACACAAAGAGGATCGTTTTTCGCGCCAAAAATTTAATTGTAGATTTCTTTTTTCTTCCTGTATCAATATTTGCCTAAACATTTTCACAATATCGCTACAGGCAACAAATTTGTACTTTCGGAAACGTAAAAGTATAGCAAATAAATCGTTTTGTAATGGCGGACCTGTCATCTGAATGTCGTTAAGCGATTTACCCGATGACGTTTTTTGACTTGCGTTGAAAACTAAACGTAATTTCGTTGTGCAGCTGTGCTCACGAAAAACGCCATGATGCTGTAAAAAATAATTAGGCAAATTATAATTTTCAATGCGCGTCATGCGGCCCAAGCTTTAATACTCTTGCATGAAACCACTATACATTTCTTTATAATGAGGCGATTTTTCTAATTTACGCTCGAGTGACAAAAATCTGCTCTTAGCGACATTATAACTATCACCGAGTGAATCTATAGGCTCCTTGAACGGTATACGTACGGGAAAGCGACCGGTATCCAAACGTTTAGTAGTGTCCGTAAACAACATTTCACAAGCGCGCTCGTCGTCCGTGTAACAGTAATCGTTTTGAGGAATTTCTTCTATTTCCCAAAACTTTTTTAACTGTTCTATCTCCTACATTTGAGTAAAATAACATTGGGTTCTATATATGTGTGAATTAGTTGAATAAATAGGACCAGAAAGTATCCATCCAAGTTTGGTATTATGTAGATAGGTTCCAGTGGGTAAACGAATACGGCCCTCGTCTAACAAATCCCAAAAATAATCCGCTCCTATTAACAAATCGATTTGCGAAGGTATACAAAATGAGAGATCCGCGAGAGTTATGTTTTTAGGTATATTTAATTTCTTCGTATTTATTGGGACGGACGGTAAGTTAGAAGTTAACTGAGGCAAAACATTTGATGCGCGAATTATAGTCTCCGTTTATATACCTAAGTTTAATTTCACAGTAATAAGAACTTTGCGTAACCGACTGTCCTACTCCCGTATTTTGATATGTGGGCTGTATAGATTTAGCGTTTAATTTTTTAAATAATGAGTTAGTTACAATACAATGTTGAATACCACTATCGAGGAGCGCGCGTGCTGTGTAATATTTACTATTATCACCGTTAACTTCAACTATCGCAGTCGATAGTAAAACCGGTTGTAATGAGCGCGTATTTAAATATTGTCACTCCGGTCGGGGTCAAAGGGCGATTGTGTGACAGTGTGCAACACTGATGACGTATTCGTGTGTGCAGGTGACGACTGCAGCACTTCTGTCCCCAGAAAAGAGTTCTCCCTGTTGCAATCTTTGTGCAACAAACTGTTATGTTTATTGTTACACTTTCTACATGGACCAAAATAACAATCCGTGGACAAATGTCCTTCGCGTAAACAATTTTTACATAATCTTTTAGTCTCAACAAATTTCAACTTATCGTCGATTGATTTACTAAGAATCCTTAAGGAAGAAATAATTATTAATAAGGAGTCCCTTTATCAATTTTCAGACCACTAGCGATCCTCTTTTGCGGAAGTCTAATACAAACTTCCATTCCCTAGTTTAAGGGGTTGGGGGTTAAAAGTTCCAAGTTTTAGAATTTTTTTGTTGTTTGTGTACTAATGTTAGCTTACAAACCAAATTTCAGCTTTCTAAGACTTCACGAAGTACCTTAAGAATATTGATGATCATCAGTGAGTTAGTGACGAAATCGGGGTTTTTTAGATATCAATAGTCTAAAGTATTAGATCTATGCAATTGAATCGTTATATGTTTAATAAGTACAATATAAACATCGTATTCCGAGAATTTTATTAATCAGGTATGTTCCAAAACCAAGTTTTCAGGGTTTAACAAAACCACGAAGCGCTTCGAAAAAGGGTAAGGCCCTTGCGCTTCGCTTGGCTCGTCTTGGCGGGGCATTAACGTGTAAGGTCATTGACATAAATCATCAATGAATATTTCCAATAAAATAGGCCAACAAATTTTATCATAGAGGCGTAACAAAATTAAGTCATAGGGGCGAAACAAAGTATAGTCATAGGGGCGTAACAAAATTTAGTCATAGGGGCGAAACAAAGTTAAGTCATAGGGGCATAACAAAATTTAATCATTTAACAAAAATTATGGACGACCCCTAGCAAGTTTTTATTATAGACGTTTATTGGATCGATGGACAACTGATAAAATACAAAACTAAAATTGTGATTATGAGTGTTGTTTACTAGATATGTACAGCAGTGTATTTGACCTTTTGCTGGATAGATTTTAACAGGCCAATACATAAAAATATGTAATTGAACTATTCTTCTCAATGCACTAAGTCTCAACCCTAGAGGCAGACGGCCCGCCTGATGGTAATGGACACCGTATCCTACGGACGTTTGCGACGCCATCCATGGGCCTTTTTCGCGCATTGGCGACCATTTAAAACTTTAATCACTCCCTTCATAATGAACCTCAAGTCCTAACTTTAGTGTTTTCTTCTTCTTGAAGACGAATCTTAAAAATAATTGTCTAGTATCTTTGCTGCAAAGTTTTGGCATTCGACTTCAAGAAAATACTTAGCACTATGTTCCATGTTCAATGTCATTTTTTAATTTTTAGTCGTTATTTAAGGCGGTGTAATTTTTTTTATCTTTATTTATTAACTAAGCCTGCAAACAAACTATTTAACCCATTTCGACAGGTAGCTATCAATCCAGCATATGAGAAACAAGAATTGAGCTACTGCATTAACAAAGCCGGACTAAAAGGCTTGTTTATCGGGAGGGAACTGAGAAGCTTGAAGAGAAACTACTACGAGCAGCTTAGCCAAATCATCCCGGAACTCCGTGATTCCAGTCCCGGATCGTTAAAGTCAAATACTTGTCCCACACTAACCTCAGTCATCGTTGATGGAACAGAGAAACTAAGGTAAGTTAAAAAGGTTAAATCCTTTACTGTACTCAGTAGCGTATTTTAGAATCCCTCGCTACGCTCTAAAATGGATTTAACTTCAGACTACTTTGCTAGCTCGACATTTTTTTGCGCTCCAATTATTAATAAGTGAAGAAATAATATTTATTCTTTTTCTCAAGGAACTCTTTAACTTTGTACAGTAGTGCAACAAACTTTTCTGACCCCCTAACCTTGGGTGTTTGGTCGCTAGTGTCCTTGTAAGCTAAAACCCGTTTACAATATGGCGACGGTAGTTTTTATTTTTGACCACCGGGTCAGTTTGTAAAGGTTTCAAGCAAAAGTTTGTTGCACCATAATAATCTCTTATTGTTATTCTACATAGATTCCAAAGTCATCTAATATTTGAAAACAAAACCTTAGATAAGAGGTTGATCATTTGGTCTCCTGAATATCAAGGCGATTTAAAATATCGCATTCTAAATTTAAAAGATTGACGTCAATGTTGACAGTCGTAAAAACAATTTACGTGGAATTTAAACGAGATTTAAAAAAAAGGCAGACGGCTTTTGGGTAAATAGCAAGATTTACGACTCAATTGCCTTCAAATGTTTGAAATAAATAGCCAAGTAGATAATGAAGACCGATATTGAGATATTATTCTAAGCCAAATAACATATTTGTGAAGGACTGTAAGTTTGTTTGGTTCGGTTTGGTTATTTATATGTACATATTCGTATTTATGTTTAACAGGGGCGCGTACTCTTTTCAGTCGTTGGTGTCAGACTCGCAGTACGCAAGCAGAGTGTCAAAATATGGCAGCGAAATAAATCCCGATGACGGATGTATTATACACTTCACCTCTGGAACATCTGGTAGGTTTATACCATTGAGCTTAGCTTACACTTAGTCCTAAAAGAGATACAGCACTTGCCGCCGCTGCTGTTTCTGGCTGGAACAGGACTTCCTCCTCCTCCAGTATCTATTTTCCTCTAGTGCCCTAACCCTCTGTTACCAACTCACCAACCAGCCTCCCGTCTCGCCGCGAGTGATAAATCAAAATAATTGTCCAAAAAAATTTATAGTAATGCAAGTAGCAACAGGATACACTTGCCTCATTGTGTTGTAAGGGTTCCGTAGTTCAAAAAGAAGAAACCTTCTATCGGTCCTGTCTATGCAATTATTAAAAAAAAATTATTTTGAGGATACTTATTTGTAACTAAAAAATTTACCAAAAATGATAAACAAAATAAAAGGGGTTGCGGGATTTGGAGTTTTAAATCACGTGGGGTATCAAATAAAAAGGGTTCAAAGAGCACATTTTAGTTTTAATAAAAAAACAATCAAACTCGACCATTCTCCATATAGCAAATTATGCAAAAGTTTGAAGTTAGTACCGTTTTATCTACATACATTGCTGTACAACTAACTACAGCGGTCATTCGCAGTATAACGTATCATTATTTATTAATTTATTCATGTATTCATCCACATAGACATTGTTGCAAACAAAAAACAATGTTGTGGAATGATACATCAAAAGGCATGCAGTAATCTTACAATTAATTAAAAAACCTTTTTTATTAGATAAAATGGAAAATTACTAAGTATATAATTTATAATAACGTTTCCGCTGGTATATTTATTTAATACAGTGTTATGAGTAAGAATATATATTTTTTACCACTAAGGTGGCAAACAAGCTTGCAATACCCGCGGCATCACTCATGCGTTACCGACCCTTCAAAAATCTAATAACTTCTTTCTTGAAGAACCCCATACTGTAGTAGAGAAAACGCGGGAGGAAGTTTCTCTGGATGATTGCCCTGTCGATGGCGAGCGGTGCTATGGTAGAAAGCCGTGGTCATCATTTCGAACAATCCTCAGAACACATCCTATTATACCGAGTCAAAATCGCCAAGCTGGTGTCCGGGTACACTCGCCCAGAGATTACAGTAGTACTTCATATGAGACTGGATTTGCGACTTGTAAAGTAACAAACTATGCCCCGAGGTGAGAAAGTAAATTAAAAAAAAAAGTGATTTACTGCATCGCTCTGTTGTGTACACCTTTTTTTGTGATAGTGCTCTATGTTAGCTAATTATTTCACAGGTTTTCTGGGTTTCGTGCTCAGAGGGTGCTAAGAGAGCCCTGTTACTAAGCCTACACTGTCTGCCTGCCCGTTCGTGCGCCCTAAAAGTCGTTAAAAGCCTCACATTTTTACACAATATGTGTTATTACGGTGGATTACCTAACAAATAATCAAAAAATCTGAAAGTAAAGGGGGTCTCTATACATGTAGCACGTTTTGTTTTTGCTTTATCGTAAAAAAGATAAAACCAAAAAGAAAGAAAATACAAACATACAGTGATTATAGTGTGATCTCCAAAGTATAACAACAAATTATCAAAACTGCCAAATGTACGAAGGGCTAGAGCCATACATTATAAAATAATCTAGCGGATAAAGTCCAGATAAAGAGAATAATACTCGTGGCCCAGCAATATTTGTTTATTGGAAGCGATATACGAAGTTAAGTTACGTCGGACTTGGTCAGGCATTGGATGGGTGACCGCCTATAGGCAATTTGTTTTCAATGTTTGTGTTCGTAAATTATATAATTTACGGAACTCATGGCGCGCGAGTTCGATTTGCACTTAACCGATTTTATATTAAATTACTCGTAGCAATTGCAATACACATCTTGATTGTAGAAATCTTAAGGTTTATATTATGTGGTGTAACGGAACCCTTACTGCGCAAGCCCAGCAAGTACTTGGCAGATGTTTTGGTGGGGAACTGGAATTAAAAACATAAGAAAAGACTAAGTATAAAATTGGACCAGATTAATTTGATATAAGTAATTAAACCAAGTTATACTGTGGTACTGTAGTGCTAAATACTTTTACAGGAAACCCCAAAGCGGTTCTTGGATCGCATTTTTCCATCGTACACAATACACGCACTAGTGGAAAGAGAAATTTTCTTTATGAGGATCACACACGTGTAGGTGTGCAGGTAAGATATCTGTTGGAACTTATAAAACCCATATTGAAATATACAATGCAATTGAATTTTTATATACAGGATGGAAAAGAAAGGCCGCGGTGGCAGATTTAACTGAAAGAAAACATTCCTTTATTTTTTTAATGTTTTAGTCAGAAATGGAACCTGTGAACCTTTGAAACTTCTCTGGTTCGATTCCCAGCCGAAACGGTTGATCCAAAACTATTTGTATACAATTTTTTTATTTTAGAACAAAGAATTCAGTAAAATTTGCCTCCATTAATATTTATGGTACTTTCCCTCCGACCATGGCCTTTCTTTTCCATCCTGTATATCGATACACGATAAGAAAAGCTTGCTCGAAATCTCACAGTTCGAATATTTCAGAAATAAAAATGTCAAAACAGTTGGATTTACTTCTTTTTTATAAGCACTAGCTTTTTGCAGCGGCTCCAACCGCCCTAAATTCGGATATCGGTGTAGGATTTCAACAACAACTCTTCAATTATAAAAAAGAAACCGATTTACACTTGACGTGTTCAAGTAATAAATAAAAGGTATCGAAAGATTATTATTTTTGAATATTTAGTCGATATATACTCGTAGAGTAGTAAAAAAAAAAAAATTGTAATTATTAGCCAGATCTGTTTCATTCGGTGTATCCCAGGGTAAAGTACTTAAGCTTTTATTTTTTCTTATTGTACAAAATTTCTACATTTTATGATATATTCGCTTTCTCTGATAAAAAAGGATGCTTTTAAAATGTTTTTGCTAATTAATTTTTATAAACAGAGTTCTTATAGAAATTTTCAACTCCTATTTAATTGCAAAAATGCTGCATTGGTTGGTCCCTGAATTGCTTAGATTTACAATAGGATTTCAAAGTCGATTATTTTTTTTAATATGATTTTTTTTAATAGTGGGCCGAAAATGGCGAAACATATCCTTTCTACGTATTAATATGTTATGTGTAATTTTAACTTGTGTACACTTTAAAAGGGATCTGCCTTTATAAAGTTAATAGACTTTGCCAGCGGCTCCGCTCGCCCTAAATTTGGTTATCGGCATAAGATGCTTCCGGCAACTTCTTATACTAAATAAGTTTGTTATAGCAAACTATAGCTGCAGCTTAAGTTTGTTCAGTAAGTTACTCCTGAGGAAACTTTTAAATTTTACGGGATGAAGAGTAGCCTATGTCCTAATCCGAGACTAAACCTATATGTGAGCCAAGTTTCATCCCAATCCGTTGAGTGGTTAAAGCGTGACTGAGATTTGGAAAATTAATAAGTTAATTTATAAGCTTTTGACAGCGGCTCCGCCCGACCTAAATTTGGTTATCGGCGTGGAACTCCTTAATTAACTCCAATTAATTAATTAAATGGTTATACTAATGAATTACTATAGCATGCTATAGGTGCAGCAATAGTTCGTTTAAGTCTGTTTTAGATATTCCGGCAGGAACTTTTGAATTTTTAGGGATAAAAAGTAGCCTATATGCTATTCCAGGACCTAACCTATATGTATGCCTAGTTTTATTCCGATCCGTCCAGTGGTTGAAGCGTAACGAACGTTGAAAGAGTGACAAACATCCAGACATACATACCAACTTTAACGTTTATAATATTAGTAGGATATCAGTGTTGGGTTTTCTGATTATTATCGTAGTATTTCTTTATTGACGAAGTACTTGAATTGACATATATTTCTTGACCATAAATTAATTATTTATATCATTTTCAGGTTCCAATATTCCATGCTTTGGGGTCCATTATTACAGTTTTAGCTTCTTACACGTACGGCGCGACTACAGTGGTAGCTGCACCGACGTACAATGTTGAATCCAATCTTAAGGCACTGGTGACTGAAGAGTAAGATATGTAATGAAACTATTGTTTGTACATCAGTTTTTAACGCAAAATATGTGAAAGTGCTCAAGTTGTTTTAAATGATATATTATTTATTCAATAAAGAAAAATCTTCTTTTGTGCAAAAACGTCTGCATAGATTTATGACTAGTAAACTTGATGTACGATTGAGTAGGAATTGTGCATGCACACGTAAATCGGATGACAATGCAATGTAATGATATCAAATAGCTGGTATAACGATGGAGACGGAAGGTGGCCATAGAAGAGGTCCTACTTCATCGAGTTTGGGCTTGTTTGATTTGTCGTGACAAGTACTCTGGTATAAATGATAACCAGGGTACGATGAAAGCATGTTTGTATAAAAACAAATTACATATATTCTTTTTCAGTTGGTAACCAAATCTTGATTAATATTTTTTTCTTTGAGCTTAAATATGAAAGACTTATTGTACCAAAAACCCTGGTCTAAGTAGGAACATTAGGTAGGTACTAAAATAAATAAATTCATACGACATATTAGGAATCCATATGCCAAATTTTAGGTATCCAGCCAGCAGTTTGGGCTGTGCTTTTATATGTCAGTCAGCCAGGTTCTTCTTTTATTTACTTAGTTGTAAGTATGTATATGGTCAGGGTTTTTATTCCCTGAAAATGTTAACCGCCGGCCAGATACGTACACACACATCATAATGTAGGGGCAACCACCACATTAACAACCACTTTAGACCTCCAATAAAATATGAAATTTCTGTCAACTCTTCACACCAGGTGCTCGGTAGTATCGGGTACTCCGACCATGTTCGTAGACCTTGTGTACTTGATCAAGAACAAGGCTGCTTCGGCACCCAAGTTGAGGGTTGCATTGACTGCTGGTGCGCCTTGCAGCCCGCAGCTTATCAGTAACATAAAGGAATATCTGAGGGTGGACTCCGTACAGGTATAACAGTTATTATAAAATTTTGATTTTCGGAAAACTTTGTGGTGTTGCAATAATTTATTGGTTTGCTGTTTTATGATACAATATTGAAAAGAATATACATGTTATATACTACACCTGTTCGGCAGAAAGGACTTTAATACACATCCAAAATTACAGTTGAAAGAACGTCTTTAATCATTAATGATCAGCGATTAACATGAAGCTTTTTTTCTATCTCCTGACCAATGTTGTTGGCTGCAGATTTCTGATCGTGAACAAGGTCTGTTTGCTTTAAACTCGAATTTGAAGGGTCTGTGCCACCTACTATACCGTAGTGCGGTAAGACCATGCCGGAAATCTCAATAGGTTTCTTTCTCTAGACGTTCATAAGTCGAGATGGTATACCAGCTGTGGTGCTTAAACAGTGTGCTGAGTTGTGCTGCGCCTCTTTGGGCTGTCATACCACACTAGGCAATTTGCAGCTTTATTTCCGGAAGACTAAAATTGTGCAACCGGTGGTCAAAATGCGAAAGATCAGATCTATCGAATTACTTAGTAAGAAATTTGGACTTTGACTTTGACTGCCAATATGGCTGCTGCTGGGGTCACTTTAACCTAACTACCATCTAGTGTACCTCACACACCGATGGGCACTAGCCATTGAGAGTTAGGGAGAGGCATTGGCATGTAGCATGGACATAGCAAGTGCGTTTGATCGGGTCTCACGGACTGTCTGAGGGTTTGGGTGTTTTTTGTCCGGCAGACGCTTATAAGCCGTAATTGACGGTTGTTGCTCTGATAGCATGGCGCAAAACTTTAAACCTTTAAAAGTCATAACCTCAGATTGCTTATTTACGTATATATTGTATTTTTTTTTAATTACTCGAGTTACGAAGATATTTCTTTAACACCAGAAGAGCTAAGACAAGTGTGTAATGCTGAAATAAGCTTGTTACCAGAGAAGTCACTTAAAAATATCTTAAAGCATACGAATTGTTCAATAATTTGCGACTTTCAAACGGTGCTAATGTTAAAAAGAATAGTTAGTACCTACCTTTTGTTTATTTCTTGATAGGAGCAGAGTACTGGGTAGTATTTGTAAATTTGAATAAACTTATTGCCTTCAGTGTGTTCCTTGCCTAATACTTATATTTTCGGTCTGGTAGAGGTGTATGTTTCACACGAGAGCAAATAATTTTAAGTTTTTAAATCCCTCGTTGTGCTCAGTAGTCTATAATAGAATCACTCACTCACGGCTCGGGATTTAAAGTTGGCACTCTTCACAAAAAACAACTTTGATCACTTGTTGAACAAATAGCTATTTTAAATTGTTGTAATTCAAATTGTATATCTTGCAGTCGTTGTATGGAATGACGGAGACGTCAGGGGGCGTGTTCCAAACCACATCTACAGACACGGTGGAGCAGATTGCTGACACTGTTGGCTATGTTTTTGATCACACAGAGGTTAAAGTAAGTATGTAATCCATCCATACTAATATTATGAATGTGAAGGTAACTCTGTATGTCTGTCTGTCTGTCTTTTATCGCTTCACGCTCAAACCTCTGTACAGACAGACAGAGAGAGTTACTTCTGCATTTATAATATTGGTATGGATTAGTATGGATGTTCATCTGGAATGATGTGCCTTCCAAATATTTTTTTTTTTAATAGATTCCAAAGAATATCCTCCACATTAACAAACAAATTAGCTCTCTCTCTCTCTCTCTCTCTTTATAATATTAGATATTATATAATATCAACCTATTCAGAGCTTTTTTCGAAAAGTTTGGAGTAGGTCAGGGGCAATAAGTATGAAAATACATTTTATTATGGTTTTTATTACATATTATTATTCTATCGAGCCCCGAGTACTCCAAACTTTTCGCAATAAGGTCCCAATACAATGCGCGAGTGAATTGCGGTGAATTCGTCCTTTCTAAACAAGGTGTAACCTACCTGTAAATTTTGGACATTCGACTTCAAGAAGACGAATATCATAATAATAATAAATACTCAATGTATATTATACGTAATATCCTATTAATAATAATGAATATTTTGTGTCCACCACTTTCTTTCTGATACAAAGTACTTAAGTTTTATTAATTCAAACTTATAATAGAAAAGTTCATAAACTAAATCATTCCAACTTCATTTTGAATTTGGCTAATCTTTACTTAAGACACTACAGGTACATACCTATCTATAAAAATATTTTTAGGGTTCCGTATTTTATTAATAATATCTATAGCCGTTTCGGTCTTTATATTAACCTTTGTTTACTATCTTTACCTACACCTAAGCATATTACTTTAATTGTAAAAGTTATAATAGTAGGCACTTAAATTACTTGAGCGGCTAACTTTCCACCTGTTTTAATTTTATGTTTCTTTCCTACCTTAACATTTCATTGGATTGCAATGAATCTTTGGTCCTCACTGTGACGGCCGGCGCCAGAAAGGTTTCATGATTAGCAAAAACATTTGATAATAGGTGTTGCGTGCGGTGTCAGTTTTAGCAAATGAGAGTATTATAAGATATAGAAGTACTTAGTTTTCAAAACTATAATTAAGTAATAGGTAGCATTTTATTGTGACGAACATTCACTAAACGCGAGCGTGTGGTGGAAATACGCTCTCTTTCGCGCTCGCTACTCGTTAGGGGATTTGATCTTACCGACACAATTTGATCTTACCGACACAATTTGATCTTACCGACACAATTTGGACACAAAGCAAGAGAACATGCGCTGCAATCAAATTCAAACAGTTTTTGCATTCTTACGAAACACTTAAAGCCCGTTTCACACGTACCTTACCTGTATAAAAATACATCTAAACAAAACTGAAGTATATTAGTTATATTGGCTGCGTGTGGGGTAAATTAGAATTTACTATAATAAAAATATCGTTGTATGACTTGCTATAGATAATGTATTCATAAATTACCTTTTAGTTCACAACCTTGTCCATGTTTTCCTATAAATTTCTTACTTAAGTTGTATGTAGGTACGGATGCGGAATAATTTGGTTAAATATTTTGCAGTATCACATTTGTGATTACTAATCATGGACGACTAAATAATACAGCTATTATTTTACCTACAAGCTTCGTGACAAACCTTGCGTTAATAAGTCGTATCGCTCAAAAACTCGTACCTGCACGACGGCTATATACATAATATATACTATTTTTGGTAAATACACATATCATATATGAAAACACCGTCTCATGACAAACACAAATGTTCAGACACATAAATGTTTGTCTTGTGCGGGAATCGAACCCACGCGCCACGATTTAACAGTCAGGTCATTACTAAACTGACCATTTATTTTTTAACTTAAAACAGGACATCGGTTTATTTATGTCAATAAGTAAGTTCACAATAAAAAAAAATTTAGAAAAAGTTAGTTATTTGTGTTCACAATTTGTTATAATTACATATACATACATACATACAAAACATCACGCCTGTTTCCCAGAGGGGTAGGCAGAGACCAAAGACTGCCACTTGCTACGATCCTGGCATATTTTTTATAATTAAGGGGACGATACACGCCAGTTGAGCAAGTAAAGTATAAAAAAAATAAAATCCATTTTAAGCCTGCTCTAATATAAGGTTGAACTTAACACGTCACGTTTTATGGCGCTTACGCATAGAGCACGTACGTTTTTGGCTAGTTTTTATGGCGCTTACGCATAGAGCACTTACGTTTTTGGCTAGTTTTTCATGTTCTTAATAATAAATAAAAAATTCTTTGATATAGAAATTCCAACCGATTTTTATTTTAATATGAAACAATACCTAAAAAATGAATTGAAAAAATAATTGGGTTCCCTGACAAACATCGAGACCTAAGACAACTAAACTTAATTTTCAGCACTTTTTGTGATTATAAAATAATCATTTTCTTAATCTATGAAAAAAAAAAATCTGTGCAATTTTTCTCCTAAATCAAGTTAATTCTTAGGGAAAAAAATCTCTATTTCTCTTTTTTTGTAGTTACCACTTCTTCTCTCTATACCAAGTAAGATGTTTCTGCTTTAGGATATTAGGATGTAGGGTCTTAAAAGATTTAAATAAATTATATGCATTGGCGATCATCGACGACACGGTCTCGCACCACTCGCGTCTGGCGGCGAGCTCTACACTTTCTGGAAAACGGGACTTTCATGCGTCCCGGGGCTATGTTTTGGGACAACGGGACGTATGGTCAGTTTAGTCATTATACCCACTGAGTCACAGAGCCGACGGAATAACAAATAAAGTACATAAAGTAATAAAGTAAATAAAAAAAAATATTTATTAAACTATCAATAAATTAAATTGTATAAGTATAAATATTCATATACTAGATCATATGATAAACATGTATTTACAGGTTGTTGACGAGAACGGGAAACTGGTACCATTTGGAACAGCTGGCGAGCTGATGGTTAGAGGTTGCACAAATATGAAGTACTACTGGGATGATCCCAAAAAGACAGCTGATACAATAGATGATGCCGGATGGTTACGGACTGGGTCAGTATAAAATTATAAAAGATATCCGCAGTCATCACCAAGTCTCTAAGGTTAAAAATAGTGGCAAAATGATTTCAATTAAACAATAAGTAGCAATTATTAATACACTATATTGCACCGCTTCCAGAGCTTCGACAACTTGTGGTATGGTATTTCATGATTTTAGTGTTTAATAGCTCTATATTAGTCGGTCAAACTTTGTACAACAGGTGCAAGCCACATAGGATTCTACAATACCTACAAGGCAAAAAACTTGTGTGACTTGATCGGTACGGCTTTTGCCATTTTGTATGGTATGTATACCTATTTTATATGGGGTTTTTCAACTTACTGTAGTGTACATTGTACCTATAAAACGAGTAAAAAGATACCTTAAAATGACTTATGAAATATTTTACTTTTAATAGAGACAAATTTACACTAAGTGAAGACGGATACGGACGAATAGTGGGTAGACTCAAAGATATGGTCGTCAGGGGAGGAGAAAACATAGCTCCAAAGGAGATCGAAGACTTGCTTGACACCCACCCAGATATTGTAGAGAGCCAGGTCAGTAGACACACAACACAAACGTAAGATTATCAATTTATTTAGGGCCGCACTCAGAGAGCTTCCCTATTGTATAGCTCATGTATGATTGGTTAATGCACAAAATAAGGGGCCGTAGTTGAATAATTTTACTTATTCACCCACTTACCCACTCACCCACCTCCTTCCGTTTCCTTACACTCCACCTCTACTTGATTTTATCCCGCTTTTCATGTTATTTCGCTTTTACTCGCTTTTTATTTCTTGGTTCGTTTTTAGTTCAATTTTTAGGTCATTTTTATTTTTATTTTGTTTTTCTGCTTTGCTTTCTTTTTCGTTTTTATTTTTATTTTGCTTTTATTTTATTTTCTTTTTGTTTTGCTCGTTTTTATTTTTGTTTTTATTCTTTTGTTTTTATTGTATGCGCTTACCACGTTTTTATTTCTATTTTCATATGATTTCTATTTTATTATTTTCATTCTTCTCATTGTCAAAATTCAACCACCATCAAGGGGCCTGATAAGAAGGCTTCCTTTCATTTTCACCGGGGGTGTTCAGCACCCCTGAGCTTCTGCCCGGGTCATGGTGGGAGGTAAATTCCCCTCCCCCGACACCCGCTTCAACACCCAATAGGGTGATAGAGAAGAAACCCCCACACGGGGCCGTAGTTCTCTTATGAAAAAAGAAGTGCGGGTAAAGATGCATCGTTACATCGATTAATCATTGTTGTTGCCGATTTTCAGCAATCGAAACTCTAAAAAAAAAAAAAAACAACCGGCTTCAAAAAGATGCATGCATTTATTTCCAAAAATCTGATTTGAATAACAGTTTAAAGTTGGTGTCATGCAAGTGAAGTGTCTTATAAACTGTGAAGTTTATAGAAATAATTGCTTTTTACGTACACTAAAAACATCCATATCCACACATAAAAATTAAGACTTATAAAAAGAATCATCAAAATTGGTTCACCGAGTCGAAAGTTCTAAGTTAACAAACATAAAAAAAACAGTCAAATTGAGAACCTCCTCCTTTTTTGAAGTCGGTTGAAAATTAAATTATTTTACATTTTATACACTTTTTCTTAATGAAAAATTATAACTTACTAGCTGATTTATCACTTTTACACTTCACCTGTTCGTAATAACCTTCGTACATATCTGAATGAAAAGAACAGTTGAAAGAACGTCTTTGCAGAGATGCCTTATTACTAACTTGCTAAGCGGGTTGCTTAAAAACCTTTCTAATAATAAACTTTTTTTTATACCACTAAGGTGGCAAATAAGCTTGCGGCCCGCCTGATGGTAATCGGTCACCGCAGGCTATGGACGCTTGCAACACCTTCACTCGCGCGTCACTACCACTTTAAAAATCTAATAACTTCTTTCTTAAAGAACGCCATACTGTAGTCCTTAAAGAAAACCATGGCAGGGAGCTCATTCCATAATTTAACATTCCCGGGAGGAAGTTTCTCTGAAACCGCTTTGTACGTGACCATGAGGATAAATTCCCTGCCGATGTCGCCGTGGGCATCATTTCGAACAATTTCTCAGAACACATACTATTATACAAGCGGTAGAACACACGCAGGTAAGCTAAATCTCCTCAGATTTAAAGTCGATTCTCACGGCCCGTTGTCGAACCAAACCAAAAGAGCTAAGCTATCTGCATGCACCCGCCCAGAGATGGCAGCAGTACTCCATATGGGGCCGAACTAGCGACTTGTAATTTTTGTAAAGCAGCAACCTTTTCCCGGAGGTGGAATAAACATTGAAAAAATATGACGCGTTCTTGTTTCGAACAGTACCATCTGTGGTAATATATGTGAACTATATTTTCTAATAACTTTAGTGTTCCACAAATAAAAATTAAAGCTAGTTCAAAGCGTGGTAAAAGAGAGTTTAGGTGCGAATTTTAAGAAGGAATGGTTTCATTTTGTGTTTATATTTTCTAGATTAATTTAGTGTGTTTCGATGTGAAGTATAGGATAGTGTTAGCAATGTTTTACGAAAGCGTGTTAAAAATTGTGCAGCGAGGGCTCATGAATACTGTATCATGAAGAAATAAGAGACATGACGCGCAATTTTAAAGCATCTACACCAAACCTCCCGCCCTATATTGGGGCCTGAAAACGAGGACGCGCGATGACGCCGCGTCACAAAATAATTATCATTGACACTGGCATATGCATACATGGTCTGCTAAGACCGAGCGAGTCCATAATAATATTAAAAAAATGCGTGGTAAAATTATTTAAAATATATTTTAAATCAATTATTTGTGTTATTTCTTATAAACTCGTAGTTATACCTAGTGTCCAGAAATTAGGTACGTATGATGTTTTAATTCGTAAACATACATCATACTTAGGTTAACCACGATGAGTTTATAGCAGCTATAGCTCGGCATGATGTCAATATCCTGGCTGTGAACGAAACTTGGTTAAGACGGGACGAAGACGGTCGCGCGCCTACTGTGCCGAATTATAGGTTGAGGCATATCCCACGATCAGATTTAAATCGCTGACGTGGTGGCGGAGTCGGGTTCTATATAAAGCAAAATATTAACGTACGAACGTGTTCTCATCCTGAAGCTCCACCAGTCGAACAGATGTGGGTCAGGCATAATGCAAATGGCGTGAAAACCATCATTGGTACTGCATATCGTCCGCCATGGTTGAACATAGATATTTTCCTTGATGATGTAACTGCCTCGGTGTTATCTTTTTCACAGAGTGACCATATTATTTTGCTAGGAGACTTTAACAAAAACCTATTAAGCGATGACTCGGCTTCTAAAAAATTAAATAACTTTTTACAATGCGCCAATCCGGTATAGCACATTGATAAACCTACGCACTTCACTGAGCACAGTGAAACACTGATTGATGTCGTTTGCTCTGATAATAATATCGCAGTGAGTTGCATTAATATTGATTATATACCAGATCTTAGTCATCACGCGTTTGTTTCTTGTCAATTCAATATAAAAAAAAAAAGTGCCGCCGCAGATAGTTATTTTCAGACCACTTAAAGACATTGACATGAACCTTATTAACTCTTTACTCAAGTAAATCTTTACTCAATAGATTGGGGACACATTTTGTTTTACTCGGTATGTTTAATTACTATATTACAGCTTTATTTGAACTTCACGTTCCAACACGATAATTGTTTCTAAGACATCAACCACGTTCCTGGCTCACATTCACTATCAAAGAAATGATGAAACTTCGTTATGATGCTTATAAACAATATCGAGCTACGGGATCTGAAGTACATAAAATATACTACAAAGATCTGAAGAGTAGTGTAACAAAGCCATCTTTAATGAGAAACGCGCGTACTTCAACCAACAGATTAAAACTAATTCCCATAACGCAAAAATTCTTTGGAAAAACCTTAAACGTACCACCCCTTATACTAGTAAACAAAGCGGTGGTCAGCTTCCAAATCATTTTGACGATCCTGATTTCCTGACATCCTGACATTTTCTTTATTTGCCTTGTGTCAATAAAGTAAAACTATCTAACCTTACATATTATGAACATAATCGATACGGGACAGCCTCTTTTAAGTTAGAACCTATAGATGAGAGCAAAGTAATCAACATTATAAAGTCACTCAAGTCAAACGCTTTAGGTATTGACGGTATTTCTTTAGACATGTTGTTGCTTACTGCTATCATAAATAAATCTATAGAAAGTAACACGTTTTGCACAAATGCTTGGAAGATCGCGGTGGTAAGAACTTTTCCAAAAAAGGATACAGAGTAAAGCCTTAAGACCTATTAATATTGTCCCTTGTTTGTCCAAATTGGTTAAAAGAACAGCATGTACCCAGCTAACTCAGGTCTTCGAAAGACACGCAGCACGGCTACGGCTTTAGTCGACGTTGTAGATAACCTTTTGGTCGCTCAAGATGAAGGCATGGGATCTGTGTTGGTTTTATTAGATTTTTTCAAGGGCATTTGATACAATAAATCACTCGTAATGTTATCAAAAATGGCTTACTATGGGTTTCAATTAAGTACTATTAAATGGTTCGATAGCTATCTTAGTGGTCGTTGTCAACTTGTCGAACTAATGATAATGAAGGAAAAATAAACAAATCCGAAACAAGCTCTGTAACCAAAGGTGTACCTCAAGCCAATAAAAAGAAAAATTCAAATATATGGTACTAGGATCAAAACATCAAATAGATCGCATTATTGGACATAACTTGGTAGTAAACATTAGAGGAATGCCTATGCAGCGGGTAGCGGATGCTCATAATTTAGGTCTTTCTATGGATATTAGTCTTCGATTCGAAAAATACTGGGTGTGCTGGAAGTGGTCCGAAATGCATTTTACAGGCTTAAAGTTTTGTACCAAGTACGTAATTATCTCAGTACTGAGCTACGCATAATACTCTGCGACTCTCTGGTGCTCTCCAGGCTGAACTATGGTGACGTTGTTTCCGGGCCTCGGTTGTTGGCGCGCACAGAGCGAATACTACAAAGAGTACAGAACGCTTGCGCTCGATACTGCTTTAACGTTCTCCCGCGCGCCCATACCACTCCCTATCTGAACACCGCAAACATATTCAAATTGTCTTTCCGTACACAAGCGCATCTCGCAACCCTTGTGGATGGATTTGTTTAATTTCGACGTTCTTCATGTATAGAAAGCTGAAATGGTGTAGGGATTATAATTCATATAATACCAGAGCTTACAATTACTTGATGAAAACTTAAAAAAATTTGGAAAATCCAAAAGTGCACGCCTCATAGCGGTCATTCACATTTAAAAAAAAATCTAAAACAAAAACTCAAGTTTTTTAAAATAAAATAACAAATAAGGTGAGGAAAAAATATACTATAAAATAAAAATAAAAAATATATATATAGATATACAGTATACAGTGGTATATTAGTTTTTTCAAAATTATAATTAAACGACAGGTACTTAGAACGCTAATATTAACTAGGAATCAGCACAGTGTAATACTTTATATATTAAAAACAAAAGTAGTTAGTTAGTTAGTTAGTTGGACTTATGTTTTCCGCACTTAGCCTCATAATAGGGCCATTGTACGTAGGTAACCAATACCTGTCATTGGTTACCCATACCATCCCAGCTCCGTCCAAAAGTTAAGGAGGCATCTGATGTTATTCAGTGCCTCTCTCATGGTTTGTGGATTCTTAAGGAGCTTTGTCCGTTGGTCGCTCACGCTTTTGCAATGAAGAACCACGTGAGACGGTGTCTCCTCGGCTTCCATACAGCCCCTGCATAGAGGACTGTCAGTAACGCCGATATTGAAAAAGTGCCTGTTTAGAGGGCAGTGACCTGTTATTATGCCAACTATGTAGCGTAGGTTTTTCCTGCTGAGTTTTAACAGTTTGTGCGACAGATTAGCGTCCACGGATGTAAGAACATTCTTGGTTTGTTTGCAATCTGTCTGTTCTGCCCACTGTTTGTTGTGTTGTTGTAAGGTTCTGTCACGTAACCATGTTTTGAGTTGGATAAATGGTATCGGTACAATTGGTTCAGGTCCCATTATTTTAGTGCCCGATCCTCTCTTTGCCAATTCATCTGCCGCATCATTGCCTAGAGACCCACTATGACCACGTATCCATTGAAGAGTAACCCGGTTCTTCAATGCAATTTTTTGCAGTTCACAGTGACACTCCAGGATTAGTCCACTGTTGATGCGGTTGTTGTTGAGAGCTTGTAGCACAGCGGCACTGTCGGAGATGATGCGTATCGATGCATTACTTATGCCTTTAGACAAGACCGCTGTTGCAGCTCGGGTAATCCCAACACATTCTGCTTGGAAGATGGTGTTGAGTGCACCCAAGCTCGTTGACATGTTGATGTTCAGGTCATGGGAGAATACTCCTGCGCCCGTTCCTGATTCCGTTTTGGAGCCATCGGTGTAGATCCTGACTTCATGGATGCCGGAGCTATCTTTTTCTTCCTCATGAAGCTGGATACGGTATTTTTTGTCAAAGACAAAGGTTTTTGGGATGATATCACATGTCGCCTCTATCATCGGAAGCTCGTTTCCCACCGCCTCCTTGAGCCGTGCATGAGTGATTCTGCCGTCCCGTTTCCAGAGCCCTACTTTCTCAAGTCGTATGGCTGCAGCGGCAGCTTCTTGTTGTATAACAAGATGAAGGGGTCTGAGGTTGAGGATGACTTCTAATGCTGTTGTGGGAGTCGTTTTCATACTGCCTGTGGTTGCTAGGCAGGCAAGACGCTGCAGGCTTTGTAGTTTGTTTTTTACCGTGCTTAACTGAGTTCGAGGCCACCAAACTACTGCACCATATGTTATCATGGGTCGTATTATGGCTGTATAGAGCCATAGGGTTATGGATGGCTTAAGGCCCCATTTCTTGCCTATTAGTCTTCTGCATTGCCAGAAGGTTGTACATGCCCTGGTTATTTTTGTGCTTAGATGCTTACTCCAATTTAGTTTGTTGTCTAAAATTACCCCAAGGTATTTGACTTCACTTGAAAGGGTAAGCTCAATGTCAAATAGCTTTGGCATGGTAGTTATTTGAATTTTCCTTTTATTTGTGAAAAGGACTAATTCTGTTTTGTTGGGGTTTACCGTCAGTTCATGGTGGTGACACCACTCTTCCAAGATTCTGAGGGCTAGTTGCATGCGGGTACAGATAATATTTTCTGAGTTGCCTTTAATCAGAATGGTAATGTCATCCGCGTAACCTACTGTGTAGTAGCATCTATCGTTAAGACGTTTCAGCAGATCATCCACCACGATGTTCCATAGTAAAGGAGAGAGTACTCCTCCTTGTGGGCAGCCTTTGGCTACAATGCCTCTCGTGGTGGTGTTAACTGTAAATTGCACTGCTCTTAGCTTCAGGAGTTGATCAATCCACCCACTGATGGTTTGTTCGACTCCAAATCTACTAAGAGAGCGGCTGATGCTATTGAATTTCGTTTTGTCGAACGCTCCTTCGATGTCAATGAAAGCGCCTAGTGTCATCAGCTTATCAGAGAGGGCTGCTTCTATAGTTCCTACGACAGCGTGTAAGGCTGATTCTGTCGATCTACCCTTTCTATAAGCATGTTGTTGGCGGTGCATTGGCATGCGCGTTAGTGCACCCTCCCTTAGATATCTGTCTGTTAGCCTCTCCAGAGTCTTCAGCATGAAGGAGGTCAGACTAATTGGCCTGTAAGATTTCGCTTGTGTGTAGTCAGATTTACCTGGTTTTGGTAAAAATATGACCTTGACTTCTCTCCACTGGCGAGGTATATAGTTGTGAGCTATAGAAGCTCTAAATATATCAACTAGATGTGGCACAAGTGTTGTTTGTCCCCATTTCAGGAGTGCTGGAAATATGTTGTCCAGGCCAGCAGATTTGAAGGGTTGGAAGCTTTCGATTGCCCACACAACTCGGTCTGCAGTGACTATGGATTTGGCTATATTCCAGTCTGTAGGGGTTGGTTCTCTGTGTTCCACATTTTCCCAGTTTGGGTTGTTAGTGACTACACATCCTGGAAAGTGTGTTTCGATAAGCACCTCGCTTATATCGCTATCGGAGGTCGCATATGTACCATCTAGTTTTTTTATTGAGCCCAGAGTTCTGTTATTATCTTGTGATAAAATTTTTTTCACTCTAGCTGCTTCATTGGTGGAATTGATGTTGTCGCAGAACCGCCGCCAGGATTCACCTTTGCGATATCTTATGCGTTTCTTGTAGTGATACTGGGCTTGTTTATATCGTTCCCAGTCTATTTCAGTTCTTGTGTTTTTGGCTCGATTAAAGATTCTTTTCAGATTGAGTTTGAGTCTCTCTAGTTCTGGCCCCCACCAGTGAGACTTTCCCCCTATGATTGGTGTTGTAGGGGTGCAGGCTTGCTGGTAGCTGTGTTGGATACACGTGGTTAGTGTGTTTATATTATGTTCTATGTTGTCAGTGCTGTTGGTCATGTCTTTAAAGGTGATTGTGTCTACCTCATTTTGAAGAAGGGTCGTGTACCTTGCAACGTCCGTCTTACGAGGGTTACGTTTTGGTTGCTCGTCCCTCTCATGCACTTGTATGGTATAGCAGATTCTTCTGTGGTCTGCAAAGGATGGTTCAGCGGAGACGTGCCAGTTTGACACAAGATCCGTTGCCCCATCGGATGCGAGAGTTACATCTACTATTGTCTGATATCTGGAATTAACAAAAGTGGGCTCCGAGCCGTTGTTAATTATAGAAAGGTTAGTTGAGAATATATACTCTGTTAGAGACTCACCTCGTTGGTTCGGTGTTAGGCTCCCCCAAAGAGGGTGGTGGGCATTTGAGTCAGCTGATATTATAATGTCCCAGCCATGATCTTCGCAGTGTTGCACTAGTTCAGTCAGCTCCTTAGACGGTATCACCTCATCCCCGGGCATGTAGACTGAGGCTAGCACTAGCGTTTGTTTGTTTGTTCCTGTGTCAAGCCTTACAGCTGTAAGGTCTCTGGAACAGAAATTGGTTAGTAGCAAGGCTGGTATTGATCTGGGTATGTATATGCATGTTCTCGGTTGATTAGCCGAGATTTTGTGTAGTAACTTACCCCCGATGTTGTTAAGACCGCATATGTTATTTCCTCTAATCCACGGCTCCTGGATTAGGGCTATGGTCTTCTTGTCAACTTCCAGCAGTCTGCGCAGGGTAGCCGCTGCAATTTGCTTGTGCTGGAGGTTTATTTGGATCACGCTAATCTGATAGGGACCCGAGAATTTTACTATCCAACGACTCCCCATCAGACGACGTATGGTCGTAGGCACCTGTGTTCGGTGTGGGAGCTACGTGTGTGTCCATAGGTGCGTGTTCTGTGGAAGCTAAGGCTGAGGTAGTTGGGTTGCTAGGTGGTAGTGTGCCAGTAGCCTTAGCTCCGTTTGTGTTGGGTTCAACTGGGGATTCTGTGTCCGCCGAATCATCTCCACCCCCGACAGTGCTGAATTTGATGTACACACTGCCGGAGATGATGGCGACTCGTCTATCCCTTCCCAGAATCTTCGCCACCTCGGATTCTGGAATGCCCAGGGTCAGGAAGATACCCTTCTCCTGCATGGTCGCGCCGTACAACTGCCATGATTTTACGTTGTACCATGGGTTCTGCGCGGTCAGCAGGCGATGGGTCCTCGTTAGGTCGACACCAATTGATTTCGGAAGCCACAGCGATGCGCGGACTCGCTTCGCTATATCTGACTGTCGGATGACGGTCAGTTTGCTGTCCGAGATTGGTGACTGTAGGGTGGCTACAGTGTTTTTGAGCCAAGTTAGCGACTCATCATTCTCACACCACATTTTGAGTACGCCTTCTGCTATGATAGGTTTCCCTCTAAATGCGGGTGCGAATGGTGGCTCGTTGTCTGTTGGTGAAGCAAGCGCTGCTTCAATAATCCTCTCTTCGATGGAGAGTTCGAGCTGTTGTGCTTGCTCCACCGTCAGGTCCGTGGCAGGCGTGACAGCAATAGCTATGAGCAGGTGCGTTTTACTCGCATCGGCATAGCTAATTGCCGTCTTCCTTGGTGTCGGATCCAGCTTAGCGCGTTTCGGCCCGTCCCTTGGCGACAAGGTTTCATCGGGGCGCTCCCTCTTCGCCTTTGCAGGCGGTGCGGGATGTCCCAATTGCTCAGGTCGATTCGCTGCATAAGTAGTATAATATTGGGCACTCTAGACCACCTCCGTGTCATCAGGCTCACTCCGTTCGCCTGCACTCCGGTGGCTTAGCGTGCCCAATATTATGTTTTTGAGATCAGTCATCGTTCGCCTTTTGAAACACGTTGTCCTTAACACGATTACAGAGAGCCCGTGGTAAGATCACTCTGTGAACCGTGTATATCCTAAACCTTTCAGTTGGAAGACCCGTGGTAAGTTCTTCCTGGGGTGCCCGTGGTAAGATCAACCCCACCGAAAGGAATTCCTAACACGTTCAACTTGGAGCCCATGGTAAGATCACCTTATTGAACGCGATACCTAAAACACGATTACAGAGAGCCCGTGGTAAGATCACTCTGTGAACCGTGTATATCCTAAACCTTTCAGTTGGAAGACCCGTGGTAAGTTCTTCCTGGGGTGCCCGTGGTAAGATCAACCCCACCGAAAGGAATTCCTAACGCGTTCAACTTGGAGCCCATGGTAAGATCACCTTATTGAACGCGATACCTAAAACACGATTACAGAGAGCCCGTGGTAAGATCACTCTGTGAACCGTGTATATCCTTAACCTTTCAGTTGGAAGACCCGTGGTAAGTTCTTCCTGGGGTGCCCGTGGTAAGATCAACCCCACCGAAAGGAATTCCTAACACGTTCCACTTGGAGCCTATGGTAAGATCACCTTATTGAACGCGACACCTAAAACACGATTACAGAGAGCCCGTGGTAAGATCACTCTGTGAACCGTGTATATCCTAAACCTTTCAGTTGGAAGACCCGTGGTAAGTTCTTCCTGGGGTGCCCGTGGTAAGATCAACCCCACCGAAAGGAATTCCTAACACGTTCGACTTGGAGCCCATGGTAAGATCACCTTATTGAACGCGATACCTAAAACACGATTACAGAGAGCCCGTGGTAAGATCACTCTGTGAACCGTGTATATCCTAAACCTTTCAGTTGGAAGACCCGCGGTAAGTTCTTCCTGGGGTGCCCGTGGTAAGATCAACCCCACCGAAAGGAATTCCTAACACGTTCAACTTGGAGCCCATGGTAAGATCACCTTATTGAACGCGACACCTAAAACACGATTACAGAGAGCCCGTGGTAAGATCACTCTGTGAACCGTGTATGTCCTAAACCTTTCAGTTGGAAGACCCGTGGTAAGTTCTTCCTGGGGTGCCCGTGGTAAGATCAACCCCACCGAAAGGAATTCCTAACACGTTCAACTTGGAGCCCATGGTAAGATCACCTTATTGAACGCGATACCTAAAACACGATTACAGAGAGCCCGTGGTAAGATCACTCTGTGAACCGTGTATATCCTAAACCTTTCAGTTGGAAGACCCGTGGTAAGTTCTTCCTGGGGGTGCCCGTGGTAAGATCAACCCCACCGAAAGGAATTCCTAACACGTTCAACTTGGAGCCCATGGTAAGATCACCTTATTGAACGTGATACCTAAACACGATTACAGAGAGCCCGTGGTAAGATCACTCTGTAAACCGTGTATATTCTAAACCTTTCAGTTGGAAGACCCGTGGTAAGTTCTTCCTGGGGTGCCCGTGGTAAGATCAACCCCACCGAAAGGAATTCCTAACACGTTCAACTTGGAGCCCATGGTAAGATCACCTTATTGAACGCGACACCTAAAACACGATTACAGAGAGCCCGTGGTAAGATCACTCTGTGAACCGTGTATATCCTAAACCTTTCAGTTGGAAGACCCGTGGTAAGTTCTTCCTGGGGAGCCCGTGGTAAGATCAACCCCGCTGAAAGGAATTCCTAACACAATCGCAATTGGTTGACAGACCCATGGTAAGATTCCGCCCGGGGAGCCCGTGGTAAGATCACCCCACGCCAACCGCGATTGTTTAATGTTCCAAATTAGTGAACAGATCGAACGATCGAATTCATAATAAATAAAAGAAAAAAATTAAAAAAAAAAAAAAAATCACCTTTACCTTTTGAAAAACCAAATACCTTTTACCATTTACCTTTTACCATTTTACCATAGAAGAATTACCTGCAGGTGTATAAAAAATAAAACAATGTTGGAAATAAAACAATGTGGAAATATCTACAGCTCAATCAAAGTTCATTACTGCTTTGAGTGAACTATAGAGTTTTGGTAGGATAGGTTTTTTTTAATTTGAACAGGTTACAAAAGTAAATACTTTCCTTTATAGTGTAGTGAAGTCTGGTCTGGTAAGAAGCATAGTACCTGCGAACAATAAAATATATTAGCACTGACAAGGTTCTTTTACAGTTATTAAAAATATTGAAAACCAGCGAGTTACCTGAATGTCCCATGTAGGTACTTGGGTCTTAAATACTTGAAAGCTGACAGTTCTTAAAGTCGCAGCACTGTCTTCTCTGTAAACAATTTAAAAAAATATAATTATTATAGTTTTACGGTGTTTTTCTATACAAATTTTATACCTTGAACACAGGTACCTACAGTTTTGACTAATAAAAAGGAAACTAGCAGTAAGATAACAGGGATTTTTATTTTTAAGATGAAATAATAAATTAGATTAAGGCATTGAATCCGTACTAAGGAAGATCTAGTGCAGATCTAAAAAAAATATAAAAAAAAATAAACTGTTGCATTAATTAAATATAAATAAAATCATGATAATTGCAACAGTGTTATAATACTGAGAGCTGAGCTGAGCAAAAACCATTGTGAAAACGTTAATTACATGTCTAATAATTTTATCAGCATATTTTTTATTTTATCCTAATATAATCAGAATATTTCCAATGAGCAATAAAATGTTACATTAAAAAAATCTCTATTTACTTGACAAAATGAACAACTAAAAATTATATATTATTTATTTTTAATTTTACAATAAATAAATAAGTAACACACTTTACTTACAGTATATAAATAAGTAAGTACTGCTTGATCACTTTTCTTGATTTTGGTAATTGCACTTTCACTAATTAAAGTTTTGAGACGTGTTCACAGCGCTACAAGTTTCTATGAGAAATGAGTTATAATAATTATTATAGAAATAATTCTCACGGTTTGCTTATACTCCGACCAATGAATCTTGAACACTTCGGAATTTAGAGCAATTCAATCGTGTTTAGTATACGTTTTAACACCAGTATCTTATTGTTTTGTAGTATAATATCTAGGTTATATTAATATATTCTCACATACTTACAAATATGAGTGATTAATTTAACTGAAAAAAAAACAATTTGTTTTCACATTCATTGAGAAAATAAGTTTTATTATTTTTAAGCAAATTTTATATTATGCAAAATTTTAGATGATTTGTTCATAATAGCGAATTTAGGTTATTTGTCCCTACCACAGAAGCAAAGCCTTCGTTAGATAAAGGAGGCTTAGGCTATTGGCCACCGCACCGGCCGGCCGCAAATTGGTGGATTAATTTAAGTACATAAATATATTATAAATACATTTTAGTTAATATAGTTCTATGTGGGTTCGTAACCGATTTGTCTTTTTTATAATTTGGTATTTCATTAATGTAATATTTTAAAGTATCATGTATAGTTCAGCGACAAATACATAAACAAAGAGCCTTGCAAGCATAAAATAGTATCACGAACATAATATGAGAAGTTCATCTATTGCGAAATGTTACAGTCAAGTTAAAAAACATACGATAGTAAATATATCCGTATTGCTTATTTTTATATAAAGTTTTTGTAATCTTTGTTGTATAGCGAGTCATATAAGAAAAGTACTACTTAGTGTTTTTTTCCCTCTTTTTATGAAAAAAATCATACAACGTCTCAAAATTAAATTATTGAAGTTATAAGTACAATAACTAACGAATCCAGTTTTCGAAAACATAAGTTTAAATCTAAGTTTTTGTTTATGATTTTTAAGTGTGGTATTTTGCCGAAATATGTGTTGAGAGGGGTGCAATTCGCGAAGCATTAATTTTATTTGACAATTAGTATTTTATAATATATGAAGGAGTTAATAAAGGATAATTTTAATAAGAAATGTAACTTAGATTTTTAACCATTTGGTCAAATGTCTACAGTGCGACATTTTCAACATTTTACCGCGACCTAATATCAATTTACTACACATCCTTTGACGCAAGGCGACAAAGAATACCTAAGCGTGATAATTGCAAAGTATGCAATATTATTGATTTAGGGTTCGATTGGGTTCAATTTAAAAAAATCAAACGGTACATTTTATCTAGTCATGAGCTGTTTGAGTAAAATTGAAAACTTCGTTATAGACGTTATTAACTTTAGACATATTTCAATTTTAAACAACTGAATAGTATAGAGAAGGTATAAAGTTATGTGTTAAGATGATTTTTAATGTTTGTCTATGTGTAATTACATCTGCAGGAATTATTTGTAATTATTACCTAGTACATGTCAAATTATTTCAAACCTCTAATGATAAAAAATAGGAGTTTTAAAAGGTAGATATCGTAGTAATAAAAATTAGGTGTTGTTATGACTCGCTCTTGACCGGTTTTTCTATTTTTGCTGACGAATCTATATTCAATAGCTTATAAGCTCACACAGGCTACAAGTAATTACATATTTTTTTGAAAATTTGTGCATTAAATACAGTTGCTTCCGGTGTTAAATCCAGTTATTCTGATATTGAAAAATGTAAGTAAGTACCTACTTATAACAAAAAATTTTTTTTGTTTTTAAATGTTTTTTTCTTATAGTTGATTTTATTATTTCTATTTATTTCACAGGTCTGACTCAGAGTTCGAATCCAGCCAAGAAATCCTTGCGGTGGCGCCTACACCTCCGGTGTCTTCTAGAAAACTCTGCACATCCTCAATCGGTGCAAAAGCAGTGAAACCCAAAAACATCGCCTCATCCCGTAAGCGCCTTACATCGGATACGCTAAACGAAAAGACAAGGTACTTATATAGTTGTGTTTCTATTTTAAAAATCTTTTGCTAAACTTAATGTAAAATTTGAAATAGGTATACATATACTTTACCTTTTCTGTGGTGTTTGCTTTGTAGTAGCACGAGCGATGATGTGACGTATGTGATGATTCATCATATCATAACGCGTGCAGGCAAATACATGTTTGATGATCGTATATAATTTGTATAATAGATTGTTATCAAAATAGATTATTTTTTTAAAATGTTTTTATTATTTGTTATATTAAATTGTTTTTATGATAGTACCTATTCATTACCGATTGATAGAATGTGACCCTTATTACGCAACCATAAATAATGCTATTTTATTTTATTTCTTTTTGCACCACCAAGGTGGCAAACAAGCTTACGGTCCACCTAATCTTAAGTAGTTACTTCATGTCAATAAGAAGATAACTTTATTTGTTGTTTTGTTCCCAGTTCAAAAAAGAAGAACCGAAAAGACCTCTTCACAATTTTAAATTTTGAGGAAAAAGCATCGAGCAGCAAGAAGAGTGTTCACAGTACAACATCCTCTTTTACATCGCGCGTTTCAACAGGTCAGACTCGTCGCGTTGGGAACTTTCAAGGAGACTTCTTCATTGATTTGAAGATTTACAACACGGGTGACGTTCAGGACGCTCCACCAGAGGAACGGTACAAGAAAGCCCTCGCAGCGGTAAAGCTACAGTGTGAGAGCTCTTCCAATGAATGGGGGGCTATACAGGAATTTCTCGCTATAGCCTTCAACTTGTTTAAGGATAGTGAGCCTACGCATTTTAATAATAAGTTAAAATTTACCTAAAAAATATATTAACAATGGATTTATCTACATTATTTTATTTTTGAACTCACGCATTATACATTAAATATTCATGAGGTTAATATAAGTATTTCATAACAACTTTCTGATATTTTGGTTTTCGTTAATTCATTAAAAAATGCCTTTCTGTTCTGTTTGTAGCGTATCTGTCAATAATAAGTCATGGACTGGTCACGTAAGGAGCAATACTCATAAAAAAAATGATAAAACTCAACGCCATAGCGATGGGGTTGAAATTATTAGCTCGGCGTTTCGTCGACGCATTATTTCCTATAGACTAGTGGCTTTTGAACCTATTCCAAATAATTTATCTATGTTTTTAAACTCTCTTCGTAGTAAAATAATGTTACTTTTGAGTGAAAACTTACAAAAACATACCTGTCTAAAGGTAAATTTGGAGTTATTTTCAATTTTTGTTTTGTTTAAAAATAACAAGCAAGAAATTAAGTCCTTCAGTACAAAAAACATACCAATTTATTATAATTACGATTTTAATAAGTTTTTTTCAAAAGTTGTTAATACTTTAACAAAGAAAGTTGAAGAGTTTGAGCAACGTGAAAGCGGTTGGGCCTTCCTAAGTGCTTCACATTTGGAGGTAAATGTAAACCGTTACCAACCGTTGCGGGGTGGGGAGGGGTCCACATTTATACAACTGCCGAGAGTCATAAAGAATAAAAAGGCTTGTCTTAACATTCAGAATAACGATGAGTTTTGTTTTTTATGGAGTGTTATGGCAAACCTTTACCCAGCAAAATATCATTCTGAAAGAGTAACATCTTATCCTCATTTTCGTGATGTTTTGAACATAGATGGCATGTCTTTTCCCGTTACGTTTACAGATATCCACATTTTTGAAAAAAATAATCCACAGCTTAAATTCATAATTTTTGGTTTGCAAAACAATAAGACCATAACGGGACCATTGTATAAGTCTGAAAATATAAGTAATAAAAAAATCATACATTTGTTGTTTTTTGAAAATAATGGTAAATCGCATTACTGTCTCATTAAGGATTTGTCACGGCTTGTTCGTAAACAAATAACAAACCATCACGGGAAACTGTATTTTTGCGACACGTGTTTAGTATTTTTTAAAACACAAATCGAAGTTGATAATCACGTTTGTGGTGGAATAGTGACTTTATTACCGGAAAAGGGTTCAGTAATCAAATTCAAAAATTATGACCGTAAACAAAATGTCCCCGTCGTAATTTACGCGGACATGGAAACTTTATTGAAGCCGTGCTATAAAGAACCATCAGGCACTTCGAATACAGAAACGTTACAACATCATATTCCAGCAGCGTTTGCTTATCAAATTGTTTGTACAGCGGACCCGAACCATAATCGATATGTGTCTTACCGCGGCGTTGACTGTATTGAAACATTTATCGATTATCTTTATAGAGACGCGCGTAAAATACACCAAATTCTATCTCAAAATGTTCCTATTATTTTTAATGAAAATGATGCAAAAGATTTTAAAAATGCTACCCTTTGCCATATTTGCCGGAAATTTTTATTTGGTGACAACGTGAAAGATCATTGTCATATATCAGGCCGTTATCGTGGTGCAGCTCATAACTATTGTAATTTACAATACAAAATTCCCAAATTTGTACCGATATTTTTCCACAATCTGGCAGGCTATGACAGCCATCTGTTTATCAAAAATCTAGGAGAAGCTCCAGGAGCGATAAAAATCATTCCTAAAACTAAAGAGAACTATATCTCATTTACTAAATTCATTCCAGTTTCCGATGAAGAATTCATTCAGCTACGATTTGTAGATTCTTATAAATTTTTAGGCACCAGTTTAGAAAAGTTGGCTAAAACTTTAAAAAAAGAACATTTTATACATCTTCGTAGATGTTTTTTAAATCCAACTCAATTCGATTTAGTTACACGTAAAGGAGTTTATCCTTACGAATATATGGATAAATGGGATCGTTACAATGAACAGAAACTTCCTAAAAAAGAATGTTTTTACAGTTCTCTTACTAATGAAACTATTTCGGATGAGGATTACGAACACGCGCAAACAGTTTGGCGCGCATTTGATATTTTAAATCTCGGTCAGTACACTGATTTATATTTGCAAATTGATGTGCTTTTGCTGACGGATATTTTCGAAAATTTTAGGCAAACATGCAAACGTCACTATCTTCTCGATCCAGCATATTACTTAACAGCAAGTAGCTTATCATGGGATAGCATGCTTTTTAAAACAGGTGTCGAGCTTGAACTCATTGGAGATTTAGAAATAATTAGAATGATTCAAGCCGGTATAAGGGGCGGTGTTTGTATGTGTTCGCACAGATATGCAGAAGCTAACAATAAACACGTTTTACACTATGATCCTTTGTTAACTGACTCATATATAGTCTACATAGATTGTAATAATCTTTATGGATACAGCATGTGCCAAGCTTTGCCTTTTTCAAACTTTCGTTTTTTGAGTCAATCTGAAATAGTTAATTTTAATGTTAACAATGTATCAAATGATGCTGATTACGGGTTTATACTCGAAGTCGATTTGATTTATCCTAAAGAATTGCATGGAAAACATAACGAGTTACCGTTTTGTCCAGAAAAAAGTATTCCTCCCGGAGGGAAAACTTCTAAACTTATTCCGAATTTATTCGACAAATATTTTTACGTAATTCACTATGTGAATTTAAAAACTTGTATAAAACACGGTTTAATCCTTGAAAAAGTGCATCGCGTTATTACGTTTAGGCAGAGCTCTTACCTAAAACAATACATCGATCTAAATACAAGTTTAAGACAAAACGCAAAATCGGAATTTGAACAAGACTTTTTTAAATTGTTAAACAATAGTATCTTTGGTAAAACATTAGAAAACAACGAACGAAGGGTTAAGGTACAGTTAGTGAATCAATGGTCTGACACCCAAAATAAAACTAAAAAGAAAAATAGCGCAGACAAATTAATAGCAAGTCCGAGTTTTCATAGTGTTTCAGTCTTTACTGAAAATTTGGTTGCTATACAAACCAAGCCTGAACAGATAATTTTAGATAAGCCTCTATACATAGGGTTTACAGTGCTCGAGCTATCTAAAGCTCACATGTACGATTTTCATTACTCTATTGTTCAACCATTTTATGGTAAACGCGTACGCATGTGCTATACTGATACAGACAGTTTCATATATCACATAAAAACACATGACTTTTATAAAGACCTAAAAAAACATTTTATACAGTACTTCGATACTAGCAATTATGGTTTACAAAATGACTATGACTTGCCACTAATAAATAAAAAAGTTCCAGGTCTTTTTAAAGACGAAATGGGAGGGGATATTATTACAAAGTTTGTAGGCCTACGTTCTAAATTGTACTGCGTTAAAACTGCAAACAGTATTATTAAAAAAGCTAAAGGTGTAAAGACATGTGTTGTACGAAATTTAAGTTTTTCAAATTATAGAAAAACATTGTTTAAAGGCGGTGTCATAAAAAAAAAAAATATTTTATTCAAATCTATAAAACACGAAGTGTTCACGCGTAGCGTTAAAAAGATTGCCTTGTCAAGCAACGACGATAAGCGATTGGTGTCAGGAGATAAAGTGTCTACGACAGCATGGGGTCACGTGTCTATTTTAGGGGTATAAGTTACTTGTCAACCATATGTGTCTTAAAACATACATACGAATATAACGGTCTACAGTTAATAATTGCACTATGGGGCGACATCGATTTCAAACCAAAAGTCAAGATATTGCAAAGTGATTGTGAAATAGTAACATTAACCTCAAGTGATTTTGGTTATATTAAAAATATTCTAAATTTAAATACTTGTGATATGCATGAATTATATGTCTTTTTATACTGTGTAAAACTGTGTGATTACGAAATTGTTACAAAAGTACTAGGTATCTTAAAAAAATTTTACCGTTGTATGTGTATATATTTCGATTATCTTTTAAGTTGAGATGAATATGTGTCTGAATGCATTACACGTTTTAAAAAAATTATTAAACAAGACACACTTTCTTCCGTTGAAAACATTTACTATAGACTATTGTGTAATTGTAATACCGAGTCTTTGGTTGAAAATGAAATAGTGACTATTGGGTTTGATTATTTTTTACCTTTTGTAATTTTCAACTTATAAATATTTTAAAAAATTGTTTAATAATTGTATAGTGCATGATTATTGAAAATAAATTTATGTATGTAGAATTTGTATTTTTTATTTATTTTCTACCACTATACTTGGAAGATACCATTATACCTGCTATTAGTCTATCTAGAGCAACAATTAACCAGTCCAGACATGATTTTTAATGACGCATGCGTATTACGTTGCATTGTTGCATAGCGTGCGAGCGCGGGGAGCGGGGCGCGTTGTCTAGTATATGGTGCATGGCATATGCCTAGCTCTTAGCTCATTACGTTCTTCGCGTTAAGTGCGGTCACATCTATATCAGTATACACGAAATCATGTCTGAAGTTCGATCAATGCAAGCTAGTATGGTGGCAGTTATGGACTCAAAAATACCAAAGTATTTAGTAAAAGTTGAAATTTTTGATGCAGTTGATAAAGCAAATGATGTGCATTTACGATCACGTATTAAAACTCAATATATAGTTTATGATGAAAAGGATAATATTCTATACAAGGCATCCCAATTAATATACCAAATAACGTCTGAGCTAGGAGAGCGCAACGAAAATCTGTGCAACGTAAATCTTTTCAGGTATGTAGATATGTTTTTATATAATAGCTAATTTTTACTTCTCCTTACTTTTAAGTCTTTGAAATGGTATTATTTCCTTTTACAGAAGCAATACACTAATCATTTTTTGTTTTGTTACAGATAATAACGCTTTGTTTCATGTCAAGACAAGATACGGATGTCAAAATAGCCTGCGCTGCGACAATATCTTAGTAGATAAATATGAAATCTATTTAGAAATATAAAATGTACAAATTGAAAATAAAAAAGTATATTTAAAAAAAGTGTATTATTTAAAGTCTCACTCACATTTCATTATTAGCATTTTACTCTGTAGATGTCCACCCCATAGTTAAAATTATCCTTTCACATTACCTTTCTTGTATCCGTTTCATAAATATAATAAAATTATAAGTGATGGATTGGTTAAGGTTCAAAAATAATACAAAAAAATATTAAACTATTTATTTATTTAGTAAACAAGTAAAAAATTTACACATTTTCAAAGTACCATTTCTTAATACATAAAACATTTTTTAAAGCGCATTCTTTTTTATGATTTTTACAACTTGTTACAGAACCTACACTACTATATTTATCGTACAGATTACCAAAGCTAGGACAACCTATCTCCTCAATATTTGAAGACTGACACTTTTCACAGAGTAAATTAATCCATTTTTTCTTTTCGTCTCCTTTCGTTATGACTTCCTTATTTTTCAAAAATGATTTCATTAGTCTTAAGAATTTATAATAATCTATGTAACCTTCGCTCCAATAGATACCTCTGTTTCGTTCAATCCATGATACTGTTTTCTTTTCTTCATCAGTTAATTTCGTGTACGGGTAAGGAGGCTTAATCAAAAATACCCGAGTGTTGTTATATTTGTCAGAAATTGCAAATTCTTTTATGATAAAATCATTTTTGTAATTTTTAAATCCTTGAACATCGACAAAATAAGAATTCATGATATTTTACGAACGATGTTACTTAAAGGTTTATATTCAACTATACAATCGTTTAGTATTAAACAGTAAGCAGATGTCTGATCAGGAATTTCTACATCACTTTCTAACTCTAATCGAATGTTTACTACAGGCCCACTCTTTAGTGATTCTGGCTGACGAGCACAATCAATGACAAATAGCGGCGCTTTTTCTTTAAATTCTTTCGTGCTTAGCAACGGTTCAGCTCTACGACCATAATAAGACTGTTGAAACTTAACGTATTGTTCATATATTAAAACAAATCTATCTTCAGAAAAGTTTGCATTTAGACATTCATAAGGAAAATATGTTGAATTCAGAAAAACTTTAACATCACGTAAATTACAATGATCAAAGTGCGACATATCTTTCAAAGCATCATTTTTTCTACCAGTTTGCAAGCCTACAATAACATATCTAGGTTTTTCTATTTGAGATGAAGTTTTGATGGTCCAGGTATGCTTGGTGGTTTTAGCTAACGTATTTTCATATAGGTCCCAATTTCTAAACGTTAATTGAATGGTGCGATCCTTTTCTAATAGTTTAAGAAAATTTATTCGTTCTCGGTCGGAGACCTTAATATGCGGAACACGCCAGATTATTTTATGTATTTCAATATCGTCTATAACTTCTCCAGTATTTAATTTGACCGCGTTTAGATTTGTGTTACTGCGCAACATGACAAGTTCATGTTTACAATTAATTACAACTTTCTTGTAATCCTCAGCAAAACCTAAAATATTGCTCAACGGTATAGATGCTGAAAATCTTCCACCATGCATATTTTTTGTACCATCAATGTCCCAACCCCAAGCTTTTGAAATTTTTGATTCAGTTTCATTCATTGATAATAAACTTTTCATTGTTGTGGTAACGCCAGCATTTTTCACTTTATCAATTTCGACTCCATTTAATTCATATCGAATATCTTGAAATAAATATAGAAGGGGATTGTTTGTAAATTGAACACTAGATACTTTTTCTTTTGTATCTCTTTTTATTACATTTACTATTCCTTCTAAGTACAAGGTACTTGCGGAGGGCAATATGTATACATCTTGCTGATTAATCGGAATTCTAATTTCATCGTTTTTGTTAAAACTTGTGACATAAGGTTTATACGAATGAGTTTCGATAGCCTCGATAGAATTATCGTGAACAGGAGGATTGATAATGTTTAAAATACTCATTTTAATAGGCCAACTAATTTTAAAAAGTTTATGTTTTCAACGCTTAATTTTTTTTTCTTGGTATGTGTTGTTTTACGTACACCACTATTATTACTACGCGTTTTAACTGGACGTTGTTCGTTTTTATAGTAATCAATCATTTCTTCTTGATATGTAAATACAACTGAATTTCTTCACCTCTTAAATTTATCAAGTTATTCTTTATATCCAATATTCTTATGTCTATATTGTTAATGGTATTCCTATTTACAGGAAAATAAATAATGTTTTTTGGTATTTCTATTATTCTATAACCTGGAGGAACATTCGGAGAAAACTCGTGGATGATGTGACTGGAAACTCCGTTTATGTATGAACCACTGACTATGTCACATTCGACTCTGATCACAGTTGTTGATAAAATGTTAACTGGAAAGCGGGACTCGTGCAATTTATTAGCTTTTAACAATACTTCACCAAAACCTAACAGGTTACCAAGTGATGACCGTTTTTCAAAATGAATATCTTTAGTACAAAATATTGTTGTCTTTAAAGTGTTATTGTTACAATATAATTTTAAGTCACATTTTTTTATTTTCGATTTTAAATAGTCACAAATATCTTGAAGTTCGTATGCACCTTCAGGGATTTCTATTAGTTCATTAGTCCCATAATGAAATTTATTATTTCTGCCATCAATATTCGGTAAGGAATTAAATGTAGATAAATGTAGCAAGGCACACTCATATTCACCATCAAGTTGTAATGTAGGAAAATAGTTCGTCGTCAGAACAGAGGTGTTACCTGTTATAGACAGCGTGAAGGACATATTGCTATTGGTAACAGCAGAACTAATCAGTCCGAATTTATACTACCGTTTTTACCTTTATCGTACATTGTTTCCAGAAATTGTGCAAAAACTTTAAACATAGATGTCCGCAATTATATGAATTAAATTTTTGGAACTTTGTGTAATTGTAAGTTATATTGTTTGTGTCTAAATATTTTACTAATTCAATCGGTGGTTTTAAATCTCCAAAACTGTCAAAATACTGACAATATTTATCAATCTTTGCATAGGCTACCCAATGAGTTCCTTGATTCTTGTAACTATCCAAATTAACTATGCCACATTCAACTTTTTTCACCTTTCCAGGTAATCTGTCTTTCATATATACTCCTCTAAACTCTGGTATTTTTGTTTTTTTGGCATGTTCTAAGATGTCATAATTTGTAAGTGCTCTCTCAGGCAGCCTGGTTCTCAGTTTTTTGATGAATTTAAAAATATGCCATTGCCTTTTTTATATGGTTTAATATACAATCCTTTACCTAATGCTACAGATTCCATAATTTTATTATGTCGTTCAGACTCCTTAAAATTTTGTTGAGCCATTTTATAATCATTTATTGATTTAGCTATACCTGCCGCACCTCCAGCTAAACTACCTAAGGCTGACAGCCCCGCAAATATTGGGATCAAAGGTAGAATGCCTCCTGATTTCGGAAGTGGTATAATACGTGGTAAGTGCACACGGCATTTTTTAGGAAATAATTTCTTGGCTGCTAAATATGCATATTTAATAGCAGTATTACTATCTTTATGTTTAAATTTCTTAATTTTTGATCGTATTTTGGATATAATTTTTTTGAACTTCTTGACTCCTGCACCTGTTTTAATTTTGGCTTTCATAACTTTGCTAACAAGCCATGATGCAAGTTTTTCACCTTTTCCAGAGTCTTTTGATTTGAGACGTTTTCTTGCCATATTTAGTAATTGATTATCTGCTTTGTGCCGGTTCGACAGATCTGAGAAATTAGAGTATGCAATATCGTGATGCATACAAGCTTCATCTAATTTGTTTACCCCCTTATCACCCTTTAATAACCGTTCTCTTAGTCGTGTTCCCGGACCGCAATAGTTATATCCTGGTAAATGTAACTCAAAAGGAAGATTATTAATTAAATTATTTACAAGTCCTTCTCCTTTCATTTCTGAAAAGAAAGTGATAAGTACCGAAAACTGTAGATAGTATAAGTACGTTAAATTATTTAACAAGTTCATTTCTCCTAATCCAGCAATTTTCGTTATCATTAAGACCCAACCATTTAACAAACAACTTATCTCTGTTTTTTCTAATAACTTTTTCTACTAAATACACGTTAGGACAGTTTGTTTTTTGAAGTTCTTGCTCATAAAATGATCCCATTATTATTTGTTTTTTGCAATCTTCAATAAGATAAGTTGGTGGGTTAGTGTTATTAACTTTTCTAATAACAAAAAGTTCAGTAGTCCAGTTAGGAGTATATCCCTTTTGAAATATTGTTTTATATTTACTAATGCGAACAATATCTCCTACTTGAAATTTATTTTTATACGACGTAAATGACTGTTTCTGGGACTTGTTGATATTATTTAAAACCATCATTTCATTTTCTTTGTCAACTTCGCATGGTTTATATTGGGTGATGCGATGTTTGGTATTATTATATGAAAGCATAACGTCTTTTATAGTATTTCCAATCCATCTTTTATTTCCATTGAAAGTAAAACATTTAAATAACTGATTTTTAATAGTTTTAATCAGTCTTTCGACAATAGAAGCTTTTTTAACTGAATATGATGAATAATGATTTATTTTAAAAGCATTCATAACTTTTTTGAAAGATTCATTGTAAAATTCTGAACCCATATCAGTTTGTAAATTATTTGGACAACGACCACTTAAACGTAAAATGTTTTCAAAGGCTGTACTGACCTCTTTCTTACTTTTCGTTTTTAATGGTACAGACCAAGCATACTTCGAAAAACAATCAATAATAATCAAAATAAAACTGTAGCACTTATTATATTTTTTAAGATTATTAAAATCTATGAGATCTGCTTGCCATAAATCATCAATCCTTCTTAAAATAACGTGACGCCGAGGAAAATTTTTTCGTGCTGGTTTGTGGATTTCATTTACCACTTGATGTTTGCTCATTTTTAATCTTAATTACTATTTTATCCAAGTAGTCTTTCGTACAAAACCTTTCTTCAAACTGTTTTAAATACATTTTTATATCGGTTTTTAAAGTTTCTGTAAGAGTTTCAAAATCTTTCTTGCTACAAAAATTTTTACATGTGTGATCTACATATTCCTTGTTGACAGCATCATCAGACTTTATAGGTGACTTCACACCTACTAGTCTTGCTGATTGTAAGTCAAAACTCCCACTATCTGACTTTAACAGTGCTTTATCAGCAAATTCAAATATTTCTGAAAAACGCATTCTTTTATGCACATGGTGACCAAATTTATCAATATTCATTATGAAATATAGAACGTTGCTTTTATGTTGAAAGGTAAACGTAAAGTAATAAAAACCAATACATATTTATCTAATTTATAATACCACTTTCTCGCAATTCTTCTATAATAGATATTATTTCGTTATCCAAACCCGAATTTCCAGCATTTCTAGAAGCTGTCAATAACTTTAGTCTATCAACTAATTCATTAGGATCGTCCCAGTAAACATAATCAGTATTCTTTTTTAATCTTTTCATCAATGGCAACCCTTGTCCGACAAAATCTTCGTCAATATTGTCATCAGTACTGACGGATTGTTTTCGTAATTTGAACAATGGTTTTATAACAGTTAGATATTTTCGTCCTTTGTTTGATTTTAATGGCTTATGGGGATCAAAGTCCCTACGATGAGCATTTGTGTTCAGAAGCATTGATTTATAATTTTGCAAATCTTCACTTGTCACTAAATCTAAATCAGGCATTTTCTTGAAAAGTAACTCTACCAACCCTGGTGTAGAACTATATACTCTTCCAGCAACTGAAATCTCTCTATCGGTAACATTTATGCGAACTGATCCCATCATAAGTTTTCCGCGCTCTCTTCGAACACCGAAGGGGACATCGCAAAAGGCTTCTGAAGATAGGGACCATGATGATGTATTCTGTTCAGGAGTTGATACTGATTCAATTGTTTTAAAGGATTCATCGCCCTCATCGGAAATGTTATTAATGTCGGAACTATCGTCTTCATCAGATGAGCGTTTAGGTGTTGAGACCATAGAATTTCTATTTACAACAGTTTTATCCATTATTGTTGATTGCGGAGATGCATTGATACCAATTATATTATTATAACTATTTTCTAATGTATCATTAGCTAAATTTAGTTTTTCACTCCCTATCATTTTATTAAGCGGATTGATGATAGGTTTGAAAACTGTTTGTAAAATTTCATGGTTATCAGTCTCCATTGTACGCATATTTTTTACTTTCCGCTTAACTGCTTCCGCTGCTTTTACGATTTGTGTTTTTAATTCCTTTTCCATATTAATGTTGTCTGTATACTTATATATTATATCTCTCAATAGTTTACGTATATAACCTTCAATAGTAAGTAGCAATGAAATAATGAATATAAAATACAATTTTATAGACATTTATAATATCACTAATCAAATATTACAAAGGTATCAAATTTTTTTCTATAACACCCGTTACTTTTTGAACAATCTTTGTTTATAACTAGATAGTTATACGCTTCACTCCATATTTTGGAACACATTTCACGAAATTCAATCCACTTCATATCTGTGTTGACGTGCTCATCATATATGTGTCTTAAGTTGATATCATCCTGCTTAAATAAAACTAAAAGATTTGCATTGTCTCGAATAAGCTGTTTAGGAATTTTGCTATACGTTTGATTTAAATAAAAACAATCTATATTCTTATGACGACCCATAGCAAAATAATCTCGAATGTTTGTTTGACTTTCGCATGCTACGTCATCAAATATTATTACCGAATTCGGTTTTGCGTCCTGAGGACTAAGCACATCTTCATTATCACTGTATTTTGCGTAAGACACGGCTGGAACAAGATGCAAAACTCTTTCTAAGAAGACATATTTCGGTTGATGAAGTGTTTTCGAATAGACATATACGTTTTTAAAACGTAAACCATTTTGATGTAATAGAAGACCGATAACCAAATTAGTTTTTCCACTATTTGACGGTCCACAAATTATACAACGAACGGTATCAGGTAAGAGATTTCCATGGCGATGAGTTGTGTTTATAGTATCTGGACAAATTTTGTCGAGCTGCAGGGATTGACTTTGTTTAACAAACTTCATTGTGAACTAAATCAACAGAGCATTTTGCCTTGAATGACATTAATGAAAGCACTCTTTTCGTTTTATAGCAGAAAATAACAAAACAACTCCAGTCACTCAAGGTAAACAGAAGATCTCAAAAACATAATATTGGGCACGCTAAGCCACCGGAGTGCAGGCGAACGGAGTGAGCCTGATGACACGGAGGTGGTCTAGAGTGCCCAATATTATACTACTTGCATAGCGTGATCCGCGCTTGTTAGGTCCGCGCTTCCGTTTTTTCCTCGGACTTGTTGTGGTTGCGATTGGTTGGGTTGACCTTGAGGTGTCCCTAGCTCGCTCCAGGAGTCCGCTTTGAGGAGCCTCGGACGTCGCCCCTCCCAGTGCTCCGCACTGTCCAGTCGTGCTTGCGTGAGCCGTCATTATAGGCCCGCCCGCTGACTGTGTGGTTCCCGCACGCCCGTTGTGGCTGCGTTCCTCACTAAGCGCGTCGCAACTGGTCGAGGGCTTCGGCCAAGTCAACCTCGTAGCGGCATCGGTCAGAGCTGGGTCCTCTTGTCGGGTCTCCCCTTCAGTCGCGTTGGTTTGCTGTGCACCCTGGTCAGCGTTGGTCTTAGAAGGCTCGCTGTTTCCCGGTTGCACAGTGTTGTTTTTTGAGCGCCGTCCCCGGTGATGGCGGCGCCCGTTACGTTTTCTCCCTCCAGGGGCTGCTGGCTTGGCGGAGTTGACGGAAGCATTTCTGCGTTCATCTGCTCGACGCGGTGCAAGCTGCCAGGAGGCGTTAGAGGTTATTTCTGCGCTGGGCATAGCGTTAGCTAGCTCGCGCAGGTTTATCGAGTGGGTTAGTGAAGTTTTGCTCCCCCCCAGAATACGTGGAGCAGCCTGAGCCCCCGAGCCTGAGCTCAAAGGTTCAGGAAGGGATTCTCCAGCGTCGTGGACGCTGGTACCCTCCTGGGGCAGTTTCCTTTTAAAATTCACTTCCATATTTTAAACTTTTTTTTCTGCCGGTTTTGGTATGATGTGTGTTGTGTATGTGGTGAGTGGTGTTGGTGTGATGTAGTGGGTTGACTAGTGTGTGTCTGCGTGTGTGTGGGTTTGTGAGTTAGGGAAGGTGTGTGTGTGTGTGTGTGTGTGTGTGTGTGTGTGTATGTATGTGCATGTGTATGTATGTAGGACTGCATTTCCAAGTATGCCCGCTTTGCAGCTCATAGGCTCCTTGATAAATGTAGGCCAGGGCCCTCCCCATTTATTCGGACTTGGGACCGGCACCGTCCAGCGTATACAGCACAAGTGCGTACACCTCTGCACGGGGTTGGGTTAAAAAAAAAAAAAAAAAAAAAAAAAAAAAAGTATTCCGGTAAGATGAATTTTTCGACCAATTTCTCTGCCACATACATGGTCACATAAACACAGACTCACGGACGTCCAAAAATGATTAGTTTTAATGTTATTATTTATTATATTAAACAAATTAATTATTTATAAAATGTACCATATGTGCTAGACAGATTATTTAACTTCATATTAGTGCACTCATATTATCCTGTAAGTGTTATAAAAAAAAAAAACGTCATTTAAGTTTCGAAAGACTGGGTTTTTTGACATGTCGAGAGTAGAGCACTACCTCACCGCTCCGCTTACGAGGCGTGCAAAACATAGAACTGCGGCCTTTCAAGGAAGGAAGGAAGTAATCACTAAGCGACTCACAGTGAGAAGTTAGTTTTTTTGTCCTCTTATACGGTATTTATTTTTTTACCTGACTGTCAAGGAAGAGTTATTTAACTTACTTGTTAGCCAGCGAACGTGTTTTGTTATACCCCTTTTGTCCTCCCTACATAAGAAAACACCCAAACTGTCGGTTAACTATATGAAATTGGCCCATTCGTTGATAATATTCGCGTGCGAAATATTGTTACGTGATTATTATACGTAATTCAGAAACCTTTTCGACCATGTGCACAACACCTCAATTGGAATAATGGCTTAAGAACATATAAGGGCCAAAAAACAAACAAATAAAGAAATGTTATATTTAACAGGTTGTTGGCGTATCAGATGAAAGGTTGGGGGAAGAAATTTGTGCTGTAGTCCGACTTCGAGAAGGAGCGTCCATCACTATGCAAGAAATTCGCAACCACTGTAGTGGGCGCCTGGCAAGGTTCAAGACACCAAGATTACTTAGGGTAGTAGAGGATTTTCCGAAGACAGCTTCAGGAAAAATACAAAAATTCAAGCTTAGGGAAATGATTGACTCCGGAAAACTGTAAATTATTTGATTTTAAACGTTTGTCTCAATAATAATGTAATATATATATTAAAAGAAATCTGTTTACTTAATATATATCACGTTTGTCACAAGCGTCATAAGTCAGATTAAATTAATACAGTATAGGTACACAATGTGCTGTTGCATGAAATATATGTATAGTTTAGTTTTAGTAAAGTTTCCCTTAATATATTATTTTATTAGTATTAAAATTTATACTGAAAAGGTTGTAAAGTGTGAGTTATAAGTTTGAAGTTCCTAAAATGGTGAAGTGTTCAGCATTTTACACCACTTACCTGTTTAGCAATAATTAGAATGGTTTTTTGGTTGGGTGTTGGCTTATTTGAGGAAAGGTATTTGAGGTGCGCACAAGACTTGATGTAAATATTCAACAATACAAAATAGGATGTAAGATATTTGGTTTAATAAATAATTATTGATAATATGTGTGTCTATTTAATTAGATGTAAGAGGGCGACCATAAATTAATAAATTACGTAAGGCGTTTGGGGGTGGTCGAGCAGTATCTCACCCATCTCACGTGGAGGATCAATTTTAGGTACTCTTTTGTTACATAATGAAAAAAAAAGAAAGTAATTTAATTAGACAATCGGTGTAATCTTGGAAACACGTCATAATAAAACAAATGAAAAGAATTATTATGAAGTATCAACTAAAAAATTTCGATTTTTATGAATTTGGAAACGTTATTAAATCATCTAACTCTGAGAAAGTCGACGTCAAGGTTATGAACATTGGTGATTATTCGTATTTGGAAGATCACTGCGCAACGTGTTAAAAAAGTTACTCTTAGACATACGTATACAATAAGTATGCATACTTATTTATACATAATTGAGATTATATACTTTTATATTAGAGTTGATTTGTGTTACATTATTATATCAACTTTACGTATTACGTACCCTTAAGTAATATTATTGCCATTTTTACTTCTTTATTAGGTCTACTTATCAGATAGATCCGATAAGTAGATATGTGATTTTTCTTCTTAGTACCTACTACCTATGTGATTATATCGAAGTTTAGAAAACTTTTGGTAACCATCATGCCTGGGCGCCAATTGAGGGATCGTTGAACGATTATTACGCTCTCCACCAACCGGCCACCACTCTTCATAAATTAAAACAAACAGTTTTCGCGCTGTAAAGGTTTAGCCTAAAACGCAGAAATAATTAAAACACTGTGATTTATTTAAGAAATTACATAATAATTGGTTAACTAGGTAATAATAATTATACAGTATTTTTAAGTTATGTGATTTTTGCTAGTCACAAGTTAGGATTCTACAACTTTAATCTAATTTATAACTCAATATTAAAACAAAAACCTGTGTTTTAGACTTGCAATTGCAATTAATTGCGTTCTAACTAACAGTTAATCTCGGTTATCAGTCATTGTTTCTTGCCTTAAACGCAGTAACCTCAAGCCTGTTTTCAAGCCATGTACCTAATGCTGCGTTTTGTCTTAACATTGTTCTGGATTTAGAAGAAATACTGTGTTTTCAGTAATCATAACTCAGGAACCAGAAACGCTAAAAAAATGCCGGGGTAGATCTCGTTTTCGTTGTACGGTAATGAAATAAAAGTAAATATTCTTTAATACAACAGCAGAACTTGTGTCGGAAGAAGGAGAACCACCACACGCTTGCGTTCAGTCAAATGTTCAGCAAACTATAAAGCTATTCAAAGTTTTTAATAACCAAGTACCTTCACATCTTGTTTGTCTTTAAAAGTTCAAATACACTCATATGCTAAACTGACACACGCACCACCTATTTACAAATGTTTGTATTAATCAAGAAACCTTTCTGGTAGAGATAGTAAACAAAGGTACAAAGGTTATAAAGATAAGGACATGATCGGCCAATCTAGTGCTATATATATATTATTACTAGAATACGTTACCCGATAAATGTTTAGAACTGTATGTTTGTGACTTACGTCTAGATTGGAAATCGTATTTATTTAAAACCAATTAGATTCAAAATTAAATAGGAATGACTCAGTTTATTAACAATAATAAGTTGGAATCAATCTCGCGGTATCTGCATCAGAAGATATCTTAGTTGGTTGAGCGTGTGATAAACACATGCACAGCTTCTAAGAAACCTAGAAATACTAGACCTGGTTAGCGACCGTCAATATGGCTTTCAACACGGTTGCTCGACTGGTGACCTTCAAGTGTATCTCTCACACACCGATGGGCACTAGCCATTGAGTGTCAGGGGGAGGTATTGGCATGTATTCTGGACATAGCGAAGGCGTTCAATCGACTTACGGAGTGTCCGAGGGTTTATGCAAATTGGTGGCTAACTTTTTGACCGGTAGACACGTAAGAGCCGTAGTTGACGGTAGTTGTTCTGATAGCATGGAAAATAATGCTGGTGTGTCGCAAGGCTCCGTGCTGTCTCCTACGCTGACATGTTGGACATCAACAACAAAAATTGGCTATGCAGATGACAGTACTGGAGACGCTTATTACACGGGTCGTACAAGCACCCCTTGTTCCGTTGTGAAGGAAAAATGAAGAACTTGTGTCTCAAATCGAGACCACTCTGTCCAAGGTCTCTAACTGGGGATAGGAATACTTGGTCCGAATCAAACCCTAGAAAGACACAATTCTGTGCGTTCACTGCTAAGAAAACTCTATTTACTGTAGTCCCACAATTCCAGAACACTCCCGTCTCCATATTCAAGAGCATTGGGATCCTTGGTGTTGACATCTCCAGCCATGTTTAGTTCAAATCAAATCAAACAATATTTATTCAAATAGGTTTCTGAGAATACTTTGAATAATTCGTCGATACAATGTAAACAATGTTAATTTCTGCCAAAAAGAGCTAGCAAGAAGTTCTATTTAAAGTAATAACACAATACTTTGAAAATCAGCTAACAAGCTTAGAATATGTATGTACTGAAACACTTAGTAGGTAATATAAATAAGTTGGTAAGCTACTAAACACAAAGTTAAACGCATGTCAATTATTATTTTATTTTTTTTATGTAGCATAGGGGCGCACCATGTGAAGCGTCAAATGTGGTCTATCGTGTGAAGAAATTCAGATATTTAAAAGTAGTCCGATATTTAATAGTACTAGTGGCATCAGCGCCGTCATAATTATATGTTTGCACAATCATATGTATACAAATACTTCCATATACTTAAAATTATCCATACGAGTTCTGATATCATCTGCAAGACAAGGTGAAGCGTCCAAAAAACTTGGTTTACTCAACAGAGCGAAGCACTACTTCACGTCGGTTTTTTAATTATCTTACAACCCGTTTGTGCAATACGTATTTCACAAAAACAAGATAAGTAATCGCTCAGACATGTCGCGCGTATGTGTAGCTGAGCGCCGTCCTTGCAATTACCCTGAGATGCCATAGAACTTGGGACCCGCAGAAGCCCGCGTTCGCCCCGCCCGCCTCCCCGCACCGCTCCTCAACGTTGCTCTTTTCAAGTACATGAGTTTAGTATGTGAGGTATTCTCTGCATCGGAAGGAGGGGTGAATTGTCGTTCCGATATATGAGATGTTAACTTATGAAATAGTTAATTAATTATTAAATAATATAATATAAATAATAATGAAATATAAGAAGTCCCAATTAGCATATTCAGATTTAATTCGGGTTTATTTAGACACAAAGTTTGAAAACATAACATAAGGAAAAAAATCCCATTCCTAACATAAATTTTCTGAATTAATGTTGTCTTGATGTTGAAGCAGCCTGAAAGCTGAAAAGTAAAAAAAGTAAAGGGTTAACCAAACGTGTATTTTAGTGTATTTCATTTAGTCAAAACTTTTTATCGAAAAGGGGTCGATTACTTTGTATATTGGGAGTCAATCGTGAGTGCGAATCAAACATTTATCAAGTCTTACTGGAGATTTGAGATATTTAGTATAATGCCCTCTAACCATATCTACGTTCGTTCATTCGCCACTCGCAATGAAGTGTGGTTATAATTTCTAAAAAAATTGTAAACCATAGAGTAGGAACACATGAAACCACCTCTATAGATGATGTTAAGTTAAATGTCTTAGGATAATAAGGCTTTATGGCTAATGCCATTTTGGCATCACAACACAAACACATAAAAAAAAAATCAGTTTGTTTTTATTTATATATTTTCTTTGTTTGTTGTGTTGCTGCTTTTTGTATATGTTTTCTCTTTTTTTTTTTATCCATTGTTAATTGAAATGTGATGTGAATTCCAAATAAAAGTCTATCTATGTCTATGTCTATATACTTTAATTTAATTCCGGTTAAAATAAATCATAAGATAAGCCAATAACCTAGCATAGCTATAAATTATGACTTATTTTACTGAAAAAATTATATATTTTACGATGGCATAAGTAAGCCTAAACAGTGGACGTCTTCCGGCAAGAAAGAAGATTATATTATATCACTGATGACAGATGGTGCAATGGTGAAACGTTTAAATAAAATGTATGTAAAATACTAACCGATTTGCCCAATTTCTTTCTATTTCTAGAATTTGTTGCCGTAACAGTTTCTCCTCCTCAAGTACGGGCTGCAATAATATACAAAAAAAAAGTTAATTTAAAACGACCCCTTTTTATTACGTATTGTAACCAACTTTGAAGAACATTTAAAGTTGGTTTGAGTTTTATATTAAAGTTCACTTGTGCCAAAATAAAGTGACCCCGTTGAAATAAGGCAAAAAAGACATCTTCTTCGTTTTGGAAAATTTAGTCAAAAATTATGCGTGCTGTAATTGAAGTTTCAGCGACATCTATATATCGACATATTAATATTTCGTAAACTTACAACTATTTAACTAGCGAACAAACCCAAGGTCAAAAATAGTTTTTGCTCTGTAAGGGTCAGCTCATACCGACACGCGGCGCATCCCAACGTCGCGTGACGCATCTTAAAGCCATCGCGTCTCGGTGTGAGCTAACCCTAATTTTGCAAGTCTTTTTCATCGGGGCTGTTATAGTAAGGAGTAGCAACTTTTTGCATCATTCAGATTTTTTTTGTTGTGAATAATCATCAGTCCATTTTAGGGAATATGTACCTCACATATTAGTTATATACAAACCCTTATTGGATCGAGAGCGAAATACTTGTCATTATGAGCTCGCAGGTCTTGTATCTCGGTTTGGAGGTCCTGCATCTCTCGATTCATATATGCTATTTCGTTCTGCAACAATAATAATAATATACCAACATTTTTTTCATGATTCTTTTCTTTACTTTCTAAAGATATCTCGTGTTGAGGCTAAACACGTGTTGAGTTTTGTTAGCAATTTAGTGGTGTAATGTTACAGTGAAGTTGAAATCGTCCACATAAGGAGGAAGAGAGAGAGGTGCACTCCTACACATGAGGATGGTATAATTCTGTGTGTGAATGCTACTAAATTGTTTTTAGCGGATTTGCAAGGTAATAACATTTTATCAAAATATCTCTTTGTCAGGACCTTTGGTAATTTATTCTGAATTATAATTACGGAATTTATAATTGGGTTTAAATTTTTGATCGCGTATTGCAAAGTTTTAGGTGTCGCTTGATCTAACTCATTTACAAAATGTAGGCCTGTGTGGCCAGGCCATTCGTACAACGTTTGAAACGACTATAAAATATTAGGAGTCGAAAGCATACCTGTAAATTCATTTCGCGAACGAATTCGTCTTTGAGACTATCTTCCTCTCGATCCAGCATTACCTTCAGAAGCCTCGTCCCCATCAACTGCTGGTCGCGGCTCGCTCGGAGCCGTTCTGTTTCTTCCAAGAAGGCATGCTCTGTCAATTTTATGATAAATAAATAATAAATAAATAATTATGTGCTAAACAGAACCACAGAGCCGCGATAATTTGAAATGACTAGTTTTAAAAATGGTTAAGGAGGCTTTTCAAGTTACTTACCAAAATGGACAAAAACCGGCCAAGTGCAAGTCTCGCTCGCGCACCCAGGTTTCCGTTCAAGCTTATTGTATATAGATAGCTCTTCTATCATGAGATCAAGACACCTAGGTTAACGGGAAGTACCCCATGGGTTTTGATATATTTGTGACACAATACGCAATAAAAAAACCGTATTTCGGGCATATTTTTTTCACATTGACTTAGAAGCGTGGTTTTTTTACAACATTAAGTACTTTGCTATTTGATATTCATTTCAACTTGATACCTCCATGCGTTCTTGAGTAAAAGGATCTTGACAGGCAGAAAAAAAACTTTTTTTTAAATGTATATATTTGTGATGTAAGACCTTGCTTTGTATCAAATTTCATGATTGTAGGGCAACGGGAAGTATACCCTATCTATAGGTTTTGATTTATTTGTAAATAACTGAATACCTAAATATGCGTCAAAAATGGCCGTATTTTATTACTGAGTTGACTTAGAAGTTTAATTATTTTACAGCTTCAAGGGATCGTAGACCTTAGTATTTGGTATTAATTTCAACTTGATACATTCACGCGTTCCTGAGAAAAAAGGGTCACAGACAGATGGACACCAAAGTAATCCTATAGGGTTCCTTTTTAACTTTTGAGGTACGGAACTCTAAAAAGGAAACAAAAAATATAGGGTTCCGTACAAACAAATAGCGTAAGCTCTACTCGCACTTGGCCGGCTTCCATTTTTGTTTTTTACTTTAGAATTTATGTACGCTGTATCCGCTAAAAGTTTGAAGTTCGTGTGAATATAATTTTCACAATACAGCAAAAAGACTTCGAAAAAAGCACATTTTTAATTTATTTTTTATTTTTTGTCAGGGTACACACTCGTACATATATACTAAAATAAAAAAAAATATTAATAAAATATCAGCAATAGAGGCTATAAAAGGTGATTGGAGATCCAGACATAGATGACACGTGACATATGTATCCAAAAATATCTACCCAAAAATTTTACCCAATTTTGCAATCTGCACAATTGGGTATTAAAAGCTTACCTTGATTTGCAGTTGACTCCATGACGTCAGCTATCTGCCTCGCCACCTCTTCTACTGCCAGTCTTTCTTGGTCAGCTTGCTGTGGAAATTATTTAATGAGATATAGAGAATAGCTGCCAAATTTTCAAGTGAGTACTGTGAGTATCTATGTGTGGGGTGCGCTATGAGCACTCAATACTTTGCTTTATTTGTGTTTCTTTTTGTAAAAGTATTGCAAATGTACTGTACATTGTACTGCTACATTTAAAGTCTCGGGTTTGATTCTTCAATTTACTGATTGTTAAGTTTTTTCGAGTCTCGTTTGTGTCTGGTACAGCGGAAGTAGATTACGTAAAACCTGCACTTTTTCACGGAACCGGAATTTTTAGTAATTTTAGATTTTAGCCAATTTCGGGACCATAGTAAAAGATAGAAAAATAAAAACAGTCTTATCTAAAAGAGGTAATAATTTATGTGGCTAAGGTACAAAAGGTGGTTGCAAAACCTAATTATTAATTGCAACATACTTAAAATTTAAATCAATATCACAGATGTATGTTAAGTCCCTTTTCAAGAAATAAAAGAACAAAAGAATAGCAATTTTACCAGTAAAATAAAAAATATGTGTCATACAGCCATGAATGAGCTTTTTACAGAGCTTTGATTTGGTTAGATTAAGAAAAATTTGTATAAAAAAAATCTAATGGAACAGAATACCTATACAAGACGACTCTAGTGCAATCTGAGGTTTTATAGCTTCACAAAAAAGGGACGTAATAGTACATTGTGTAGTAAGAGTGAAAAGGAAAAGATTACTAAACAGAGGCTATTTAGAAGGGTCTAAGGGTCGGCTCAGACCAAGAAGCGACGCGACGCAACGTGAAGAGACGCCGCGCGACCTTGGGATGCGCCGCGCGGCACATCTTCAAGCCGCTTCATGTCGCGTCGCGTCTCGGTATGAGCCGACCCTAAGACCGGGTCGAAGGCATTAATGACTCGTGTTTGTAATTTCTGTACCGCCCGTGTTACACACAATTTTTTTCATTACATTTGCGAGTAAATAAAGAATAGAAGAAAATATAAGGTGAATAAATAAATTAACTCACCAAAACTCAATTAAAATGGCGGGAATAAAAGCAGAGGAAACAACGCCATCGCCAGATGAACCAGAAAAAGTTTTGTTTAAAAAAGACTTCTAATGTGCGCGTAGTTCGTATTTAAATTAACGATACAGCTCTTACAACATATTTGATAGAATAGGCTTGTCATAACCACCCGTGGGTTCCATGAAGGCGCGCTTTGCTTAGGAAAATAAAATTTACAAAGAACAGCCCGTGGGAGTAATTAAGGTCCTAGTCGCCGCTTTACCTGCACGTAATGACACTGTTTACGAGTAAGTATGATTAAACAATCTTTAAGCATAATAACAGTAATACCACGAATCAGTGCGAATCAGTTCCGTGTAAGCACATTGAAAAAATATATGTGTTGCAGCTCATCGAGCACTTAGGTTTGCATTGCATCAATCTCAAAAATTCAAAAACTTGGGTGGCATAGGATTGCTTTATTATAGCTCATTTGTCTGACTGAAGCAACTTAAGGCAATTATCTGGAATAAGAATAAATACGTGCTTATGGTGGAAATGAGTTATTTAAGGTGGCTCTATTAGAAATAGTATGGCTCCGCAGGTTATCTAATATTTACCCAAGTATGTTTCTCTTAGAAATGGTTGGATAGAACACGGTTTTCCGTCGCTAGGTGGCGATTTTAGTGTACCTACGTGTATGCCGTATTTAGAGGGCACAACAGCAACGAGCAGATTTTGTCGTTATTGGAAACAGACACGAGCAATTCGGACTCTGGAATTCGACAGAAAAATGAATGCAAGTACATTCACAGGTTTCGAGAGGTAAGTCAGACTTTCAAATTTTTTTCTCTCAAAGTCCAGAGTCCGAATTGCTCGAGTCTGTTCCCAATAAGGTCCCTACGCAGAGACCGAGCGTAGGACTGCACTGGAATGGCAGGCACCTGTTCCTGTGCCAAATGAAAGAAGTCAAAATTCTGGGCTCGACTTATTTACCTGTTCTCCTTATTAATTTCAAAGAAATATAATTAATCGATGGCCTTCAATAAGATAATAAGTACACCATTTGTAATTATTTTAATTATGTTTGTACTTATTATTTTGCCATTTAAACTGTATTTTTTTATGGTTTTCTATTTTTTATTGTGTACTTTTACCTGTTCTGAATTGTTAAGGTTTTTGTGTGGACGAATTGGGTAACTGTAACGTATCTATAAAATAAAGTATAAAAATTAATAAACATAAAAATTTATCCAGACTTAAAATAATCGTACTAACCGTAAAAAAAGCAAAACATAGATAGCCATTACATCAAGTTACTAAAATACCAATAGTAACAGATTATATAATACAACACTAGTACCCATAGTAACAGCGAAAATTTTGATGGAATAAAGACAATATGTCTTCATTTTATAGTTTTATAAGGTATTATTATTTGGTTATTAATTAACATCAAACGTGTCAAACATATCTTTTAATAATAAAAACAAATGCTTTGATTTTCCGATCTGTTAGTAATTTTGTAATGAGAGCAATCAAGGTAACCTGGATCTAATTTTATTGTGAAGCAAGCCAGAAGTATAAAATGTGTTTTTAGGCTATTTTATATTTCTGGCTTACTTAAAAATAAAATTTGATCCCGTTTACTATCACTTTCTTTCAAAAAGAGCCATTGAAATCTTTCTGTCGTATTTAAGTAAGAGCTCTGCAAACGTCCTAGGATTTTCGCAATGAGCAAATTTTCTGATTATAGTATAATATATAATATAAATCTGAGATGCGTTCCGAAAAGTACCGAAATACAAACCTATATGTTATATTAAATTATTGTCATTAATAGATTGTAACAAACAAAATTCTATTTAAGTTTTACTGAAAAAAACATTTTCAAAAAACGTTTTTGTAAGAGCGCGAGGCCCCTACACTGCCTAATCGATAATCCGGCACTGTCTGTGTTTATCGTTTGAGTAGCTTTGAAATGTTACTAACAAAATTATTGATTTACAAAACCATGGTTCACCTACAAATACTTTTTAGTTAATTGGGATTTTTTTTTTATTTGGTGATAACTAAAGTGGGCTATTTGATTGAAACACTATGAATCAAACAATGTAAGTACACACACAAACTTTGTGTACACAACATAGAGAAGCATTATTTCACCTCGGGCCAAAGGTATCCTCTATAAGTCGCACGCAACCTTTACAGAGACGAACGGACGGAGTTTTTGGAATTGTAATATTGATATAATAATATGCTCGCCATCAGGCAGGGAATTCATGCTCACACCTTAGAACCTAAATGGTCACGTACAATGCTAGGGAGGCCAAGGTTTTCTCTAAGGACTAGAGTATGGGATTCTTCAAGAAAGACGTTATTAGATTTTTGAAGGGTCCGCGCGAGTGTTGCCCCAGGTGTTGCAAGCGTCTATAGGCTGCGGTAACCCCTTACCATCATGCGGATCGCAAGCTTGTTTGCCACCTTAATGGTATTTAAGAAATAGGGGTAAGCTAAGATAAGTATCACTTACAATTTCACCCATCTCTACAGTACTGGTAACTTCATTCTCGTCAAAATCAGCCACGATTCTCTCCATTTTACAAAACTGAACAAAATCCCAAACCAACACCAACCAAAATCACAACCACAAGCAATGTACCTAGTCTGTCACAAAAACTATAACCAAAATAAGAAAAACACTAAACTTCGCGGAGACCACTATCACAGACGAAGTTTGGTTCGGAAATGTTTTCTTTTTTACATTTGCTAATGATAATATTCAAACATCCAGGTAGATAGACCAGACCTATTTATCTAATTCACTAATCGTAAATGTGGTAGAGATTTCTTAATAAGCTCATTAATGGCCAGAGTTAATCCTTTACCTTTTTAAGAAAGGAAAGACCCAGGTAAGTTTTGAATTCTTTGAAAAGTATGTCAATGATAAGGAACCACCCCTCTAATTTAAGTCGGTAAAAATAATAAAAATAAGATGATTATGAACTACATTGCTCTTGTTAACGATTTTATGTATGAGTTTGAGTTAAAGATGTAAAGCAGCAATCTATGTAGTTCACAATCATTTTAGAACCACTTTGGATTTATGTATGTACATTTGCCAGCGTACGCCCTACATTTGGTTATCGGCGTAGGATAATTACGGTGACTCCTCAATTATAAAAAAACTCACACGTTACGTTTTCTAGTAGCCTCAATGCCAAATTCTATCTTAATCCGTGCAGTAGTTTAAGCGTGAAGAGGTAACAGACAAACAGACAGAATTACTTTCGCATTTTTACTATTATTATGGATTATGGACTAGTATGGATTAGTAAGTAAGTAAGTTTTAACTAAAAAAAATATTCTCATCTACAACGTTCACACTATGTCGATCCAACTGCAGAAAATGATTTTTTTTTTCCCCGGCGAACGTTGTTTTTTCTATACCTCTCTCTCACCTATCCCCCTCCCCTCCTCCACTGTCCTCCTCTACCCCGTCTCTGTATCTAAGTACTTCCCCCTTTTAAACACGAACTACTGCTAAACTATATGAAACACAGTCATTTGTTGAAACCACTCGTGCGCCACCTATTGTTGTTAAATAGTTGTAAAAACTTTACCGACTGTGAGCAAAACTGCTTCAACAACTATAGCTGTAAATGGTTTTGGAACGAAACTTGCTACTCCCATTTTAACCCCTTTACGATTTCTTTATAAATGAGTGCAATCAAAATCTACAACTGTAAAGTAGCATTTGTAGTTTCTGAAAAGGAACAGTTGTGACGTACCATATTTTGGTACGGAACTTCACAATAACGTTCACGATAAAACTTGAAGCATTTCGTTGGTAATTGTTAACATTAACATCTATTAGGATAGATATGAGTATGTATTACACAATTAATCTTAGTTGCTAAACCAAAGCAAAACTTTAGTAAGTAGATAGTAACTGTTGAATATACAGCAAAAATATAAGCAATCTGATAATAAAGAACGGTAAATCAAGAAAGAAATTCTATTGCCACTGCGAATACAAAATACAATTAGGAGTAAATCAAAGTAAAAATGTTTCACATAGGAGTATCGACACGTCGATATAAATGTGCATCCCTTGATTCATGAATCCACTTTCCGAATAAAACGAACACGATTGACTTTGCTATTTAGCTTGTACATAACTGGTCAAAGGGACAAAAATCCCGCGGCGTAAATTTAAAAAAATACTGCGCGTACCCAATAGATCCTGTTGTTATCGGTTCGTTTAATAAATAATTGATAAGGCATGAGAAGTTCACCAATCCAAAGGCTTTGCAATATTGAAAGAGCTACATAAGCTACTAATCGTTTTTAAAATAAAAAATTTTTAATCATTTTTTTTTTCATAAAGTAATTTAGGTTTGATCGATTTTAATAAATTTATAGCGGCATTTATCAAAATATTGAAATTTTCAACATTCTCAGTTATGCAAGGTTACACGTGGTTCAAAAACTTAGAAGTTAATCCGCTGACCCGTGTTGTGACTTGTGGTATAATGTCGCAGCCATCTAGTTAAATTAGCCAGTTAATTGGAAGCCTAGGCAGATCGTCCCATGTAGCCACTCTTAGCAGACGAGTTTTCAGTACCAGGGAATGATATTCAGCTTATTGCGATGGTCTACAAAGGGAAAAAAAAAGGAAATTAATCTTCACTAATAGAATGTTTTAGGTATGTCTTTTACGGTTTTTTATGGTGGATAAATATTTACAGGTACCCAAATATCCTAATGACCACATTAGTGAAAGCACTTTTTTCTAATGTAACTTCATTTTGGGATGTAAATGTGACGTATAACGTAGCTTATAATGTGTAATGCGTCGAATGTAACAGATATCGATCAGTGCGTAATGTATTTCTAAACTATTTTTTTACCGATAAGCCTAGCTGGATGAATGTAGTATGTTTGGCAATATTAGTAATGTTTTTTTATCTCGGATTACTAATTGGAAACACTTTGTCTTGTATAGTTATTGTCCACAATAAAACGTTACATACTGTTACAAATTATTATTTATTAACTTGTCCGTTTTTGACTTCATAATTGCCGTTTGTATAATTTTTGATATTCTCGACCACGGATATCTATTGTGGATACAATGGAGCTTTGTAAGATACATTATTGAAGTGAAAACTTCTTTAGCGGTTTTGGTATGGGTAAAAAATGATAAACTCGCGTCAGGTCACGTGTCCTAATCGTGGAAATTCGTAAGACGGAAACCGTAATGCCACGCCTATTATAATCTTTATTTTTAGTATTCGCGATTATGAGTAGTACAGGGAGGTTGGATATGGAATTTTAATTCTATGACAGATTGCGATGTCAAATATACTACGTCAAAAAAGTAAAAAATCAAACATTATTATTTCTTGACAATGTCAAAGACATGTCTTGTGACATATTTGAGTGTTAAGCGCGAATCGTGTGTAAAGGTTTTCACTTCTGCCGGCACTCCCGGAGTGCAACTCGTTTTTTTTTTTGGATCAACAACACACTTATGTGGCAGCTTTGGCTGTACAAAGCCATAGCGATTTGATATCCGCTGATGCTAAAATCAGAATCGAGTTGGAAGGCAGTGATTAGAATTATAATGGCTTTTAGGATGATGGCAATTATAATGTCTATATTACGATGAGGGTTCGTGAAATTAATGAAAACGCAACAATATTCAGTTTGGCGTATGATACTAATATCGAATGTAGGATTGCAATGCTATATTGACTTCACTGAATTTTGTTATACCTTTGTGTTATGATGGTAGTATACAGAAAGATGATGTATAAAATAAATAAATTAAGAAATGCAAATTGAGGAAAAAGTCCTTTAAACGTGAAAATAATTGCAGGAAAATTAATAGGTTAGTAGGTAAGTAATTAGATATCATCTAAATACATACGAGAAAAGTTTTAACACTTTTAAATAATCTTACACATAGAAATGCTCATGATAGTGCATAGTTAATAGCCAAATATTTTTGTCATTGTAATGGTTTTTTTTTTGCTGCGACTCCCTGCCCGCTGGGGGATATCCTTTTGTATGTACTTTATTTCTCTTTAAATTTGACAAAATATTGGATCATGAACGCTGAGGACAGGATTCGAACCTGCGCGGGTAGAACCCATTGGATTTCAAGTCCAACTCCTTAACCACTCGGACACCTCAGCTATAAGTTACAGGCATGAAATACATAAACTTCTGCTCGTGGCTCCCACCTAGGTCGTGACGTTTCAACAGGTGGTGTTGGTGACTTTCGTGTTAACACAGGTGTTATTGTTTAACATAAAAGAAATATTTTTAATGAAGGCTATATGTGGTCCGCGGTTTCAGCCGCAAAAGAACCTATGCCCGTGAAAAGTCCTCAATCATCAAAAATCAGGCAATCCCTTGTTGCTTCGTTGTTACATGAAGTTAGTGGCTTTTTCGTTCGATTTGATTTACAAATCACATAAATTTAAATCCACACTCTCCATACTTCTAAGCGAAAGTAACTATGTCTGTCTGTCTGTCTGTTACCACTTCACGCTTAAACCGCTAAACCAATTAAGATGAAATTTGTGTCTTGAGGAAGGACAAAGGATAATTTCTGTTTTAATGAATTTGCAGTTGATTTAAATTGATAAAATAGAAGCATCTTAAGCATCGTAGGTTCACGATGTTTCCATAGCTTATGTAGCAATTCAACTCTTCTATCCCAACGATAATGCTTAAATATACAGAGTCTCAGAGACAGAGTTCAAAGTAAGTGAAATTATATAGATAGAATAGAAATGTATGAATTAAAAGTTATGTAATATTATTTTATTGCAATTATTATTATTTTGTGTCTGTATTTTCAATAATTATTCGCGTGGAGCTGATGCATAAATCAAATGGTTTTTTGTTTAACCGTAATTGAAATTAAATTAAATTAATTTAAATTATTGCGTATTTTGTTTCAATGGGTTTTATTCATACACCTTCATTGTCTACTTGTATTTATGAAGTCACAGTTTTAAAGGTACCAGCGGCTGGATACACACCTACACGTTATAATGTATTTCTTTTATTAGATTGGTTTTTATAGGTAGTACTTTATTTATCTTTAATTTTTACAAAATAATGGATCATGAACGCTGAGGACAGGATTCGAACCTGCGCGGGTAGAACCCATTGGATTTCAAGTCCAACTCCTTAACCACTCGGACACCTCAGCTGTATTTACATGTATAAAATACACAAACTGGTGTTCGTGCCTCTTACCTAGGTCATGACGTGACGACAGCTGGTGCTGGTGAAGTTCGTTGTTAGCACAGGTGTAATTGTTTAATATAAAAGAAATATTTTTATTCAAGACTATATGCGGCTCGGAGTTTCTGCCGCAGAAGAACCTATTGCCATGGGAAATCCATTTAGCGATTTCTATTGAAAAATCACCTCATTGCTTGGTGTCACTTGAAAGCACTGCCTTTTTCTTTTGACTTGATTTACAAAGGAAGTTTCACAAATCGACTTGTATGTGAATATTTTTTTTTGGTATTGCACAATTTTCATATACGTATGTTAGTCTATGTGGGTGGGTAGGGAACCACCACAACATTGCTCACTCTTATTTGTTACTTTAAGATTCTGTAAAAACCATTCTTTGAACTTTTATATTAATAAAGAGGTACTCTCCGCAGTCCATGATGAGCACTATGATAAAATGCAATCATGCCAAATAAAAAAAAAACCTTGCTGGTAAAACCTCACCGGATGCAATTTCCTAGACGACCAAAACTCTAGGAGGACCTCAAGCATTTTTGATGCCTCGTCGACAATGCTTGACGTTTAGCATTTTTAATGGCGTCCCGTATATGGTTTCCACTATAGATGACGGGAAGCCTTATTTTAAATCCTTTTGATTTTAAGGTAGCCCTTTCAATCCGTTTTTTACGTTCTATGTAATGTTGTCTTCCTAGCCACAAATTTCACAATGATTGAAATTGTGGCATATGATAATAATGGAGTCCTATTCAATGCAGTGAATTGCAGCGTTGAAATTATTGTCGTTCATTAAATATTAACCGTTGCGCAAAATATTGACACATTGACTGCATCGCTACCTGCCGGGTCCATTTGTGAATTCAAACCATCCAGGTATCCATTGAAATGTTCAGACAAGACAAGGCAATCTTGTGAAACTGACCGTATTTGAGCCTGGCGGTATTATTCACAAAGAACGCTTCACAGTCCTGGTCTTCAGGGTTCCGACGAGATGCACTTGGCGGCTTTTCTACTTCCCAAAACCGGTGAATGGCTTCAGCGAGATAAAGACCCACACAAGTTGTAGGATTCGGCGAACATGCAGGCATTAGTGGTTGTGCTGGGCCCATCAATTTCCCTGCTCCCAAAGCCAACATGCCCAGGACTTCAGCCCCTAACCTAAGAGCAGATATATGGGTCCTGTAACGTGGCTAGAATCAGCAAGGAGCAAACTTGAAGTCTGTTGCACAATACCTGGATGTAAGCTAACCTGAACGTGATTACCTAATATATTTTCTAAAACAATGGCCGATACAAAAATACTTGGGCGAGGCGAATCAAGGGGGGAGACAGCGACCGAAACCTGTCCTAACAAACCCGATACCGAAATTCCTCTAATTCCTCAAATAAAGTCAGCCCCTGGATTGAATCTTTACTTTAATTGCTCCACTCACCATTACGACACTATACACCCATGTAGATATAGTCCAAAATCGCACGCGTGTTTTTCCGATCACCCCGAGGTGAAACAACGCAAACCTGTGCGGTAGGCAACAGAAGGTGGTGTAGGAGTGGAGGTTGCGAGTCAATAAAGGAAGGGATTGGAAGGATGGGTAGAGCTCAACTCACGCGAAGAAAGATCAAATCTGGGATTTGGAGCCCAATCTTTGTGAAGAGGACGCCTCATGTTAGCGGAGCAAGGGACACTATAGGTCGGATTTACCGGTCGCCTTCGTCGGAAGGGTGAAGGACGTCGTTCTCGGCAACTCAACAATGGGGGGCGACATCTTCTCACTCACCCTCCGCACAGGGGGTGCGTTTTCGCGTGCGCGCAATGTTGCGTCGACCCGCGGAACGCAAATCGCCAAATCTGGGACACTCGGCCACAACCGAAACATAAAACGCACTTCCGCGGTCCAGTAACCTCTGCAGCAGCAAAAAACCGCCCACCTTCTTAAGGTCTAGGCAGCTGTCTGTGCCACTGCACCGGTAGTGGCCTAGTTCAAAGTACGAGGCAGAGGGGCCGGCGAGAGCAAGGTTATCCGCCCGACGACACTCCTCCTCCAGAAAACCCACCAAATTTGACAATTTGTGGAAAGGAGTCTCGAAGTCTCCCGCGTGGGAGCACTCAAACCGGCTCTTTACGTCAACAGGCAGCTTTCCTAAGACTATGTAGAGGAGTAGAAAGGACCACTCCTCCACTGGAACGCCTAAAGCTTTTAACGCGTTGTGCGCCACTAACAGGATGTTAAGAAACCCAATCCGCATGTTCTTAACGTCCTGAACCTGTGGTAAACCCAGAATGGCGGAGACGTGCGCGTCTGCCAACTACCGCACATTCTGGTAACGCGTATCCAGCAACTCCCGTGCCACCTTATAGGTGGCGTCGTCCAACGGAAGATGCTGGATAAGGCCACGCGGTTTCCCATCCAACGAGGCCAAGAGGTATGCCAACTTCTAACTTCTAACGGTCAATAGCGGGGTTCTGTAAAGTGCCTAAAACTGCGGGCTGCTGGAACAGCGCAAGCGTTCAAAAAGGTGGTAATTGAAGAAACGGAGGCTCCTCAGCCCCTGGAAGGTATGCGGAGTTTCCAGTCCGCATTAGTGAGTGATTTTAGTAGTGTCCCGACCATCTCACGATATTCCCATGTGTTCCTATTGCCTCTGCCCAAGACAATTATTTTTCACTTTTTACATTTATATATTTTTACCACAAAAAATTAGCTTAATTTAAGATTAACATTGTTGATTTCAGCTTAACGCCCATAATGCAGAAATATATGCGCGTTAGGCGCCTCTTTACATTAGGCGAGCTGTCTGCTTATTTGCCACGTTGCTCACAAACAGCGAAGATATCAGGTTACATACACATAATAAGTTCCGCCTTAGGGTAGCGCCAATGCGTTAATCCGACAACATGCTTTTCCTGTGATAAAACTTGCACAGAACAGTGCATAAGTTGAACGCTACCTAATTCAGTAACATAATTATTATTAAAATCCGATAGGTAGTTTCCGAGAAATACGCGGACAAACATACATACATACATACATACATACTATACATTAATGCAATTTGGCACACAAGCTAACGATATGAACATTGTTCACTTCTAACAATATAACATACAAAAAGTATTGATTTGTATTGATAACCTCCTTTATTCGACGTTGGTCATTGAGCTAAATGTTTTCTGCTCCTTGCAGTTGAATGCGCATTTGCAGAAAAGATATCAGCAATTTTTTTTTTGCATCCGAGAAAAAAACATTTAACTCAATATTCAAGGAGCGTGAGCGTAATTTTATTTTTATTATGATTTATCATTTTTTATTGTTTTATTTATTTTTATTTGGTACTTAGATATACATTATCTTAATTAAATAAAAAGGTAAAAGTTCTACAAGAAGGCAGTGATTAGAGTAACGCCCTTGGCGTTGCGGGCGTTCTTAAAATACAGTGACAGTCGGGCCGTGTGCTTGTCTACTACCTCAGTAATATAAAAACTAGTTTACAACCAGAGTGCATTTTGATATAACTTGAAATGTTCTCTAATTTGACAGTACCTTTTGTTATAAAAAATAATTAGTGGAATCAGATTTCTAGTTTTTAAAAATACGTTAACAAACGTACATAAAGACATTCGTACTTACATACATACGAACAGTTATTCACTTTTGTTTGGCATACGAATACAATTTGCATAAAATAGGTCAAATTAATAACTAACTTTTTCTTGTCATTTTTTGTGTATAAAAATACACATGGAACATATCATTCTCTCGTGTCTTCGTTGTAAATTTTTAGTATTCCACTTTAAGGAGTTAGCTCAAAGGTTCATGTGCGTAAGCGTAAGGTATATTTTTACTTTTTAGGAGATTTTTGAAGGAGGTGTAATTTTTTTAATAAGTTAAAAATAAACTATTACTTTCATAACAAAACATACGTCCATACAACTTTTTTTAATTTTTTTTATTTAGATGGAGTTCTAAGTGCTAAAATTTAAATCTTAATCAGTTTAAAAAAAAACAATATGGCCAGTTTCTTTTTCAAAAATATTTTGATTTGGATAAATTATGTAGCATTTTTTTATTCAAGATTTAATATGGCGTTGTAAATATAAAAATTGTTTTTATATATTGTTACATACTCCGACATCTATAAATTTTTTTTAGGGTGATAAATTCTAATCTCAAAGATGACTAATATCTAGACTAATGACACGGTATCTAGACGTATAAGTCATCCTTGTCTAATCTAATCTTTTATTAATAAGTATATACCTACTTAATATATGAACAAGCACTCTGCTTTTAAAATAAGTTATTACGAGAATAGTTTCTCCTGCGGGTAAAACGAGCCACGTGTATTTGATAAAAATATTTCTTTTATGTTAAACAAAAACTTTTGTGTTAACAACGGACTTCTCGAGCACCACCTGTTAACACGCCATGACCTAAGTGAAAGCTATGCGCAATTGGTTTGTGTATTTCAATCATTTAGATATAGCTGAGGTGTCCGAGTGGTTAAGGAGTTGGACTTGAAATCCAATGGGTTCTACCCGCGCAGGTTCGAATCCTGTCCTCAGCGATCGTACTTTTTTATTTTTATAAATAAAGCAGATATCGTATGAAGTAGGTTTAGTATCGATACATCAGACGCCTATACATTTTATTTTTTATTTTTCATCTAAAAACATTGTATACTTTGTGTTTTTTTTTCAAGTCTATATTGTAAAAACCGATTAAAGCATAAATAGAACAGTAAAATGAAACAGTTTTTTGGCACACTGTTTAAAAGGAAGTCGTGAAATTTAGACTTCGACAAAAAGAGATAATTGTGGATTTTTTTTACGGTTCCGTAGTCAAACTGCAATAAACTGAACTCTTATAAATTCGTCATGTCCGTCCGTGCGTCCGTTCGTATGTCACAGCTTTATAATTCTGCCTTTGGGTAGTCTCAATGAAATTTGACAGTAATGTGTCTTTTGTAAACCGCCAAACTGATATATATTATGAAAATTGAGAAAAAAAACACATCTAACCTACATCGAAGGAAGAAACATTTTTATTTTCAAGCACCCCATCATGTGGGGTATCATTGGATAGGGCTTTGAAAATGTATTTAAGATTTCTAATAACTTTTTCTCTAAAATTTATATTAACAGGCTTCCCTAGTGAAAAAAGTTGTGTGTGTGTGGATCTCTAACTTTTCGACCGCGTGATAATATAAATCTGAAAGAAATACAAAAAAAATTTGGAAAATCCAAAAGTGCACGCCTCATCCGCTATCATTCACATTTAAAAAAAAAAATCTATAACAAAAACTCAAGTTTTTTAAAATAAAATAACAAATAAGGTGAGGAAAAATTATACTATAAAATAAAAATAAAATATATATATATAGATATACAGTATACAGTGGTATATTAGTTTTTTATAAATTATAATTAAACGACAGTACTTAGAACGCTAATATTAACTAGGAATCAGCACAGTGTAATACTTTATATATTAAAAACAAAAGTATTCCGGTAAGATGAATTTTTCGACCAATTTCTCTGCCACATACATGGTCACATAAACACAGACTCACGGACGTCCAAGAATGATTAGTTTTAATGTTATTATTTATTATATTAAACAAATTAATTGTTTATAAAATGTACCATATGTGCTAGACAGATTATTTAACTTCATATTAGTGCACTCATATTATCCTGTAAGTGTTATAAAAAAAAAAAACGTCATTTAAGTTTTTTGACATGTCGAGAGTAGAGCACTACCTCACCGCTCCGCTTATGAGGCGTGCAATAGGGCTTAATAAAAACCTACCTTAATGCATGTATAGTGCAACAATCTTTTCTGATCCGCTGTTCAAAAATCTTAACTACAATCGTCATATTAAAATGATGTGAATTAACACTACACTAGCGTCCGAACATCTGGTCCGAAAAGTTTGCTGCACTGAAAGACACGCCCTTGGCCGGTTATTAAAAATCCTAGTGTCCAATATATGTAAGTCTTTTTTATAAAAAAAGGTTTTCAAAAATTATAAAAAACGCATTATTTCATTTCAGTTACTTTTATTTAAAAATATATGTATTTTATATCTTATACTGAAGCAATATATATATTTAACTTAAGCCTTTGCGCTGCACGCTACTCTAATAAACATTAATTCTTGTTGTGATTGTAGGAATTTTAGATGACAGGTTATCCATCAGGGTACAGTTATTTCTGCCTCTTACTTTTTCAATCCACAATGTCTGAAAAATAACGATTTCACTCAATTAAAATAATCTGAGATATATATCTTTCAGTTTCACTAAGCATATTTAAATTCAAAACTAAAATCTTATCCGATATCAATTGTTTTTTCGTAAAACGTTATATATGTCTTAATGGATTTAAAGGTAAACTACGTTTTTTAACTTTACTCCTTTAAAATTATTTATTTATAGCAAAAAAAAGTGTAGGTAGAAGTATTCTATATTTTTTTGGTTAAATTCCGGAATCCCTTTCTACAGAGCTAGACGGGATCTTACGAGGACAGTTTCCGTGGTAAGTATTTTTTACCTACCTTTAGAGCTCTTCTGAATTTGGTGGACATGAGGCTGTATAGTATCGGGTTCAGTACAATACTGAACCAACTGTTGAAACATACTATTTTTATTCCTAAACCCCACCACTGAAACAAAATTTAACAAAACGATTTTATTAGGCTTTGAAAAATGGAGCGTTCTTTTAGTTCAGATGTCAGTGAACGATCGTATAATTCCACCATACTAAATATACAGCGAATACATTTAATTAATTCAAACAATTAATAACCTCAGCCAGCCTCATGAGCTGCTTCATGTTGAAGGAGAAGATGATGACTCTCATGGTAAAGAACGGCAGCCAGCACACCAAAAAAGACAACGTCATAGCTACTGAAAACAATAAAGTAATCAGCGATGAATTTAGTGAAATCATATGATAGTTATATACATTTATACAGAGTTATTGTACGGCCCACTGCATAGGTACACGCTTTTGTATAGTCGGTAAAAGATTATTTGTTAAGTATAATTTTTTTAAGCCATATTGCATGTAGACAATGTTTTAGAATACCCCAAACTACAAAACAAAAAAAATAATCAATAGGTAAGGTGTACAAAGTACCTCCTACATCAGTAATTTTAAGGAAATAAATAAGTAGGTACCTAAACCTTACACACAGAAATACAAAATTTGCTGGATAAGTATTGTGAATAATTCCAGTCTTTAAGATAATATAAATAACATGATATTCACCGACACAGCAATAGTGTTTACTCCTGTAACCTACCCATATTATTGTTAAGAGGTGTGATCTAAACACATAAACCATTCAGCAAAATTGTATGGGGACGTAATGTATTTTTTTTATCTCGCCAAAAATTATAGGCCTATATATGAAATCTTTAAAAAAAATCTCTGACCCATAACCATACCACTGTGTAAACAAGTTTTTGGTTTTTTGCAGGCATTATTGTATAATACATATTGTATAAAGTAAAAATCCTAACTTTTACCCGTAACTTCGTTCCCTGTGTCTATTCTTAGATGCTTATCAGATTCTTGCTTAGTTTTATCAAATTCGATTCAATGATATAGCTGTAACAACGTCGAAACGACAAACAGAAAGGGAAGTTAGGGTAGAAAAAGTAATTACTTAGTATTTGAACGTTTTTAAGCACGTGCTACGGAGAAAGAAACAAAGCCACACTGGTAATGAAGCGGTGTAATACCTACGACATGGTGTAGGATGAGATGGCGTAGGTAATTCCTCTGTCACAACTGTCCTATAACTTACGTTTCTGACTTCAGGACACCTGATGCATATATTTTTTTGTCAGAAATTACTTTGATTAAAGGACTAAGGACTATAATCAGTGCAGGTTTAAGGACTACCAACGCCCTGGGGGAGATTTCTTCAGCGCCTCTAGCTGCTGACCAAACCCATGTAAAACAAGCCTTTTTATCGGCAAACTCTCTTATTAAAATACTAAAGTCTAGTTTCCGCAATTTCTTTTTCAATTTACATAGTTGCTAAATTTGTCAGGTTTAAGATTCAGATATTGTCGATCACAGATAAAATCCTATCTGTCTGTCTATCAGGTAAAGCTTAGAAAACTGTTTTCCGGAATAGCAATTTAACCCTTAGGTTAAGTGACTTTAAACTATTTATTTTAAAATTATAAAAATATATAGTTGAGACAACAATCCCATTCTTGATTACCGTGTGGGTTTGCATAATTTTTGTAATTTTTTTATTGGCCTCCAAAAACGGACTTTTCAATGCGCGCAATATGTCGGCCCCGCATAAGTGCAGAAATTTATTAAATGCCTGTACAATTTTAATAGCAACTATATACTATAACAACTACTGGCGAAGAAAAAAAATATTGAATTCCGCTTACGATACGTTAATTGGCTTTTCTACAAACTGAATAGAGAATGTCCCTTTATCTCCAAACATAGAGCTAATATAAGTGTCCCTTTATCACCAGTTAATTATTGCAAATTATTTGAGTGATATTTGAATATAGAAGAGTCGGAAACATTCCTCAACACTCATAATCGCCAAAACTATAACTAATATAATATGTCCCTTTATCTACAATAAGCTAATTGCAATTTTATGGTGATTTTTGAATTAAGCAGAGTCGGAAACATTTCATTAATGCTAACAAGCCCTTATTATTAATTCTCACCAGCCCTTATCATTTTTCAAATCATTGCTATCGTTTCGTGTTTATTCTATTAGTTCGTCTGATATATGTAACTATTTTTGGACATTATACACAGCGATATCCGATCGCAACATTAACAACGCTTGTACTATTGATACCAAACAATGGACACAAATACATTTTACAAACATATGATTTTTTTTCTGGGAATACATAAAAAACATCCATTCTTAAGACAAACACAAATGTTCATCACAGGACAAACGCCCTGTTTAGTAAATTGTGGGTATGTGCATTAAGCTGCCATTTTAAGATGGATACTAAAAAAAACAGAACAGAAAACTACCCTTCGCTAAGTAAATTTGATTTTTTGTAATAAAACTTATATTTACAATTATAGGTTCTAATACTGTGTGATTACACAAGAATGGACTTTAAAAATGGAAATTCGAAAATAATTTAATGCATCTGCATTTCAAACTTACTCTAAAGAAGTAAGTAAATAAAATATAATGTTAGCTATTTTGTACTGCAAATGTGTGTGTGACACTCGCTCTAAAACTTGAAAAACACATAGTTTAATGTTCTTTCATAATATCAGCTTTAGGGCCGCCTAATTCTTTTTACATTTTAATCGTTCTTTGAAGTTAATTTAATTTTTTATTTCATTTATTTTTACTTTTTACTATCCGTTCCTTACCAAATTTGAATATGACTTTTCTGGAGAGGGAGGAGTATTTGTTCTGGAAATAGCATATAAGCTACTTTTTATCCCTAAAAATTCAAAAGTTCCTGCGGGAATAACTATAACAGAGTTAAACGAACTATCTCTGCACCTGTAGCATGCTATAGCAATTCATTGGTATAAATAATTAATTGGAGATAATTAAGGAGTTGCACGCCGATTACAGAATTTGAGGCGGTTGAGGCCGCTGGCAAAAGCTTATAAATTAACTAATTAACTTATTAATTTTACAAATGCGAAGTTCTGGATGTTTGTTACTCAGTCACGCTTTAACCACTCGACGGATCGGGATAAAACTTGGCTCACATATAGGTTTAGTCTCGGATTAGGACATAGGCTACTCTTCACCCCGTAAAATTCAAAAGTTTCTTCAGGAGTAACTAATTGAACAAACTATAACTTGCTATAACAAACTTCTTTAGTATAAGAAATTGGAGGAAGAATCTTATGCCGATAACTAAATTTAGGGCGGGCGGAACCGCTGGGAAAGCCTAGTATATACATATATACAAGAATTGCTCGTTTAAAGGTATATAAGATTAATGTTATTCGTTTTCGTTAATGTTACGGTACACCAAAAATTTAGATTTATTATCCTCTATAAACTTACCGATCAGTTTGTTTAATTTCCTTCTGTTATCTCTGTGATTAAATATTTGATTTTTTGAGTTACTTTTTTCAGCAACGTTTACTTTTAACGCTATCATAACGTAAACAAACATCATAATGCTCAGTGGTATTACAAAGGTTACCAAAGCCAATATCCCATTAATTATCCTGGCATATGCAGTCGGTACTGTAAAACAAACCCACAAAGGTTTCGACTTCACCAAACTTACTGACCATATCTCCGGCAAAGTTTCCAGAATTGCCACTAGCCAAATGAAAACTATAACCTTTACTACTCTCTTCCAAACAGGAGATGATGTGAGTAGTAAAGGGTGACATATAGCTATATATCTTTCTATAGACAGAGCTGTCATCACCAATATGCTGTTATTCCACAAAACCACAACGAAGAAGAAATGTATCTTACACGCTATATCATGCGCGAAATGATACTCCTTGTTCAAGTGCTCAATGACGTCGAAGAGAATCCCAACAGAAACGATCAAGTCAGATATGGCCAAGTTGAATAAATAGTAATTGGTAGCCGTGTGCATGGTTTTGTCATAATATATGACTACACAAGTCAGCAGGTTACCCACAACGCTGACTATAAAAATCAATATCATTGCTGCTATAAAGATTATATTGACCCAATCAGATTCATACTCTTTTGACACAATAGTCTCCAGAAATCTGGTCCACAATTTTATGTTAAATTCATTTTCAGATAAATGGCACATAATGTAGTTTTTAAAGTGTTCTTCGTGTCGAAGGAGAATTTGAAATGAATAAAGGATAATATTACTTAGCTTAATAATGTTTGTCCACCAACGTAATATCATGAGATTAGGCAAGCATATGTTTACTGAACAAGTATGCTTAAACATTAATGTGACTGCCTTCATTTTGGTAATGGTTATCTGTGTACATATAAACAGCGTTGTCGTATTTTGCAATTTATCCATAAATATAATAATGAATCAGTTTTAATTTAAAGAGATTGAAAGAGAGCAGAAAACTGTACATTCATGTAGGGCGCAGCTTTAAGGCTGCGTGACGTTTTCACCAATTTCACTGTTATTGCAAGATTCAAACTGAAAAGAATAATGTACCTGCCTTTACAAATTCATTCACTAGAAAGTTACTGTAAGTACCTATTTGTTTTCGGGTACCAGTAAAACATCGCGTTAAAAATCCATACTACAAGTATGGATTGAAATAAAATTAGTTATACAAAAAAGATAGTTACATACATAGCTCCACGTTGACCGAAGACTGGTGTACTGTGGAATACATTATGGAATAGTAAATGTTCATATACAATTACTTTGGGCGTTAGGCTGAAATCGACAATGTTGATCTTAAATGAAGATTTTCCTGTTACAAAAATATCGTCCGATAAAATGCTTAGCTTAAATCGAAAATAAATGTAATAAAAATATTATAATGATATCCCATAAGTTATGAAAAATCTATTACTTACAGTAATTTGCTAGCTTTATGGTTACCATACATTGTATGTAGGTAACTATCTTTCTTTTTGTAACTAATTATAATTCAACTACAAGTTTTGTTAGCGATGTTTTACAGGAATCTGAAAACAAATAGGTACTTACAGTAATTTTCTAGAGAATGAATTAGTAAAAGTGGGTATATTTTTTTTAGTTTGAATCTTGCAATAACAGTGAAATCGGTGAAAACGATCAGTAAACTGCACGCAGTCTTAAGGCTGCGCCCTACTCGAATGTACAGTTTTCTGCTCGTTTATTCTATTGCAAGTTTTGGACTGGAAAAAATAATGCGGTTTTCCACATTTAACAAGTAAGTTCTTTCTAAATTCCTTATCAACTAGTAGCGGAAAAATAATTTATTTCATGAAATGTTAAGTAACTATAAAGCTAGAAAATGGCTTTAATAGATTTTATGTATCTTATGTAATATAATTGTAATTATTTATTTTCCACTTTTTACGCTAAGCTGTTCGCTTATCAATAATATATTTTAGCAACAGAAAAATGAGCTCGATTTGCGATCAACATTGTCGATTTCAGCTTAACGTCCATAAAGCAAATGTATATGCGCGTTGGGGGCCCTCTTAAGAGGCTGTACTGCGTGACAAAAATGACGACGTGATATGTAACCAAGAATGCGTGAGTGGTGTAGCTACATCTTAACTCACTGTGATTTTCATTGAAATACATGTAATAAATTGAATGATTACGTCATTATATCAAAAAATGCTTTTTCTCAGGGTATAAAGCACTATCGCGGATTTAAACCATATTCCGATGAATACAGTCATAAAATATTAGTCAGATTTACTCTGCGGATCTGTAGAAATCTATGGCAAAAAAAATTAGGTAGTACAGCCCCTTAAAGAGCATCCAAAAAGTCCAAGCATTCCCTCATACAGAAACATTCACGCGGAGCTAGGCTTTTATTTTAACCATTCGGGTAGGAACCCTAAAAAAGGTTATAAGTAGATTTAAATAAAAACATCGTATTTTAATTCATTATTTTTATTTCTATTTAAAACGTGTACAAATTAGAAATAGATAATAGATTACTTTATTATTATTTTACTATTAAGTTTAAAGAACTGTCGCATGTCATAAATCTAAAAAGGGACAGAAGTTTGGGAAAGACATAATAAAAAAGAAAAATCAAACATAATTTAATAAAAGATCGGCAATTAAGAAAATTAATCTCAAATATACGCACATAAGTACTTACGTAGATATCGGTAACCAAATTATCTTATTAAATACATTAAAGAGGAATTATTTAATATTAAAAGAAAATAAATACAATAATTATAATTTTTGGATAACAGTTAGTCTAGTGTTTTTATCAAATAAAATTATGAGGAAAGTTTTTTTTTTTTCTAAACTGTCTATGCAGTCGGCTGTTGCAGCCATTACTGCTTCACCGGGCTTTTGGGGCGAGACTCTGAAGGACCTTGTAGCGCCCAACGCTCAAGAGCTCCCCGCGGGGGGGCCTCGGCTTGGGTTGTCGCTCTCGGGGTATGCGGAAAGCCCTTCGCACTAAGTAACACGTAATATAAACAGAGTTTAACTTCATTAAACCATAGAGTAAACAAATGTGTTTATTTATTTGTATGTACTATTTATTGTAAACTAACGCGAGACCAAAAACGTTTACAATCAAGTTACGTAAAATAATTATACACATGCTTACTAATTACATTAAATTAAAAAAAGAACGGTTAAACTTAGGTTTACACGATATAAAAAAAAAAAAACAATAACAAACAGACGACTCAATAATCAGTATTATTGTAGTAGATTGCAATTAGCAAGGTGGACACGTGTTCTAGATATAATTTAATACCTCAATATCTCAATTTAACTAATTTAAGCCTCCATTATACTCAAGTGAATTCACTGGATGCCTGACTTACTATGTCTACAGGTAAACACTTATACACTCGATTTTGATATCATATAAATCCTTCATTACACTCGATACATGAGACACATTACCATTTGGGTCATTTTTACTTGAATTTGAGCGGTCACAGTTTCCTATTTAGGTACACTAACTTATGCATATTATATACTAATATAGTTTGGATGTAGGAGGTAATTTCCAAAACTACTCATCAGATTTATTTAAAAGAAAAATTCATTAATATTTAGAATGTACTTTCAGGGTCTACATAGTCTATTTATTATAAGGTTAAAATGAAGCTATTCGTGGCGACTATTTTGCAACTAAAGTCGACGGAATAACGATAGAGTAACGACTGAAATAAGAATTTACAAATTGATAAAATATTATTTAAAGATATATTTATAAATAATTATAAACGGGGGTAATAAAAGTAGGTAATCTTATTAAAATAAATTTGCTTTTCGTCAGGAAAATTTCATGTAGATAAAAAACTTTTTATTAAAAAAAACCGGCATCAAAAAAATGCACTAAAAAGTTGAAAAAAATTAATTATTGCCAAAAATCTGATCTGAATTACAGTTTGAATACCTGGTATCTATGTGATCTTAGGATCCGCTCCAAACCGTAATGAGGAAGTTTTTTAATTTACACTGTCCAAGTGTAGACGAAAATGCTTACATCGCAATAATTTAGTCTTTTTCACAACTGGATTCACAATCTAAAAAAAATCAAAGCTTCCATTTTGAGTTTGTGCTTATTACAAACATTGTAAATCAAATGGAATGCTTATACATCTAAGCAAATCCCATTTATTCATGGACTCAATGTTTAAATGGAGCTCTTCCAGGTAGAAACCAGCCGTGTAGACACTTGGGTGCAGGCGAGGGCGTGCTGAACTCCGCTCGTGCCACCTCGTGCAGCGTTCGCGCGTCTAGCACGACCAGCCCCACGGCGCACTCCCGCTCACGGCCCCACACTAAGGCGCTGAGGAGAACTCCATCATCTTCTTCCTTCAATTTTATCATAACAGTACTTTATTAAGAAAGGCAATAATATTTTGTGCTCATATGCAATGGGAAAGCATTTTTGTAACACCTTTACTTTAATGAAATAGTATCAAAAATTATAAATGAGTCGTTGCCAACTATTTTTGTAGTAATAGTTAGGGGGCATCACGTTAGGTTTTTTTTTTAACTATTTGTGATTTATATGACTATGTTAAGATGACGTTTGGTGATATTATGCTAGACCCAATTTTTATTTCACGTTATTAATGGATTGAAAAATGGGGGCTTTTTAAATTCCTCAAGCAGCAAGAATGTAGTAAGTAAAATTTATGTTCAGCAACTCAATGACAATCAATTACAATTTGACATTTCATGTCATTAAAATCCAGTTATTGACGTTTTCCCTAATGCCGGTGGACTGAAATATAAGTAAACTAAACCTTTGTTTTTTTTCAATTTTCATCAGTAAGTAGCTTCTACTAATTAAATAATCAGCGCACGACTAACAGATGGAGTGTCATATTATGACAGACTATATGTTTCAGGTATATAGTCTGTGACCTCACCTTACCTAATAGTTGTTTTTATTTGCCTAAAATAATAACTTACCTTAGCGTCAGGTGCTGGCACGAAGATGGGCTCGCTGGGGTAGCAGTTCTTGTCGCACCAGGTCTTCACGTCGCCTGATATTGTGTCCACTTTTATTATCTGCACAGGAATTTAACAACTAAGTACGTTACCCACCTACATATATGTCAAAAGGTCTTGATATGTATTTCCAGATAAAATGTCGTGAACAGTCGCCAGTGTACCGGGCAGGGTGCGCTCTATGTAAGCACTTTGATTTTCCTTTAGTTTTATGATGGCTTATTGATAGTTTGTTATGATGTCTTGAAATAATAAAGAAGAAACAAAATAAATTGTCAAAAACGTGTACATTACGTGATCACTTACTACTTATCTTATTATATAAGTACCTGCTTTAGCAAGATAGAGAGGAAATGGAAGATGATACGATCAGTATATTTAACTCTGCTACAATTCGATACTATGTTACTTGCTTACCTAAACTACCTATATTGTGTTACCTATACGTACGGTTAAGAGGCTATACTACCTAAATTTCATTTTTTTTTTGCAAATCCGCTGAGCAGATCCGACTAAAATTTAATGAATGTGTTCTTCGGGATGTGGTTCAAATCCTCAAAAACGTAAAAAACGATTAACGAACTTTTGTCCGATAAAAAAAGTACCTGAACTGATCCCTTTTCAGTCTTTTTTTTTAAGTTTTGGCAAAGAAATCTTGAAAGTTCTAAGTGTTATAAGTTTACAACTTTGCTAAAGCATAGTCGTTATAGTGCTTTAAGCCTTGAGAAAAAGCAGTTTTTAATAACAATAACGTATTAACTTATTTCATGTATTTCTATAAAAATATCAGTCAGTTGATATGTAGCTGCACTACTTACGCACACTGAGGTCCATATAGCGTTATCCTTGTTTTTTTATCAAGTTTTCTGTCACGTGTTACTAACTCTTAAAAATGACATATATTGCTTTTCTTCTTTTTTTCTATTTCAAAATTAATGACTTTGATGACGTTATCAACAAAATAAGTCCTCTTTGAACATGACTATTTTTTTAATAACAGCTAGGTTTAGTTTTTAACAATGCTTAGTGCGAGAATAAAACAAATATAAAAATATAATTTTATGAAAATGTTTATTGTTTTCTTACCAAACCAGGATTTTCCAACTCCACGTCTGAACTGATAGCGTAGAAGTATCGATAGGGTTTACCTGAAATTAATTATCGATAAAACGTATACGTTTATTGAGATCTTTTGGAAAACGCTTACTTCTCAGCAGCAAGACCAACAAAAAAACCGGTCAAGTGCATGTCATACACGCATTAAGTTTTGTTTCTTTTTTACTTTTAATTTTGGAAATTTATAGGTTTCAAATTCTTTTTTTAAATATGCATAAAATTTAAAATATTGAAATTATTTAACGCTGCGGAAATAAGGGGTAACAGTAGAATTTTGGTTTATTGTCTGACAAAAAGCCAAGCATTGTAAAATAAAAAAAAATGTTAACATAAACTTACTGGGTTTCGTCATTATTAAGTAATAATATAATATGTCCTAATTTTGTAAAAAATATGACTAGGTAAATTTTAAAAGTTCCGTACCCAAAGGGTGCCAACAAAGCCCTATTACTAAGCCTACGATGGCTACGTGTCTGTCCGACCATTAAATAGCTCTGTCTTTTAGACCAAAATAAGTAGAAGCCTGAAATTTTCACAGAATATGTGTTTTTGTTGGAGATTATCTACCAAAAAAAAAAGTTGAAGAAGTATAAGTCAGTATCCGTACAAGATACACGTTATTTTTGCCCTATCGTTAAAACAGTAATACATGACAACTTGAAACTAGTAGTGAAAAACATTGTGAACTCTAAAGTATAACAACAAATAATAGAAATCTGCCAAGCGTGAGACGGGTCCGAGCCATTACTATCTGAAATTACCGTTACAGCGTTATAGTTATAGTTGTTATTAAGACAAGCAGCAACCCATTTGTTTATTGAATATTGAAACTGTATTAAATTGCAGTATAATTTAAAGGGTCTAATGATTTAGAGATTTCGGCAGTGACCGAATGACGAATTAACAGACAGACTGTGTGATCTAACAATGGTTAAATTTTTTCAAGTATATAATAGAATAGAAATTTATTTTCTAAACATGGTAAAATACAGATGTACTTAATTAATTTATAAATTCTACATATTCTGCCGTTTCAATTCTGCTAATTTGACGATCATAAATTATAAATTTTATACAGACTCTATGCAATTCACAAACTACATACAAGACTTCAAGTAGGTACAGTCAAATCGGAAAACAGGTAGGGGAAGGAACGAAAATATAGATACAGAACCCTGTAAAAAGCAATCGATACATTTATATCGATAGAAAGCCGTTGGGACCATTACGGGGCGCCATATTGCGAGGAAAAACTTCGTTTAGTAGTTACGACAGGGGCGGATCCAGCGGGGGGCGATCGCCCTCCCTAAGGACGGCGGAGGAAGAAATGAATTGTAACATTTTTTTTAAATGTTGCTGTTCGCAAATCGATACACAACACTTGGTCAAATTATTAATGACATTCACAGTTCATAAAATACCTCCAGATCTTATGATCGCCCCCCATAAAATTTTGTTCTGGATCCACCCCTGAGTTACGATATAGTGGTAGCTTCACTAATTAATTACTGCAATACTCGATCTTTTTTTACTTCTATGAATCAGCAAGAGATTGAATAGAAACTACTAGTAACTTCACAGCGTACCTCATCTCACAGACCTGGCTGATCAGGTAACCTGGGAGAAGTCATTTTTAGGGTTCCGTACCCAAAGGGTAATTAGCGGCACCCTAGTACTAAGACGTCCGTCCGTCTGTCACCAGGCTGTATCTCATGAACCGTAATAGATAGACAGTTGAAATTTTCACAGAAGATGCACTATTTCTATTGTCTCTATAACAACAAATACTAAAAAACAGTATAAAATATTTAAGGGGGCTCCCATACAACAAACGTGATTTCTTTGCCATTTTTATAGATAATGGTACGGAACCCTTCGTGCGCGAGTCCGACTTGCACTTGGCCGATTTTCAGGTTTAGGACGAAACAATAAAAGATTCAATACAAACCATTATATAGATCGTAGTGTATCCTAGGAGTCTCGCAGCCCAGGTCAACCAGCTGCCGCGGAGAAATCTTGGTCAGACGCGGTTCATCCAAGTTCATTTCCAGTCGCTTAGGCCGCGCATGAAACCAATTAGCATAGTCGGCGTTGCTTTGCATTGACTGTAAATTAAAAAAAATGTTTCTATTACTCCAAAAATTGCAACTTACTTGCTTGATTACTGGTCGCTATCAAACTAAAGAATTGGGTAAAGCAATAAGAAAGAAAACTAACTTATTACACTTACAAGTGTTCAGGAGCTCCAGGACCTAGCATTATAATACATAATTATACGAGGTCAATAAACAGTTTGGCTCAAATATGATGACAAGTTGGTGGCCTAGAGTCCTGATTGGCGGAGGTTCGAGTCCTGCGTGTGCCAATGAGTTTTTTTTTTCGTAATTTCTCAAGTACATTCACTATTGACACCACTGGCTTAGCGGTAAAGGTAAGTCCAAAATCCGCACTGGGCCTGGACTATGGCCTGAATCACCCTCACTGAGGGTAGGCCGTACCCCAAATGGTGGGGATGAAGGAGGATGATCACCAGTCAGTATAACCTGAATGACTCCAATATGTTGAAAATCGGTATGGATACTTACGGTTTAACTAATATTGACAGCTAAGGTTCCATCCATTTTATTCTATATTTTACTGATTGTGGGCTTTATTTATAGAGGTTAAAGCCGCTGCTGAAATCCTTGAGAACTAACAGGACTTCAGAGGTCTTGTCAGATCTCGTTGAAAATAGGCAGGAAAAGCGATAAAGGATGATATGTACCTACTGTTTAGTATTACTTGTGTTTAGCTAACTTTAGTATTTAACTCACTTCAATGGCATGTATGTACATGGCGTCCAAAGCTTTGGCATCATGGTAAGCACAGAGGTCCACGACCAGCTTCCCGTCTCGCTCGAACGTGTTAATGATGTGGAGGTAAAAAAACGGCTCTGTCCTGAATCGATTTTCTTCTTGACCAGTTTTGCGACTTATTAGGACTATGTGCGTCTGTAACAATAGGTACGCGTTAATTTTAGACACTACAAATTTTATCTACGACAAGATTGTGGACAATTGAGTCGCGTCTTTAATAAGATGAAGCACGAGCGATGGCGTAATGTCTGGGATAATACGTAGCTGTAGGTACGTCTACCATGTGTTTGCACAATTAATATTTAATTATTGTTAGCATGTGTAGTTAGTAGTTCTGACTTCTATAAAAATCCTTATTTACTTTTATTACATACGCGAGCGAGATTGTCGAATTGCAACTCAGGGACATTATTGGGAACATTCGAGCTATGTACCCGTGAATGTACTTGCATAGATTTTCGTCTCGAATTTCAGAATCCGAATAGCTCGAGACTTTTCACAATAAGGTCCCAGGATCTTATTCCATACATACAAATTACATTAAATTATCTCCACGCCAAATTTTATAATAATCGGTACAGTGGTTTAAGCGTGAAGTGGTTACAGACAGACAGAGTTACTTTCGCATTATTTACTATCTTTTGCCCGCGATTCCACCTGCCTTAAATTCGGTTACCGGTGTAGGATTTCAACGGCAACTTCTCAATTGTAGAATAATCATCATTAAAATTTATTTGATTGATTCATGATTAATCGATGTAGAGGGTCACACACCTCTCCGAGATGAGGTAGGCATCATAAAGCTATCAAGCAGAGATCGGTTAACGACTTACGTATACCTAGTGCAAAAAAAGATATCAGATACCTATTTGTGATGATAGTATGGTTTGATTATTACCTGTATTTCGTTTTATTTTATCTTTTTTTGAAGATTAACTTTTTAGCGTCGGTTTACTTCAACAAATTCAGTAGCTAATACTGCTGGGTTTTAAAAATTAAAATCTTATCTAAGCCATTGGTCGTTATTATAATTTACCGTAGAGTGATATGACACGATTTCACAGATGTTCAAAAGAAATGCCAAGAAATGTCTGAGAATTAGGATTAATTTCTTTCTTCTCAAAACATCGTTAGCGACTGTCTAGATCCACACTTAAAACTTATTTAGAAAACGGACCATAAGCAAAAACAGACTATAGTCTTATAAGACTAGTAAGTACCTACCTATAGTTAACGGTTATTGAAGACTAATGTGTGTGTGGTGTGTGTTTGTGTGTCCAGCCACTGACGTGACGATGTGTACAAACATATTTATGTACTTACAAAATTCGTCATGCATATGGTATGGTATATGGGGTTTCGAGAATTAAACGAATTATTATTTATAAAATTTTGTTGCAGGAAAATTTTAATTATTCCGAATTCTGAACCGATAGCTGATGTGTGTGTCCTACCGCTTATACAATGGATTGTGTTCTGAGGAATTGTTCGAAATGATGCCCACGGCTACTTTCTACCATCGCACCGCTTCGGCAGGGAATTCATTCTCACACTTTAGAACCTAAATGGTCGCGTACAGTGCGGTTTCAGAGAAACTTCCTCCCGGGAACGCTTAAGTTGTGGAATGAGCTCCCTACCAAGGTTTTCTGCAAGGACTACAGTATGGAGTTCTTCAAGAAAGAAGTTATTAGATTTCTGAAGGGTCGGCAACGCGCGATGAGATGATGCCCCTGGTGTTGCAAGCGTCCATATAGGCTACGGTGACCGCTTACCATCAGGCGGACCGTAAGCTAGTTTGCCACCTTAGTAGTATTAAAAAAAAAAAAAAAATGTGCTTTTCAAAAATATATTTAAATTAGGCACAACATTTTAAATATGAGTTTAAACACCGACAAAGTAATGTCTGAAATTTTACAAAATAAACGTGAGAAAAATTTGCGGCAGTTCGTTTTGGACCACAGAAGACACTATATGTACAGAACCTTTACCACCTTGGTTAAAAGCCAAGGTTAACTACAAACAACTCCAAAGTGCGTCAGCCTCAACAGAGATGATGAACTCAGAAGGTGCGGTTTATTTTATTTTTTGTATTTTCCCCAAGGAAATAATATCTCACATTAACAAACCGCGAGGCCCATAAAACTGGGTTTTTATTTACAATCATCATCGTATGAATAATTATATAAAAGTGGGTTTTAATATGACAGAAGGCTGAGGTCATAAGGCATAAGCCATAAAGGTGGCTTGAAAACTGACAGTCGAAAAACGTCAAAGGTGCTGTTTTAGAGTCTTTTAGATAATAAAAAAATTTTAACAATAAAAAACAACCGACTTCAAAAATATGCACTAAAGGGTTAAAATAATTTCCAAAAATCTGATCTGAATTATAGTTTGAAGTTGGTTTTATGCGAGTGAAGTGTGTTAGGTACATAGACACAAACTTCAAACTGTAATTCAGATCAGATTTTTGGAAATTATTTTAACCCTTTAGTGCATATTTTTGTAGCCGCCGCGATTGTTTTGAGTTACGAATTGCTTTTGACCAGAAGTTTAAGTTTTAAATTCACTACATTAATATGATACCACTTCGGAAGTATATCCTTTTAAATAAAAAAAAGAATTTTGTAAATCCGTCCATATATGACGGAGTTATGCCCGAACATACATTAAAAAAGTATAAACATCCGAATGGAGAACCTCCTTCTTTTTTGAAGTCGGTTAAAAATACTTTAAATTTGTTTGAGTTATGTATGGCACATGACGTGACATTTGTTAATATTTTCTCCCCTATAGTTCACTGGAATTAGGAAAACAACTGTATAACTATAGATACTAATGAAATGAAACATATCTCTAATTCTAGGTTTTGAATTGCCGAGCATAAATTACTTACTACTTTAAAGAGGAGGTGAGGGAGGTATGGTATATATACAAATGTACTTATATATTCTTTTTCATTTTTCAAGTAACTACAATAATTTGAGATATGTTTCATTTTCTTGGTATTAATTTGCATATACCTACTTATACTACTACCTAATTATCTTGGTGATTTTAGACGGTTCCAGCCGACTGCTCTAGTGTATCTGTCGCAGGCAAATCGTATAATTAGCCGTTTTAAAAAATACCTAGGCAAATCGTAAAGTATGGCAACGAAAGGAACAGAAATCGCACTCACACGCATCAGTCATGTATGTTAGGTTAGGTTCAGTTTCTCTTTTGTTTTGTTTTAGGCATATTATGAAACGGCGAATTATGCGATTTGTCTGCGGCATATCGATAATAGATAGCAAAGGAAACGTACGTCGTGTTCAGGATACCAGTGAAGACTGGAGCCGAATGGTTTGTTGGCGAGCTGACTGCGAAGAACACCGCACAGAGAGACAGACAGTGGCTGCTCAACTATCACGAAGTAATTCTCTGTCACACCTGTAATCATAAATCGATTTCAAATGGATATCGACAAAAAACAAAAATAGAATATCTCAAAATAAGTCCAATCAAATCAGGGCCGTAGCTAAGGGGGGGCATTGTGGGGCAATGCCCTACGTTAAAAGTACCATAAACTAAGGTATGATATATATAAATTGTTTTCCCGTACTATAAATTAATACCATTTTGCTCTTGTTTTCCCGCGGTCCCACCCAATTACCTTCTACCTTAATTACTCACGCTCACAAGCAGGTAAAATAATGAAAGATAGAAAAATTACTTTCGCCGTACCCGTGCATGAAACCACCTTCCTTAGATTCAACTCTACAGCCCTGAATCAAATAGAGTCTAAAACTTTGATACTACAATTGATTACGCAGATCAATTTTACAAAGAAACGTAGATCAATTTCAAAATGTCCAGACACTTGTCGGAAATGACAACCCTTAAATAAAATTTTGTTAAAGTCTTTCATTCTACAAAAATAAAAGCATTATCATTTGCCTTTCCTTTTCAAACGATGAAAAAAAAATATTAAAGTAGGATCTTAAGTTATCGCGTATATTTCTTATATCTTTTGATAAACTTACTCCTTAACAGTGTCATTACGTGCAGCCGAAGTTAGTGCTAAGACGTTAATTACTCCTAAGGACTTTTTCTTTGTATGAAATTTTAGTTTACTCAACGCAAAGCGCGCGTTCTTAGAACTCGAGGGCGGTAATGACGTGCCTTTTCTATCATATTCATATTCATATATATCTAAAAAATATTTTACATTACATTATAAAATATTTATAAAAATTATTTCTACATTTCATTTATTATTATTATTATTATTAAATTCATTCAGCCACCGTCGCAGTTTTGTCAGAAATGTATTGTAGTCGTCACATATTTTTATGTCCTCTGGTAGTGCATTATATGCTTTAGGTCCGACAATAAAAGCTGTGTGTTTATAATATGAACTACACGCACACTACAAGTGAGCAATTACGAGTATTAACTTTAGCCAAACCTTTTAATTTATAGATTCTCTAGATATATAGCGCTATCTGCTGTTGACCTTGGTTTCCCCTAATTCTACTTCCGTCATTTTAATTATGTTTTTGTAATTCAGTTTATTAATTCATCTTATATTTTTATTTATTTACTCGCAAATGTGATGAAAAACATTGTGTATAACACGGGCGGTACGGAAATTTCAAACTTAGGCTTCTAAATAGCCTTTCGTTAGTTATTTTCTCGTTACCACCCTCAATACACAATGTAGGTACGTACTAATATTGTGAAGACTGTTTCTATGACAAACTCTTTGCTCTAATGATTGGGCATAGACAAGTTTGACATCTGACACTGAACGTTAGGTTTCCTAGCAACGTGTTGTTTTATATATTGTCTCTTTTAGATATTTTACAATTGTAATCATTTACCAATTATTGTAATGTTATTTTACTAGCTTCAAATAAAACAGCAGTTCAGTTTATAACGTTTATTCTTGTAGTGATGTGTTTCGTGGTAAATAGTAAATCTACCACTCACACTTCCACATCAATTATACGAAAACTTTAAATGGTAGCAGAGCGTAAATAAAAAAAAACGACAAGAAAATCAAATATGACGAAGATACGTATTGAACCTTTAACTAAGGACAACTACGACACTTGGGCAATACAAGCTGAGAATGTGCTAGTGAAAGAAAAAACTTTGGAAATATGTGCAAAGTGCCCCAAGTGCTACTGCAAGTGCTAAAGACATCGAAGGAGACAAACAAGCTAAGTCTACACTTATCCTTATAATCGCTCCATCGAAACTGAAGCAAATTGCAAAACAGCAAAAGAAATTTGGGACAAACTAAGAGAAGTTTATGCAAGTAAAGGTCCAGCTCGTATAAGCGTTCTTTAACAGCTGATACTCACTAAACGAGAAGGGAACAACGTACGAGTACACCTGAACAGGTGTACAGCTCGTATAAGCGTCACTTCTTAAACAGCTGGTACTCACTAAACGAGACGGGAACAACGTACGAGTACACCTGAACAGGTGTCCAGCTCGAATAAGCGTCACTTCTTAAACAGCTGATACTCACTAAACGAGAAGAGAACAACGTGTTAGTACACCTAAACAGGTTTATGGACACGAAAACTTCAAAAACAACTCACATAAAATTTTCACAGAATACATAAACAAAGAAATTCAAACCATCTAAAGGCAAACGGGATTGCACAACGTTTATCGGCATCCTACACGCCATATCAAAACGGTCTTGCAGAACGGAAGAATCGGACATTAGTGGAAAAACGCAAGAGCTATGCTTTGTGATTCCAAAGCCCCGATGCATCTATGGGCTGAAGCAGTTAATACAGCAAACTATTTGGCAAACATAAGCATCAACAGCGCTATTGGAAATCAAACTCCATTCGAACGATAGGTACTAAGAAAGCCCTGCGTCAACCACTTACACCCGTTTGGATCTTAAGCCTTTGTTCTGAAGAAAGGTCCCAAAGGACACAAATTCGCACCGAAAGCGACACCTTGTTTGTTTGTCGGTTATTCAGAAATCAGCAAAGCATACAAGATCTACATTCCAACTGAGCGCAAGACAGTCATCTTAAAAGATGTTAAAATACTGAAGAAAAACTTCTACGAAATAACTTCTACAAACATTCTCATGACAATGACACAAGAGTAAGAGGGACAAAGAAAGTCCATATCGCTTTATACGTTGATAACGGACACGAAGCCAGCAATAATATTGAGGCTGAAACGGAATTAATTAATGAGCTACAAAAGAGACCAAAGATTAGAACGTCACCTGCTAAATATTTCCTTGGAATGGAGATTAGCAAAGTGGATAATAAGATCACTCTCCTTCAAACATCCTATACAACGAAACTCTTACAAAAATTCAACATGAGTAACAGCAAGTCTGCACCAACACCTATTGTTAAAGAAAACATGGGAGGAGGAGAAGAACAAACACAAGCTGAATCAAGCTTTCCTTATAGGCAGGCCGTAGGTGCACTGACATACTTAGCAGTGGCCACAAGGCCTGATATTTCCTATGCTGGTGGAATGGCATCAAGACATCTTAAAGCGTCAACTGAAAAGGCCTTTGCACTTGTTAAACGAATTTTGCGCTATCTCAAAGGAAGCTCTGATATTGGTACACGAAGGACACACCAGAGAACATACTTTATTATAGTGACTCTGACTTGGCTGGAGATCAATCAACTGGCAGGTCTATATTTGGTACTGTGTGCTTACTCGACGGAGTTGCTATTACCTGGAGATCGCAACCGACCGATTTCATCAACCGAAGCAGAAACAAAGCAGCCAGTGAGGCTTCTCAAGAACTTATATGGCTAAACAGCCTACTTAAGGAACTAATAAAGTTAAACAAGCCTACACTCTACCTTGATAACGAGTCAGCAATCAAGCTTTCACAGAACCCTAAGTACGTACTCGTACCACAAGCGTACGAAACACATAAAACTAAAGCATTTCTTCGTCAGAGAATGTGTAGCTAACGGAGAACTTGAAGTGAAGCAAGTGTCCTCAGAGCTACGGCTAGCTGACATGCTGACCAAAGCACTCTACGGACCCAGACTACAAGATTTGAGCAAAAGAGTCGGTCTAAACAGAATCTCTCGATCCTGAAAAAAGTTGGGAGGGAGGGAGTGAAGACTGTATGTTTCTATGACAAACTCTTTGCTCTAATGATTGGGCATAGACAAGTTTGACATCTGACACTGAACGTTAGGTTTCCTAGCAACGTGTTGTTTTATATATTGTCTCTTTTAGATATTTTACAATTGTAATCATTTACCAATTATTGTAATGTTATTTTACTAGCTTCAAATAAAACAGCAGTTCAGTTCATAACGTTTATTCTTGTAGTGTTGTGTTTCGTGGTAAATAGTAAATCTACCACTCACACTTCCACATCAATTATACGAAAACTTTAAAATTATTTACTTGTTTCTTTATTTGTTTACATATATTTGTATATACCTTCAGTCAACAAAGTATCGGGAATGGATGATTTGTTTATGGTTCCAAATTCAAATTTTTGTTTTTTTTGTTGTTGTTAGATTGGCACAACTGTTTTCTATTTTGGCGCGGAGTTTGAGTTGCATCTGTTATTTATATTAAATACAGTGCTGTTTTTAGTTATATCATATCTAGTGTGTATTGCGAATTTCATAATGGACAAAAACATTGAACAAAGAGTTTGTCTTAAATTTTGCATCGCCAATGGAATTTCGTGTTCGGAGTCACTGAAAATGTTACAGAAGGCTTACGGTGATTCGACTTTATCAAAAACACGTGTTTATGAGTGGTACAAAGCGTTCAAAAGCGGTCGAGATGTGATGGAAGATTTGCCTCGCTCTGGTAGGCCATCAACGTCTGCAACTGAAGTTAACATCGCAAAAGTGAAGGAAATAGTGACTGAAAATCCTCATTCAACTTTGAGAGAGATAGCCGCCGAACTTTCTGTATCTCACGAGTCGATCCGTACTATTTTAACTAATCATTTGGGTATGAAACATGTTACCGCTCGGCTAGTCCCAAAAGACCTGAATTTTCTCCAAAAACTCAATCGCATGAGAGTCGCTGAGGACATGCTAGAACGAGTCAATTCCGACCCAACATTCATGAAACGCATTGTTACTGGTGACGAGACGTGGGTTTACGAGTTTGACATGCAAACTAGTCAACAAGCTTCGGAGTGGCGCCTTCCAACTGAACCGAAACCGAAGAAACCACGCCAAAGTCGATCAAAAGTCAAAGTCATGTTGACTGTTTTCTTTGACTATCGCGGTGTTGTGCACTCGGAATTCTTGCCGGAAGGTCAAACGGTAAATAAAGAATATTATTTGAGCGTTATGCGGCATTTAAGAGAGCAAATTCGACGAAAAAGGCCAGATTTGTGGAATGAAAATTCTTGGATTTTGCACCACGATAATGCGCCTTCGCACAAGGCCATCATTGTGAAAGAATTTTTGACCAAACACTCAACAAATACCATCGAGCAACCACCATATTCACCAGATATGGCTCCTGCCGACTTCTTTCTTTTTCCTAAACTCAAATTACCACTTCGTGGCACCCGTTTTCAATCGGTAGAAGACATAAAGGAGAATTCGCGCCGAGAACTGAATTCAATTCCGGAAACAGCGTTTAAAAAATGTTTTGATGATTGGATTATTCGTTGGCGTAAGTGTATCGTTTCTGAAGGAGCATACTTTGAAGGTGATAAAATAAATTTGGATGATTAACAAACAGTTTGTGTATTATTGATCTTTTCCCGGTACTTTCTTGACAGAGTAGTATAACGCGTAACATAAGTTTGGAATAATAATTCAGGAGCCAATTCTCCTCCTTATACTTAACAACTTTCCCCAAGGACCATGGGTCGAAATCACGAAAAAAATTGAAGTCTCATATAAAGTGCCGATCGAACTAAGTATGATAAGTAATTTTTCACATTTATGTTACTCGTAGTATATATATATATATATCCATTATCAAGTTTTGCATCAGACGGCGCCGTGGGGTTTGTCCAAATATATTATTATTGTTATTTTTATTATTTCCAATTATTAAGTCCAATTTTTTCTTGGATATTCCTTTACAAATACTCAAAAATTGACAACAACACAAATACTGTGTGACACGTATTTTAAGGAAACACTATCGATGGAAAAACAAGTGAGTCAACTACTGGACATTGCTTGATTTTTCGCTGCAAGCTCCTGGCAACGGCTATATACACTTTAAGCAAACAGTCAAATCTACTAAAAGGCGCAATTACCTTTCATAGAATATAGGAAGTGGTTACACTAAAAAAACATTTAAGTTTCAAGTTACCGAACGTGTGCATGTAGGCCGGATGCAGAGGCCAGCGAGGGTTCATGCTGCCCACAATATGTGCACGCTCGAACATGTCACCTGAAAAAGATTTCTTTACATTTATACGCGATACGTGGACACTTAATACCGGGGCTAGTCAACAAGTTTAAAGTCGTACATCGCGTTATAGAGTTCACTTTGCTAGGTGGTGAATCCAAAACCAGGACATCAGGTACAGTACTGAAGTCACAAAAATTCCTGGCGGAATCAGCAAGCTGAAGCAGCAGTGGGCTGGTCGCGTCTGTCAGAGGACCAAATGGCTGAGGTATCCTAGAGTGGAGATAGCGTACCGCAAGCTGAAGCGTGAGACGCCCTCTAGCCCAATAGACCGCTGACCTTAAACGGCTGGCCGGTGGTGACTGTCACATGAACTAAGAAGATAAAACAAGTTACTACTATATTACAACCAATAAACGTTCATCGCACCTTTCTCAGTGAACGGGAACTTGACAACTACATGCCGCAGTCTGCCTCTGACTATAGACATACCAACGTTGTACACATCACCTGCGAACAAAATAAATAGGTCATTTTAAGTCACAAGTAATTTATATATGTGATTACAAAACAAATCTTCGAGCAGAAATTATCCTATCTGACATAAATGGCTGGACTGATGGTATCTAAATCACTTCTTATCAACATTAAAGATTTGATCTGTACTGAACTTGACAAAATATGGTTTTTTAGTCCCCAATTTACACTCACCACTGGGCATGACGTGAGGGTGAGAGGTGTGATTGATGAGAGCCACACAGTTCATCAGGTTCTTTCGCTCCAACGTGTCTAGTGTCACGGGGTCTACCCTGTCAATTAGAACACAAAACGAACATGACAATCTGCATCCATAATCCACCAAGCCACGCTGCGTCTTCCGATCTACGACCACAACTCAAGAACCTTTCTTTGACAAGTGATGTGTCCTGCCCATTGCTACTTCAGCTAACTTACTATCTAAGTGTTGTCGATAACTTTGATTCTATAACGAATTTCCTCATTCCTAAATTCAAAATATTGAACTAACTGTCGTTGAAGAACGTAAAAGAACGTCTAGATACGTCAAAAATCATTAACTAACGCTGATTAAATTAAAGAAAAAATAGACAAATTAGGAATGTCAATGAATTGAGTCTACCTACCTGTGTATAACAGGTCCCTCTGTGAAGGCGTACAATTCATCTCCGAACGGGTAGAGTGAGATCATAGCGTTGTCTGACATCGACTCCCCCGGCTTGAACACAGCTGCCACTCTGGAAATGATGAACATGTCCCATGAGGATTTGTTAGTTCTTATAAATATACAAACAAACTAACACTTTCGTGTTTATAGTATTATTTACTTTGTCATGGTTTAAGCTGTATCCCATAAAATACGATTATACAAACTTTAGTCAAATCTACTGAGCAGATCCAAAGAAATCCTTGAATTGCCTTGAAAATTTGATAGTAGGTATGGCAATAGGCCGCCTAGCTCGCTACATCTTCTGTGAGATGTTTAATCGTTGTCTTCTACGGAGCTCGAGTTAAACAGACAAGTATAACTATAATTGTATAAGCAAATTCGGATTTGATTTTAGACCTTATTATTTTGACACCTTCCATATGCTATATATAATTATTTGAGCTATATCGGTTACTCTGTTTCTTCTACATATCAATCCTGTCGCTCAAAGAAACCTACTCCTTGCATTTTTTTCTATAGCTTGCTGAACAACTTGGAGATGTATGAGTACGATGCTAACCATTTCTATTGTACTTAAATCTGGCATCTTAATTCATCACTGGCAACACACCTGAATAATATTAATAAAGATGTTGTTATGTAAAACATATATTACATTTACAAAATAGTTAATGGTAATAATTTGTTTTTGGATGATAGTCAATTAGCATTTGTTACCAAGAAACAACGCACATGTTTCTAAAATTCAATGCACTTAATAACAAAAACCAACGCTCATATTACTAAGATTCAAGGCACTTGTTACCAAGAAACAACGCACCTGTTACTAAGGTTCAACGCACTTTTTACCAAAAACCAACGCGCACATTACAAAGATTCAAGGCACTTGTTACTAAGAAACAACGCACCTGTTATCTTTTAGTAGCGTTAAATCACTAACCTGTCAAAGATAGTGTGACAAGGATCAGGAACAGCTTTGGTTCCGAACTCGGTGACGACAATGCGTTGAGCAGCCTGGTTCTTCTTGTAGGTGTTGGAGCGGAGGAACCGGCACTGGTATGTTACGGTGCCGTCGTGGATACAGAACCTGGTAGAAGACCAAAATATGTGGTAAAGCAATTTGTTTCTTTTTCATAAACTCCCAAAAATATGAAATACGATCATATCCGCGGAAATACCTATAGTACCTAGTTCCGTGAGAATTCTTGATCAGTATCAAATAGCCTATGTTACTCGGAAATATTGTAGCTTACTATTAGTAAAAAAATTCTTAGAATCGGTTCAATATTTGCAGAGATTGCCCCCTACGCACAAACAAATAAAATTTACTTCTTCATATATTTAACATATCTAGATAAAAGTTTATCTTTATACTAGCAGTCTCCCCTAACTCTTTACCCAAAGGGTGGCAACAAAAAGCTTTTAATAACCTTATTTGTCTGTCTGTTTGTCCGTCAAAACTTTTTATTTTTGCTGTATCGTCAAAATACGGTCAATTGCGAGTTGGACTCGCGCACCATGGGTTCCGTAGGTGTAGGCAGTGGAGACGTATGAGACTGATAAGGAATAGCAATACATATATGAGTATTCAAGTTATCTCGACGACAGGATGCAACCCAATTTTTGGATCAGGTCACTTTTAATTTACATTTGTGTTTATCATTAGCAGTTTTTTTTAAAATCATTCAAATGAACTAAATTCACAAACCTATGAAGCAGCGCTGAGCTGTCAAACAAGTGTTGAAACCTCATGGAACCGACCTTCAGAGACCCTGGTCCATTTCGCAACAGGCTGCCACAGAGCCATGGTGGTACTTCACCTACAAAATATTTGTTACTTATCCACTTTTACTAAACGATTTTCTGCGAAATGTTAAGATAAAAAACCGGCCAAATGCATGTTAGGGTGCTAAGAATTATTTGGCCCGGTCCTTACAAAGTAATAAACATATCTATGGGGGGGGGAACCCAAATTCTCAAAATTTTGCGTCCTTCCCGACGCACAATTTTCAACTATGAATTGCATTAAGTCGCAAAATATACATTTTAGAGAAAAAAACTACTTATACACCAATTAATTTATGACTTCCTATCCAACGCGATGGCTACCCCCAACGCGATGGCTAGCCCAAACAACCCCGAAAAAAACTTTTTTCATTTTTGGAATTTACTCCTTAAGAAATGATATAAGGCCCGTGATATAAAAAATATATGGGTAGTAAAATAGAACGTAACAGTCACGTTTTGTGAAAGAGTAACGCTGCCCCTTCCCTATGCTTTATTTATTATTATATTATATCATATCATATCATTTCTAATTATATTATATTATTTATTATTTTTAAGAGAGAGAGAGAGAGAGGAAAAAGAAAGAGAGGGAAACACACACACAGAGAGGAAGAGAGAAAGTTCGTAACTCGTAAGTTACGATACATATCATTTGAATCGATGTAAAGACGGCGGAATTATAAGCCTGTGACATACGGACGGACGGACGGACATGACGAAATTATAAGGTTTCTGTTTTTGGCATTTGGCTACGGAACTTAGTCTGTTTATTTGTCCGACCTTAAATGCTAAAATTTGAAAATGGAACGGTGAAATTTAAAGAATACATTGTGTAAATATTACGGTGGATACCCTATCAAATTAAAAAACAAAAAGTGATAAATTTGGTGAGGAACATATTTTTTTGTTTTTGCTCTTTCGTAAAACCGTTTATAATACAGACTTTAAGGGTTCGTATATGTCAAATTGGTCATGTGTGTCGAACTAGATCTCATTTTGTGTGATATTTTTGTGTTAGTTTTATATGTTGACACAGGAAACTTGAAATCTTAATCTTAATCTTTTTTATTCGATTTTTTACATTTTATTCGATACATTTATTTATGATTTATTTTATATTGCATTGACACATGTAGGTCGTGCAAAATTGCAATAGGATCTAATAACAAGAAGTTGATTAAAATTTAGTACAAAGATTTGTTTCTGAAAGACAATTTTTTAATACCTATTCCACTAGATTGTACCTAATCTTTGGCCCCGTAGTGTTACCCGCAGAAAAAGCTATTCCCGTAATTCTCATTCGGGATAGAAGTATTATTTACCCTCTGCTCGTCTGTTCAGGTATCCGAAAATCATAGACCTGTGTCAATCACTATTCTGCCCCCGTTGTTATAATTACAGTAAGTCGTGTTACTGGTGTTATGATTGTTTTAACAGTACTGTGATCCTTAAATCAAGTCCTACATTCAATATTTTTCTTTTTGACGTGACAACGTCTTATAAATTGGTTTGCCGGGTGACACTTCAAGAAACTGCGTTACGCTCCGCTCACGTTATGCGCTCACAATGAGAGCGAGTGAGAGGCACGCGGCATGGTTAGCCCGCCTAAGAGCGAGAGAGACAGACATAAAAAGTGAAAGGCACAAGTTGTCACGTAAAACTTTCGCCCGTATACCGACTTTACAGGCAACCAGTTTTTTTTTTTATATCTTAATTATTAACAAAGATACGATAAGCTAAATCACAGTAAATACTTTGAAGAGTCAACCGTTTGTTAAAAAAAGGACAGTAAGTAGACTTACTGCATTAAAATTATGTTTTATTTCATAGTTTCTCTATCATTTAAATAAAAGTCACGGTAGATTAAAATTATTTAAATATGGTATTTCCGCAACACATACTCACAGTTAGTATAATTACACTATTTATAATTTGTGTAATTCTTTAAAAATAAAATTCGTAAGCATACTTCAAGTAAGTCTTAGACTATATACTTACTGTAACTACGCTAAGAACATTTTCACCATAGACGAACACACTCTTTATTTTTAACAAAGTAAGACTATTCACTTTAAGTATGCTATACATCTTTCAAGTGGAAATCAAGTTATCTTTGTCAATCTCACAGTAAAGTCGATAGTTACTGTAAATATGATTAGGTTTTTGATCGTCACATACACGCGCGCGGGTGTGAGGGAATCTATCTTATCCTGTCTGGGACGTTATTGGGAACAGTATCGAGCTATTTCGACTCTGAAATTCGACAGAAAAATGTATGCAAGTACATTGACGGGTTTCGAGAGGTAAGTCAGACTTATCGAATTCCAGAGTTCGAATATATAATGGGAATATATAATAAAAGGAAAGGTTAAAATTGGCACCAATACATCAGTAAGTTTACACCTCTTCATAGAGATACTATTAATAAAATGTACCATACACTTAACAAAGAATCTCAAGGTATATTTATAAAAGAAATGGTTGACACAAAAGAAGTTAAGACATGAATGTCACAAAAAGAAAATCCTACACAAGGTACAACATATGCATATCATTTGAAAGCTAGTATTTGGTGACAGAATTGAACTAGTAAATTTTTTCTTTTCTACTTTGGGTTACAATGGCATAAATTATTGCAGGGTTTTAAACATATTAAAGAGAAATGTGGATGATCAGAAAGATAAAAGAGGCAAATATATACGAAATAATAAAATAAATAGAAAAATAATTTAAATAATAAAAAATCAGGTATTAAAATACAGCCAAGCCATATCATATTACAGACGCGTACATGTACCAAAAAGACTTTACCTACCTAGCGACATAAACATGACAGAAAAGTATAAATATTTTTGCCAAACTCAACCTGATATCAAAGTGTCTATAGAAACATACCGTCATGTTATAAAAAAAGAAATTAATATATCCTTTGCCAACTTAGGAAATGAAGAATGGGAACTTTGCACGTTATTCCAAGAGCACAACAAGGATCACTTTGAAAGTCAAGACCAGTACTGTGATACTTGTAAGCAATACTTAGTTCATAAAAATAATTACACCACAAGCTGAATTAATAACAAATTCGATGCTGAAATTAGTGCAAACGAAACTGACGCTAAATATTATTCCCTCGACCTTTAAAAGGTCATAATGCACCCGAGAATGGAACAATATAAAGCAGCAATTTTACGCAGCAGAATTTTTGCTTTCAATGAGACTTTTGTCCCACTTGGTAAGTCTTCGAATAACTTTACTATTGCAGTATTGTGGTATGAAAAGGTTTTAACCTAAAATTTAAGGAATATCAAAACTTTCGAACTTTGGACTTTTTACAAAATAAAGTCATAAAAAATAAATCGTTTAATATATTTATAACAGAGGAAAAGAAAAAAGAGATATTAGAAGAACTGTTCCCATTGATGCCAGAAAATAGACAAGCATTTTGGTTGAACATACCAACTACTAATGCTTCTAATATTCTTGAAGATTAAAAAATTTATAGTTACCTACTTATTTTTAATAAAAAATGTTATATGTATAACTTTAAACATTGTTTAACAAATGTGATTATACTTTTTAGAAGAACATTGTATTTTATAATAAGGTATTAGGGAGACTACAATATTCGTATGACCTCAAATAAATTTAGTTTAAAATAATTAAAATAGTTAGTGAAAGACACTTACGAAAGGAAGAAGACACGTTGTTTGCAAGGATGTACTAAATTAAATTGCTGACCTGCTCTTTAATTTCATTTTACTCAATAACATTTTAGGAATTAATATCAAAGCTCCAAAATATGCAAAGTTTGTAGAAAAAGTCACTGGATTTGTAGGCATTTACATAGAGTTTATAGTAAACATAGATACAGTAACTTACATGGACAGGATAATTCGTTAAATATATTTACAGTATGTTACCGACTTACTGCAAATATGTTTAAGAAAGTGTTAGTTGGGCTGATAGAAGTAGTAATTATGGATACATTTAGTTAGATTAAAAACAAAACATTTATTATCAAGGAATAAATTTTATCCAGGATTAATCTATGCAAATTTCTTTTTGATTGACCGTTTAAATATCTAAGTTATCTGCTATAATCATTAAAATACACCAATTTGAAAATGATGAATCAAAAGTGTGATTTCCCACAATTTAAACTTTTTGACTTACTGTAATTACAATAACGGGGGCAGTATTGATCGAATCAAATTAATTTTTTCAATACCTGCGCGCGATCGATCGAGTCGTGATTTTCTACAAGATTCAATTATTTCTGACCCGCAACAAGAGTTCACACGCAGGTTTCTTTCGCACTAATTGCTTGCAATAATGTATATTTGCAGTGACTCGCTCACGTAGGTCGTGATCGATTCAATCACAGTTGCTCCGTAAAGTTCGTGACCTTCTAAGTGTAACCTGCGCAACTTTCGCCGAATTCGGTAAATTTTCTGTTGTTGGCTATCAGTTTTTTCGGTGTGTTGGTTGTCTGTTGAATACTTAGATGGTATTTAATAAAAAAAATTTATTATCATTGTAAACGTTGATAGGTAGGTAGGTAGCTATATATTATTTACCTAGTACCGATTTAGGTAAAAAAACACAGAAATTAACTTTCCTCTGTTCTATACTAAGTACGAATGGTTACTGAATGGACATCGATTGGTATACGACCGAGCGAAGTCACCCACGTGTTGTGATCAGCGACCCGCTAAAGGTTTAAATAATTTGATTAATTCACGTAACCCGTTGGGCCGGGTCGACCAGATCGATCCAGTTCCAAAAAATAGCACAATTACACTAACAGACCAGAGAAATAGTGCAACGCAAAAAATCTCTCGAACAGAACAAAAGTATTTCATACTTACTATCTTTTCAGTCCTAACTGGGACCCTATTGCGAACAGTCTGGAGCTATTCGGACGCTGCAATTCGAAAGGAAAATGTATGCAAGTACATTGACGGGATTTGAGAGGTAAGCTTCCATACATTTTTGTCTCGAATTTCAGAGTCCAAATAGCTCGAGACTGTACCCAATAAGCTCCCTGCACTAAAATAGGTCACCGGTTGCTTCATAGCAACGTGAATAGTGTCGTTTTGCTTACCACTAATTTACAAATATTGATCCCACCAAAAAAATTATTAAGTAAAATGTTGCCAAGAAGAGAACGTGGCTCGCACTGTTAAAAAGTAATCAGATCTCATGTAGAGCCAAGCTTTTAAATCTACACGCCCTAACTCTACAAGCTCTAACTTCACAAATTCTACACCTATTCAAAATATGGGACTTGGCCGTTTTACTACCGTCACATGGGCGTAAGGTGAAAAATTTATTACATGTTCATTACTTTTCTGCTATACAAAAATTCTTGTCGTAACGAAACGGCCAAGCCACATATATTACCTAAGCTGTAGAGTTTGCGAAGTTAAGGCTTGTGGAGTTAGAACGTGTAGAGTGAGAAGCTTGGCTCTACATGAGATCTGATAACTTTTTGATAGTGCAAGCCATATGGTCTCGTATCGGCAAAATTTTACATGAAAATGTTTTTGGTGGGATTTTACTTCTTTTTGTAAATTATAAGGGCTACATTATGAAAAACTATATTCGCAAGTAGTTCGACCTCTGATACAGCTTATTACAATTTTTATCTTACAACAACCGGGGCCTTCACTATTCACTACTGTTTTAGTCCCCATAAAAGTTTTATTTTGTAAGGACTTGTCACTACATTTTAATTCTTAACGAAGCACATAGGTATAGTTATATTATTCGTATAATAATGTAGTAATATTCTGAAACCTGACGAAAGCCCCATATACATTTTTAACCCTTATCTTAAGGGTTAGGCATATTTTTTTTTCAAAAACCTGAAACACGTATTTTTTCAGATCTCTATGCTGATGCTAGCATGAAATCAAGTTTGTATTGGAAAACCCATACAAAATTCCATCCCCTTATTTAAAGCGCTTCGAAAAAAAAGGTAGGTAGTGCTCTTGCGCTTAGCTGGGCTCGTCTTTGCAGGGGCACTGCCGTGCTCCCATATATTTCAAATTAAAAACTTATTATAGTCAAAAAAAGTAAATAGGTCAAGTACCTATTATGTATTATGTTACTTAAGTATTTTGTAGTTCTCTATTCTGTTAGTAAAATAATTTTTAGGACAGGTTCAACCGTTGCAAATATTCAAACTCACAAACTTTTAACTCTTTATTCATAATATAAGTATTAATTATCACGTAAACCCAAAGTTCATTAAAAGAGTACAGTGCGATCCGATAAATAAAAGCTCGTCATAAGTGACTTTAAAGATTTGGCAAGCTTTTAAAACCACAACAATTAAAGAGCGTAGTTTAAACATAGTTTAAGTAATAAATACCTGAAATATTTCCCTGTAAAGGCTCCGTCACTTCCTCTTCACACGATCTTAGCCACACACTTGAATCGCAATTCGGATACAACATATCACCACTTGTAGTCATTTTCGCATTTATTTAAAAAGTTAAAAAAAATAACACAATAAACCACGTCCTTATCTCACTAAATACTAAATTTTGTCTTTATTTTGTTTACTGTGAAACTGTTTCAATTTGTATGAACCTTAATTTTCTCGTACAGGCGTGCCTTGTGGCGATTCGCAGTCAGACTGAAGACAGCTAGGGTAGGAGGAGGGATGGTGGAAACCCACCTACACGTCTGACCTTCACGGATACTTTACCGTTGTACATGCGCTAAAAACGAGTGTCAATGTTTTGTTCGGAAACAAGCCTTTTTCCGCGACTCCACCACAAACCATTTAAAAATTGTTTTGTTTTGTTAACACACGAGTAAACTACACGCTTTATATTATACTCGGTCACTAAAACATGATACACCTATCTTTTTTTTCCGGTCCGCCTGGCAAAGATTGCTGCTTTACAAGTCGCGTTTGGAGTTCTGCTGCCATATTCTCTGGGCCTGTGTACCCGGATACCAGCTTGGCCCTTTTGACTCGGATCAACAACGGGCTAAGGGAATTGTCGACGATCCCAAACTCACTTGCCGTATTGAACCCTGTGGAGACTTTGCCTCCCTGTATGTGTTCTACCGCTTGAACAATGGGATGAAACGGTTTCTTATAATAAAATTAGGTAAGACTTTAGTTATATAATTTATGTTTTTTTTTTAAGTGCATAAGTCTAAAAGTCGAGGATTGAAGTCTATGAAAATTACAGATTAGTAACCTTTAACTTCTCACTTGCCAAACTATAGAAAAGTTTGGAGGTATAATGTGTGATTGAAGAATCGATAGGGGCATCGTTAAACTGCAGTTAATCGAGATGAGAATGCGACGAGACCTAACCGACGTTTAATTAACTAAACGTTGTCAATAAGGTAAGTGCTGTTTAACATACTAACGGCCCCTTTTTCATCTGTGTATGATGTCGGTGATACATGTCATTATAATACTACGTTTGTGAAAACCATGTGCGTTACAGTTTTATTACAAGTATATTTTTTATTAATTACTAGCTTGTGTCCGCGGCTCCTCCGCAAGAAGGGATTCCTATAGCAGCTCCTTGATTAAAGTAAGGCATCCGACATTTCCAGATTTCGTAGCGATCGGTTCAACAGTTTAGCCGTGAAAATGTAATAAACAGAGCCAGCCAACCAGCATACAAATAGAAATAAAATCGGCTAAATGTGAGTCGGACTCGCGCACCGAGGGTTCCGTACTACCACATCATTTATGATGTGCCTACAGTCACGAACTATATACTTATAACACGTTATGTATGTTTAACAACTTCTGCTCGACAATGTTCAATTATATGTCATGCATACTTTACCCAAAGTAAGTCATTAGACGCTTGGGATTCAATCTTGTATTGAATTTATTACATCCCTAGGGACTTAATTAAAATTTTTAGGGATTCAGTTTTTACGACACCTGCTCGACAATATTCAAACACATATCCTGCAAACCTAACCTGAACTAGGTTTTTAGACCCTATCTCATCTTGTACTGAATATCATTAAATCCCTAGGGATATAATGTGATTTTAATTAAGAATCTTAAAATAACAACAGCAACTAATATTTTGTAAGAAACTAGATTTTTTTTAGAAACATAAATAAATTAGTAAATAAGTTCCATAATGTGTTGTTATCTCAAAAATACCAAGTCGCGTCGCGTCTTGGTCTGAGCTGACCCTAACGAGTGGATATATAGTGATGTGACTCATGAATTCATTAAATCTAAAGCCGTTGACATTTGTAACAACTTATTTTCCGAAGAGTCCAATAAAACGCCTTCGATTTCCACAAATAGAAATTACCTACAAGATAAGTGAAGTCTATATTAAAAACAGTCTATAAATATCTTTTTTTTTGTAGTAGTATTGATTTTGTAAAATTATTTTAATCTTGGGCGAACTCTTCCTCCCTCGTTGCACTCAGGATTCTAGTCTTAACTCCCTCACTTCGATATTATATCGAGAACAATATTGATTTCAAAAACATTGAACAGACCTTCAAACATTTCCCTCGAGTTGTGACAGACGATCCTGACATTGCTGGCTCATGTGACAAGGACGTGTACTAAGGGTGTGGTCCAAGTAAAAGATGCGAAACGAGAATTATAATATATATAAGTACATACCTATTTGTAGAAGTTTACCGATTTAACGATATCTGATGTAGACCCCTGATTTAAATTTATGTTTTGTTCATTGAATTCCCTTATTCATTTAAAACACGTCATTTGATTACCTACTATATAATACGTGAATATTATAACTAAGGATGCGACGATACCTGATTTTCTCGATTCGATACCGAAATGATGGAGTAAAAACTAAACTTATTATTACCCATTTCAGAATTTAATAAATACAAAAGTCTTAAAATATTGTTATACTTATACTTATTGCGGATACGAGTGTTTTTTTTATTGCAGTTCCTTATGACGTTTTTCGTAAGTTGGTATTACTTTTCCAAATTCTAAGAGAGATCTTAGAAAATTATTGATTTTTTTATAAATCCTAAAAGAGTTAGAAACGGGCATTTGGCACATTTTTATTAATAATATAATACATAAAAAAATAAAGGTCTGATGCCAAAAATCTAGGGACGAAACGGGGTAATACGTAGCCTGATATTTTCTCTTAAGTGCGATGTACGCAGGTATATTTATACCTACCCGAGTGCTTTGAGTAAGATTTGAATAAACTCAAAGGCGAGTGCAAAATAGTTTGTTTCACCATCTCATAACTCCTTTGTGTTCCAAAGCGGTAGTACTTCTATCCAATTTTATATTTCTTTTTTGCATAAGTTAATACCGAGGCAGGGCCTTAGTACGAACCGACCCATAATTTATTTCGCAGCGGATTGCAAGCAGCATCGCCGCAAGAGGCCGCACGTGTAACGATAGGGAAGCCCATCTGCGGCCAATAACAGTATTTATCAGTCAGACTGCTGCATTACAGTTATCTGCAGGTACGTCAAAGTTAGAACGCCTACACTACCTTAGGTCTTATCTTATCTGCATCTATATAAATAAACAGTGTCCAAACTGTAAGAATTTCTGCCTATAACCTAAACTAGACTAGAAGCTATACATTACAAAAAACAATTGTAAACCGATTTCAAAAATTCTTTTGTATTCAAAAGAAAAGCTCTTGAGGTGGTCCCATGTTAATGAAGTGGATTGAAAACTTAAGCGTTTGGAGAAAAAAAGTTAGAAATTTGGAATTGGTGCAACACGCCTTTTATGTTGATGATTGTATAAAATTTGGTGACAAATATGGATGTTTTTAGTGTACGAGAAAAAAAAACAATTCGTCACCCAAAAGCAAAAAATAAAAACTTTTTTACAAAAAAAAACTATAAAACTAAAAAATAAGTAGTTATTTTTACCGTTTTAGAGCATCTTTTTTAAAGGCGATTTTTTTTTATTGTAAAGAAGTTTTTTAGTTCTCAAGTAAATTTTATATTCACACCGCTGAGAAGACTTCACAGCGGTGAAGAAAAAGATTGTAAGGGAACCTGCATACGACAACAAAAACTTTAGTAAAGTCCACAATCCGCACTATGGCCCAAGTAACACTTGCATGTGTGTGAGGGTAGGCCGTGCCCCAACGACGTATGAAGGCTGGTATGGGTAAGAAAGAAAGGACAGTACATTAAACGTCTTAAAAAATGCCTGTGAGCAAGCTTATAAGGGTGCATAAATACTTTGCGTAGTTCCAAAGTTGAAAATCTTAAACTAAAAAAAATTTAAGCTATTAGTTCTATACTAATCTAAAAAAAACACAATAACAGAGCTTTATAAATAACTCCTAAACAAAAAACATAGGTATTTTAAATCTATTCAAATTCGATATTTATTCAATAACTAGTCTACGGAACTCTAACTTGATGAGCGGTTTTTTTTACATTATGATGTCAAATAATTTGGCTACCTATCTCTTTTGACTTGTAACCAATAAACAGTGGCGCATTAGGGATAATCTCTGGAGAGGGGAGAACCTTGTCTCCCCTTGACCTTCAGTCTTGCCCGCCCGACGCAGCAGAGTACTTTGACTCCCTTTCACTCGCTTCCCACCTCTTTTTAGTAGCTACCTCCTCTTGATTTATAAGTGTTCTGAATTTTCTATATTGAGTAAGTAGGTACAATAATTAAATATGATAATCTTCCAATTCGTTTTAAGGGTTCCGTATCAAAATGTACAATGGGACGTTTACAATAAGACTTCGTTCTGTCTATAAGTCTGCCCTCAGCAACTACAAATGGTACCAATTTAAAACTTACTTCATATTAAACTTAATACATAGGTATAGATGGCGCCACGTAAGTTGAACCAAAATGGCGGTCTTCCGCGCAGGTACAGTTACGGATAATACTAACAAATGTTTTGTGCGGGGTAATTTCTCATATTTTTTTTTAATTTATTATGTACCTTAGTACTTACTGTCTGACACTGCCCTGCGCCCGCCGCACGAGACGACAGTTATTACGTCTCATGTACGCAGTAATTATACATCCTGTTTAACTAGAATTGTCATAAATAAGTAATATCGGATCACCTTATAAGTTATTGTACTTTTTGAACAACATTGGCTTGGTAAGTAGTCATTAGAAAAAAAATGTAACAGTTCCAAAATAAGAATTTCATAACACTAAGTACTTTTAAAGTTGTAAATGTTTTTAATCACTGTCACTTATTGGTAACGGCATGACACCTTCTAAATCATTTTGGATTGGCATAAATTTAACCTAGAAATTCGGCCTTTCAAAACTTAAGTGCGTGATTGTACCCCAGGGCCTGTGTTGCTATGGTTACGCGCTGCCCCTCGCGTCGCACCGCATTCCCCACCCTAATGGACCCGAAAATGTGTTTCTGCGCATGGTTCAACTTACATGGCGCGACTTAAACTGTTAGGTAAAGATAAGCGATGACGCAATGCCCTTTCACTTGGTGCGACATTGACTGCGCCGACTTCCCATCGAGACTAGCGGTCACATAAGGTAGGTCATAAATATACAGGTAACTATAACTTATTTGCCTGTCTATAGATCTACATATGTTATAATATATCTATAAGATTTAATTTTATGTGTAAAAATTTGTAAAAATGCAAAAATTTATTATTGTAATTAGAACAGTTATGAAAACTAAAATCTAACAATTAAAGAATATTAAAAAAATTGTATTATGTATTTTTTACGCATGGACCAGTCAAGTGTCTACAATATCAAGTTATACAAATTGCAGTATTAACTAAGATTGGAACAAGACAGGGATTAAGTACTGTACTACTTGAACCGTTCCAACACGTGCAACACTTGTTCGTGCACGCGGTACTTAGCACGTGCAAGTCCGTGCAGCAAGCTTACACCGAGCGACATGTGACGATATGGCTTCTCAACCACTGACGAATAATCTATGGGATTTAAGGAGTTTGCTTACATTACAAATCACGAGGCCACAACAAATAAACAAGAGTAAGTAAGTATGCGGCAAAGAGCAGTTATATTGGCATAGGGTTATACATTATGGTAACCACCTAGTGACACATTTTTAACTCCATGTTTCGGATGCCACGTCAAACTGTCGGTCCTGACCGTAGTCCTATTATGACAGCAGTCGTTAAGCCAAGTCAGAGGCCAATAAAAATTTTGAAAGTCGACTGGCCAGTAGCTCAACCACAACGTCTGCCAATTCGCATTGGACCAGCACGGTAGACTACGGTCTAAGCCTATCTCTGAGGAGATACCTGTGTCGCGATCCCTTGATGCTACGCACATGGCTTATAGATTAATTTAGTAGCAGTTCCTTGAAGCGCCGAAACAGGTGACGCGTTCAGTTGATTTTGTGACGAGAATAAAAATGGTACTGACCTAATTAAATTAAGTTTTTTCTTGTTCATCATGGCGCTAACATTATATTATAAAACATGGGGATTAGATGATTGATAGATGATTTTCTTAGACATAACATTATTGTTGCTAGGATTCAATTATTATTCTCTTGATTTTTTACTTCTTTTTGGTTATGGTGTGTTGGGGTAAGTATGCTAGGGTAAGCGTACGCGTTATTTGCATAGGGTGTGAAAGTGATAAAAAGATAAACAAATGTCAGGAAATCTAAAAAGAAAATGGAAGCCAGGCCTTCTGTACTATAATATTTTTTTAATCACCTCTATTTTTCAAATCACTTTAGCCCATTATGCCATAAATTATGTGCAGATCGACTTACGAAAATTTTGCAAATCCTACTGCCATAAAGATTCTACTGACTAGACTACTACTACTGATTAGCGTAGGTCTTTCATTTGCGACCAATGTAAATTGCTGCTTGCTTTTTAATGTAAGATGTCGCTTAGAAATAAGCTGACTCTCTACACCACTTGCATCCGTCCCATACTAGCATACGCTAGCGTCGTCTATCCGTTGTCTAAACGCAATCTCCACAAACTTCAGACCTTCCAAAATCGCTCATTCAGTGTCTCGCCCCAATAGCCCGGTGAAGCAGTAGTGGCTGCATCGGCCAACTGCATTGTTAGTTCAGAAAAAAAAAATTCCACCAGTACGGGAAAAGCATACTAATTTCCTACATGTTATTAGTTCGGGCATGTCTCAGATACCGTTCCATTTTTAACATTACTATATTTTTAGGGTTCCGTACCTCAAAAAGAAAAAGGAACCCTTATAGGATCACTTTGTTGTCCGTCTGTCAATCTGTCTGTCTGTATGTCAAGACCCGTTTACTCAAGAACACTGGCCTGCAAAAGAAGGTATGACAGTTTTTAAATTGAATTTTCTCCTAATCTATTAAACTTAGAGACTTGAAATAAAAACAACATTTAAAACAGTTAAAAAATATTTTTGGAACATAAGTTTATATTAATTAACTTAATGTTTTTAACTTAAATGAAACATAAAAACAAAAAGTAGCCATTTAAACTGAATAGCAAAAACTTAAAAAACCCTAAAAAAGGTGTTTGTAGTCTCAATATCACCTTTTTAATAACTTGTGTTGCCCCTCTGGCTCTGATCACAGCTTCAAGTCTGTTTGGCATACTGAAGATGAGGTTTCGAAGACGATGTTGGGGGATATGCTCCCATTATTCCATCAGGGCCTGTTTAAGATCATTGAGGGTGAAAGGAGATCGTCTGCGTCGTCTGACCAGCCTTCCTAGCTCATTCCAACCGTGTTCGATCGGGTTCAGGTCAGGACTTCTTGATGGCCAGGCCATCTAGTTTATACCAACCTCCTGAATGTACTCTTGTACGACCTGAGCAGTGTGTGGCCAGGCGTTATCTTACATTAGAATTGATCCATCACACATATTTACCAGATATAGTCCATGGTCCTGCATACTCATTAAGGATTTCTTGAACATATCTCAGCCCGGTCTGAGTGCCATTTTCTATGGCCACTAACTGTGTGCGACCATCCGAAGAGATGCCAGCCCATACGCGTACATAGCCCCCGCCGTATTGGACTCTTTCTGCAAACTTTTCGCCTTCCGTTATAAGTGAATAATAAAAAACGTGACTCATCCGTGAACAAGACTTTTGCCCATTCTTCTTCACCCCACTTTACGTGGTCACGAGCATACCTCAATCTGTTTACCCGATTCCCTGCCTCAAGTTTGGGACCTTTTGCTGGCCTGTAGGGTTTCAGGTTCACCTCAACAAGACTTCTTCAATCATCCCTCATCCCTCATCAGGAGAAGCTGCTGTTGAACCTGAACTGCATTGAGGTCACGATTTCTCAAAATAGTGCTGGCAATATATCGGTCTTCTCTAGCCGTAGTGCATCCGGAACGGCCATTACATGGTATTCTGAGATGGTTTCCGGTCTCTTCATACCTTTGTTTCACCTTGAAGGCCGTTCTTAATGTCACAGCCACCATTCTTGCAGTACGACGCATACTGATGCCTAGTTCCCGATGTGCCATAATTCTTGCACATTCTTATCTTGGCTTATGAATTTAATGTAAATGATCAAAAAAACAAATGTGAAAACAAAAGCAGAAAGCTAATAGTAAAAAGTTACAGCATTTTTCTTTTTAGGCTTTCGTACCCAAAGGGTAATTAGCGGAACCCTATTACTAAGACTTCGCTGTCCGTCCGTCCGTCCGTCCGTCCGTCCGTCCGTCTGTAACCAGGCTGTATTGAGATATAGATAGGCTGTATGTTCATGAGTGAACTGTGATAGTTTGACAGTTGAAATTTTCACGTGGAATTTATCTTTGATACTTTTAACATAGTATCATTGAAACTATTAACCTAAAATTGTTTTGCACACTTTATATCAAATAAAGAGAAAACAGACAAGAGAGTGAATTATTCACAATTGGGACAAACTATGAAATTTTAACTTTACTATGTATCTATACTATGATAAGACATTTTTGCTATATTTCATGTCCATGGAAAGTAGCAAAATAATGTCTCAATTTTGATAAACAAAGATATATTTTACATTTACTGCAAATTACATCAGTCTTATAACCACACGCATTATTTCGACACCGTTGTCATTTATCTGCTATCTTTAGCAAATGATCAGCTGTATTCATTTTCTTGTTCAATGTTGGCAACAGTGTAATAGGTACACTTCTCTTCAAATGCTGGACTTGTAGTAGGCCTTCTTCTGCATCATATCCTACAGCAGAATTAGTTATTTTGGGAGACTTTAACGCCAACCATCGTGAGTGGCTCAGTTCTCGAACCAATAACTATGCAGGGATATCTGCTCATGAATTTGCTCTGACCTATGAATTCTCTCAACTGGTACTTTCTCCAACGAGAATACCAGATATAGAGGACCATACGAGCTCCTTACTGGACCTTCTGCTGACTACACGTCCGGATGGATACTCCGTCTCAGCCTCTTGGCTCCTCGGACCACTGTCTCGTCCGGACTCAAATGTCATGCACACAACCTGATCCTTCTGGGCCAACTAATTGGCGTCGTGTGTGGCATTATAAGTCGGCAGACTGGGATGGATTGCGAGAATTTTATGCATCGTACCCGTGGAGGCAGATCTGCTATAGCTCAGAAGATCCTGACGTCTGCGCAGCCGCAGTCACTGAGACAATCCTCGTTGGTATGGAATGTTTCATTCCTAACCTGCGAGTAGCTGCCGGCATCAATAAACGACCGTGGTTTAATAAGTCTTGCAGAGAAGCTAAAATTCTTAAGCAAACTGCGTATGAGGCTTGGACCACGGCTCGTAATAATAAGGATCCGAATATTTCTGAGTTAAAACGCAAATTAAATGCTGCCTCGAGGTTCAGTAAGAAAGCAACTGCCAGAGCAAAATTCCAATTCATCGGCAAAATAGGTGGGCGACTTGCGAGCTATCCTTCTGGGAGTCGTGCTTTCTGGTCGCTTGCTAAAGCTGCCGAGGGGAACTTCTGCCAGTCGTCGTTACCACCACTGCGAAAGACCGATGGTGACTTGGCCCACAGTGCAAAAGAAAAAGCCGATCTATTGGGCAGTCTCTTTGCCTCTAACTCGAATGTGAACGACGAAGGCGCTGTACCACCTACTTTACCGTGGTGCGGTAAGACCATGCCGGAAATCTCTATAACACAGCGCGAGGTCCGGCGGGCGTTGCTTTCCCTAGACGTTCATAAGTCGAGTGGGCCAGACGGAATACCAGCTGTGGTGCTTAAGCAGTGTGCTCCTGAGTTATGTCCTGTACTCACGCGCCTCTTCACGCTTTCCTACCACACTAGGCAATTTCCGTCTTCATGGAAGACTGCGAATGTGCACCCGGTGCCTAAAAAGGGCGATAGATCAGATCCATCAAATTACAGGCGCGATAGGCGCTATAACCTCTCTCCTCTACAAGGTGGTGGAGCGTGTGATTAACACACAGCTTTTGAGATACCTAGAAAAACCCGACCTGATCAGTGACCGTCAATATGGCTTTCGCCACGGTCGCTCAACTGGTGACCTCCTAGTTTATCTCACACACCGATGGTCACTAGCCATTGAGAGTCAGGGGGAGGCATTGGCATGTAGCCTAGACATAGCGAAGGCGTTCGATCCTGTCTGGCACCGGGGTTTTCTATCGAAGTTGCCATCTTACGGAGTGCCCGAGGGTTTGTGCAAATGGGTGGCTAGCTTTTTGTCCGGCAGAAGCATACGAGCCGTAGTTGACGGTAGTTGCTCTGATAGCATGGACATTAATGCTGGTGTCCCGCAAGGCTATGTGCTGTCTCCTACGCTGTTTCTACTGCACATCAATGATATGTTGGACATCAACAACATACATTGCTATGCAGATGACAGTACTGGAGACGCTTATTACACGGGCCGTGCAAGCATCCCACGTTCCGTTGTGGAGGAAAAGCGGGAAGAACTTGTGTCTCAAATCGAGATCGGTCTGTCCAAGGTCTCTGACTGGGGGCGGGAAAACTTGGTCCGATTCAACCCTTCAAAGACACAAGTCTGCGCGTTCACCGCTAAGAAAACCCCATTCACTGTAGTCCCACAATTCCAGAACACTCCCCTCTCCATCTCCAAGAGCATTGGGATCCTTGGCGTTGACATCTCCAGCGATGTTCAGTTCCGAGATCATTTGCTAGACAAGGTGAAGCTGGCGTCCAAAAAACTTGGTGTACTCAACAGTGCGAAGCGGTACTTCACGTCGGGGCAAATGTTGCTACTTTACAAGTCGCAAGTCCGGCCCCATATGGAGTACTTCTGCCATCTCTGGGCGGGTGCACCCGGATATGGTATGCTATGGTAAGCTGGTAGCTTGGCCCTTTTGACTCGGTTCAACGACGGGCTGTGAGAATTGTTGACGATCCCAAACTCACTTGCGGTATCGAGCCCTTAAGTCTGAGGAGAGACTTTGCCTCCCTGTGTGTGTTCTACCGCTTGTACAATGGATTGTGTTCTGAGGAATTGTTCGAAATGATGTTCACGGCTACTTTCTACCATCGCACCGCTCGCCATCGACAGGAAATTCATTCTCACACTTTGGAATCGAAATGGTCGCGTACAGTGCGGTTTCAGAGAAATTTCCTCCCGCGAACGCTTGGGTTGTGGAATGAGCTCCCTGCCAAGGTTTTCTCTAAGGACTACAGTATGGGGTTCTTCAAAAAAGAAGTTATTAGATTTCTGAAGGGTCGGCAACGCGCGAGTGATGCCCCTGGTGTTGCAAGCGTCCATAGGCTACGGTGACCGCTTACCATCAGGCGGACCGTAGGCTTCATTGCCACCTTAGTGGTATAAAAAAAAAAAAAAAAATCAAGTACGGACCTCAGGAGGTAATACATTTTCCTCAATGAGTTTGGTCCCCAGTTGTAATTTATACTCTCATGATTGGACAATTTTGTGAGATGGAATATTATTCCGGTTTGGACTAGCCTTGGGTAACTCCGGACATAACTATATCTTTAAATATATCCGAGGCCGTATATGTTACAACTCCTTCACTTTGCATGAAATAAACATGTCCTATATCCAGGGCGTGAGTGAACTAACTGATCCAAATAAACAACGGAGCGTGTCGCCCGTGTCGGTGGCGCAGAGCGACAGAATAGCGATGCACGCATATCACTGAAAGTGAGAGAGAGAGAGAGCTAGGGTTGAAAGCGAAATAGTAAAGTTGTCGTGTCTTGCTTATAAATAATCGATCTCAGTGCTTTTTAAAATACGCCTGCTAAACCCAATGTAAAAACCGCTTATTAATTAAGTTATTTGTTATTTAATTGATAGTCCTAAGCTTATCAAGTATGAAGAGATATTAAATATTATCTATCTATAACAAACGAGGGATACACTAACGATTTGTGCACTCGGGATTGAAAGGTACGAAATCGATCCGAGGATTCGTTTGACCGCGGTGTGCTAAAAAAATGCATGTTTCAGCGGATATATTAAGCGGATATTGATATGCGAAGCGGATATATATATCTTTAATCGGAATGATATGTAACATATCCAATCTTTGTCCGGAGTTACTTAGCCCATGGCTAGTTTGGACCCCTCAAAATAGAAGCCATGCGTTAACAACGCAAACGTTATGTGAAATATAAATCTAATAGACCATTTACGAGTACGAGCTCTTGATTGACAAACAAATATCTAACCCCCCATATTCTGGTTGTACTCTTTTATTACTTCGAGTCTTGGCACCTGTATATTACGTTTCTGCGTTTATCCCATATCTTGCATATATCCAATTGAGTATTAGCATAACATCATCATCATCATGACCGGTTTATTGTCTAGCCATCTTGTAATCGCAATTTTATTGCTATTCAGACAAGCAACTTCACATGCACCACGATTTTTTTTAAGGAAATCGTTGTCAGGTGTTAATGAAACATGTTTTTGAAAACGGTTTCTCATTATAGTCCCAGTTGCATTTATTCACTCTTCCATAAGTTTAATAGTAGAGCAACAAATACTAAAACAGAATGAAATAGATATTAAAGGGGGCTCCCATACAACAAACGTGATTATTTTGCTCGATATTGATAAAGGACGCTTGAAATATTCACAGAAGGTTTAGTTATATATTCACTTTAAAAATAAATAATTAAATTAAAATAAAACAAATATTTAAGGGGGCTCCCATACTACAAACGTGATTTTTTTGCTGTTTTTATAGATAAAGGTACGAAACCCTTCGTGCACGAGTCCAACTCGCACTTGTTTTTGTTTATTTTCCAGCCATCATTTAAAAGGAGGTTGTCATAAAGAAGTTTTTATACAACAAAACTAAATTTTCTACATAATGCTTTTTATTTCAAGTTTCTTATTTAAATAGTACAGAAGTTATCGTCACGTTTATGAGTGTTATACCTTCTTCTGAAGGACAATGTAGAAAAACTAATTTTGGCCAGAAATAGAAAAAGGAAAAGAGTTTTTACAGCGGCTACTCCATCCACATACAATGTGGATTTTTGCAATATTCACGCAAATCTTAATGCAGTCCACCATCACCTCGAGACTGCGCAGCCGACCATCCTCTTTCTAACGGAGACGCAGATATCCTGCCCGGCCGACACATCATACCTTCATTATCCCGGCTACAAACTCTGCCGGCCAAAAAGCTAGCCACCCATTTGCACAAACCCTCGGGCACTCCGTAAGATGGCAACTTCGATAGAAGACCCCGGTGCCAGACCCGATCGAACGCCTTCGCTATGTCTAGGCTACATGCCAATGCCTCCCCCTGACTCTCAATGGCTAGTGCTCATCGGTGTGTGAGATACACTAGAAGGTCACCAGTGGAGCGACCGTGGCGAAAGCCATATTGACGGTCGCTGATCAGGTCATGTTTTTCTAGGTATCTCAAAAGCTGTGTGTTGATCACACGCTCCATCACCTTGGAGAGGAGAGAGGTAATAGCGATAGGCCTGTAATTTTGAGATTTCCGGCATGGTCTTACCGCACCACGGTAAAGTAGGTGGTACAGCGCCTTCGTCGTTCATATTCGAGTTGGAGGCAAAGAGACTGCCCAATAGATCGGCTTTCTCTTTTGCACTATGGGCCAAGTCACCATCGGTCTTTCGCAGTGGTGGTAACGACGACTGGCAGAAGTTCCCCTCGGCAGCTTTAGCAAGCGACCAGAAAGCACGACTCCCATAAGGATAGCTCGCAAGTCGCCCACCTATTTTGCCGATGAATTGGAATTTTGCTCTAGCAGTTGCTTTCTTACTGAACCTCGAGGCAGCATTTAATTTGCGTTTTAACTCAGAAATATCCGGATCCTTATTATTACGAACCGTGGTCCAAGCCTCATACGCAGTTTGCTAAAGAATTTTAGCTTCTCTGCAAGACCTATTCAACCACGGTCGTTTTTTGACGCCGGCAGCTACTCGCAGGTTAGGAATGAAACATTGCATACCAGCGAGGATTGTCTCAGTGACTGAGGCTGCGCAGACGTCAGGATCATGTGAGCTAAAGCAGAGCTGCCTTCACGGGTACGATGCATAAAATTCTCGCAATCCGTCCCAGTCTGCCGACTTATAGTGCCACACACGACGCCAATTAGTTTGCCCACAAGGATCGGGTTGTGTGCATGACATTTGAGTCCGAACGAGACAGTGGTCCGAGGAGCCAAGAGGCGCATCCACTGATACGGAGTATCCGTCCGGACGTGTAGTCAGCAGAAGGTCCAGTAAGGAGATTGTATGGTCCTCTATATCTGGTATTCTTGTTGGAAAAAGTACCAGCTGAGAGAATCCATAGGTCAGAGCAAATTCATGAGCAGATATCCCTGCATAGTTATTGGTTCGAGAACTGAGCCACTCACGATGGTGGGCGTTGAAGTCTCCCAAAATAACTAGTTCTGCTGTGGGATATTGCTCTAGAACTTTGTCAGTCGTCAAACTCAGGAGACTCATACAATGTGGATTTTTGCAATATTCACGCAAATCTTAATGCAGTCCACCATCACCTCGAGACTGCGCAGCCGACCATCCTCTTTCTAACGGAGACGCAGATATCCTGCCCGGCCGACACATCATAACTTCATTATCCCGGCTACAAACTCGAGCACAATTTTTTGAGTCGTGCCGGTGTATGTATGTTCGTCCGGGAGAATATCTGCTGTCGCCGACGTCATAGCCTTGAAGACAGGGACCAGTCGATATTGTGGGTACGCGTAGATCACGGCGGCCACACTCGTATCTATGCGTGCCTATACAGGTCTCATAGCGGTGACACGGACGTAACTCGACTCTTCACGCACCTGAGTTTGACGACTGACAAAGTTCTAGAGCAATATCCCCCAGCAGAACTAGTTATTTTGGGAGACTTTAACGCCCACCATCGTGAGTGGCTCAGTTCTCGAACCAATAACTATGCAGGGATATCTGCTCATGAATTTGCTCTGACCTATGGATTCTCTCAGCTGGTACTTTCTCCAACGAGAATACCAGATATAGAGGACCATACAATCTCCTTACTGGACCTTCTGCTGACTACACGTCCGGACGGATACTCCGTATCAGTGGATGCGCCTCTTGGCTCCTCGGACTACTGTCTCGTTCGGACTCAAATGTCATGCACACAACCCGATCCTTGTGGGCAAACTAATTGGCGTCGTGTGTGGCACTATAAGTCGGCAGACTGGGACGGATTGCGAGAATTTTATGCATCGTACCCGTGAAGGCAGCTCTGCTTTGGCTCAGATGATCCTGACGTCTGCGCAGCCTCAGTCACTGAGACAATCCTCGTTGGTATGGAATGTTTCATTCCTAACCTGCGAGTAGCTGCCGGCGTCAAAAAACGACCGTGGTTGAATAGGTCTTGCAGAGAAGCTAAAATTCTTTAGCAAACTGCGTATGAGGCTTGGACCACGGCTCGTAATAATAAGGATCCGAATATTTCTGAGTTAAAACGCAAATTAAATGCTGCCTCGAGGTTCAGTAAGAAAGCAACTGCTAGAGCAAAATTCCAATTCATCGGCAAAATAGGTGGGCGACTTGCGAGCTATCCTTATGGGAGTCGTGCTTTCTGGTCGCTTGCTAAAGCTGCCGAGGGGAACTTCTGCCAGTCGTCGTTACCACCACTGCGAAAGACCGATGGTGACTTGGCCCATAGTGCAAAAGAGAAAGCCGATCTATTGGGCAGTCTCTTTGCCTCCAACTCGAATATGAACGACGAAGGCGCTGTACCACCTACTTTACCGTGGTGCGGTAAGACCATGCCGGAAATCTCAAAATTACAGGCCTATCGCTATTACCTCTCTCCTCTCCAAGGTGATGGAGCGTGTGATCAACACACAGCTTTTGAGATACCTAGAAAAACATGACCTGGTCAGCGACCGTCAATATGGCTTTCGCCACGGTCGCTCCACTGTTGACCTTCTAGTGTATCTCACATACCGATGGGCACTAGCCATTGAGAGTCAGGGGGAGGCATTGGCATGTAGCCTAGACATAGCGAAGGCGTTCGATCCTGTCTGGCACCGGGGTCTTCTATCGAAGTTGCCATCTTACGGAGTGCCCGAGGGTTTGAGCAAATGGGTGGCTAGCTTTTTGGCCGGCAGACGCATACGAGCCATAGTTGACGGTAGTTGCTCTGATAGCATGGACATTAATGCTGGTGTCCCGCAAGGCTCTGTGCTGTCTCATACGCTGTTTCTACTGCACATCAATGATATGTTGGACATCAACAACATACATTGCTATGCAGATGACAGTACTGGAGACGCTTATTACACGGGCCGTGCAACCATCCCTCGTGGAGGAAAAAAGGTGAAGAACTTGTGTCTCAAATCGAGATCGGTCTGTCCAAGGTCTCTGACTGGGGACGGGAAAACTTGGTCCGATTCAACCCTTCAAAGACACAAGTCTGCGCGTTCACCGCTAAGAAAACCCCATTCACTGTAGTCCCACAATTCCAGAACACTCCCTTCTCCATCTCCAAGAGCATTGGGATCCTTGATGTTCACATCTCCAGCGATGTTCAGTTCCGAGATCACTTGCTAGACAAGGTAAAGCTGGCGTCCAAAAAACTTGGTGTACTCAACAGAGCGAAGCAGTATTTTACGTCGGGGCAAAGGTTGCTATTTTACAAGTTGCAAGTCCGGCCCCATATGGAGTACTGCTTGCATCTCTGGGCGGGTGCACCCGGATACCAGCTTAGCCCTTTTGACTCGGTTCAACGACGGGCTGTGAGAATTGTCGACGATCCCAAACTCACTTGCGGTATCGAGCCCCTAAGTCTGAGAAGAGACTTTGCCTCCCTGTGTGTGTTCTACCGCTTGTACAATGGGTTGTGTTCTGGGGAATTGTTCGAAATGATGCCCACGGCTACTTTCTACCATCGCACCGCTCGCCATCGGCAGGGAATTCATTCTCACACTTTAGAACCGAAATGCTCGGATACAGTGCGATTTCAGAGAAACTTTCTCCCGCGAACGCTTAGGTTGTGGAATGAGCTCCCTGCCAAGGTTTTCTCTAAGGACTACAGTATGGGGTTCTTCAAAAAAGAAGTTATTAGATTTCTGAAGGGTCGGCAACGCGCGAGTGATGCCCTTGGTGTTGCAAGCGTCCATAGGCTACGGTGACCGCTTACCATCAGGCGGACCGTGGGCTTGTTTGCCACCTTAGTGGTCTGGAAAAAAAAAAAAAATAACGACCATTTTTGTCGTATATTCACAAACAAAAAAAAACCTATGTGTTACTTCCCGTTGCCCAAGAATCATGAAATTTTACACGAAGCAAGGTTACATCACAGTAACAGGAAAAAATCCGAAATTTGGTAATGTTTAGTATTTCAAAAAAATGTTTGTCCGTCTGTCTGTCAAGACCCTTTTACATAAGAACGCGTGAAGTTATCAAGTTCAAATTATTATTAAATTCTAAGATCTACGGTCCTTTAAAGCTGTAAAAAAAATCAATCTTCTACGTTAACGCAATAAAAAAATACGGCAATTTATGACGCATATTTAGGTATTAAAGTATTTACAAATAAATCAAAACCTATGGGATACCTTTCTTTGTCCTAGAATCATAAAACAGACTGTCGTATGCGAGCTGGGCTACTTCATCATATACAAAGTATGTGGATGCGTATGTGTATGCATATGGGTATGTGTGCACGTTTCTGTAATACGCCCTCTCGCATTTGGAGCAACTTATGCGCCGGGCGGCCGATGGTGGAAACGCGCACAGCAACATACTCAACTAAGTAATTTAAATACTCCCCGATAAAGAAAGGTACATACTTACAAACAAATAAAAGCACAGAGTGCTTATATTAGATAGATGTTGTTTTATATAGATTATTTTGTCGTGTGCAATTGCCAAGTCACTCTATTTTAAAGAAAAAAAAAATAATATTGATATGGTTTCTATAAATTTTTGTTAGCTAACTAACAAGGTATCAATTTATTACAAATTGGTCGGATAGCTACTTCCATAGATAGGTAGGTACTAAATTAACCGACTTGACTTACATTCGATTTCACAACTTTTTATGGCAGAAGAACTGCGTTGCGAGACTTGTGCATTTTTGTACATGTTATGTTTTTGATGGGATTTCTTTTTGTAGGTAGTCCTTTTTATTTGTGGCTCAGCTGCGGCCTTTCTTAAATGTGCAAACTGAAGAATCAATTTAAAGATAGACAGACAGATAGAGAGACCGACAGCCAGAGTTACTTTCGCATTTATAATATGAGTATGGACTAGTATGGATTCCAAATCCAGACCAAGCTGTAAAACATTTTCATTATTAAATTTATTTAATACGTATTTTTTAAATTATGCATGATACCTATAAAACCTAGATAACAGATAGAAACAAGGCCAAGACTTACGTCAATATTTCGTGTATAGGAACGAGTATGTTTTTTTTGTTTGATTTAAATATCTATCTTCTATTAAATATATATCTATATATATAAAAATTACGTGTCACGTTGTTTATCCGCGATGGACTCCTAATCTACTGAACCGATATTGATCAAACTACGTAACTATCTGTTATTTGATCCAGCTTAAAAGATAGCATAGTTTTTATCTTGATCTGTCAAGTGCGAGCCTGACTCGGGCACTTTAGGTAAAAACCAACTTTCGCCGGATTACAGAGGGACGGCAACGCACAGCCTTAACCGCTGATCGTAGTGATCTGGAACTTGGAGGGTGTGTTCTTTGTATGACACTAGGCATCCGTTAAGAAAGAATTTTCCGAAATTCTACCCCTAAGGGTGTGAAAAGAACGGCAAAGTTTGTATGGTACAACGTGATTCCTTGGTCCAATCTACTTAAAATTTTGCGTAAACCTTTTTAACAGAATTGAGTGTTTCGTATTTTATTGAAATTCATCCCCTAAAAAGCGGTAGAAAGCTATTTTGGCGATGATTTGATTCGAAGTTGATATGAATACTCCTTAGTGATTTTATTTTGACACATGTTTGAAAAGCAAATAGTCTTTAAAATTGGAATGTCTCGAAAGTCACCGTACTATATTAGTACCTCATTTAAAAGTTTCTAGTTTAAAGAGGTTATGCACTTTTTAGGTGTTTAATTTTTTGTGTATAATAGTTTTTTTCTACACATATAAAATGCTTTGTCCTGAATGACTGACTGACGGATCAACGCATAACCTACACCGCTGATCGCAGAGACCTGAAACTTGGAGGGTGTGTTCTTTGTATGACTACGCATCCGATAAGAAAGGATTTTCCGAAAGGGTCAAGTGCTAGTCGGACTCGCGCAATAAGGGTAAACCGAATGTAACTAAATTTTGGTAAGTTGTTCTACACACGCCGGGGAATGATTCTGAGAAAGCAAAAAAATGGGCAAGTGCGAGTCGGACTCGCGCAATAAGGGTAAACCGATTGTAATGACATTTTAGTAAATTGATATGCTCACGCCGGGGAAGGTATATGAGAAAGAAAACAGGGTCAAGTGCGAGTCGGAAGGTCAAGTGCGAGTCGGTCTAGCGCAATAAGGGTAAATCGATTTTAATGAAATTTTGGTAAGTTGTTATGCATACGCCGAGGATGGTTTCTGAGAACGAAAAAGGTTCAAATTTACACAAAACTTGGTATTAATGCTCTCCAACACTATAAATGAAATAGATTTTTCAGTGTTTTTTTCAAAAACTTCACGGGTGGTCCAACGAGTACAAAATGCGTGTGCTAGGTTCGCTTTTTTCCCTCCCTTCACGTAGTCACGTGAGCCCATATTTAAATAACGCAGATATGCTCAACATGAATTCTCGTAGGGAATTGCACCTGGCGACACTTATGTTTGGCGTAGTAAAATTCGGTAAACCAGAATACCTAAATATAAAATTTATTTGGCGTAGAGAAGACAACGTGCGGAGTATGAGAACCATGGACAGCGTATTAAAAATACCTCAGCACCGCACGACTGCGTTTCGAGGCAGTTTTAGATACTCGGCCACCAAGTGTTGGAACAATATACCTCCACCTATTCGCAATATGAATAATTTAAAAACTTTTAAGTCACAAAAAAAAAAGATATTTTTTGGAATTTCAAAAACAGAATTTAATTTGCAGTGGCCAAAATCAACTCTCAAATATAATTCTTGCCAAGTTATAGTAAGGTAATGATTTATATGTGTATATTTATATATATATATATATATATATGTATGTGTAAATGTATTTATATGCACTTTAACTTATATATATGCTCATATTTTTTAATTTATCTTTTATATTTATATGCAATTAGTTATCATTATAAGTAAGTATAATTATATATTTAACAAGTCGTGTGACTACAACACTAACACTCGTGATGCAGCATATGCTGAGTCGATGTCCAATTTTGGCATCATAGCACTCACAATATTCTGTATAGTCCTGCTTTTAAATTTATTATTTTTTTGTTATTTTTTTGTTCGTATGTTTTAAATTTTTTGTATTTTTGTGTTTTGTTTTATATTGTGTGTGTTTTCTGGTGCCAAATAAATGTCTGTCTATGTCTATGTCTAAATTAAACCCATATGGGAGTGAAAAAGATGGCAAAGTATTTAGGGAAAAGCATTTTTCAAAATTCAACCCCTGAGAAAAGAAGGAAAATATAGTATGAGAAAAAATATTTAAGTAACATAAGTGAAATAATTGTTTCAGTGTTTTGCAAGACTCAGGTCCCAACGAGGAGAGTGAGAGAGAGTGGCAAAGTTTGTTTGAGAAGTAATATTTTTGATGTCAAATTTATATATATATATAAATATATATATAAAAGCAATGTCCTGACTCCTGACTGACTCCTGACTGACTCATGATTGCCCAGCCTAAGCCGTTAAGCATACAAATTTTGAAATATTTTTTTTGTGGTTAAATGCAATAATAGATCATGATAATAAGTAAACCACGAAGGTAATGTCGAATAAAATTGACAAAAATTAAAAAAAATACACAATAATTTAATCATCATCCTGATGACCATCATCTTTTTTTGAATTTGTACAAATCGTGGAACAAAAACACATTGAGGTACATATTAACTTAGCCTTTCTGCATTTACAAAGTTTTGATGTGCAATCTTTTTTGCAACCACAAAGAACAATATCTTTTCCAGCTTTTGGAATTGATTCAAGCATGGTGAGGATAGGGATGTAGCCGTCTGTTACTTTCTTCCATCCGCAATCTGTAACTGGTGACAGGATGGGGTCAGTAAGGTGAGCGTTCTCCCACACTGAAGTTTTGTAGTGACTACGTTTAATATGTTGCAAAAGCGCTCAGCTGGTCGGCGGAACAGACTCTTTGCTTTGAGCATGACACGCAATGTCAGATGTAACTATTGAGTCAGCCACCTGAAAAAGAAAAAACACTAATTAAAATGTACGAAACAAGTCAATGCTGGTAACAAGGTAAGTCGAATATATTAATGATTACTACAAACCTTGTACAATTTTGTCACACACATTTCTGCAGAAGATACAGCTGCATCCCTAAGAGGTACAATGCCAAGTAAGGACAACAGAGAAACAGTTTTGAAACACTTTAAAAGCAGCTGGTTTGGTAATGGAAGCTACGTATGATGTGAAATTGCTGTCGGTGATTGCGTGAAAGGCCAGTATACGTTTTACTAAACCCTCGTGCATTTTGCTATGTACGTCATGAACAGGTATAAAAACTCTCTTCTTTGCAGTTCCACTCATTAACCATATTTCATTTGCAGGTATTTTATCGAAGTGATAAAGGAGCAACAGAAAGACGTCTGTGTCTCTAGCACAACAATTTGTTTTGCAGTACTTGCCACTGCATGCAGAATCATGCGTTCCTCGTGAGATGTTTCGAGGTTGGAAATTGGTGATGTTTGCTGGTTAGAGAAAACCTTCCTTCCATCTTTAAAAACTCCGGCAATTACCAGCTCCGCATTCAAAGATAGCTTTTGCAAGGTGCAGCGACACAAACTCAATTAAGTTGGTTTTATTTTCTTCCAGAGAAAGGAAATATCAAATTTTACCTGTCGAATACCACATGGATTTTTGAATAACGCGATATGCAGGCCCGGATGTTTCCTTCCACAGGTTTTCCTTTTTGCCATGCCGTCAATGATCAAATAAGAATCCTCTGGTCTTAAACGTACGTCCGTGGGGCAGTAAACGTCAACTTTGAGAATCGTTGCTAGTGCAGATTTATCTCCACTTCTTAAATTTCCATTTTCATCAGTCAAGGAAGGAGGTGCTGGCAAAAGTTCGTGCTTCAGAATTTGAGGAAGGTTGATGGTTTGCTACAAATACATTAGGCAAAGGCGTACTAACCAAAACAGTGCGGGCTCTTATTGCTGAAATAAGTAGCCCAGTACACAATATTATGTAATTTCAATAATTACCTATTTATTTTATGGAAATTTATTATTTAAAACGGTGTATTAATTGCTTTTATAGTTTATAACAATTATTTTCGCATTCTGCGACAAAAATAATGCTTAAGACGGCAAAAAAATCTGCCCCGGAAGTGGAAATATCGTATTTCTAAGAAAACGTCCGCCAGATAGATTAGATTCTGTGCTTCAGGTCAAAAATCGGGAGTGCCAACATCGAAATTCGTGTACAGGAGATCCGAATTAGTAACAAAAACTCATTTCGCCAAATTTTACTCAAAATGCCGCTAGACTTGTTAAAATGGCCACTTTAGAGAAAAGTGAACCAGTCTAGAGGTGAAAATAGTGGTTAGAAGTTGTGAGAATGAAATGAAAGAATGACAATCTCACCTATTTGGAGAAACAATCCGCGAGGAAGTAAAATAAGCAATAAAAATTTGTATTGGAATTTTTTTTCTAAATTAAGCCATGAAATTTGTTATTCAAGTTTTAAATTTGGAGAAGGTGGGAAAATGGGGTGACATAGGTTAAATTTAAATATTTTTATGAATGTTATATTAAAACACAATATTAATTATTATTTATTGCCATTATTGAACAACGTCTCGGGGTTTTCACAAAATGAACCATTAAAGACAGAAAAAGATAATCAAGTCTGTGTGGTAATGAAATAATTATGTGAAATATTAATAACTGGACTTTGCCAGCGGCTCCGCCCGCCCTAAATTCAGTTATCGGCGTGGGACTCCTTTATTTAATCACAGTATTAATACTGTGTTACTCCTTACTCCATACTAATCCATACTAATAAAGATTGCTTTATGAAGCTGTAGCTATAGCTATAGTTCGTTTAAGCTCTTTATAGTTATTCCCGCGGGAACTTTTTAATTTTTTAGGATAAAATAGCCTATGTGTTATTCCTGGACCTAATCTATAGGTGTGCCAAGTTTCATCCAGATCCGTCCAGTGGCTGAAGCGTTATTGAGTAACAAACATCCATCCATTCTTAAAAACTTTCACATTTATAATATTAGTCGGATAGGATATTAAATTTAGTATTATTGGTTGCCAGCATAATTTATAAAGCAAGTATTTTGAGTTTTTTATATTAAACTACTGAATTGCGTAAAAAGGGTGTCAAAATGTTTATTGGAATTAAATATTTAATTGGTCAAATTTACTTGAGATTTTTTTTGAACGTTCTCTTACACAAATTTTAAAATATTTATCGTCAAGTTTTTGAAATTTCAACCCATAAAGGTGAAAAAAACGGTGGCAAAATTTGAACAGGAAGTTATAATTTTTGAATAAATTTTAACTTTAAGCTCAGTATTAATACTTTACAACAACTTTACCTAAAACACGTATTCCGGTGTTTTTCAAAATTAAGCCCTCAACCGCAAAAAAGGGAACGACACAGTTTGTAATGGAAATATTACAATGGGTTAATTTAATTGTAACTAAATATTAATGCTCTTTATCACAATTAGTAAAATAGCGTCAACGAAGCCAATGGAATTTGTGGTTTCTTAAAATTTAGCTTCTGCGAGTTGAAGAGAATAAAAGTTCGTCTGGGATAAAATATTTCTATCGTAAGTTTACTTAGGGTAATACGCTTTTTAAGACAATTAAAAAACGGTGTACTTTGGGGTTTTCAAAATATTAGGGGGAAAAAGGGTGACAACGCTTGACGTTTACATATATTCTTAAACACAATTGATGGAACGTAATGTTTTTCATGGACATTTAAACTATAACCCCTTAGGAGAGGCAAGGATGGCAAACTTAGTGTGCAACGCATAAATTTTTTTTGTGTTAAAATTTACTTAAAATCCAGTATTAATAGATATCCAATCCAATTAATCAAACATTTCTTTCGGGGTTTTAAAAAATCAACCCTTTAGGGGAAAAGGCAATAGGAAGTTTGTTTGAAAAATAATGTATTTACGCCTAAATCTACCTACAACTAGGTATGCATACATTTTATTAAACATAATTAAATAATGTCCAGAACGGTGAAAGCGGGTGGCAAAGTTTGTGTGCAAAAAAAAGTATTTGGAATTTGGAGCACGGGTTTTTTTGTATTGTGGGTATCGTTACGAAAAATATTGACAGATATCGTCACCCAGCTCTAATTTATAAGGATAAAAATAACAAAATTTCAAACTTTTGGATTTTAAATCCTGAGGAGATGTAAGGTAAGGGGTACACTTTACAGTTTGTTGAATAAAAAAAAAAGTACTTGTACGCACGACTCACGAGCTTGTTTAAAGTGCAAAAGAATACGATAGGTATAGGTGTAGGTACCTACCTACTTACAAAGAAAGTTAAGAAATTCACGTGCACTGTGCAAAATACACTAAAATTAACCAAATAACACCTTAATCGCACGTAAATAATATTAGTAAACAAATTAGTAAGCGTTTCAATCATCAAGCCAATAATATACCTACTATCTTCATAAAATCAGTTTATTTAAAAAGTCCAAGCACAGGATGTACCTAAAATACACTTAAGTCAACTAAACAACATCCCTGATCGCTTGCAAATAATATCAGCAAAACAAACTATTAAAACATTCAATCATTAAACCAATATGATCAAGCGAAATTATGGATAGACGAAAACCGCAAAACATTAGTTAAGCGTAGGTTGTACCTATCTACTTGTAATGGGTTTACGTATGTACATAGGTACAACGTGTATATAATACACACCCTAAAATTATGTATCCAATTCCAAACATTATCCAAATGAACAACGAAATTTTAGACGAAAGCGGCAAACATAATTGTTGAACTAGACAGTTCCTAGATTGTTTATCTAGAAAATAGAACAAAAAATTCGGGTAGTCAATTTTTCCTTGTTGGCTAAACAATAAGGCTGGATTTCACCAAAACTATTTTTAAAGTGATTGTTCAATTATCTTTGGCAATTACTTTTATTTTAGCCGTTACAATTTACCAATAAGAGTTGCACCGTCCAACAGGTTGTAAATGCTTGTTACGTGTTTTGCTAATTTATAGGACTTAAATCTATTTAATTGTAGCTTTGTTACAGCCAATATGGATACATTATGTTTTAGTGCTATCAAACACTGTTTTTCGTGATGGTTTAAATACCTTTTACGACTAGGCTTTACCGAATTTATAAGTAATAATAGCAAATAGAATTTGATCATTTAGGGGCTTGTCAACTAACTTTGACGATTACAAAAGCCTCGTCAAACACTCGGTAAGGCAAAAAATCGGCCAAGTGCGAGTTGGACTCGCGCACGAAAGGTTCCGTACCATTATCTATAAAAACAGCAAAAAAAAAATCATGTTTGTTGTATGGGAGCCCCCTAAATATTTCTTTTATTCTGTTTTTTAGTATATGTTGTTATAGCGGCAACAGAATTACATCTTCTGTGAAAATTTCAACAGTCTATCTATCACGGTTCATGAGATACAGCCTGGCCGTTGGCAACAACTAGTACATGTATAAATACATACATTTTTTTTTTATTTTTTATTTTGCTTTATTTGGTACAACAAACAGTAATACTATATATTTTAGCTTATACAATAAAATGAGAAGAGAATTAATTAATTGTATTACCAACACCGTTATCTACAGTTTGCTATACAGAGTACAGACAGTGTTGTTACAAGTATAAGAGTTAGAGAAAAAAAAAACAATATTTATATATCTTCTAACAGATTAATTTAAATAAATAATATTTTAAATATTGCTTCCAGAAAGTCATTTAATAAGGTGACAGAGAGGTGTATAAGTAATATAACTAATTTGACTATTTACTAATATAACATGTACTAGTTGTTGCTAACGGCCCCGCCCTCGCTGGATTGGAGTAAAATTTCTACGGACACTCCCGAATTATAGCAAGAAAGTTGCAATAGCAAGTTCCACCTGTGGCTATAGTTCATGCACTTGGAACCCGGTCATTCCTGTGGAAACATTTATTTTTACGAAATAAAAAGTCTAGCCTGGGTCCTTCTCCGTCTCCTCAATTATCCCTGGACGAAGTTTTAGCTCAATTGGATGCTCCGTTGTGACCTGATGCAGGGACCAATAAACAGACTCATTATCGCATTTATGTACTAGCTTTAGCCCGCCCGAACTAAATTAGGTCATCGATGTAGGATTTTAAAGGAAACTCCTTAATTATGGAAAAAATGCGGCTAATACTCAACGTTTTCAAGTAGCCTATGTCCTGCCCCGGGATTTAAACTATCCCCATGCCAAATTTTATCTTGATTGGTAATGATTTGATTGTGAAGAGGTAACAGACAGAGTTACTTTCGCATTTATAATATTTATTATATTATATTCATGGATAGTATGGATAGATTTAAGTACATGTATACATATTTGCGCAAAAAAAATTATGATGGCGCTAATGCCATTAGTACTATTAAATATCGGCGTATTCTTAAATGTCTGAATTGCTTGATACGATTGATGATATTAGACGCTTCACATGGTGCGCCCCCTATGCTACATAAAAACAAAAAAAATTAACATGTGTGTGTATCACAACTTTGTTTTTAGTAGCTTACTCACTTATTTAAATTACAAACTACTTTTTTGTTGCAATTCATATTGAATACTTGCTACAAATTGAGTTACAAATTCTTGGCAGCTCTTTTTGCAGAAAGTAACATTGTTTACATTGTAACTCAAAAGTGTTCTCAGAAACTTATTTGAATAAATATTATTTGATTTGATTTGTTGCTATCTAACGATTACACGAAAACAATTTTGATTGCGAAGCCTCTTTTTGAAATATTCATTAAAATTGTTTAGCTAGAGCCTTACTGCATGCAAACATTAAAACAACATGCATAATGAAATGTTTTAGAATTACGATCGTAAGCCAACGACACGCTTTCCTCGTGACCGATTCTCACTAAACTCGTTATTGTAAAAACTACTGAACCGATTTTGATGAAACTTGCACGGTTCCATAAGTTGGACTTTACTCAAATATACATTTTTGCAATCCGCCTTATAGTTTTTCAGAAATGCGTGGACAAACAAACTAACATAAAAACATACATACATACACTACTGAAATTTGGCACACATGTTAGGAAACTGCTGAAGATTAACATATACCAAAACAATACTTACTGCATACATATAGGTCGAATTGGTAACTTCCTTTTTTTGAAGTCGGTTAAAAAAGAAATAAAATTCATAGTCATTACAACTAAACGGATAAAATCATTTAATCTAATTTATTGCATAAACTTCCTGAAGTACCTAATTAAATTGAACTAGCTTTTCACACGTGGCTTCGCTCGCATATACTTTAAGATTTGCACAGTTTTTTTTATCAAAAAACTGTTCCTCTTATTAAAAACTCCTCAGGATTTGAAATCCAAAAAATAAAAATTTGAGCTGGGCGACGATAGCTGTCAATATTTTTTTTAACAATACATTTCAAAATAACCCGTGGTCCAAATTCGAAATACTTTTTTTGTTTTGCACAACAACTTGCCTTGTTTCATTAATTGTGTTGAATAACATGTATGAATACAAAGTTTTAGGTAGAGTTAAGCATAAATACATTATTTTTTAAACTATCTGCCCTCTGGCTTTTCTCCTTAATGATTAACTTTTAACCGAAAGACGTGTTTGATTAATTAATTGCATTGGATATCTATTAATACCGAATTTTAAGTAAATTTTAACATTAAAAATATTTAGAGAACCCCAAAATTCACCGTTTTTTAACCGTCTTAAAAAGCCTATTTATCCAAATTTTAAGTAAACTTGCGATAGATATAATGTAGTTACCAGACAAACTTTGATTCCCTCTTCCTCGCAGAAGCTAAATTGTAGGAAACCACAAAATTCCACCGGCTTCGTTGATGCTTATAATCAGGTGGACCGTAAGCTTGTTTGAAACCTTAGTTGTATTTAAAAAAAGTATTTTACTAATTGTGATGAAGATGAAGATAAAATATTTCCATTACAAACTGTGTTATCCCCTTTCTTCGGTTGAGGACTTAATTTAGAAAAACACCGGAATACGTGTTTTTTTATAGTGTTGTAAATTGTTAATACTGAGCTTAAAGTTAGAATGTATCCAGAAATAATGTTTTTTTTTACAAATTTTAACACCGTTTTTTTCTTTCTCAAGCTAGAAAAAAATTTTAAAATTTGTGTAAGAGAGCGTTCAAAAAAAAAGTCCCAAGTACATTAGACCGATAAAAGTATTATTTCCCAGATAAATTTTGCTACCCTTTTTACGCAATTCCGTAGTTCAATAAAAAATACTCGAAATACGTGTTTTATGAATTGTGCGGGCAAGATATAATACGAAATTTAATATTATTAATATTTCCCATATTTTATATTTCACAAAACCACACAGAGTTGAGTATCCCCGTCTGTCTTTAATGATTAAATTTTTGAAATCCCGAACGACGTTGTTAATTAAATGGGTTTCAATAGGTCCATAAAAATATTTAAATTCAACCTATGTCACCCCACTTTCCCCTTAGGGGATTTATTTTTAAAAATCGTCAAACACATAATTATTACAATGACTGTGTTACTGATCAATAATACAAAGTTTCTAGAAAATTTCACCATAGATTTATTATTTCCCCTGCCTACTGTTTTCTACCCCTTTAAGGTTAAATTTCAAAAGATCCGTTCTTAAATGACACTTTAATTATAAACACCTTCTTTCTTTCTTCTTTATTAATTAAAATTGTGAAACCCATCATTTCAAATTTTACACCTTTAGGTAGAGGTCAAATACATTTTTCATGAATATTACATTAAAAGTTTTGGATTTTAATACAAATTTGTAATCCCTACATTATATTTAAAAAAGTATGCAGGGTTGCAAAATCAATACATTTAAGTAATAAAATTAAAATTTCTGATACTAAAATAAAGGCCACATGGAATGTAATAAACAGTGAAACAGGAAAAATTAAACCGCGTGACAATCATTATTCACTTACTGTAAATTCAAAAATAATTGATTCAGATCTTGATGTAGCTAACTCTTTTGAGCAATATTTTACTGAAATGCCTACAATTACAACTAATGCATTCAATTCCTCTCCATTAGAATCAGAGTTACTTTTAAAAAATGTAATGTAAATAAATGCAAGGCTATATTTAAATTTGAGCATGTTACCTCTGAAGACATCATAAAGACATTTAAATTACTAACTTAGAAAAAAACTTGTGACCTATGGGGTATATCAGTCAAAGTCCTTAGCGGAATTATTGATATTATAGCACCAATCTTAGGCATAATATTATTATAAGTGTGTTGACGAACGGATATTCCCAGACTTAATGAAATATAGTAAAATAATACCACTTTTTAAAAGTGGAAGTAAAGATGATCCTTATAATTTTAGACCTATCTCTATACTGCCTGCCTTAAGCAAAATTTTTGAAAAAATTATGTTCAATCAGATGCTTAAACATTTTAACTTAAACGGATTACTTCATCCTCAACAGTTTGGTTTTACAAAAGGGCGTTCCACAACTGACGCAGGTGTTGCCCTTATACAGCATATATTTGCTGCTTGGGAACAGTCACAAAATGCTATTGGTATCTTCTGTGATCTATCAAAGGCATTCGACTGCGTGCAACATGAAACTTTTATACGGAAGCTGAGTCATTATGGTATTGCAGATTTGGCGCTTGGGCTTATCCGCTCATATTTGAGTAGTAGAATACAGAAGGTTCAAATCAATGAATTAAATCCAATGGCTCTGAAGTAAAATTAGGAGTTCCTCAAGGTTCTATTTTAGGTCCTTGTCTACTTTCAATTTACATAAATGACTTCCCTTTCTTTGTGGAGAAGCTATGCAAGATTGTACTATTTGCTGATGACACATCTCTTTTATTTAAAGTTGACAGAAATAAAACTTATTTTGACGACGTAAGTAGTGCGCTTTCTCAGGTTCTTCAGTGGTTTACGGCAAATAATTTACTTCTTAATGCAAAAAAGACTAAGTGTTTAAAATTTATGATGCCAAATGTCAGAAACATAAGTACAAAATTATCCCTAAACGGAGAAGAAATAGAACTATTAGACTCAACAGTGTTACATTAGACAATAGGCTGCAGTGGAACCCTCACATTTCAGTTCTTGCAGGAAAACTCAGTTCAGCTGCCTATGCAGTTAGGAAAGTTTACAGATGTTGACACTGCTCGCTTGGTCTACTTTAGCTATTTCGATTCCGTCATGTCTTATGGCATTTTGCTTTGGGGTAAGGCAGCTGATATTGATACAGTCTTTATTTTGCAAAAGAGAACAGTACGGTCAATTTATAAATTAAGACCTCGAATTTTTTCTCTTAGGGAACTATTTAGGGAAATTGATATTTTAACTGTTCCTTGCCAATATATCTTCGCTTGTATAATGTATGTACGCCAAAATTGTCACTAATTTGCTAAAAATAGTGAACTCCACAGTGTTAATACAAGGAATAAGGATAAATTGGTAGTTCCAAAATGTCGTCTTTAGAAGGTGCATAGCTCTTTCGCAATACAAAGTATATTTTTCTACAATAAAATTCCAGAACATGTGGTTAATTTACCCTCAAATAAATTTAAAATATATGTCAAAGATAGTTTAATGAAAAAAAGCTATTACAAAGTTGATGAATATATAAATGATAAAAATGCTTGGAAAAAATAGAACTTAATTAATTTGTATTGGGGCTTTTGAAATTATTTTTTTTTAATTAAAACATTGTATATTATGTTATTACCTAGTGTAAGTTTAATATGAGGTATAAAAGATTAACTAGTGAGTTTATTGCCGTTGCTTCTCGGTAGTAAAGCATTACGAACCTTCCAATCTTCTCCTCTTATATTTTGTTCCTTTACTACACACATTGTAACTAGTACAATCGAAGTTTTATTGGAGTTGCTTGAGTGTGTCATGTTCTCTCAAAGTGTCTCTGCGGTGGTGGCGTGTGTGTCGGGTCGTTACGTTCCCTAAAACATGGTTGAGCGAAGCGATGGCTGATTCATGTGTCATACTCGTGAACAGGTGCCGCCTGTGGAGGCTGGTCTGCTCTTGCAAACTTCTTTGTATTCTTAGTATTTAGTCTTACTTTTTTGTTTTAGTTTATCAATACTGTAAGACATTGATTATTTCTAAGTGATGAATACATAAGCTGTCTTTTGTTTATATTAGATACTTTTTTATGTTGTGCTTGTGCTTTATATTTCATGTTTTTTTTATGTTTGTAATGGAAAGTGTCCTTTTATGATAGGGAGGGCATTTTCCAATAATTTAATTGGACGCTGTAAGAGAAAGGGAGAAAAGAAATGCCCTTGCTGAGTTTCTTGCCGGTTCTTCTCAGTACAAGGTCTTCCGCCCTGTAGACTTACGAACCGATGGCGTAGTGACATTCATAAGTGCTCAATTATTGTAGCCTAAACTAAATAAATTATATTGAATTTGAATTTTAATTACCTCCTAGGAAATGGTTTTCTAAAAAAAATCAACTTAAATTTCAAATACCAATTTTCATGGATTTATTTGAAAAATAATCGAATTCCCACTAAAATTTTTAATTCGTATTTTACCACCTGTGAATTGTTTCTCCAAAAAGTAAAGGTAAGATTGTCATTCTTAGTTTTAAGAATTTTCACAACTCCCAACCATTATTTTACCTCCTTATAAGTTCAAAAAAATCTTTCGTAAACGACGCCTCTAATACAAAACCAATCCTTTGCCTTAATTTTAATTTGTACGCTTAGCGGTTTGGGCTGGGCAATATTGAGTCAGTCAAGACATTGCTTTTATATATATATACTCAGCTTTGACATTTTAAAATATTATCTCCCATACAAACTTTTTCCAACCCCTTTCTCCTCTTTAACAATTTATTAGCAATAATAAACTATAATTTCCTATAAAAACTTTGCCACCTTTCTCACCCCCAGATGGGTTTACTTTGAAAAAAACACTGGACAATCTATTTTATTAATTGTTTTGGAGAGCATTAATAACAAGTTTTGTATAAATTTGACTGTAAAAATTATATTTCCCAACCCCATAAAAACTTCTCCATAACACCACTTCGTTCACTGCTCTTCTTAAGGATCGAAGTTTGTAAAAACCGTGTAACACAGTATACAATAATTGTTTTGATAACCATAAGTACTAAGTTATAAAAATATATTATCTTATACAAACTCTGTGACTATTTTCTTCTCTTTAGAGCCTGAATTTTGAAAACTACCGAAATAAATATGTTGAAGAGCATCATTTTCAAATGAAAAATAAATATGACCATAAATATATTGTTTTTTAAACTGACTTGGCAACTTTTTTACCAGGGGTTAGGAGTTTATTTTTTTTAAAACGGTAAAATAAGAATTATTGAATTATGTTGAATAGCACCGATACCCAGTGTCTTTTAAATCTGACTATAAAATATAATTTTCTGTGAAAACTTCGACATACCTTCATAGACCCTTAGTGTACACTTAGTTACTGTTACCATAGTTCTGAATTTTTTGAAACGGCAAAAAAAGTGTTTTCAAAATAAAAGTTGAATAGCATCGATACCAGTTTTTATTAAATAATAAAATAAAATAAATAATTAAATAATAAAAATAAAAGTTTTTATAAATTTTGAGCTGGTAAAACGCTTTTTATGTTGATTGTATAAAACTTTGTTATGAGTATGGATGTTTTAAGTGTACAAGAAAAAAAAGCAATTCGTTACTGAAAAGAAAAAAATAAAAACTTTTTAACAAAAAAGCAACCGGCTTCAAAAAGATACACCAAAAAGGTAAAAAAAAATACTAATTTCCAAAAATCTGATCTGAATTACAGTTTGAAGTTGGTGTCTATGTTCCTATGTAACAGTTTATAACACACTTTGCTTGCATGACAACAATTGCATGTTTTTGAAGCCAGTTATTTTTTTTGACAAAAAAGTTTATTTAAAAAAAAAATCATTCTCATCATTGTTTTAAAAAAAAATCATTTTGAGTTGATTTAAAAAAAAAATCATTCTCATCATTGTTTTAAAAAAAAATCATTTTGAGTTGATTTAAAAAAAAAATCATTCTCATCATTGTTTTAAAAAGCGTATGTACGAAGTTTCAAGTAAATTCGTACTCACAACCTCAACCTAGTCAGCTATTTCACCCTCTGGTTCACGGGTTGAATTTAAAAAAATGCTGAAACACGTCATTGTTTTATTTGCAACCGAAGATGTATATACCAATATCCATGGTTTTATTCACAAAAATAACCATATTCCCATAAAAAGTTTCATCCACGATTTTACCTCCTTTGGGATGATTTTACCTCCTATGGGAAGATTTTCCAAAAACCAGTAAAATGTATCATTCTTGATTTTTAGTCAAAAGGTCGAATACAAATATTCATGGGTTTAGCTTAAAATATTACGGTGTTTCATATAAACTTCCAACCCGTTCTGAAATGACGCCTTCACTACATAACAAACTCCCTCCATAAGTTTTAAATTTCTATCCTTAGCGGTTTGGACTGGACGGTGATGACTCATTCATGACATTGCCTTTTTTATATATAGATAATACTGCGTTATCAAAAGGGCGCTGCTTCTCAGTGGTGTAGGATGTATACAAGCCAATTCCCATAAGCTTGCGTTTAGGAGTGGATTAGATCAATATTGAGTTCATGTCTTAATTTCCCGTTCTTTGAAATTCACAAAATTCCTTATGTTTTTTGGTAGCAATTGTAATCGAAATATAATACTTGAATCGCCAAGTTGGTCATAATGTTCTTGTTTCAAAGCTGAGGCATCTTGGACGTTGGTTGATGGGAATATGTAGGTAATTTATTGTAAGCACATACTAACATTATGTCTACTTTCGTGCCAAATAAGCCGGTATGGTCGTATGGATTGAGGTATGCAGATTGCGCTGACGGTACTTGCTAGCAAGAACAGCGATTAATAGTCCCTAGCTCTGTCCTGCCACTCGTGTGTCACATGTTTTACAATGGAGTCTGCGGCATGTCTGGCTCCAGGAGAGAGGAACTAGGATATACAATATTGCGAAAACTGTCCCTGGCGCCGGCTTAGTGACAAAATTATTTACGTACTGCTTTTTTCCGCGGCTCCGCCAGCTGTATTCAGTTTAAGTTATTCCTACCAAAACCTTGTATTGTAGATAGCCATTTCTCCATTCTTGGAATACTTTTGTGCCAAATTTCAAATAATGCTCCGATACCACGTGAAAGGACAAACGAGCTCACTTCGCATTTATAAGGCGCAAAATGGCGTAAAGTAGCCGCACTTCGCGACCACATCTTTCACACACGATAAGTTGAAGTGTGGAGTATAAAACGTTAGATTTTTGGATTATTATATGTTTGGAAATCCAATATTTCTTACCACTCCACGTAATCCATGTCAGATCTCGCACACTTGGAAGATTTTGAGAGATTTTTGGGGTGTTGTTGTGTAAGGTGTTGGAGTTGAGCGCTCGTGGCCCACTTTAAATTAACTTCAGTTTTCTGTCAATAACATTCATTTATATACTTGTGCTTGCGACACTTCAATAGGTACTTAGGTATGTGTATGTGATTATTAATATTTGGAGATTAAAATGTTTCTTTTTTGAGGGTTCCGTACTGAACTAGGAACCCTTATAGTTACGCCATGTCCGTCCGTCCATCCGTCCGTCTATCTGTCCGCGGCTTAGTTAGTTAGTTAAAGAACTAATGATAAAAAACAGCTGCAATTTGGCAGGGACACATTGATCAAGCCGACAAAGTGGTAGAATAAAATCTTTAAAAAAAATATGAAATATAAGTAAATGAACGATGTATAATTATAGAAATATCAAATAATAACATTCTAAAGACTATTCTCCTTAAATTGATAAAAATAGTTACGTTGAAATGACGCATTGGACTAGCCGGCGCGCTTGGCGCAACCTCGAATCGAGCGTGTGACATGCAGCTGCGCTCATAAGCGCGCATGTTGTTTGGATGTCTCGAAGATGAAGAACGCCTAGATAAGTTTTCAATTTTCGCTTTGAAAGTTCAGTTTTAAATGATTTCATTTGATTATCATTTAAAAAACTTTAATTTCAATACAACAACAACTTGGCCCTCGCAGCTGGCGCATTTTTTTTTGTAGAATGTTGTATTATAGATTTTTGCTTTGTAAAACATTTTAGAAAAGGTAGTTTAGAAAATTAAAGGCATTTATGTCATAACCGTCCTGCTCTTACACAAATAATAAAGAAGGCATGACTAATTAAAGTTAAAAAAAAATCACCCAGAGTACATTGTGTGGTGGTAAAAGAATGTGGAATCATTTTGTAATATCTTTTGAAATGCTGCGCGTTTGGTGATAAGGTAAACGGTTTCCCTTTTAGGAATATCGACCGTACGCCTTTGTTGCTTTTTTGAACACCTTTGCACTAAGTATCCTACTACTGGCTTGTTCTTGGGTATCGCTAAGCACGTTGTAAATAAATCAACAGCATATTATAAACATTAGAACTTTATTCACTAATACATTTTACAAGAAACTAGAGGAAGATTGCCTAATTTTAGCATTTTGTCCCAGCAAAATTCCTTCCAGGTTAATCTACATTAACTTTTGTATCAAGACAGGCCAGAGAAACGGAGAAGGATTAGGGAAATGTCGCAAAAATTAACACCCTTTATACTGTAAAAGCCAACAGAAGTTAAAACAGTAGAGTACTGGCTTCACTCTTCTAGTACAAATAAAGTGAGACATACTGTGCAAGTAATCTTAAATACATATATCGCGTTCCCTATTTCTTTTTCTTTTGTCTGTTTTTATGAAAGCCAGTAAAATATGTCAAATTATGCTTGAGCCTTTGCTTAAGGGTGCGATGTAACTAGAGCATTTCAACAGATCTATTACGTCCATAAACTTAATTACATTGTAGCTTCCACAAACTTGATAGCAATGATCCTATTTTAACAGAACAAAGTTATATTTTTAGCAACTACATTTTAAAATATTTCTTTGGTTATTACATAGGTAGACTCTGATAAATGGAGAAAAAGTTATTGTGATAATGGATGTGGATGGAGGACAGACCTACTGTGGAAGGCCACATATTGCGTAGAAAAGTTGGATTTTCAGATTTAAGACCTCAGACCCTCAAAAGCTTTATTTATGTACATTTCATACAAAATTGGCTCAAAACCTTCAGCTTTTCTTTTTGTATTGGTCCAAGTCAGCATGTAAATAATGTTGTGCTATCGTAAAACACTGGTTTGTTTTCACTGTCTGCAAAGCACTAGGATTGTATATGGCTGTGGTTTTCAAGTTTGTAATAACTCAGGGTGTGACGAAGAATACAATGCGATTGTGACGATGAACAGGAACGCCATGTTTTATTTGCACCTTCCTCGTAAGTAGTGTTAGCCATAATTTTCACATCCAATTAGAAAAAGATGTAGGTTACCACACATGGCTCACTTTTTCTGCTTCGGTTTTTCCGGGGGCATGTTTTGGCACAAGGGGCAGGGGCGTAGAGGTTTGGGCGGGGGTGTCAAGCACGGTGCCACGTGGTACTCGTCGCCCACCGCGTAGCACCGGCCCAGGTTCAGTTGGTCCTTAAGTGCACATCTGGAATACATTATATTTTATAAATAATATTTGTAGATAATGTGCAATAAAAAAATGGAAGATTCAATCATTCATAGGTATATTTATTTTATAAATGGAAAAGTAACCCTGCCAGTTTTTCTGTACCTATTTCTGCCCGTTTGATTCCTCCGTATTACTGAAAAAAGGGCTCTTTTGGCACATTAATTTGTTTTGTTCATCTGTATTTCATTAGGTACGTATTCCTTTTTAATTCTTCACTTTTTTTGCGAATTATCTGATATTCTTTAATTCAATCATGAACTTCAGCTCATGTCTTTCAGTCAGTTTTAACTTCGCTTTTTATTATTACTACATACGATCAATATTCAGAATAAACATTCATACAGTCGGCCATCGTCGTCTAGACAGAGAAATCGCGAGGTGCGCGGCGAGAAGGGTGCGGAACATTCCCGACTGGCCTCCGTATTCGCATATGGCTATTCAGGAGCTGTCCAGTCAATTATACGTTCAGTCACGGCGTCATGTCTGTCTAGACGTTGTAGGTTTTTTCTTTAACATCAACGGCAATGACCAACTCTATGAATGACATAAATTTTTAGGGTATAGTTTTATAATAAAACAAAATATGGTCCAATTAATAAAGGAACCCAACAATCGGACCAAATAACACAGGACAGGCCTTAGCTCAGTTTGTTTAATCAGCACTAACTTGCTTTCCTTCAGGATTTCCTCTTCAGCTGAGCTAAGATTAGGCACAGCATACTCCGCGACACCGCCTTTACCAACAGTAATAGGTGTTGCGAAGTATTTCATACCGAAACACTTCTCCGGATCTCCCTGCTCCACCAGGGCGCTGTCTACCGTCGTTGGACTTTCGAATAAACCTTTAAAATAGAGTCAAAACAGTGTCGTATAGATGAACCGACCTAAAACTACCTAACTAGACTACCTACCTACCTAGCTGTCACCTAAAAGAGTTAAGCAAGAGTTATAAGAGAAATTAAGAGTTATAAAACCAATAAAACTTAAAGAAGTCTTTCCTCACTTAGGGCTGCTTGCAACGCGTATATGGGCAAAGATGAGTCTCACAGCCTTACCTATTGCTCCTAGGATACTCGCCTTTCTAAGTGCGGGGCTGAAGGGTAATATTCAGTATAAAATATAAGGCATTCTATCGTAGTTTTCAGGGTGACAGAGTATTTTTTTTTTGTCATAATACAGGTTTCCATCAAAGGCATGTGTGTTGCTAATGTTATGGGCAGACCAGGTCGAGTCATTAACTATTTAGTGGGCTGTCTGATTGTCCGTCACAGCATAAAAACCGACAGTGAAGGTGACAGTACGGTTCTGCCAAGACTTCAGCCTCTTTCTTCCGCCAGATAAATGCTAGTCATCTGTATCGATCTCTTTTCACCACCTTCGAGAGAAAGAACGCCACACTAAGCCAAAGTTGCGTCACTTTAATAATCTTGTCATATTATTAATGACAGCAGTCATTAAGCCAAATCAAAGGCATAATAGGCGGCTTGAAAGTTCTCGACGGTAGAGTAGCCACAAGTTCTAAAACGTGGGCCACGCAACCCGCACTGGGCCTCCGTTGTGGGCTATGGCCTAAGGCACCGTCTTGAAGGAGATGCCGTGTATCCTGAAGCGGGAATGTATACCGGCTAAGTCAACAACGCCAAAATCTTAATACCTTTCATAACGTTGACGATGAATCTGGCGGTCGCAAACCCGATGGAGAGATGCCCCTGTTCGCTGTTGCACTTCACCCTGCAAATGATCTGGTCTGCCTCGCGCACCAGCCGACTTAGGCACTCCACTTGCATCTAGTCAGTTAATTATATATAAAATACCACCACGACACTAATCCTTGAAACAAATAGCAATGCTCGTGACAACTACTTTTCACAAATGGTATTACGTCTTACAAATGTGGTGAGCCTATCGCCGTACCGGCCCAAAAGAGATAACTTTTCAATACACAAATTGAAACAATAATGGTTGCCTGTACTGGGTATCGAACCCGCAACCTTTCACATGACAGTCCAACGTACTCATACGTACATAGAAATATAAAGTGAATTATATGCAAAAATAGAAATGGAAATGTCCTGTTTTTGTAACAGATTTACCGCTTTGTCCATTTTACTAACATATTCCATAATTCGCATTCGGAGGTATAACTGCACAAGCTAACGTCAAGTTAGTATATTTGATTGACTAATCGGATAACAAATACCAGTAACACTTTTTCCTATTTTCTAAAAATTAATATAATTACTACGCAAGCTTATTCAATGTGCCTAATTTCACCTTACTTTGTCATTGCCAAGGAAAGTGGTAGTATACGATATTAGTCTTAAATTTAGTACCCCGGCTCCCAAGTCTTACACAATTTACCCCTCGTCTGTAGATACGCCGCTGCCATCCGATCTTTAATACCTCCTTTTTTTTTAATTTCCTTTAATACCTTTTATACCTACAATCTTTAATTTAGGAACATACCTACCGATTGAGTAATTTAAGCATAATTACTTGTGGAAGACTGCCAGCTGAGAAGATAGGTACTGCGGTCAGGCGGCCGGTACCACAAATTACTGGTAACCGTGATGACGACGGATCGGAGCCGCTGAATGAACTGAACAGTTGGTTGGCGCGCATCGATGCTACCGCGTTCACGCCGAGCACGCGCCGCTTGTTATACACTTTGAGTAAGCGCAGTGTCTGATCGGGCAGATATTATATCATGTAATAAAAGTTCTATAATCAGGAACTGTCATGTTTAAAAACCGTCCCTCAAGATTCCTTATTTTGAAGATGGCTTATAATCTTTACCAGTATCGGTCAAATCGACTCCAAACAAGTTCCAAACCATAGAAAATGCCTGCGCCTACTTGTGATGTGATGCTGTATAGCAAAACACTTAATTATTTTTAATTATCACTAATCTACAAGAACGAAAAAATTTCGAAGGAAATGGCTGCCAAATCCACACGGATCATTTACAACTAAACACTTTTATTTATATTATTAGTATACTATTAAAAACCAGCAATGGATGTATATTATACTGTCCCTGGTCCTTTATTTTATCGCTTATTACTTAAAAGCTAGTGATTATTGACGCTTGACTTATATATACCTAAGCTTACCATAATAAAGTTTATTTTTTGTAACACATACACACGCACATATATGTAATTACTAGACTTTGGCAGCGGCTCCGCCCGCCCTAAATTCGGTTATCGGCGTGGAAATCTTTGACTCCAATTAATTAATTAATAAGTTATACTAATGAATTGCTATAGCATGCTATAGGTGCAGTAATAGTTCGTTTAAGTCTGTTAGAGTTATTCCCGCAGGAACTTTAGAATTTTTAGGGATAAAAAGTAGCCTATATGCTATTCCAAGACCTGACCTATATGAATGCCAAGTTATATCCCGATCCATCCATCCAGTGGTTGAAACGTGATTGAGTAACAAACATCCATCCAGACACACAAACTTTCACATTTAAAATATTAGTAGGATAATTATATTTAATTTAGTTCTGAGGAGATGTCGCTATAGCAATAACATCTGTAACAGTTTTCAAAGCAATAAAGTATTGTCATTATAATGTTTTTTTTTTGTTATTATAAAAATGTGAATGACTGAAGCGTCTTATGAATCCTTTTAAAATGACGTAGTAACACATATACATACAATTGGTGATGCCAGTCTAAAGTCAAAAGCGAAAAATTTCGAGGTGCGACCAGCGTCTCTGCCGCTTTGTCAATTTTATGCGAGAATCAATTGCAGCTTCTCGATATCAGGAGACCAAGCGGTACCGCTGCTCAGACGAGCAAAGACCCCAGCTGTAGGTACACAAAGTAAAGTAAAGAAACTAACATGCACGGCTAGCGCAAAATTGCTATCGACTGGCGGCGTCTGTATGGCGATAACCGCGTGCGGGCAGAACCGCGCACACGCCGAGGTCACGCTGCGCACCAGCGACATGTTGCTAAAGAACAGCTCTTTATCCGGCGTGTCGCAGCTCGGCGGCACCAGGTAGCTCCCTCCGCAGATCAGCACCACGTCCGTGTTCTAAACAACATTGTGTCTTTATCACCCTATCATATCAATCTCTGCTGCTGTGCATAACCCAACCAACAATATTTGTACACTGCACGCTTAGAAACTGTTAACGTATTTTTGGAAGAAATGATCGTTTTTCAAGAACTTCAAAATTATCGGCTAGAACCTATATGATATACCTACTCATATAGCTTCACCAGCTTAGGTAATGTGTTCATACTTTGGATCCCCGGAAGATTTTTAGACACCAAAATTATTAATTTACAAATCATCTGAAAACCCAAAACTCATTTCATGTACTACCAAAGTCACCAATAATGGCAACACGCACTAGGCACAAAATTTCGCTAATTCAACCACTAAAAGTAGAACTCAACTTACTGTTTAACTTACCTAAATATACCTAATAGTTTAAAAATAACTTTTTTAATATATGCTGGTGGTGGCCTAGTCTCAGCGTCCTGGAGTGTTTTTCTAGTCTCAGCGTCCTGGAGTGTTTTTCTTTCTAAATGTCTCAACTACATTGTTTTTTTTTGACACCGCTGTCTTAGTTTGGCAATGGAAAAGATCGAGAAAGACCTGCATACGTCGAAAAGACGTATGTGAAGTTCACAATCCGCACTGCTGCTGCGTTACAGCTATATAAGCCGAATCACCCGCGTCCGAGGTGAGGGGTAAGCCGGTGCTCTAAGAGTGAAATAGAAGGCCGGTAACAAAATATCGCATATGGGTACGTGTCAGCAATTCTAACAAATCCCAAACCAAAGTCATCTTGCTTTCTAAAATACCTTTAGGAAATCTGTTTCCTTACATGTAGTGCCTTCTTGAGGTAAGTCCGCCCCTGATATGCCTCGACGCGCGTGCTGGTGTCGATGTGAGCCAGGTCGGTCGCCACGCCGATGACTCCTCGCTCCGGCGTGTCGTCGTAGAGTGCCAACAGTTTTATCACCTTCTGTTGCTTCAGAAATAACGCTGCAACTCTTCCTACATCGCTGCCAGCACCTACCACTGTAACCTGGCAAGAACACAGGCAATCGTTGGCCTTCGGTTAAGGTCGTGACAGAGCCCTTTAAGTATGTCTATAAAAGGAAATTTGGATGTAGCTATTCCTGTGGAAAATTCTCCGGACTAAAATGTGTTAAGTCAGGGTACATAGTATCGTCATTACAAATTTTAGCCAAATCGATTAATATGAAGCATGATGAAGTAAAAAAAAATACACTGAAACTTTCACATGTATTAGTTGTGTAAATAATCATACAAACGACATATCATAACCACACCTAGCCACTCTCTACAAAAATTAAGTAACACACTGCATAAGCTAATGGCATGTGTACCTTAACGTGTGAACGTGCGCGTGCTCTGTGCGTGCGGTCACAGGGTCGTAACAGAGAGGCGACGGGGCTGACACTAGAGAACGGTGGAGAGACAAGTTATCTACTCTTAAACTTAATCCTACAATGATAACCCAATAGATGGTGTGGTGCTTACAAACCTTCTGTATTGGAAACCGTGGCACAGGGCATATTCTGTCGCATTCCTTCTCTATGAGCGCTAGAGCCTCAGACATGACGAAACACTGGTATCCAGCTCGCGGCAGCACCAGGCTGGCCACGGCCGGCAGAAGACGACGCGATGAACCATACATCTTTTGATTTCTTTACTTATTCCTCATGCATATTAAGATTACAAAATGGTATATTTGCGTTTGCACTTCATTTGCAGCGGTTTTTATTTATTTTTTGTGTTTATTTACTGAACATGTTGGTTTGATTATTTTTTTTGCCCTACAGAAAACTTGTCAGTGTCAGATTTACAGAATATGACACTTTTTTAGAATACAGAAAGAAATACGTTTATTAATCTATTCAGTTTAAATCCTGCCTGCTGCGTGCGGCTTCATATAACGGAACCCTAAACATTTTGAACAAGAAGCTTATATAAATCTTAAGTACCTATGTTTTAAGAGAGTCAGCGAGTGTGGTTTAAGAGAGTGTTTCATAAAAATAGCTAAAACTTTTCCAGTACAAATATCCTATAGCAAACTCATCAACATTAAGCTCTGATGTTTTAGGCATTACGTACTCATTTTTTTGTGTGAGAATTTTGAATACGATTTTTTTTAGTTGGCTTAACACGTATATATGGCTAATATTATTCTACCCTCTACAAACAACTTCTGTATCATCTTTTAGTGCTGATTTTCACGATTCAGTAAAAATATATTGGAGATTCCGCCCGACACTGTCACTGGAATTATGTATGCCTCAAGAAAATATAGAGGTCTTGCAAAAATAACCTGCCATTAGGAATCCAATGAAAACGAACTGCTCATCGCTCCCAACCAGAACCCGGACGTAGCACCTAAGGACCATCCAGCCGCCATTTCGGATATACAGAGCTTGAAACATTCCCCCATGTCCTCGGATGTTGCGCACGTGGCAAAGGCCTTCGAAACAACAGTCATCACCGCGTAAGAACAGCCATTGCTGACTTCAATTCGTTCAATTAACAAATACGAAGTGCATGATGAGATCCCATGACAGTTACCGGGCAGCAATCGTCGTATCGAAATTGTAGTGACTAACCGCTGCCTAGATACAGGACTCGTCATCGATCCTACATTTTGCTCACAAATGATGAAAATCAGGCCCTAATGATCGACCAACACAAGAAAAGCCGTTACGAGCCCTGTATACCAAACCTCCGGCAACTATGTAACATAAAAAAACTGGCAACTGATTGGAATACTCTTTGGAGCTCGCGGTACAGCCTTTTTAGTCCGTGTTCTTAGTGAACTTATTTAAAATAAATATATTCAATATTTCAGCCCTAGTAAAAATATGCCTGGATATTTTAAAGGATTCAATATCAGTTGTAATGAACCATCTTTATTCCACGTCTACAAATTAGAATTATTTTTTAAATATTTAAAATAAACTGTATTATACCATGTCAAATATGACTATAGCACGCACGCGAAGAACAAAGAATTTCGTACATTGAAGACTATTAATCTACCATGCGAAATTGTGGGAATCTTTAAATACTGGTACAGACACCAAATCAACAACGTCAAATGGGCGGAGACAATGTCGGAACCGTATCGGTTGAAGTGTGGCGTCAGGCAAGGGGGTTTGACCTCGCCCACCCTTTTCAACCTTTATATAAACAACGGTCTTATAATATATAAAAAATAACGTAATCAAAAGCCAATACATGGTGTTTGAGACCGCAGGGGCTAAAATGTCCACAAAGTATACCACCCGTACCAATCAACGATATTCCGTTAGAGAGAGTAAACAAATTCACATACCTAGGGCATATATTCACAGCAAACCTTAAAGATCATGATAACATAGAACGGAAGCGGAGAGCTGTGTCAAAAAGAGCAAATATGATGCTCAGTTGAAGTAAAGATTACCTTCTCCCGAGCGTACTGCACGTCGAATAGAATAACGCATTCAGGGCATGTTGGGGCTGCCGCGATTCTGTAGCGCCTCAGGCATGTTTGCAGTGGCTCGCAACTGACTGTTTCCACGCCAGCATGCGTAAAAGGTGGGTGTCCCTGGTGCTGGTCAGGGCTAGCTCCAACACTGTACTGTCAATGATCGCCAGCAGATTAAACTACACCTATGTCCGGCAATACTGTGGTCGGCATGTCGCAGTTGGTGTTTGATTAGAAACGTAGTTTAATCTAATTAGATTTGACTTGATTTAATTTTTATTTTATTTTATTTAGATCTTTATTTTAACACCTGATTAATATTTTTTCTATTTTTCTTATGTGTGCAAATTTAATGTGTATATGGGTCTAAGAAACCTGAAATTAATGAGACATTTATTTATTATCTAATACCGTTAAACAAGCAATTTCGGAAACGGCTCTAACGAATTTCATGAAATTTAGTATGCAGGGGTTTTCGGTGGCGACAAATCGATCTACCTAGGTTTCGTGATTCATGATAGACTGAATAATATGACTCTTCCTGACATCTATTGACGAGCAGTACTAGTATTATTTTAAACAACACAGCAACACTAAAGCTACTTGACAATAGATTGCATTGTCAAATCAAAACAATCAAAGCTTGGTCTTCCAGGTACTAAATATATAAAAGTGTTAGCAAAAACCTAATATAAATAAAAAAAAAACGAGTTGCACTCCGGGAGTGCCGGCAGAAGTGAAAACCTTTACACACGATTCGCGCTTAACACTCAAATATGTCACAAGACATATCTTTGACAATTTCAAGAAATAATGTTTGTTTATTTACTTTTTTGACGTAGTATATTTGACATCGCAATCTGTCATAGAATTAAAATTCCATATCCAACCTCCCTGTACTACTCATAATCGCGAATACTAAAAATAAAAATTATAATAGGCGTGGCATTACGGTTTCCGTCTAACGAATTTCCACGATTAGGACACGTGACCTGACGCGAGTTTATAATTTTTTACCCATACGAAAAAAAGCGCACAACGCCGCTAAAGAAGTTTTCACTTCAAAAATAATTGACGTTAGGTCTTGTTAGCAGCGATCGCTTCTTGCTATTTACCTATTCCACCATCAGCCCACCGCAGTGATGTGGTCACTTAGAATAGAATCACCATTGGCTTCCAAATTACTTCGAAACGAAACATCGCTGGAGATCATTCTCACACTTTAGAACCTTGATCACGCAGTTCGGTTTCAGAGAAACTTCCTCCCGCGAACTTTTGTCTTGTGGAATGAGCTCCCTGCCAAGGTTTTCCCTAAGGACTACAGTATAGGAGTTCTTCAAGAAAGAAGTTATGAGATTTTTGAAGGGTCGGCATCGCGCGAGTTATGCCCCAGGTGTTGCAAGCGTCCATAGGCTGCTGTGTCCGCTTACCATCAGGCGGACCGTAAGCTTGTTTGCCACCTTAGTGGTATAAAAAACAAAATATAAAAAAAACAACCGTTTTGCCAGCACGTTTGATGACACAATTAACGAATAAGTGTATAAAATAAAAAAAAAAGATATTAACACCAAGGATCCCAATGCTCTGGAGATGGTAAGAGGCGTCTCCTAGAATTGCGGCACTACCATGCATGAGATTTTTGTACGGGTGAACGCGCAGACTTAAGTCTTCTTAGGGTTGAATCGGACTAGGAAAACGAGTCAGAGACTCTGGACAGAGGGTCTCGATTTTAGACACGCAAGTTCTCCTCGGATCTCCTCCACAACTGAACGTGGAATGTTTGCTGGGCTAAGCGTCACCAGTACTGTCATCAGCAAAGCAATATATGTTGTCGACGGACAATGTGTCATTGGTACGCAGTAGTAGTGTAGGAGACAGCACAGAGCCTTTCAGGACACTAGCTATCAAAGCAACTACCGTCTACTACGGCTAGTATGCGTCTGCCGGACAAAAGGGGGTATTATTTTGTAAAATTTCATGTTTAAGCATTGTTTATCATTACTGTGTAGTATCATCTGAAAGGTTAATCAATAAAATAAGGTGACCCATTCGGTTGTTGTGTTCAGTGTCGACAGGAGCTATGTTGGGCATTCTATAATAATTAAAAACACAATTAATTAATTAATAACAAGTACAATTCGATTTTTACTGCTGGTTTGCATTTTGGTCCAAATAGGTTAAAGCACCAAAGTATTATCAAAACTGGCAGCATAGTGTCCTTCTTCTATTTTCCAGCCGCACTCAGTTTGTTCTGGAAGGTCCAGTCTCGGTAGGAAATTATGCATTTTCCCAAACTAAGACCGAAAAGCAAAACTATTTTGAAGTTCTGCCCTCATTGGATAAAGTTTGGCTATGACTGTTAACCGTGCGGAGACACCAAGTATTTTCATTGGTAAAATGTAGTAATTTTTGCAACTATGTGGATATTTTTATAAAATAAAACAATTCATAGAACAGACATCAAATTTAATAGATATAAGTTTCACCTATAATATACACGATGTAACATTCATATTGGTTAACATATTGTCTACACTCACGTACAGGCATACTTGTTTATGTACGTACATACAACACGGAGGAATTCAAATGACTAGATCTATTTAGGGTCGAACCACACTGGACGCAACGTCACCGTCAAAGATAGTCAAATGTCACTACGTCATTTATGCCTAGTTCAGTACACAATAATGTATTTGTAAAGCGTTTAACCGAACAAGGAGCTAGCTAGACAGGTTTTTCGATGACGTTCCGCCCTTTAAAGTTTGACTTTTAGAAAGTGAAAGCCGCCTAGAGAACATTTTTATGTATTTAACAACAATTCACATAAATAAGTACACTACTACTTTTAAAAACCTAAAAACCTGATTATATTATAAAACCGTTTTAAGTTTAAATAAAACGGCGAATTTTTGAAATATTACTTAACTGATTATGCAAACTGATATAAACTATGTTTGCACATAAATATATATAAATTGTATAGTTTCTTATAACAATAATTAATAACTATTTGATCAAAATATATTAAGTTCAAAAATTATGTTTTTAGATTTTTAAGCCAATATACTAGGAGGTACTCGGATAAAAAGGGCGGTGAGTTCAGCTAGCGTTTGTTTATTTGTATTTCACAGATTAGCAACTTAGTCAACACCATTTTAAGAAAATAGGAACTAAAAAAACCAATGGGTCAATTTGAGAGAAATTCAAATATTTAAATACTTCATCCAAAAAAAAAATAGCCCTAAATTGACTCCACTCCTAGAACAGAGGCAATACACTTATCACAAGTAGGACTAAAAAAAAACCATGTTTCATATATTTTCTAAGCAACAACGATTGTCTTAAGCACGCAATTACGTATCAGAACTTAACCATTAGTTTTTTGATCAAATTTAAAGGAGGGTGTTTTTTTAAAACCACAAATGCTTTCTGTTATAAATTATTGACAAAGTTAATTTCAATTAAGAAAAATACATTTGCTGTAGGTACTTATAACAATACTTAGGTAATTACATAACATCATATTCCAAATGTTATAATTATAATTTGAGCTGTGTTTTAATGGTGCATATTTAAAATTATTAAAATTAATTTATTACACAAGCTAATCATGTTAAAACAATCTGCATGGCGGCATACTTGACTAAAATGCCTCAAAATAACAATATGCCCATACTTACTGTAAATGTAAACATATCTAATCATATAAATATTACTTTCTCGCGTTCATTTCTTTACTTAACTGCCCACAAAGTGAGTAATGTTTTTTCAAGGCTGCTTTACTTATACTAAACAAACCAACTTAGCAAACTAAACGCATCTTAAAATTATACAAACATAAATAATCTGGCACAGCGAAACCGATACACATATAAAACTAACAGATCTACTCTTAGATTCAAAACTCTTGTTAAATCGCAATTGAAAAATTATCTTAAAAAATAACAACAATTATTACTTAAATAGAATAGATAAATAAATCTTCATGTATATATAGAATATATATAATATATATAAATATTTCCCAAAATGATTGTAGTAACTTTTATAATTAAACATTACCGAAAATATTGTTAGATTATAAAGACTAAATTAGTTATTCTACTATATACTTTTAAACACAAAACAAAAGACTTAAAAATGATTTTGTCACGTGCAAAGTGCTAAAAGAATTTACTTCGTTTTATATTAATATGATATAAAAAAAAACCAAAATGACTAAAATAAATAACTTGATGAAGAATATTTTAATATTTGCACTAAAGTTTAAATTAAAAGAAAACTAGTAATTCAAAAAGGTGCTAAAATAATGTGTGAACACAAAGATTGAGTCATGCACGAACAGGACTTTTAAAATTAAAATTAAAAGTTTTCGTTTAAAAACAGTAAAACTAAGAAATACACAAATGAAAAGACCAACTTAACGGTCCAATAAATAAATTATCAGATCTAATAAATTATATTTAAAGAAAACAAAAAAAGTGCGTAAAGGTTGAAACAGAAACAACTAAGGCCGCAGCAACTAGAGAGTAAGTAGACAATATAACTTAAATTAAACAAAAAATGCAAATAAATACAATAAAAGTTAATTACAACGAAATTTATAATTATAAGAATGGTAACACTTCGTAAAAATTATTTTTTTAAGAAAAACAGTAAGAAAAACATTACAATAAACACAGAAAACGTAGCCAGGCAACATTGACTTCTTAATGCTAACAGAGAAAAACATTACTGATACTGTAGGAATATTTAAGAAAAATGCAAACAAAATTAAAATTGTGCCAACAGTAATTAAAAAAATTGTATGTATAGAAGAAAACCAAATCCGCATAACACAATTTCGAAGACTGTTAAAATGGTAACAGAGCCGTCACTAATAACATTTAAGACAAAAAATCAATACCTACCTACTTGCAATACCTAGACGGCTTTACTCGAAAAGGGAATTGATTATTAAGGTTTCTAAAGTCCCATGGCAGCTACGAATCTCGATTCATCATTATCTTTCATCATCATTAGAAATTAAATTTAGGCAGAAATAAGTATGAAGCGCTTTTATAATTTCGCAAGTCACGTTTGGTCACTATTTAATAGGGAAAAAAAAATTATGTAAATACATAGAGTATTTTGATTTCCAGTTTGCGACACCTTTATAAAGCGGACGTCCCTAGAAGATTCAGTTTAATTTCGTACGTTATCGTGATGCAAGCAAAGAGATAAATATGCAAGCAGTGATTCTGTCAATAAACATAAATTCAGTTATGCCCAAGCAATGTAAAAAAAAGCATACCTCATAATTTTCCATTTCTTTTACTTTACCGCAAATGAGATAAGTTAAAACTAGTGAACCGAATATGTGATTTTGTTTGGATATAGATAAATGTAGTGCATAATGAAATGACAAAATATAAAGTCTTATTTTATTATGATACAAAGTTACGATAAATAACATATCATAGCTCAAAAAAAACTTAACTCCCTACAGTAAATTCTTTACTCCAAACCTATTCCCTACTCACAACCCGCCGCTTATGTCGCCACGCTAAACATTCATCATAAGAAACTTCTTATCACTCAGAAACACCTCGCTTTATAACATCAAATGCACCTCTACAAAATTTACAAAGCAGATTCCAAATACGTTAATACTGCAAAATGCATTTAAAAAAACCGGAAGTGCAAGTCCGGATCGCGCACGAAGGGTTCCGTACCATTATCTATAAAAACGGCAAAAAATCACGTTTTTTGTATAGGAGGATATTAAATATATATTTTATTCTGTTTTTTAGTATTTTTTTTATAGCGGCAACACAAATACATCATTTGTGAAAATTTCAACTGTCTATCAAGGTTTATGAGATGAACAGACGGACGTCCCGTTTTACCCTTTGGGTACGGAACCCTAAAAACCTTTTTAACCCCGACTCGTCAGACAACAATGAGTTTTTTCATCGTCGTCACACCGCTTTACCTGTGCAATTTTTGCAGCTATAATTTTGTTCATTATATATATATATACCTACTACAATGTACCAGCTTCAATTATGAATATAATATACCCTGTATAGTGTAATAGTATTTATTACCATTCCCTTAATCGTGCAGATAAGAAAGCCTGTACTATAACAATCCTCATTTTGACATGAATGGCTATTACAATACGGTGTTGTAAGATATAGATCATATGGTTTTTGTAGTGTATATTGGAGCTAAGTGTTCAGCACTACTACCGACCGCAACGTATCACTACTGCGGACCGCAACGTATTATAATGTTGTGCAAAATTGGTATATATCTATGCGGTACTGATCTAATTTTATGCCGTGATATTGGCCATGACGGTTTTTTTATATTTATTAAGCGTATATTGAAGGCGTCATGCAAAATGAGAGAGCTGCGGTTTTGGGACTTCTGTTTTTATAATATATGTTTTTATCAAGCTAGGTTAGCCTACCTTATCTTATTAACGAGTTTCGTTACATATTGTAATATTCTTCTATACCAAAAAGTTAAAAAAGAAATATATTTGTGACCCATTTTGAATTTATTTTTACATTTAGATTAACAGTGTAAATGTGGTAGCAAACTAAACTTTCATAAAAACTCTAATAAAATTATGCCACAAATGTAAAAAAACTGTGAAGCGTAAAAAGTAGGTAACTTCTTAAACTGTAGTAAGAGAACTAAGCAACCTTAACTAAGCACAGCTGTACTAAAATAAAACACTAAATATGCCATTGCAGTATCACAAGAACACTTTACAAACATTTTAAGTCTATGCAACGTTTGCCAAGTTTGACTAGTTTCATTATAAAGATAAGCAAATATTTTATAGATATATCTTTATTGAATTATGACCTTACTCGCAATAGGCTACAAAAAAAACACGGCCTGTATATCTTTTAATTAGTTTACATTTCATTGTACTGTTTCCATTTTTGCTGATGGGAAATAAGCATATGCTGAGGTTTATTTTTCAACAGCCGAACAATGTTTGTGGTACAAGCAATCAGTTTATTTTCAACACCACCAATTTGTAGCTGCATTGGGACCTCACTACCACTACTACTTCTATCCTACACGCTAGTAGTAATATCCAATACATTTATTTGACCTAAACCTATTACACGCAATCAAGACATGACCTATCTATTGGATCTATCTATTCAACGACGTATGCCATTAGTATTGCTTACACATTCATAAGCATTAGCTTACTTTTACACAAGTCTAAACAAAGCTTTAATACTGCCTAAGAAAATAAAAAGCTAACAACTGTAAACAAAAACGACGATTCAGTAGACTTTTTTATATAGTCCTCAAAAACAGTGATAAAATTGTTTTTACTGTAGCTCCATAAATATTGAATTGTATATTGATCCTTTTTTGTCTTTCATACATCTGAGAGACAAAGATCTGACACCGGTATTTACGGCAGCCTAAAATTTGTCAGTCTAGTCATGGAAACATATGACAAAATATAACCAATTAAGACAAGAATAGCTGAAAAAATTCATGTAAAAAGAAAAATATAGAGAAAATATTTGATTTATTTTATATATACAAAAACATTATTCGGTAAAAAACCACTAGAAGAACTTAATAAGTATATAGAAATATTAAATATAAGATCAAAATTTATACCATGCTACCGTAAACGTTTGCATATATTAATAAAGTAAAACATCTCAAAAAAAATACTTAAACGCCAAGTGAATGCTACAGGAACGATTTAGAGAGCAACGCACTAATCTTACATAATAGCAAGGCAAAGACATTCGTAATCCGAACTTATTACCTAACCCTTTGAAAAACATGCACTTAAAACATAACATCAGACAAAACCTATCAGCGAAATCCAACTTATCGCACAGAACAAAATTACATAGATAAAAAAAAAAGTAAATGGCAATTTTTGTCGCTGGCATGTTTTTTTTTTTTTTTGTTAGTTCCTTAATGACAAAAATGAAAATATGATCGGGCTTCCATATATAAATTTAACAAAATGGAAAAATAATCTAATACCCACTTAAAAACAAAACCACTTATATAAATCCCGACACATACGTTCAAATAAATATATTTCATTGTTTAACAAAAAACTTCTACTCCTAAACACATATACATGGCCACACTTATTATACGTCACTTAACTACCTAGACCTACCAATAAGATTAAAAAACTTTAAATATATAATTATATAGAATAAAAGTCGTAGAGTAATAGTAAGAACTCCCTGTTTCATGTTTTTTTTTTCGTTTTATTTTTAAAACCATGACGAGATTACATCTCATTATCTAAGTAACTTAAATTTTTTTTATACATGCCATTAAGTCCGTCACACACAGAGCTATAATATATATTAATATACCTAAATATATCCATACAAAACTGAAATATATGTATAGCTGATCATCAAGATAACAAAATAAGTCTTAATATTACATTATAATATATTTTATAGCTCCGTGTGTTATGGACTTTAGCATTAAATTTTTCCTGAAAGATTCCATGTAATAAATAAGAAATAGTTTATATTAAACAAGTGCATAATAAATATTAGAAGATAATCTAATAAAATTTTGAAAAAATACATATCAAGTTATCTTCTAAGTATAATTTACAACAAAGTTAAAAATATGTAGTATATTTTGTGAATTATTCGTTAGAAATGCAGAAAACAAATATTATTAATATATTAATTTTGTGATTATATCAGAATCAAATCACAATACATTTAGTTATTATTAAATACGTCTTAATTTCTGCGAAACTAAATTTCATGTCTAACATGAAAATCAACAATGCTTTTACAACTACTAATAACTATTTATTTGATATTTGGCATCTATGTAAGTAGTACTATTCGTCTATTCGTTATGGTTCAAAGAGCTCATATCTCTGATTATGTTACTATTTGTGAGCATTCATAAGTTATCCTTAATAAATTCTATATTACAAAAAAGACTGTTTCATACTGCAAAGTTTTTCAATATAAATATTATAATATTAAATTATATTGCATAAAGTTTCCAGGGAAATAAACACTCGCTGCGTTGAAAAACTCAGTCTACTGAGGTTTCGTACTGTCTATGAGCTCTATTCTAAAAAATGTCAGTGCTACCTTGGTTAACCCGAGTTGGTTTCCGAAACCGTTTCGACTAAGTTACTAGTTATTTCAACGCGCCTCTGAAAATAATTTATACCATAGAAGTTGTTATATAGATCATGTTGATATAGACACCTGGTGTTTTTTTTAATATTTTAATTAAAAATCTATACAATATGAAACGGGTCCAACAAGAAATGTATCAGTGTACAGAGTTTTTGCATGTTTTCCTGTATATTAAATGTTTATATTATTGCAATAAATTATCTACGCATTATTGAAATTCAATTTAAACGCGATAAACTTTCACGCTCTCTATTTAAGGTTTCTAAACATTTGACAAGCATCAGAAAAACATTAAACATCCTATATGTACACTTGTTCAAAAAAACAAAACGGATGTACGACAAATGCAGAAATAACAAACCATTGAAAAGCAATTGTGTTTCACATTTATGGCAGTGATAGCTGTATGCTATTTAAAACGAAATTTTATTCAATAACGGTCTTTCTATGTACATACATGCTTTTACAATCAGTCACGAAGCACACATATTATACAAGGCCACTTGCCGATCTTATATGTTATTCATTTATTGCTACTCGAATATTATTCGGACTTTAAAGAATATACGTTAATTTACACACATAATTTGTGCAGATGAGACGCGTTCTTTTAGAATTAGGCGATAAGTAGAAGAAACAATGTCTAATCAGCGCTCTCGTCCCAAACCATCTTTTGTTTTAAAAGTAAGATTAAAATAAATCCTTTTTTTTGTTCTGACATTGTTAATCTCAAAAAATGCCCAATTTTACGAACAGTTCAAAATCATATACGTGAGCCTAAATATGTATTGACGGCCATCGAAGGCGTCTAGACAGAGCACTGGTGAAGTGTGGTGCGCGGCTGTCCGACAAGGCATACGTCGCAAGGAATGTCTACATTATCGGCATATCGTCCACATCTAACGCGATGACTTTTAGGTGGAAATAAAATTGCGAGTTCAAGTGTCTATTAACAAAGCATATAAGAACACAAAGCATATAAAAACACTAATTTTGTAATCAATATGATATAAAATGCTGTTTGTTTACGGATGATGCAGTGTAGGGAATGTTTGTTTGAAATGAGTTAGCCGATGACGAGTCGCTATCGGCGCGTTTTTTTTTTAATTTATTGGCACACAAATTAAAACATATTTTATTCCCATACATGCTATATAGTTTACAAGTAACAGAAGTTTGAATATTACGTAAGCAACAGTTCTCATAGGTATTGACCACATTCACCGTACAATCTTATTGTCGCCACATTGTACGTGAGTAGCTACGGTGTGCTCTGTGCTTAGTACTAGTTACGGACTTCGGCTACCATAATACGAAAAAGACCATCGGCAAACTCATTTTAAACGATTAGTAATCAAACAGTTCCGTAACCACGAAAACGTTCTCTTTTGCATCAGATTGAGACAAACTACACAAAACTTTTTTTCTTGTGTATGTATATAACAATTGAAGATGGGTTGGACATGGCCGCTTCATAACTCATTCAAAATCATACGTAATTGTTAATGACTAAGCAAATAAAAATGGAATGTTAGTCTACAACCTAATGTTATTAATGTCTGTTAATTCCAAAAAAATATTAAGTTAAAGCTTGAAAAAATTTGCTTTTTTTTTTTTTGCTCGTAAATATATATGAATATATATTCATAGTTAGGAATATATATTCCGTATTTAATAAAAGACATACGGACAGGCTAAGTGGTGCATATTTATTTAGATTTTACACTTAACACGGTAAAAAGTGCTACTTTAAATTCATCCAGTAATGTTTTAATGTTTATTAAGTAACAAGTATATTTTTGCAAAAGTGCCGGAATTTCTAGTAAAAACATATTAAAAAATGCCAAGACTGTCCTTGCAGACAGTCTATACTCAGGTCTATACATAAAATTGCATTATTATAATATTTATCAAGGACTGTTTTGTCATGTTCTTTTCTCAACTTTTAAAACCCGATATAATTTAAAAGGGCTATAATATAAATTTTATGTCGGTTTAAGGTTTGATTCTCGGCAAAAAGCATAAGTACCAGAAAGCAAACTTTATCATTCATGAAGAAAACGTTTTGGATTTTGCCAAGAATTCTATCATTGCAGTCACCTTGTTGTTACACAACGTCCACAAAGTTTCCATAAGGCATTAAAATGGGTGCATTATTCAGAAACACGAGCTAGTAGTCATAAATTTTTCAAGCTTTAACCTCGAAAAGTGTAGTACCATAAAAATGTGCGTAATGCGATTGTTTTGATTTTCGATTACACATAAGAAATTAAACGACTTATATTAATGATACACTAAAAGCGGTTTTTTTTTTATTATATAGAAATTGGTGTTGTAATATTTAATAATTAACTAATTTAATTACTATTATTTATAACCATTATCTCAGAAACATTACAATTTGTGCAGAATATTCATTACTACCAGCTGAGAATTTTTTACGTGAGCATAGTAAACAAGTGACTTGTAAAAAAAGTTTTGAGAAACATCTGTATACATTATCAGAGAAACATGTAGAAACAATAGAAGTATATCTACTTCGTCTTATGTATATAATGTTTTCTAGGGATTTCGGAGCACTGTTAATTTATCTGTAACTACCTACTATATAAGAAACATTGAAAATAGTTGCCTTTATATGTAACCACTATATCAGAAACATTGGAAGTATTGAAGACTATTTGTAAATACTATCCGATAAACATCGGTAATATCGCCTAGATATACTATATAAACACTGTGTAAGGAACAATATAAGTACTGAAGATTATCTGAAACCATTAATTGATAAGCATTGAAGACGTACTTGTATCATGTAACTTGTATCATGTAACTACTACGCGAGAAAAATTATAAGTACTGAAGACTGTGGTTCATATCTCAAATATAATTGGAAGTAATTATTGTTGTATGTAATCTGTAACACTATGTATGTGGGAGACATTAAAAGTACTAAAGCTACTTGAAACAATTCACTGTGTGAGTGACATACACTTGAAAAGTACTTGTATCATGTAACCACTGCACGAGAAACATTATAAGTACTGAAGACTATTTGTGGTTAACATCTCAAAAAAATTAGAAGTACCTAATTATTGTATTATATCTAACTACTTAGTCAGACACACTGAAATTGCTACAGTTATCAGTAACACCATATATGTAGGAGACATTGAAAGTACTTAGATTACTTGTAACACTATGCAAGAGACATTGGAAGTAACACAATGCAAGAAACTTAAAAACATGCCTTAAGATCTACAAAAACATTATCAACAATGCAATAAAATGCTCAAAATTCAAAAAAAAAATTAACTTGTGCTTTATATACGAGAAAAAATAGAGATAAATAGAGATATTAGACAGCTTGTCAGAAAGACACAAGAAACACCTTATTCACTAAAGATCTTTATCATTTAAATTAATGATGTGACTAGTATACCGTTTTAAGCGTCTTAATTCTATACTAAAACTAAAACGCTTATATTAAGTGCAATTCACACGTCAACTGTACATAGAAGACACTTGTAACTACAGTAACTACAGTATAAGAAGTAACACAATTATATCACCAAATAACAAGTGTTTAGCACGAAACGGAGTGAAAACTGTCACAGATCTAATATATACATTCAGTCAGTTATATAAGCAACCTCATCAGACTTTATATGCGATTATATACGATATGATATTACAGTAAGGTTCAAAATGGCATACTTCTAAATTTACGTTTAGATAGTTTGTTATGGAAACAAAGCCTCTTCTATTCACTTCCATTGACGATAAAAATTAAATTAAATCAGTGTGTAGAAAAAAACTAAAGAATTTCGCATCTCTCCCGCGTTCATCTCCTTATGCGATAATATCACAGACTCCTAAAAAAAATAACAATCGAATGACAGAGATTCACCTAACTATCGAGAACTTACTAAAGTAGAGGGACTCGACTCGGCCGCGGCGACGGCAACGATTTGTTTTTTGCTCCATCGCTGGGCTTCAACGGCCGATGTTCTCGCTTGCTGCTTACGAACGAGCGATGAAACATCGGACAAAAGAGGATACGCACTCGTTTTAAACATATGTTTAACCTTCAGGTGCGCCGCCACACAATCTTTCCAGTTCTAATAGTTCCTGGAAATATTTAAAAGACCTTAATTAATATTTTTTATCACACTTACTCGTTAACAGCTTTAATACGTGCAGACAAAGCGGGTGCTAAGACCTTAATACTCCTATGGGCTTTTTTATTCCTCAATGCTAAGCGGGGGTTCATAGAACCCATAGACAGTAAAAACCCTATTTAATTAAAGTTTCAAAGGTATTTTTCCACCTCATATTTTTAATTGTTTACTCGCAAATGTGATGAAAAACATTGTGTAACACGGGTGGTACAGAAATTACAAACTCGAGTCATTAAAGCCTTAGGCTTCTAAATAGCCGCTCGTTAGTAATTTTCTTATTGTGTCAATGTGGCACAATGTACTAATTAAATAATGCTAAGTCGGATATGTAGTCTTAATGGAAATAGCAACCAAACAGGCAAGGTCAGAAAAGCTTGTTGCAAGTTCTGCAATGTTTTCAAGGATGCTGAATTTATCAATTATAAATATTTAATTCATTTTATAAACTCAAGATGGCGGATCCATTTTTTTAGCAAAAATGTTATGTTTTAGAGGCTGCTGAAAAATTCAATATGGGGCCATTTTCAATCATATATCATATATTAAGACAAACTAATAGAAGTTACTTGTGCGGTAATTGCTGCCAGACAGTTTTTTTTCTATGCATTTGAAGGCGATGATGATTACGGGGAAAATGACGACAATATTGAGATTGGAAGAGAGTAGATAACGATTGAGATAGCGTGTGTATTAACCTGGTCGCGATGTCGTTGCAGCATTGCCTGGAGCTTCTCGTGAGTTCGCGCGAGCGCCTCACGCCGCTTCGCGTACGCCTGCTCTAGTCGCGAGCACTCCGCCACGCCGCGCTCTACCGACTATCACACACAACGAGGAAAATAATGAAGAACTTTCATTGAGTTAGGATTTTGTATGTTTTTTTTTTTAGATTTCCTGAAGCAAGAGAGGCGTAATGAGCGTAATGAGTCCTTTATTCTGATACATCGCTAGGGAAAATTTAAACACCACAGTTCGTCTTAATCTATTTCTCATTAAGTTGTTACTACTACTTATATTGTATTTTATTATTAAAAGCAAAGCCGATGAAAAAAGATCGAAGCGGTTAAAATATTTTTGGATGATTCATCCGTACTATTAATACCAGACATACTAGAAAAAGACTGCAGTGCGTGACGGGGCTGAAAAGTAGGTAGCGGGATGGAAGAAAGCTGTGAGTTGTCCGTTTATCTTTACCTTATCATCATACTCTTTCTTTCTTACCTAAGCTATTGTTAGTGCCAAATTTCAGCTCATATCCACAAGAAGGGGCTTTATGAATATTAAGCAATATCTTATTACATAAAACTTCTAACACAATATAGCTTTCCAATAACAGTGCACCTGTCATGTCTCTATACCTGAGCGTAAATCTCCCTCTTTATCCTGAGGACCTCATCTTTGTCTCTGTTGGTCTTCTTAGCTAGAGACTTCACGTCTTCTTTGCGAACATTCGCTAATCTGTTCAAAATCTCCTTCTTTTCAACCTCCAAAAGATCCTGGAGACAGAGCAGATTGTAAGTAAAATATGCAAATTTTCTTTTCTAGCGTTGAGGAGTTTAATATTTTATATATTTTTTTATAAATAGAATATGTAGGTTTAAGGTTTTAAGACACGAAAACTTAAAGACCATAGTTAACGAAGCTGGCTTAGTGCAGATAGGCGAACGATATCAAGCTAGTGGCAACTCAACTTTTAGAATATTCAAGCCATCCAATAAACCTCCGGCTTAGCTTAACAGCAGCTGTTAAATGACAACAAAGTCAAGGCCGACTGTTTTACGCGCGTTTCAAAATACAGAACTCAGAAAAATGGCTCCTTGGCGGTCGTTCCAATGACTGACCATGCCCAACGTTGCTTAGCTTCGTATATCGTTTCAGATAAACAAATCTTTCTGACTCACAAGTTATTAACTGACCATTGGGCATCTACGAATCTCTATATCTGATAAAAGGGGCTAATGTATAACTAACAGTGAGCGACTTCATCTGATGTTGGTGGTCATCGCGCATTAGCTTCTCGAGCGCCGTATAGATGGTGTGGTGATACCGCAGCCTCAACTTTCGCTCCTCCGCCGCAACCTCGTTCATTGCATCTTCTGCACAGCTCGAACTCGCCTCGTTGCTTCTGTAAATACTATTACAGTATTTAAATTGAAATCTGCCGTACAATAAACTGTTCCGGTGATCCAAAATTAAACTTTAGTCGCCAAATTAAAATACTGTAAACAACGCTCGTGACCTGGGCGGGGCAAAGCTGTGGAATTAGAGAGTGCTCTTAAAAGCACGGGTGAAACTTAAAACTTGAATTTCAAATTGTTGGTACGAAATTTTTGTTATTGATTCCATCGGCTCACCTTGGACACATCATACAAAAATTGCGTAATAATTTACTACTAACACAACAAAAACAAAAATCGTATGTGTGTATACGACCCACAACACCACAAATACAAGCTTGTGTGAGAGTTCTATACAAGCGGTAACAGAGGGGAGGTGATGTCGACACTAGACAGCGGCGGACAGTGGATGAGTGGATGCAGTCCATGAAGTGCTATTACCTACTAACAATGTATCTCAGGGGCAAAGGCCACTTTGAAGGAGTCTTGGAGCCATAGTCCACCACGATGGCCAAATACAGGTTAGCGGACGTTGTCGAGTTAGTGCTGCTGTCATATCACAAACAGACCCGATTAACCCACCGAAGAGCTCAGAAAAATGTGCCACTAAGCGGTCACCCATCCAGGTACAGACCAGGCCCGACGTTGCTTAACTTTGCATATCGTTTCAGACAGTCAAGTGTCATTGGGTCTCGACCACCAATACTGTGCCATTGATGAAATGTGAACATGACCAGTTTTGTGAGTGACCGCTACCAAGTGACCCTGGCATGCTGCCTTACTACTTACTACACGGTAAGTAAATACGATCCTTGAGTAGGTATATTATTACATGTTTTTAGAGGATAGCCTCTTGACTAACTGCTTGCTGCTCACGTAAAACATCGAAACTGGCTTCTTGTCTTTTTCGTGTTTCCGCCTCAGGTTGTCCAGCTTGCGCGCCAGCTCGGCACGCTTCTCGCGGACAACTTTTGCTGTCAGGAATGTCTCGAGAGATTCTGCGACTAGCTCTTCTGAACCACCATTCGTTTTTTTGTCGGAATCTAGAAATAAAAATACTTAAATTAATAAATTTTTAAATAATTTATTCTCGAGTAAAGGCTCAGCTTACTCTTTTGATGACAGTGCGTTTTTTACACAACCTTGACAGACAGCCTATTAGGTATTTTCTGTGTGTGACCAGTTTTAAAGTATGAGGATGAACTACCTGTCGAATACATAAATCTAACATACCTTGATCGTTGGTAGAGTTAGGATACGCTGTAGATGAGGCTAACATCTCGTTGTCTATGAGTTTCTTTGTTTCAGCCTTTAAGTCCGGTTTATTCGGGCTGCCATCTAATGTACTCTCCTGTTTAACCTGGAAATATAAATTGCTTCATACTTGGCAGTAATATTCAATGTGAGTGTTGACAAATCTGTGTTTCCTGAGCAGAGTAGTCATTCAGTTATTTTAAGCGCTGACACTTTAGACCCCACTAACTTTAGAACTATATCCATACTACCAATACTTAGTAAATTATTTGAAAAACTATGTTTTAGCAACTATTGCATATTTTACTGTAACAATTTAGAATTTACATAGGGTCTCTCAACAACTGATGCTGTTGTTGAGGTTTTTGAAAAAAATAGAACCCTGGGTCTATTCACATGCTTTTTAGACTTGTTCAAGGCGCCTGACACGTTATTTTAATTAGGTGATCACAAAATTATGGCATCAAGGGTGCTCTCAGCCTTCTAAATTCCTATTTGAGCAACAGAGTTCAGATGGTTTAGTGGAGGTCAATGATAAGAGATCGTCTGGGTCCATGGTTAACACGAGTGTGCCACAGGGGTCGGTTTTAGGGCCTTCCCTGTTTCGAATTTAGATTAAATTACCATACTTTGGACAAGATAAGCATAAGACTGTATTGTTTGCTGATGATACATCTTTACGATTCAAACTCAATCAACATCAAACAGTTTTTGAGTATGTAAACAATGCCATCTTTAAAGTAGTGGAATGATTTTCAATTAGTAAAACTTCAATGAGAAAAAAAAAAAAATGTAATTTGTTACTTTTACATTCATTTACCAAATGACAGACAGGTGGACACAAAAATAGTAATAAAACACAATGCAACTTGTTTTTTGAGGTATCACTTAATATACTAAACCTCAATGGGACCTCACATTACTAATCTAGCCAAATAATTTCCTATCATATCATCAGTATTTTATAATCACCGGCAGCGAACTGTGCCTTCTCTGGAACTCGACAGCAGCATCCATGCCGGCACGCATGACGGCCATGGTGGCTACCTCCGTCGGCTCGTCCGTGTCTTCAGTGAGGACGGCCAGCTGGTGCGCACGTTTATCCAGCTCGCTTTGATACTTTATTGGGTTGGCCAGCGCTTCAGCTAACTCAGATAACCGATCCGGTACGTAATCCTGAAATATATCAACATTTAATGTTATATTTAGAGATATTACTATGCAGGCATTAGAAGTTTTGTACTTCCAACACTATGGTAATTATCTTAAATTAGGTCACAGATCCATAAATTTTAGATATCTTTGGATGAGGCCTATGTACAGTAGTGGACTTCTAGTAGCCGATATGACGATTGTCAGACGTAGCCTAGTAGCCTCCTACTAGGTGAACACACAACCTGTGTGCCTGGTGATTTTGTGAGTTCCTAACTCTATGAATGAAAATGAAGCAGCGCCTCTAGCGGGAGCGTTTTAAAAATATATTTTCTCAAAGCACTTTTATCAAATGTGCGAACGCGATAGTTGAGTTAGGTATTTACAAGAACGCACACTAGGCACACAGCTTCCAGCCGCAGGAACCCAGTCGACATTGTTATGTACCTTAACAACGACGAGTATAAACAAGCTAGCGGGCAGTGGCAGTCCCAGCTCGGTACGCAGGTTGACATGTCGGTACCCGGGACACAGGCCGACCACGGGCAGCACGCGGTGACCCAAAAGTCGATTGCCCTCTTCGTACGCCGCTATCCTTATCATAGCCAACTCAGGCAACACCACCTACAAAATTATAAAAACTCTAGTGACCCGACAAACATTATTTCGCTTTAGTCCCTCTTTCTTACATAATATTTTTTATTGTATTTTGTTTATTGTTTGTATAGATTGAGTAGGCTGAGTAATATTTTCTTAGAGTTTTTTTTTTTATTAAGACAAAAGAAGTCTTAAAGATATAGGTTATTATTGTTTTAGTCTAAATATTATCAGTATTTCTGATTTGTTGTCCATATACTAAAGGTCGTTGAGTTTATTTGTGTTTGATTTCGCAAGATAAAATCGTAAAAAATGTCGATAATATTAAAAGACGACGATGAACTTAGTGGGTACCAAGTAGTTGGTATGCCCAAAGACGGGTCTTGTTTCTTTCATTCAACATCTTTCTTGGTGTATGGTAGAACTGACTCAACTTGCAGTATCAGACCTGCTATAGTTGCATACGTTGCTGAATGTGTCAAATAAGAAAATCTAATAGAATAAATCAATATGCCCACGTTTCTACAAAAAGAAGTGAAATCCCACCAAAAACATTCTGTAAAAAACTAACCAAGTCTCGATGGAGCTGCTTGTTTATCTCTAAAAAGTAATGAAATCTAGACAAACTCGTGCCAAGTCAAGGTTCCTTACTGCGATTTCTGTATTATAGTTAATGTTGTGGCCGTTGAAGGGTACAAAACCAGGTGCTTCATGACACCATTGCACCAATCTGTCGCCAGAACCGCTACCCATTGACGATGGAAAAATGCCACTTGGAAAACGTTGATTCAATAACCAGTCAATTGTAGGCTTGATAAAGCTGCGTATTTCAATAATACGGCGAGCCTGAAACAAACAGTATAAAAAAATATTTCCAGTACAGACGGACTTACCCTTGTGCACCCTTCAACGGCCAAGACACACAAAATTAACTATAATAATAAAGAAATCGCAGTAAGGAACCTTAGACTTGGCACGACTCAAGCAGCTCCATCGAGACTTGGCTAGTTTTTTACAGAATGTTTTTGGTGGGATTAAAAAACTTACAGAATTCACAAGAGATTTTTTTAGCATAATTGCCATATATTTTTAACCCCCTACTAAAACAGAGGGGTGTAATAAGTTTAATTTCTAGTCTAGAAAGTTTTCTAGTCTTCATCAAACGGATGAAAAGATTTTGATATAGTTTTTTTTTTTGTTTTGTTTGAAAGTAACTATAATTCAACTAAATCTGAGCAGCCGTTTAAACATCATCAAGTCTTTTCTAGTTGATGAAGGAATATGAACAACTTTACCAGGTCCAATCAACTCGAAATTTGGTATACTGTTACTTCAGTGCTGTTGCAAGAACATAGTCACCTTGACCTGATGTTCCAACATCACCAGGAATCTGCAGGATACCAAGCTCCTCACCAACTCACAGCAGAGTAGTTAAGTAGCAGTAAGTAAGGGAGTTATCATGTTTGGTCTGATTGGAATTGTTTCAATAAATAGGTTATACATAGATGTGACCAGAGTCCGATGAACGGAGCAGAAAAGAGAAATGAGAATAAATTGGTGAGGGAATCTAGGCTACTTTAACTCGTCAATCGATATGATTTTTTTGGTTACAAATAGTTATCTAGGTAAAAAGTTCGTAATTTTAATCAAATTACAAACTTTAAGAATGTTCTTTAATTGAATACTTATAAACATACTTCTTTAATTTAAAAAAAAGATATTTAAATGCATTGTTTTTTGTATGACACCGATTCTTTAAAATGAACATTTACAATACAGTATAGTACAACAAACTCTTCTGACCTGGTGGACACAAATCAAAACTACAGTCACCATAATGAAATGGTTTGAACTTACGACACTATCGACCAAAGACCAAAGGTCAAAGATGAATATATATTTAATCTGTGGCGGTGTAACTGTTCTGGGCGTTGATTGGTTGATGCTTGGCGCATGCGCAGTAAGCAATGAATTTCGTGTTACATAAATTGAAGCACCATAGTATTTCATGCCTCAAAACAGTTAAAAAGACCAACAAACGCGCACGTAACCTAGAAAACCCAACAACAACATACCTTTTTAAAAACAAACGGTTCATCTCCATAAACAGGATTGATGCCATTATTAGGAGCGGTCCTTGTGCGGAACTTCTTTCTTACAGTATCTGCGGGTAGACCGAACATGTCCACTTCGACGTACGTGTTGCACCGCTTGTCTGTCAGCAGTTGTCCGGACAGCACCGTAACAGACAGCGACCCGGCGATAATACCGTCTACTGTGCTCTCTGCAAACGGATCTAAGCGACGGTCCTATCGAGAAAGGTACAATCTATTTAAAGCTAGTGAAAAGAATTATACGTCTGCGTCTAAGAGTTCCGATTTTTGTTTTTTTTTTTTTTATAAAAACAAAAAAGGTTAAAGGCCTTTCTGGAAATAACATAGGACTTCTTCTTCACCAAATTTTGAAAACATTTTAGCTACCTTCGCGGTGGTACCATTTATATTCCTTCACTTCACATGATTTTCAGTTCCTATTATAATTTATGTTCTACTACTTATTTTATAGCTATAGAATTAAAGATATAAAGATGATATAAATAAAGACAAATATATAGATTGGATTTTTGTGCATTTTTTGGTCATTTACTAGCTGGATTACGGCAAAATAAAAGCTCATACCTTCCTTCTCATAAACTCAGGCTTGAGCAGGTATCCGCAGCGCCGATTGTACTCGAAGGTTCCTAAATTCAACTGCATGGCTAAGTCCAGAGTCTGGTAGTTGAGCGCCACCAGTTGACACCCCGCGTTCCAGAACACCTATAATATTGTATACATGCATATTTACTAACACACATCCATATTAATATTTTAAATGCGAAAAAGTGTTGGTTTGTTTCCTACTTCACGTTGCTTCAAATTGAGCTGAATTGGCACTGAGATAGTTGAACAAACGGAAAAGGACATAGGCCACTTTTTATCTTAGAAAATTTAAGTTCCCGTAAGTTATTTAAGGAATAACTATAACCGAATTATACGTGGACGAGCTATAGCTAACTTTCTTGCTATAATCAAAATACACTGGACAGCAAATAAATCAAGCCACCCGCTACCTTGGAACTCTGATTCGATCTTCTCAAAAAGTATGCAACTTATACTTACAGAAAGTACATTTCATGTGGATTGAAATTATTGAACTTATTGGATTTAATCAATTTATTGAGTGTTTATTGAGCATTTTTCAATGAAGAGTCGTTTTCCAGTCGTGTTAATCGTTAGTAACCACAAAATGTAAAAAAAAAATTAAAACCAGAAAAAAAGTGAAAAAAATTAAAAAAGTTTTTGATCAGTATTGTGTATTCCCCCTCCCCTCGCTCAGATAACTGCCAGCATCCTGGTAATCATCGACCTCAAGAGCCTGATGCTAAAATCTTGAGGATTTGCATTCCACTCCTCTCCAATTACGATTCGCAGTTCGTGAAGGCTTGTTGGAGCAGGTAACCGGGCTTCAGCTCATCACATAAGTGTTCTATCGGATTCAAGTCCGGGCTTCGAGCTGGCCAGTCCATCGTGCGAATGCCGACGTCGCGTAGGTACTGGTTCACCACATGTGCAACATGAGGTCGTGCATTATCATGCATCAACTGCATATCCTGCCCGAAAAATCCTGCGTAAGGTACCACATGACCTGCGAGGATTTCAGTAATGTAGCGATGAGAAGTTAATCCACGTGTACGGCCCGTCGGTTCGATGAAAACTAACGCTGTATGTGCTGTTAACGAGACGCCGCCCCAGACCATAACAGATCCCCTTCCATAAGCAACAGTTTCCTCGATGCAACACTGAGAATAACGTTCTCCAGGGCGACGATATACTCTCTGACGTCGTTCACTTCCATGTAGACTCACCCTGGTCTCATCAGTGAAGAGTACATTGCTCCACTGCTCTAACGTCAAATCCCTATGCTCTCGCGCAAATTCAAGTCGTGCTCCACGGTGGGCTACCGTTTATTTTGGGCCTGTTGCAGCTCTTTTTGGAGTCAGGTTTCCTTGTGACGGTATTCCAGTACTTATGACCACTTGGCGTTCGTCACGCAGACATCGTTGGACTTGAACTACATTAAGGCGGCGATTTCGCAAAACAGTAAGTTGGATATAACGGATCATCAGCTGCTGATGTAGCCCTAGGTCTGCCCGTACCTGGTCGGCGATCAAATGCTCCAGTCTCTAGGTATCGGCGGTAAACCCGTTGTACCGAAGATATGCTGATTCGAAGTCTCCAAGCGACCTCACGTTACGAAACGCCTGCTTGAAGTAGTGTTACAGCTTGAACCGCTTCCCGAGGTGTCATATCCATTATTGACCGAAGAAAGAAGCACAAATACACGCGTAGGATGCAAATGATGGACGGCAACTAAAGAAATCATAACAAAATATCCGACTACTCTCATTGTAAAAAAAGAACGCTAATCGCAAACTCTAGTCAAAACAGAGAAAATCGTTGGTATTGTGGCTTGCATACAATGTGAATTGACAGTACTTGATAATAATTTTGTGGTCATTTCAATCCACATGAAACATACTTTCTGTTGATAGTTGCAAGTTTTATACTTTTTGAGAAAATAGTCTGGTCTAACGCTAATGAAGCGAGATAGCGCTACATTCGTCTTTCCCTGTCACACTTACGCACCGCTGTAACCATCGGTTTGTAAACATCGGGCGCGTGCTGGTGATGACACGAAATCAAAAGTCTTAGATGAAAATATTTTACTTCTACGCTGACAGTAGAGTTTATCTGCGGAAACATGTAGTATACTAATATAAACATACTTGATTACTACAAAAGGAGGATCGTTTTCAGAATAAAATTTATATCTTATTTTAAGTGGAAGCGAATCAAATAAGTATAATAAAAACAAGGTATATGCCCGATTCGCACTTTCCATTTAAACATGTTTCTAGCACCAACATACAACATCGTGAAATAGGACTCGAACGCTCGCCCCTTGGATCAAGAGGCAGACGATAAGATCACTAAGCCACTAAACATGAAAAAAGTGTTTTTCTGTTTAACGGCAGTTCATTTGTTTTCATTGTAGAAAAGGAAAAGGGTAAAGGCTACAACGAAACAACTTACGCTGGGTCAGCTACTACTATAATAAATATGAACTATGACAAATTCCCCTTGTCCTGTGACTGACTTAATTAAAGTTCACCAGCAACTATCGAAGCACTACATTATTCTAGTTTTAACCATTTATTACACCACTCTTTACTCTAAAGCTTAACTTATGGACCATATGTAAAGCCATTTTAGTCCAGATGCGGCAATAAGCTAACCCTTTGTTGGTAAAAGTAGGCTGACCCCTTAACATGTGGGTGGTTCGTACATAATCAACATCTCACCTGAGGCATGAAGTTGGATGAGTCGAACCTCGTGCCGGCCGGGTACACTCGTGACAGCTGGTGCTTGTTGTAGTTCACAAACTCGATCGGACGCTCCTTCAGTAGTGTCGTCGCTTGCTTCTCATCGAATGAAGACATCTCGTAGAAACGGTTCTTTTCTAGAAAAAAAAATCAAAAAAATCAAAAATTCCTCAACACAATAGCGCAAAAAAAGGAATCTTAGGACTCTACACTGGCTCGATGCTAATTTTAATTGGCAGACGTTGTACAGCTAGTAGCTTCTCGACTGTAAGAGTGTTTTAGCCGCCCATAAGGCCTCTGAGTTGCACTAAAGACTACTGTCATATATTATATCACGTAGCAATGTAAGAATAAAAAATCATTTGTTCATACTCTCTGCATTCTCGAAGGAGCTGAAGTGCACGGGCTGCACGTAATTAACAAGCGCAGATATTTCTGCGCCGGCGTGGGTTTCCCTCGCCTCGGTTTCCGCACCACCCTCCGCCCCGCACACTTCCTCTTCTCCCGAAGAACTCTCCGAATCTGATGACTCGGACAGCTCCTTGGAACTTTGGATCGGTAGCTGAAATACCAATTACATATAATCTTACTGCTTTTGGACTGACGGATGAAAATGGTATTTCTAATTAGCACAACGTAAATAGGTACAGAAGGCCCACTACATACTAAGCGCCCTAAACTCTATAACAAAGAAGTAATTAGACTTAAAGGGTCCGCCATGCAACTGGTATTGCAATGTCCATAGGCAGTGGTGGCCGTTTTACACTCGGCGGACCGTTAGCTTGGTTGCCACCTTAGAGGAATAAGAAAAAATATTTTCATACGTCGCGCACAGGCAAGCTCAAGCAGTTTCAAGGGAATTTACAAAACAAAGTCATTTAGTGTTGTAACGCGGCTGTATGTATACATGATATCAAGTACTTCATTATCAAGTAGTAATGAGTGGACCTTATGTTCCTATTTATTTTGTGAAATAAGTTTACTTTTGTTTCGTTTTATTGGTACAAAGTCTTACCGAAACATGCGTGACTTCTCCATTGCCCTGCACTATTGGAAGATCAACCTATAACATAAATCGAATAAGCATGTAATAATTCACTTTTTAGTGTTTTTAACTTTATTAGGTATAACTAGCTTCTGGCCGCGACTTCATCTACGTGGACTTTTGAAGCAAAACGGGCAGCTTCTGACTGTTGATGGTCATAATATCAGAATTTTCATTTAAATTTTCATCCCCTATTTTGCCGTCTAGCGTATAAATTTTCAAACACGGTGAAACACGTCAATGTTAATCAAACTTAAAGGCAAAATATCAAATTTATCCATTTACAGATTTCCATACACATTTCCAACTTCCATTTTACAGATAAATTTTGCAAAATTCTTGCCTGATGCTCGCGTGTTATAGTCAAAACGTCTGTTTTTAAAAAATTAAGTTTCTAGACACAAAAATATCGAAATTCTAATACAAATTTTCATTGGGGATGATTTTCCAAAACGGTGAAACACGTAATCTTAGTTTTCATCAATAAGGCCGAATAACAAGTTTCATGCATTTAATTTCAAAAATGACGGACTTTCATACAAACTACCAACTTCTATTTTTTTTTATCCCCTTGGGGGATGATTTTCGCTAAATAATTTCTTAGTACTCGCCCACGTAATAACAAAAAACCTGTTTGCAAAATTTCAAGGCCTCTGGAGCAGTAGTTTGGGCTGGGTTGACATATCAGTGAGTCAGTCAATTTCCTCTTTTGCACGCCTCATAAGCGGAGCGGTGACTCTCGACATGTCAAAAAACCCAGTCTTTCGAAACTTAAATGACGTTTTTTTTTTAATATAACACTTACAGGAAAATATGAGTGCACTAATATGAAGTTAAATAATCTGTCTAGCACATATGGTACATTTTATAAACAATTAATTTGTTTAATATAATAAATAATAACATTAAAACTAATCATTCTTGGACGTCCGTGAGTCTGTGTTTATGTGACCATGTATGTGGCAGAGAAATTGGTCGAAAAATTCATCTTACCGGAATACTTTTGTTTTTAATATATAAAGTATTACACTGTGCTGATTCTTAGTTAATATTAGCGTTCTAAGTACTGTCGTTTAATTATAATTTATAAAAAAACTAATATACCACTGTATACTGTATATCTATATATATATATTTTTATTTTATAGTATATTTTTTCCTCACCTTATTTGTTATTTTATTTTAAAAAACTTGAGTTTTTGTTTTAGAATTTTTTTTTAAATGTGAATGACCGCTATGAGGCGTGCACTTTTGGATTTTCCAAATTTATTTTATATATAGATAAGACTAAAAAACCATTAGTTGGTTTGGTTTCTTTCATGTTTTAACTTTCCTCTAAAAAACTTTTTCATTAATTTTTATATCTGTCACTGTCACACAAATTTGTAAGGAAAAAAAGTTTTACGTTAGTCTTTATTTTATTATTTAAAATATATTTAAAAAAACTGTTCGGCACCACTTCATTAATTTGACAACCTTTTCTAAGCAAAGTTGACCTTCTAAACTGGTTTCATTTAAATAACTCGCATTGTTTGAATAAATCATTTTACAAGCCTTGGTAAGCAATGACTGCGGCGCTGACCACGCTTTGATGGCCTCGACCTTAGCTTATCTACGCTCTTGACCTTCAAGCGCTATTTATTCCAGCTTGACCATCAAGGACTACAATGCTATAGCACAGACGCGAAGCAGGAAGGAGTTCGTTCAATGACCGATCACTATATATACTTCAAGAATGATATCTAAGATTAATTTACAAAATCTTCCTAAAGTGAGTATTAATGGAACAGTTATTCCATATAGCGAGGCTGTAAAAAACTTGGGCATTATCATAGACCAGACATTTTCGTGGGAACCACAATTAAAAGAAGTTAGCAGAAAAATATTTGCTACAGCTAAATCTATTAGCAGATTGCGTAACTTCTTGCCCATTACCACTAAAATTGCACTGGCTAAATCACTACTGCTACCTGTCCTTGATTATGCGGATGCTAGCTATCTTGACCTTACTGAGGAGCAATTAAATAAGCTTGAGCGACTCCAGAACCTATGTATTAGATACATATTTGGTTTACGTAAATATGATCATATATCCGAATTTCGATTAAAACTCAAGTGGCTCCCAATTCGCCTTCGCCGGAATACTCATTTTCTGTTTCTTCTCTACAACGTACTGTTCAATCCATCTACTCCGTTATACTTGAAAGAGCGTTTCAATTTTATAGGCTCTACAGCTCATCGCGCCACTACAAACATGATGCTGAAAACCCCAACACATTATTCGCAAGCATATAATGACTCATTCACTGTCACAGCCATAAGGCTATGGAATAGTTTACCCTTTGATGTCAAAAAAGCACAAACTTTAAGAATATTTAAAAATCTCGTAATCACACATTACTTAAAAATTTAAGCTGTCTCATCAACACTGTTTATTCATCTATATCATTTAAGATGTATGTAGTTTGTGTTTATTTATTTTTATTTTTATTTTTTGTTATGTATTTGATATATATATATATATATATATATATATTTATTTTGTTTAGATGTTTGTACGTATAAGTATTATTTATTATTCATATGTATATAAATTTAGCTATTGCTATAAATGTATATATTATTTTAAGTTTCAGTTAGCACATTCTACTCAATAATTTTATAAAGTCTCCTCTACCCAAAGGTTGTCTGGAAGAGATCGCTCATTAGCGATAAGACCGCCAATTTGTTATTACTTTTATTGTTTAATTGTTTTTGTATTATTTATGCGCAATAAAGTATATTATATATTTGTGTGTGTTGCGCGCGCATAATTATTTTCCGTCGCGCTCAGACAGGTGCGATGACCGCTGTCATCAGAAATTACTACTAGTTTGACCACAGGCTAAAAGTTCAATGTACGAAATTCTTCGTGCTTCGCGTCTGTGCTATAACTGCGCTATGATAGCCCAGAGCTGCGCTTCGCGACGCTTCCGTTTATCTTCTGCGCTACCAGCAACGCAGTCATTATAGACCGCGGCAGCAATGTACTATTATGTAATATTATTTATTAAATATATTTAAATATAATGTCAACAGATAACTAACTTACCGATATAATTTCTCCATTCCCTTGTGCTGTTGGCTGCTCAGAACGCTGTTGCAAGAAATTAATAAAACAGATTTAATACAACAATTTGGTATCTATAACAACCTAGGTATCTAATATATTTATTTTATCCATAGGCTGCGGTGACCGCTTACCGTCAGGCGGACCGTAAGGTTGTTTCCCACATTAGTGGTAAAAAAATAATAAAAAAAAATTACACTGTCTCGAGTTACTTACCACTTATTAAGCCAAAACTGTGTCATATCCAGATCACGTTAACTTTTAGTATTTAAATTATGCTTGTAAATATTTACTAAAATTAAGTAAGTTAAATTGCTTATAGGTAAACTAACCGTTGTATTGGTAACTTCTCCGTTGCCTTGAGGTAACGACTCCGGTGGCCCAACGGAGCTTTCCTTCTTGTGGTGATGATGGTGCTTTTTCTTGTTCTTTATTATTATCTTGTTCCGTAGTAACGAAGGTGGTGGCAGTTCCCCTCCTGTTAAAAACATTACTGTGAATTAGTCATAAGGGAAGATATACATACAGTTGCTACTTTCACTACATCACTCGTTGCCGACCCCTCAAAAATCTTATAACCTCTTTCTTGAAGAACCCCATACTTGTAGTCCTTAGAGAAAACCTTGGCAGGGAGCTCATTCCACGATTCAAGCGTTCGCGGCAGGAAGTTCTCTGAAACCGCACTGTACGCGATAATAACTACGCGAACATACTATAAAAAATAAACGATTGTTACAAAACATACTCAGTTTGTTAAAAGCGCAGACTGGGAATAAAATAATAAGCTTAGGATTTATTTGCATCTTTTATTAGGTTGTCATGGGAAACGTCTTAATATGCCCGGAAACAGAGCCGCGGGCACCAGCTAACTATGTGTTTAATATTATTTTTACCACGCTACGACATTATTTAGTTTTGAACATTGTAAAACTATGTAACACAGAGCACGGTATCAACAAACTGTAAACAGTCTGCCTGGGCCGATATTTACGCATTACAACTTTGAGCGCCGTCCAACGTAAACAGCATACTCCGATAGTCGGACTGGCGACACTTTGTTCTGAATGAACAAGTGGGTCACAGCATTTACAGGTTGAACACTAGTACGCAACTTTGTTTAAACTATATATTTAATTTTTTTTGACAATTCATTCCATAAATTTATTACCTGACAAAAATTTAATACATGAAATTGATTTTATTTTCACGCACTTTGTAATAAGTTAACGTGTGAAATGACATTACATTATAAAATCTTAGTTAACTTAACTTTTCTTTGCTGACTTAGTATTAATATTTGCATGCCTTTTGAGGTAGAATAAGAAATATATATAAATATTGTAAAAAGAACATGTTGTACCTTATTTGAGCAAATAAATATTCATTCTATATTCATTCAATGAATAAATCATTGGGATACAATTAAAAAATGAAAATTTGAACTAGAATCTTAGAATGTAGAATTCTGTTAACCTTAAAGTATACACTCACATCACAAAAACTATAATTTCAGTTTTTCTAACTTCTTTTGATGTATGTTTGTATAAGATAACATAAAATTTTATAAACCATCTAACATTATGTGACACTAATTTTAAATTAAATGCTCAACCTAAAAGAACAGAATATATGTATATAAGATATCATGAATTTTATTAATAAAACATTTGCACAGTGTTTATTAGTTGTCACTAATTTCAATTTAGCAAGTAATAAATTCTGAACTAGCAAAAGTATCATTTCATTTATTTTAAAACCAACAGATTAGGTTTATTTCTTTAAATAATTTGTTTAGAGCAAACTCTAAACTAGGTAAACATGTTTTATTGAGTAAATTTTCCAGTTTTCATTTAGTAAAATGATCAGTAAAACCGGTCAAGTGCGAGTCGGACTCGCGCACGAAGGGTTACGTACCATTTATTACCATTATTTTTTATTTAGTACCATTATTTAGTACCATTTAGTACCAGTACCATTATCTATTAAAACGGCAGAATTTTTCTGTATCACGTTTGTTGTATGGTTGTATGGGAGCTCCCTTAAATAGTTATTTTATTCTGTTTTTTAGTATGTGTTTCAACTGTCTGACGATCACGGATCATGAGATACAGCCTGGTGACAGACGGACGGACAGCGAAGTTTTAGTAATAGGGTCTCGTTTTTTCCCTTTGGTTACGGTACCCTAAAAAGGAACTGAATTTGGCACAGTCGTAATCTGTAACTGTTGAAACACGTACCTACCTACTACTCACAGTACATTTGATAAATAAATTCTGTTCCAAAACAGGAGAGATTAAGAGTACGTACCTTAAACCGACGAACGTGTATAAACTAAATATTAATGCAAGTTAATGAAGCAAAAAAAGCCTTGCGGAAAATAACGTGAAATTATGTAGGTATATGTCAGTATAAAACTTTACTTACCCGGTTCCAGCTGATGCGAATCCAAAGGCTTATCCAAAAGCATTTCCCCAAATATATCCCTGCAGTAGTTAGCGATCTTAGCCTGCTGTCGTGGATTGCAATGGTTTTCAAAGCTCAGCACGACCGGGTAGTCTGACGTTTTGAAAGCGCTTTCAGCGATCGCTTCAAGCACTTCCTTAGCGCTGATTTCAGGAACAAAGGTGTAGCCGTGAACAATTACTGGCTCTTCTGTGCGGCCGTTCCAGAAATCCAGTTCAACACATCTAATAAAATAATAAATAATTTAAGTAAGGTTTAATTAGTCGGTGGTGGTAGAGGATAGTCGGTGGTGGTCGAGGATAGTCGGTGGTGGTCGAGGATAGTCGGTGGTGGTCGAGGATAGTCGGTGGTGGTCGAGGGGTTTAAATTTCACCTCACGTCCCAAGTGGCGGAGGTTCAAACCCCGCGGTCGGCGTGTACCAATGAGTCTTTTCTTAATTTCTCAAGTACACTGATATATTTAATCACACTACTGGCTTTTCGGTGAAGGGAAACATCGTGAGGAAACCTGCATACGTCAAGAAAAAAAAAGACGTATGTGAAGTCCACAATCCGCACTGGGCCTGCGTGTGGACTATGGCCCAAATTAATCTCGCTTATGAGGATAGGCCGTGCTCCAACAGTGGGGACGTATGAAGGCTGGCAAGAGAAGGGTTAATTACGAATAAGAGCTGAAAGAATTAAAAATAAATTATGAAATATTTTTATTATTAAGACAGTGTACGTATGTATGTGACAATTCTCTAGTTTTTGGCTTAGGCAAAGGTCCCGGGTTCGCTTTACGGGGGCAACTAATCGACTCAGGTTTGTGCCCGGAACGACGATAGACTCACCACCTATCACGTTTGTGGACCGGAATACCATCGGTGAAACGTGGATTTTACGGGCATACGCCACTTTCGGGATAAGTGTCGTGATGGTATGTTTGTAATGTAAAAGTTTTGATAAGCTCCGATCTAAAAATATTATGAACATTGAAAAAAAAAGTTCACATATTGCAAAAAATTAAATATAAAATAGATTAATAACTTTGTCTGTAATCAATGCGTATCTCATTTTAATGTGAATCCGCCGTACATTTTTATTCAAACTGCATTACACTCAAAAAATTAAAGTCAAAATGAGTTACTTTATATGCATCGCTATTTAAATACCATAGTCGCAAAAAGCACATTTGTCTATAAAATAGCAGTGAATTGTTGAAGACCCAGAGTTCAATTCGTTGATTCAAATATATAAAATCAACAAAAACTCTGGATGCATAAGTTACTAGCATTTCATTCATGTATGTAATCCTTTTTAAACTATTTCAAATACCGATAAATAACGTAAATACCGGTAAGTACCATAAATGATAATAAAGTACCTATCGCATTTTAAGTGGAGAAATGTTTGTAAACGAGAAAATTTGTTAAAGACACTTGAGGTGTAATTTAAAAAACCATATAAACGTGTATGTATATATAATTATTTGTCGATCGCGATGGTTTGAATTGACTCTTTTAAAATGGATGAAAGGTAGTATAAATGTTGACGTTTTAATAAAATAGAATTGTATCCAGTTGCATAACAAAAATCAATAATATAGGTAAGTATGTAAATATTGATAAACATATTTCATTCATTAACACGTTAATTAAGGTCGATAAACCGATAAATAAATGATTAATACACAATGTACTAATTGCGTTTACAATTAAAAACGCATCGTAAAATGTGTAAGCAGTTTATACACCTATTGGCTGTATTTTGTCCCATTGCATTCATGTGTCCACAAATCCGACGTGACTTAATACACGTTTAGAAACGGTACTATTAATATAAATAAAAAAACAATGTTACTATAAGGTTCAGAAAACTGCCTTCAGCAATGAGATCCCTATGCGACTACTAGTAGTATAGAAGAATATAACTGCAATTAAATGTCTAATTATTTTACACCCATTTAAACAAGACAAGTTACAGTAATTATAGCCGCAGGGAGGTCAAACGATTGGGAGCAATTCAATCTTATTAATTGGCACGAAACAGGGGTCAATTACACACTTCGACACCCTCTAGCTTCAATTAGAACACTTACAGTCTCTAAAAAATTAAATGTCTATATAAGCTAGATAGTACACCGTATTGTAAGAAACAAAACGATAGACGGCCAATTAAAGACAGGTGAAAAAGTGTACGTGTTGTAACGCATTTGTTGTACTGAACCATTAATGTCAAATTTAACACAAAAACGATCAAACTATAATTTGTTTTTATAGTAAATTTTAAGAACAAATAGGTAGGTATAGACTGTATGAAATCTTAAGAGGGCTCCTAGAACCATACACATTTATCATAAAACACAAAATATTAACATAGTATGAACAAAAAACATAATTGGTAAAAACTCGAATATTGTCACTTGTATTTAAAATTTGCTAATAACAGCTCTAAGTTTTGTTTTAAGTGATATTTGATATCAATTTTAGCTTAATTATATGTACCGTTGTATTAATAAATCAAAAATTGCATAAAAATAGCAGTTACTGTGATTTTTCTATCAAGAAAATTTTGTTGCATTATGTTTTTGTTATATCAGACATTGAAATCAAAATTTAGAATCTACATAATTTTTTATTAATATATTTTGGGCTGGATTTACTTTCTTAAAATTTAATTCTGCTGAGGGCCATTTTGGTTTATGAGCCTTAACACGCCTTCCGCCCCCTCTACTGTACTTCATGAGACTGTGTAGTCTAAATAAACGAATTGTTTTGTATGTTTGTGTAACACACGCATAGTTTGTTGTTTATTAATAAATACTTAATGACAGTTCTGCTCTGTACTTACTTACACACACACTTGTGTATAAATACATTGTACTGTTTTGTAGGGTTTAATGTAATTATAATGTAAATGCACTATACTTGATTATATGTTATGTATGTTAAGATACAAAAAATGTATTAAGGTGAATCCGATGCAAGTATTTCCATACCGATATTATCATAGGCTGCGATGACCGCTTACCATCAGGCGGACCGTTAGCTTGTTTGCCACGTTAGTGGTTTGAAAAAAATATTCATATTTCGCTATTTGCCATAGTCTCAAAAATTTATTCATAATGTTGAATATATATTTAATCAATTTAATGAATACTTTGTCCATTTAATAATTAACTGGCATTTTAGCAATATTATATCGTTAATTCGTTCTATATTAAACATAACAAAGCATTTTAGATGGCGAAATTTTTATACTTATGGATATTAAGAGCGTTTCAGTTTGTATAGGAAAAAATTGAATTGATTTCTCCTTAGAAATAGCGTTCAAGAAAATAGGAGTGATAAAAGCGCGTGGGCATTAATGGGTATGAACAAGGCAGTTCTTTAATTAATCACGATACTGTTACAAGCACAGAGTAAGTACCTACTAATTTAAAAACAGAAAAAAAACCAGGACTCTGGTGTAACCTAAACACTTATGTTTACACGTTAACTTTGTCATGTACGGGGTTCGAACCCGAATACCACGGATATCCATAAAAAATGGCATGTCGAAACGTAGAAAAAAATGGTCGAAAGTGTGTTAAGCCACACGTTAATTATAGTGTTTTATTCCGTAGTTTGAATTGTTGCGAATACCTTAAATTTAATTTTAAAAAAGGAAACTCTTAAAACATTACGTACAGTGCGGTCTCAGAGAAACTTCCTACCGCGAACGTTTGGGTTGTGGAATGAGCTCCCTGTCAAGGTTTTCTCTAAGGACTACAGCATGGGGCTCTTCAAGAATGAGATTAAATTTTTGAAGGGTCGGCACCCTTGGTGTTGCAAGCGTCCATAGGCTACGGTGACCGCTGGCTTGTATGCCTTAGTGGTATAAAAAAATTCATATAAAGATATCTATTGTGCTAAGAGAATGTTTCTGCCTCTACGTATGTCTGTCGGAATGTTTCTGTCCGTTTGTATGTCTGTCTGAACTCTTAGCGTGTGTAACGACATGTTGTGGCTGTACTGTCGTTATTGTATGTAGACAGCAGGTCAGCAAAATACAAAAAAAAAAATGTATACTGTTGTACGTGCGTATGATTTAGATGCGATGCAATTTCTTAAGTAGGTAGTTCATAATGCCTTGTATGTCAGTCCAGTTTGGGATAAATAGGGAAGTAATTTGTCACCAGTCTTGCATTAGCTTAATGGTGTCAAAATACCAAACTTTTAGTATTATCCGCAACAATCTGTCAAGCATCCATTTAAGACCGTTTCTGTTTTTGTCACTTTTGCCACCGAAAAATTAAACTTTTGCATGTAGGGTTTTAGTGTATCTGTCAACTGCCAAACATATATCATTGATATATTTTTTATTAAAGTGTGTGAGTTATTTAATGCTAAAGTGTGTTTGAATTTATATTTCACGGTTGTTATAGCAAAATCCTCCCTTTTGATTTTCGTCACTACGTAACTAAGGTTGTCAGACAAACGGATGGCTCCTCTGTCAGTAGATTGGCAGCTCTATTTAGGACATGTCGATGATATAATGTCTAGTGAGCTATGTGCTCTAATGTTGATGAGATAGTGTGCTAGTGACTGTTTTATGACGGAGGACTCTCACCTGCACCCAGCTAGCAGACTCTGACGATAGATCTCCACACTGGACTTGCCGGTGATCTGATGCCCGGTGAGGTAAGTGTTGTGAGAGCTGTTGATGAAGTAGTGAGCAAGTGGCTGTTCCATATCGTCACATAGATTCAATTTATTCGGTGACACTATCGGGTTGTCTTCAGACATCAGGAATCTAAAACAAATCACACTATTAAACAATCACAATAAACAGATTACACGTGACAGTATCGTCTGAGTCGCTAGGTTGCCACACATAATCAAAAGTAAGGTGATCGATCGTTTGATAACCTAAATACTTTGGTATAATACTTGCAATAAATACTCAATAAAAAGACAGAATGGAGGGCAAAAGATTACGTGGCTGATCACTGTTGGACTTTAACGAATTCCCCGCACAGACCAAAGTGACTAGATTTTCTTTAACTCACAGCAGAGCGAAGTGGAGACGCATCCTAAGATAAAACACCCCATCAAAAGCATATTTCTTCAAAGGAAAGAAGCCGTAAATCGCTTTTTAAGATTGAAAATAATCTTCAAATTTTCATACAAAATAAGAAAAATATTTGTAAAATAACATGCGTGTTGATATTTTGACCTTTTTTTTTTAAATTTCATAACATCTATAATAATATTGTGTACCTGACTTTTTATTTGAAACTTTACAAAATTGTGGAAATTTCCAACACTAAAAACTATATTTTTTACACAAGTTTACCAAGGACGCGCCAAATTTATTTTGCTATTAGTATGGAAATACGTAAGTTAGCGTCTAACTAAGATACCAGGTGTGACCTCGGTTTTATTTTTTTTTATTAGTTTGGAGACTTTTATTTGCCAGATGCTAGAGTGGTATGAAGATCAGTAATGTGTCTGATTATGCCTGTCGCCTTCACTATATCAGCTTATAAATCACGATCGTAATACGGCCAATATACATATTATGTTTATGCATATGTACCTATATGTTTACAAGATATTTTTGACGTGACAACGTCTTATAAATTGGTTTGCCGGGTGACACTTCAAGAAACTGCGTTACGCTCCGCTCACGTTATGCGCTCACAATGAGAGCGAGTGAGAGGCACGCGCCCGCCTAAGAGCGAGAGAGACAGACATAAAATCATTGTCACGTAAAACTTTCGCCCGTATACCGACTTTACAGGCAACCAGTTTTTATTTACTCTAATCACAAAGCGAATTTAAAAAATGTTACATTATCAAATCCCACAGTCATATTCTACAAACAATACAAAACATTATAAACAAGGTTATGACTATTTTTCATGTAATTTTTTTTTATTTGCTTTGTACGAAGAGGAAATTACTAAGTATCTAGTGGCGGCACTGGTTGGGAATATATAATAAGGCCTTAAAACGTGATAAAGAAAATATCCTAATATTTTCAAGCATGTTCCGAAACACATGACAGGTCTACAAATCCGCACACTGAAGCATTTTAATAGACTGCCTACTTAATACTTACAACTTTTTTACGTAATTATTCTAATAGGCTATTTGGGTCTAGGGAAAGAAAACCTAATGAATCGTAACCAATTAGTATTCTCTGACATCCGTTAACATATAGCCTTTAAAAAAGAAAACAAAATACATATCAGATGTAATAAACAGTTTTATATTAGTATACGAATACAGATACAGTGTAAGAAATACTTTATAGTACAATGTGAACAAATTTACCTTAGGAATCCGTCAAAGGTAAGCTGCGATCTCTGCTGGTGGTATTTGTTATGCTCGTAGGCCTTTATCAGGTCTTTCGCTCGCTGGAGATCAGCGTAGGGATGCAGAATTTCATTCAATCGAGGGTCCCTCTGAGTAACATTGAGGAACTCCACCAACTGAGCTGCAGAAAGGTGGGGCTTGCCATCGGTACTGAGAACATAAAAGAAAACGTTGTATTTATTAGCAAATTCACTTAAGGTGAATCAGACCTAAATATTTTCATACAAACTACATTACACTAAATATCTAACTATAAATATTTCGCTACTCAAAACGCGTTACCATAAATCGCTATAAATCATAATCTAAAATGCCAGTAAATTATTACACAGCCAGAATTTTCATTAAATGACATCAACAAAATCATGTACTTTATAACATACTTTTTGCGACTATGGTTAATAGCGATTATGATAACGCGTTTTGATTGCGAAAACATTAATATAAATTTATGGAAAATATTTGATAAGGTTTCCAAACACCATGTTATATAAATGCAAATGTATCTCTTTAGCTTTGGTACCCCGCGTTTTAGCCGTTGTTCTAGATAACCTCACCTTGAAAATGTCAGAATCGGAACACCCAAACAAACTTTTTAAAAACGCTTTATTTGTTCTTAGTAAAGTATTATGTGTAAGTTTCCGTCACTTTAAGTAAACACTACTTTCTGTAAACATTCTCGCGTTGTATTATTTCAACCAATGTGGTTCGCAACAATTTACGGAAGTGTTTAAGACCACTTTACCGTGCGGAATTCGTTCAGTACGATTTACTATTATTATCTAACTGTCAGATTATGGCATAAAAAATTAATGCAGGCGTTACAGGCTAGTTTAATTCTGCGACTTTCATGGATCAAAGACATGATTCACCGTTCATCCTACTAATATTATAAATGTGAAAGTTTGTATGTCTGGATGGATTTTTGTTACTCAATCACTCTTCAACCACTGGGCCGATTTGAATAAACTTGGCACACATATAGGTTAGGTCCTGGAATAGGACATGGACTTTTTATCCCGAAAAATTCCACGGGAATAACTAACCGAGCTTGCACGAACTACAGCTATTGCTTGCTATGGCAAACTTGATGAGTATATTAAGGAGTTCCACGCCGATAACAAAATTAAGGGCGGGCGGAGCGGCTTACAATATCTATTTGAAAAAAAATAATGAATGAGCTTCTCACGAGAACCTTTAATGGAGGTATAAGATTATTACCTATCCAATTTTTCTGCCTGACAAGTGGGTACATTCACACTAATCAAACCGCATAACGCGTCTAAAACCTAAGCTATCGCTAACTTTCTCAAATTAAAAGATGAGCAATATTTATAGCTAGCGTCTGCCCGCGGTTCCAACCGCTCTAAATTCAGTTATCGGTGTAGGATTTCAACGGCAACTTTACAGAAATAGAAAAAAAAAAAGGACTCACACTTGACGTTTTCAAGTATCCTATGTCCTTTCCCGGGACTCAAACCATCTCCATACCGAATTTCTCCTTAACGGTACAGCAGTTTAAGCATGAATAGGTAACAGACAGACAGAGTTACTTTCGCATTTATATTATTAGTATGGATTTTAAGTTTTGACTTCGGAAGTGGTAGCTACTACATAAAAGTATATATAACAGTTCGCACTTGGCGACTTGATTTTATTATTTTAACATTATTTCAGATCAGATATAAATTTGTGATAAGAGTTAATGACGTGGTCGATCTAGATAATGTGCGAGTTCCGTTTCGTTATCGTGTAGATTTTAGGTCAAATATTTTAATATCGTGAGCAATTACACATCAACCCACTGGTTTTGCTTATAAAAATTGATTGACAAATGCACTTTTGACACTTGGAATATTGTTAGTGTAGTATGCTGTACCAAAATATCGACATAGAAATCACTAACGTTAATTTTTGGCATTTGACCTCAAGGAGAAGAAATCACGGACGAAACAAAATCAGCTACTTTAAAAGCAAATTACTTAGAAAATACACCTTAAACAGTGAGAAAAAAAAAGAAGACAAACATCCAACCCTTAGTTCTAAGTTGTATCACACCTGTATCTAATTTTAGATCTGTACATTACATATAATTTTTTTTATCAATGTATTTATATCGATATCGATTTAATTCTCTGAAAGCGAGATAATTGACTGCGATTATTATCTATCACTAGCTTCTGCCAGCGGCTTCGCTCGCGCTAAATTTCGTTATCGGCGTAGGTTCTTACGGCAGCTCCTCAATTATAGAAAAAAAAACAAACTATCAAATATTTCCTCCTTAATGGCATAATACATTCCTGTCTATGAAACCATCGAAATACGCAACCCAATCTGTCAAGCCGTTTAGAAGTTATGTAAAAAAGATAAGTACGGAAGGACAATTCTTACTACCAGTTGTCCTATTACCCGTTTTCTCGTAGGATTGAAGCATTTTCCCGCGGAAAAAAGTAGCCTATGTTTATCAGGGATAATGTCGGCTTCTAATGGTAAAAGAATTTTTCAAATCGGTCCAGTAGTTTCGGAGCCTATTCAATACAAACATACTTACATACAAATCTTTCCTTTTTATAATATAAGTATAGATTAAACAAAGCGAAAACTTAAACAAAAGATCTTTAGCCAATACAAAAGGTTTCTACGACTAAAAGTCCGTTACACCAAATATTTTATCCTAACAATAAGAAAAAGATTTTACTGTGGTGAACCTACACCAAGCTAACAAAAATCATACCCAGATATTTCTTTTTATATAACCTATGTATCAATATTTACACACATCAGGTCAACATCGTGAAAAAGCTTTCTAGTTCGTATTTTGTGATTTACGCAAAACAACTTACTTATCCGACTAAGAAATTCAACTTACGTTTTTCTCATAAAGCTACATTTATAGCCTTATCACTCAATTTGTCAAAGATACGCAAAATCATTATTAATATACCTATATAAGAGAAGCTGGTACCAATATACCTTATGTACAAACTTATGTATGTGGTAAAAACTGACCAACAACTTTTGCGTCGAGACGACAGCGACTACTCCTTATGCTCTGATTAAAACTATAAAAGACTATTTTACGGATAAAAATGACGTAATTCACAATTTCCATAAGACCCTAGGAGGATCAAATGTGGGAAATAATTTTGTATAGTAGTTCCACCGCTTACTAGAATAAAAAATGTTATATCGCGCAGGTAACACCGCGGGGAAACAGCTAGTATATAAATATATCTGGTACCAGTCTCGATGGTCCACGTGACACGAAACGATCATTCTGCAGCGACGGAGTTCATCAGCTCACCTGCTTGCGGAATAACTACGGAAGATTACTCAAAGCTCGGCTTTATCATTGGAACTGCAACAAACTACATGGAGCTACAAGAAACTTAATAAAATGCTTATAAGCACTTACAGATTGTTAAATATCTTCTGGACATCGGCACGCTGCGTGAGACTCTTGTAGAATGCGAAGAAGTCTTCAAAGTGGAACTTTGACTGGCTGATAGTGTCGGTCTTCCCGGTTGGCAGCCCTGATTCGCTGAGAGCCTTTTCCACGCGCTTCTTGTCGTCTTTATTCTGGGCGAACAAGCGGACAATGCTGTAACAAAGATATTACATATTTAAACCAATTTTATAGTTATATAGGTATAATAAAGGTTGTTTCCATGGTAAGAGATATGGTAAAAATGACGCAGGCTGTAATTGTCTTCAAAAATGATTAAAAAACACTAAGTTAACTAAAATACTTTAAACGAAATATGGTAGACACAGTTATGTATGAATATATCTAATGAAACTTTACTTTAAGTCATCATTCCTCAATAAATTGACTCATCCCCGGTATCGCCTGGCCCTACACGCCTTTGAGACCCTGATTCCGAAATGCTTCGTGTACTTGAAAGATTTAAGAGTTTCAGAGTAAAATATAGTGACACAATAGCATCTAGTATCTTACTAGTGAAGTGCTAATGTTCAGTCACCAAAAACAAACGTAGGTACTCTGAATCTGGGAATTTTATAGTATAGGAGGATAGGAGTACTTGAGACATTTTTAAATCAGCCTTACACTCTTTGCAGTGCAAAGGATCTCTCGACCAAGCCATTCCAGGTCATAATACAGTAATTCAATTCGGTAAAGATTATTAGATGGAATGTAATTTATTGTAGTCTTGAACTACAATAAATTACATTCCTTGTTTCATAAACTTTTTTTTAATTAATATACAAATATACGGCTTAAAATGGCGATGCATGTTAACCTTCAGTTCTCTTGATAATCATCAAGACTTCAAGGTTTAAAATTTGAATACAAATTTAGTAAAATAAAAAGATTTCCAATTAATCTTTCCTAAATATACGTTCAGGCAAAAAAAATATGACATAATCACGACTACGGAATGTATAACTTAAATCATATTTAATACCCTTATTCAAGACTGAAAAAAATAATGAGAAAAATCTGTGATGATTCAATTTACATTGCATGTTTTTTGACCGTTTCTAATTATAAATTTATATACATACAATGTAAAACAGCAATGTACGTAGTTGATAATTATCTTGAAACTTAATAATTTGTCAGACTGGAATAAGTCATTTGTTGGATAGCAAACGTTTGTGTTAACTATTCACCATTCATGTTTATTTGTGGCGTTTAGCTCATTTGCGGAGACATTGTGGAGCCATTTATACTGGTTTCTGCCTAAGCAACACATTAATTATATAAGCAACGAGCTTAAGGCAAGGTCTTTGATAAGTCGGTTTTCGGACTCGGCCTATCTCTTTACTAATTGCTGAGGCTTAAGGTGGATCTAAAGTAATATTTTTCATACAAACTGCGTTACAAATACTACTATTTATTCTTTGGTTTAAATAAATATCGTTTACCATAAACTTAAAACGCGTTTTTGATTCTATACTCGGGTCGCTATATTTACTATCGTCCCAAAAATACATATATGTATATACTAACATAACAAAGACAAAGAGTTTGTTTAAACGCGCTAATCTCTAGAACTACCCATTGTTTTTTTCCATTCAAACGTTTATTTAAGATCACGCTACGTCTCTTATTAGTCAAGCAAAAGGAGAAACGGTACGGGCGAGCGATTCGACGATGGATAGCTGTAAAAGCGCAAAAGTAACAAAAAGTACAGAACAGCATCTGCCAGATCAGCTAGTTCAACCGTAAAATACCAGTGAATTATTAAGTAACCATGGTGTTAAAGGTTGTCATACATGCGCCTACATAGCAAAATTATTAGGTATTTAATACAATGAAGTTTGTATGAGAAACATCTGAATCGGTTTCACCTTAAGTAAGATTGATGACAAACTTTGATCGACGGGAATTGCTTTACGTGTAGATGCAGCTCAGTAACCTAAAAAAACCTTTATACTTATTTGTGTAGGCCCACCCTAGCAATAAAATCGCTTCACCCCATCACTATTTAGTCTATTAAACGAAAGTCGTAACCATACGATTTTATTGTATCGTACAAGGCAAGTTGTGTTTTTATTGGCACGAAACACACACGGTTCCCCAAGGCACTATTAGAGCATTTCGGATCTGCGAGATTATTGCGGCGCGGGCCGTGGACGTAAGTAAACAAACAGACGTACAAAGCTAATGAAAACAGTACCCCTCCGGCTGTCACACAGAAACGAACATTACTTGCAATGAAAGTACTATAGGTATTGGATTCTGTTATTATTTCTTGTAGGCATTGGGATTTTCTGTTGTTGCTGGTGTTGCAACCGTCCATAGGCTATGGTTTCCGCTTTAACATGAGGTGGACTGTAAGCTTAATTGTTTACAATCTTGGTGGTGTAAAAAATAGTCATACTGGAGGAGACGCTATTAGCAAAAGTCAAGCCGCAGACAAAATACTAATCCATATGCGGGAAGTCCTGTTCCAGCCAGTGACTAAATAAACTGCAGCCAGGAGTGGCATACTTTGAAGTTTAGGTTTAAATGCGAACCTAAGACCTCGCTGCTGGTCTGCGGCACCCAAATTCAGTGGATGGCGCGCGGTCGCTGTAGCAAGATGTATATTTTTAAAGCATCGGGCTAAAGTCCCGCGCCGCCATTGTCGTCAGCCCGCGAATGTATCGCAACTCTAGCAGCGCGGGCGCGCCTACCGCGTGGTATCATCGTGACTCGTGCAGAGCATTTTGGTATAAGATAGCGGTCCTCTAATGGGCGTAGGGGGAAAATTGCCTTGCACTGAATAAGTTGTAAGTATGATTTAAGATATATTTTTTGTAATTAGGTTTTTTACCTTTATATAAATATAAATTACGCATTCTAAACGTCAACGAGTTTTTCTGTATCTTAGTACTATCAATTCTTATTTTGTGCTGGCGCCCATACACTGCAATTTCTGAGACAGCGGCGGCCACCGCGGTGTGGTTTCTCCACATAGCAAAAAAAAGCTCATTGATGGTTAACTCGGAGGATTAACGTTGAGGTGTGGTATGAAGGAGCGAGCGGCGTCCCCCTGTAACTTGCCCCAGAACACGCGTACCAGTTTGCGTAACTGCAAATCGGTACTCTGACCACCACCAACGTTCACCCGCGAGCAATCTACAAGCTTAAAACTATAGGTTTTTTATGCGCCACCGATAAGGGAGAGAACCTACTATCAGAGTTTATTACACATATGTTGTAGTATCAGTATTAGGTCAGTAAACCTTTATATGCATTACCCACTTTTACTTTTATTGAAGGTTTTGCTGTACGTAGATAAGAACGTCCTTGAACAAAATCTAATAATATATTCCTTCCTACTGAGGTGATTGAGATTTCTTTGTACCATAAATTTCTAACTGGCAAAAGCGGGCCCGTCATTTGGATGTTTTAACAATAATTTAGATATTTTTAAAACACAACCTAAAAAATTTCACAACGAACAAACAATATTTTTATTGTAACCTCTAATATAAAAGTATTTACTAACCAGTAATGGTGGCACAATCTAGTTTAACCCCACGTGGTTCCTAGCTTCTAGTGACCCACAAGCGTAGACTATGGACTACTGGTCGGGCAACGTTTCGACAATTTAAACGACGGTAACTGAATGTTCTGTATGTATAGGACCACGCACTTTTATCACCACTAACCCCTCTCTAGCAACCTTCTCACTCCACATTTCAAACCCCCCCCCCCCCATCCTATTTTTTGTTTTATTCCGGACGGATGTCTGACCCTAATAATTTTAGCAAAGTAAAAAGAATATCTTTTAAGTATAATTCTAGTCATGTTGGTTGGGGTACTATTATAGAGTCCTAGATTAATATGAACGGTCTAGAAAAAAAGGCCTAATTATCCTAAACTAATAAAATATTAATATTATGTTCTAAATGTTCGTGAAGTTCTAACAAACCCCGGGTAATTTCAAATAAACTAACACGTCATTCCATTATACAGAATACGTGAAAACCAAGACAACTATCCTTTATTATTGTTAGAATATTTATTGTACGAGGCTCTACTAACGGTTGTTAAACGACTCACTTAGGTAAGTTTCGCGGGTGTTTTCAATATTATAAAAGTTCTAAGTAACTTAAGCTTTCGCGTTTATATTCAGCATTATAAAACTGCCAATCAGCGCTCGTCTTGAAACTACTACCAATCACATACGTTCAAACAAACCACCAATCAAGGCTTTTAAAACATTATCCAATTAACTTAAGTTCCAATCAAAAACTCAACCAAAGTTAGCTTCAAACCATTCATTCTCGCGCCACAGGTTCAAAATTTTACGCAACTTTATTTTGTCTAGAGTCCGAATTCATAAATCGGAAGTTAGATTACTACCTACCTTTAACAATTAATTCCGTGTTGATGTCTATGATTCGTAAGTCATTTGTGCTTATAAATAAAAAAAAAAATGCAAGTACTTACTTCTTAACAAGTATTTTCCCCGACTTGTCCGCCTTTAGGACGATCTTAGTGTGCAGCTTCTCGAGGAACTTGACTGTGGGATTGTTGAGCTGGTTCAAGTTATACGCCAAAGCGAACAGCTCCTCGGTCCACATCTACCGACAACCATTGTCACTATTACAATAACATAATTATTGTCATTAAAATTAATAAATTATTAAAAATATTTTTTAACACACGTTACTTTGAATGTAAAATTTTATGAAAAAGATGCTTTAATGTGTCAACCAATCACACCCAAACGGCTTAACAGATTCGGCTTAAATCTCAGATTAATGCTGCTCAACCCCAGAAGCTTCAGACGGTTACCTTATCGCATAACATTTGACTTGTGCCCATAAGGCAAATGTCAACTCAAGTTGAGCCGAAATCGACGACGTTTATCTGAAATACAGTTTACTTTTCTGTGAAAAAAATATCTTACAAATTGGATAATAGCTCACCGTAAAATATCGTACAAATTAGAGAATAGCTTACCGTAAAATCGGAAATTAATTTATTTAAATTATATTACATAAGTTTGGAAAATCTATTAAAATAATTTGTTAGCTTGATGGTTACTTTACATTTTATGTGATCAATTGTAATTCAACTGTTGTTGTACTTGTAAGCAAATTAGGCGTTATGATTACAAAATTCAAACGTTAGGGCTCGACCCGTTTTAATTATATGTTTAACGCGATATTTTTACAGATATCTAAAAACAAACTTGGTCATTTTTTCGTGCAGAAAACTGGACATTTAGATAAAATGCAGCCCTAACCAATCTGGAGTTGTAGCACAACCATAGACATAGAGAACTAGACAGCGCATTTCCTAGCCAGCGCATTTTCTAGCAAAAGTGCGACAGACACGACGTTGATAAAAAGAGGAAAGAGACCATAGTTTCACTTTGTCTCTTTCTAAAGTGTAGCTAATTTTGTGAGGATATATTGCGAAGTCTATAGGGGAAAAGATTACTGAAATCGAAGTCATACGCCATTCTAAAAATAGCTTTAGTTTCATATATATTTTATTTTGTTATACCTACGATTTATACGAAGAGAAAATAATTATATCGAATGGCGGCGCTGCTTGACTGTAGTCAGCGCCTTAATAGTATGACCTTTGAAATCATATCTCACCTCACATACCTTTGTAACTTTCTGTACACCCTTTACAAGAAAAGCAACTTATGCCCACGCTTAGTACGAAAAAAGGTAAGAAAACAAACATTGACCTCTGCGCGAAATACTCTCGTAAAATATAAGTGTGTTCAAATTTTTATTTCGTCATCTCTCGGTAGAATTACGTTCAGTCGTAGGCGTTATTATCTATTGTATTTCGCTGAAAACATTTCGGAAGCGGAAATGTTTAGTGTTTATTTAATATCAAATTTCATTCCATATCTATATAATTTTTCCCTTGACTTCATCCGCGTGGAATTTAAATATGAACAGTAATTACTTATTGTTTTTTTACGCAGAAACCTTTTTAATAAACATGATGTAGCCTATAAGATAGGAGGTGGTTTTCCAAAAACATATTCATGGCTTTCATTTGCGTGGCATTCATGTGAAATATTGGAATTTCCATACAAATTTTTGACCCCCTAGGGTAAACGGTAAAAGATGTACATACAAACTTCCGACCCATATTATAAGTATATAATATATGTAATAGCCAAAGCGCAAAATCCATCTAAATACTAACTTTAACTTTTCAGGAATAATATCTAATTACGATTGTTTCAAGTTAGGTTAATAAAGTCGTCTAAATTAAATAACATAACCCAACCCTAATCAAAGCCCTTGGATGTCGCGCCTCCATAATTGCGTGGGATCTAAATCGGACACTGCTAAATACAATATGACAATAAAACATAAAGGAGATATTAAATATTATAATATATAAGGTATTTTCAGTCAGTCGTTATAATAATACAAATTCTAAATATGAAAAAAGGAAATAACGTACCTAACAACTGGTATATTTTGTGTGCATTAAGTAAGTGTTTCGTAAAATGAAAATAAAGCGGATATTTGTAAATTTGGTTCAAACACCGCATAACGCCATACATATTTAAAATGCATTTAAGGCTTTTAAATAACTTTTTCTCTAAGATATGTATTTAGCAAGTGATTAACATACAAATTTTTAAAAATTGTATTCTTTTAAAACATTTTTTTTTAATTTAGAAGTCAATAACTGACAAAACACAAGGGAGAGCTAACTTTTTTTAATGCGGGTCAAGACACAAAAGAAATTTTAACGCGAGCCGGAGATCTAATAAATTAAAAGCATTTTGTTTAAATTATGGACTTGTGGCATGAGATCCCTGCCAAGGTTTTCTCTAAGGACTACAGTATGGGGTTTTCCAAGAAAGAAGTTATATATATACGTTATATATTTAGACTGACTAGAATTTTATTGAGACTTCGTCCGTGTGGACTTGTAAAAAAGATTTATGGTTTTACCTAAAAATATATCGGAATTCTGTTACACCAAAATTTTCATCCTTAGTTTTTCCCCCCAAGGTCATGTTTTTTCAAAAACGGTGTCACACTTCAATCTTAATTTTGAACCTACAGGCCAAATACCAATTTTTATCTATTAAGCTTTAAAATTGTTAGACAAACTTCTGTCAGTTAATTTCTTCTTTTATAAATACAAATATTTATAGTGACGTACATAATTTTATCAATACAAACTCGAAACACAAAGACCAATTGAAGAAACGCCACAAAATAAACAGTAAATAAATATAACATCAAATAAAACAGCAACAAAACCGCAAATTGTCTGAAAATTGCAGCTAGGGTTGGCACTTAGCAATCTTTTGAAGTAAAAGCTTACCTCATTTCTGCATCCGACGTCAATTCAACACACATCCGCTGCAATTCCACGACCGTAACAAAATAGTACGAAAACCCCGGGAAATTCTGCAGCGAAAATATTGAAGAAAGAATGTTGACGACGACGAATTACGGCGCAAAGCTTTGAAATCGCAGTCTGAATTTATAGCCCCTCTAGGGTTGTCAAATTACGTATGGAGCGCTTTCACAAACTGAGTGCACTGAAATTGAGAGTAACGACATTTTTGTGTGTACTTTTTTTACACAAAGGGGTTTTCAGTGGTGATACATTTTACTTTACTTCTTTATACTACTTTTTACTATTTACTTTTGGTAAATATATGATGCCCACGAACCCGCTTGGGATATGCAGGATCTAAAATGGCTGGTTTTTTTTAATGGCGTGACAATTTCCGTAGATTTAGAACATTATAATAATACGTACAGTATAACAAACGTCAACGTAAGTCAAGTGCGTGCTATACACGCATTAACTTAGGGTTAGAATGGTATTTTAATAATAAACTAGCCGGTTTTGTTAGTTTGGTTATCTGCGGATTTTTACGGAAAGTCTGTGATTATATAAAGTAAGTGTACCATAGCAAGCTGTTGCTTAGACTATAGTTTGTCCATGTGCACTGAAACGTGGAACTTTTTCATTTTCCAGGATAATAAGTAGCCTGTCATCCTCCGTCCCTTCAACAATCTCAGTGTTAACAAACAGACTACTTTTAAGAATATATATTTATTTAGATAACCTAGGGGCGAGGTTCGATCCCTGCACAGGACAAACATTTATGTGATGAACATTTGTATTTGTCTTGAGTCTGAGTGTTTTCTATGAAATTAGGTACATAATATGTACGTAAGTTTTTAAGTTTGTATAAGTTGTGGTAAGTATTCATAGTAGCAAGTCGCTTAATTTGGAACCAAATGTCTCTGTGCGATTTGTTTAAAAATATTATAATTATTATTTGAAAAAAAATTACAATTATATTTTTTTAAGAAGCCCATTATTAAACGTAAAAAAATAGAAAAACGAGAGATTCGGCCGGTTTTTTTTAATGCGATGTTTTAATAGATAGATATCTTAAAACAAATATAGTAGAAAGCCATGTTATTTTTTTCCAGTCTGAAACTTGCAATAGGGCAGTGGAATCGATTTTAAAAACGAACAGAAAACTGCACATTCGAGAACGGCGCAGCTTTCATTTCTCAAAATGAACCTATCGGAGAAAAATTTTATTTTCGCTGATCTTTTCTATCCATTAAAACTTATAATTAAAAAAAATATGCATATTCCAGTTAAGATGCAAACATTAAAACAGCAATAATTACAACATCCAAAAAAGGCTGGTAACCCTATTGCCAACCTAATAACGGAGTTTCTTCGTCGAAGTCTCAATTAGGTATTGATTTTTAAATCTGGTAGTTGAAGTCGTTTGAACTGGGGAGGAGATTTATTAGCAGACTTGGAATAGCACGACCTTATCAATTTGTTCATTAAGGGTGTTATCGGTAAACGCGCCGCCCGCCATACAAACTCACACACTTCGAAATTGAATTAAATGAAAAATTATAAAAAATATTCAATTTTTATTACTGTATTTTGTTGACCGGGCCTTCTTACAGAGTATATAGGGTGTAAGTCACTGAATATAACTCTGAGTTGCGCGGCACGAAAAGGTGTACGTCCATCTTGGAAAACGCGTTTTGATCTATATCTCCTAGACGAAAAAGGTTAATTAGAAGCTAAAAATACAGATTTTTTTTTTCAATAATTAAAAATTCATTAATTATGCATGTTTTTTTTTAATTTAAAGTTTTTGGGAGTCTCTTAAAAGTTCGCATAAATATTGATTTTACAGAAAAAAATACTGAAACATAATGAAGGAACATTTTACTATCAAAAACAAAAAGATATTTTGTATTTATTGCGTCCGACAAACTGCTTAGGAAATATATGACAAAACGCGTTTTCCAAGATGGTTAAGGCACATCTCCCGTGCCGCGCCAAGTCAGAGTTATACTCTGAACCAACCTAGTACAGTAACCTCATGCAGAAAACAAGCCCTGCCAACTAAAGTTAAACCCCTCAGACTTTTTAAATAAACAAATTCTGAAGAAAACAAAAAAATTTGCTCTAAGTAAATACCATCAAAGAATATTATAATTCGGCACCGAGGGAGACAAATAAAGTCCTGGATATATTATTTATGTAAAACTTTGTTAATTTAAAGTTAGAATTTCATTGAAAATATAAAATTTAAAAAACATGATATTTTTCTTTTATTTCAGCGCTGCCGTCTATCGTCACTAGGCTAGTTCGATATTTGAAAAAGAATAGGAATAATTATTTAACTTTTATTAGCAATAGAGCATCAATTGAATCGATGTCTTTCCTGTGTTCTTTTTTCAAATTCGGTTTTTGAGTAAAATCTATTGATATCAGTAGCAAGTAGGTACAATAAAGATAAAAACAACTATAGCATAAATATTTGTTGTCGCACTCGCACAGATGCGATGGTCGCTGTCATAGAGCAGCGCAACGGCAAATAATTATGCGCGTGGAACAGAGACAAATAGTGACCGGACATTGAACGAAATTCTTCCTGCTTAGCGTCCGTGCTATAACACAACTTGGCATCACGCAGTACTTAATTTCTTTTGTATGATTTTGTACAGTCAGGGTTTCGGGTTCCATCCATCACTTCGTTAGGCTTATACCTTGTCCAGGAAGTACAAATTTGCATTTGCGGCGATTCCACTTAAGAGTGACTGGACAACTATAGCTGATCTAGTATCTGGACTCGCACGAGAGAAAGCAGTTGCACGTGTCCTGGTGGGCGGCGTGTATCGGCGCCTAGTACCTTGCCTAATCGCCTTTTCTAGACAAGGTCCTAGGCAATAATCGCGTGCAGCTGATACGTGCCGCCTTAGCCTTGGCACACACATCAGGTTCGACCATTAGGTTTTAAGATTTGATTACCCAATCAAATAATTCCCACACAGACATATTTCTATTTAGATTCTATTATTATTTAGACTGCGGTGGCAATAAAGCTAACGGTCTGCCAGGTATGGTATGGCCATGGTCACCGTAGCCTATGGACGCTTGCAACACCAGGAGCATCACTCGACCGTTGCCAACCCTTCAAAAGTCATAACTTCCATCTTGAAGTACCTACCATATTGTAGTCTTAAGAGAAAACCTTGGCAGTAAGCTCATTCTAAAACATAAGCGTGCGCAGGAGGAAATTTCTCCGAAAATGTACGTGACCATTTGGATTCTAAGGTGTGAGGATGAATTATCTGCCGATATGGGCAGATCTGGGTACGATGGTAGAAAGTAGCTGTTGACATCATTTCGAATAATTCCTCAGAACACTTTCTATTATACAAGCGATGCAACACACATATAGAGGCAAACTCTCTACTCAGACTTAAGGGTTCGGTACGGCTTGTGAGTTTGGAATTAAGCTCTGACAGTTGCTTTCTTATGACATGCATAGACGTCCGCACAGCGCCAAGCTTAAGATGAAATAAATTAAAAAAAAACGTAACGGCCGAATCGTATGTGTGCGCAAGTGCAGCTAAAGCATAAAAAATGTATTCGAGCACGTCTTCAATAACCAATGTGGTGATTTGACCGAACGTTTGAATTTAAACCAATCAAAAATGTGTGGTAAGCGCTGTTTAGTATAGAATTGACGTCCGACACTTACCGCGATTAACAAGCCATGAGTAAATCAATTAAACATATATCTGGGATTCGAGATTATCTCTATCAGCTCGAGAATCAGGCCCCTGATCTGATAATCAAATCTTAAAACCTAATGTCAAACCTGATGTAAGTAAGTGACTGAGACCCGGACAGCACCTATCTGCTAATATGTTATCAAACTCAAACAGTTCAGCAGTATAAATGGAATATTCATTGGCTTCGTCGACTTATTATTTAACTTACTACACATGGCTATTTCAACCGAGTTGTGTAGGCACCTACTTACAAATCTTGCTCTTTTCACCAATAAAATATAACAGCCAAATGACGTGTTCATAATATGAGATGATATCAACCTTCGTAGATCGTAGCTCATAAGCGTCGACTGCCCATTCAAGTCGAAAGCCACTTTCTGACGGCAATTTGTCAAGAAACTTACATATGTAGACTCTTGCTTTAACTAGGCTCTCTCGACCAATTAAACACATGAGAGCAATAAAATGGAACCAACTTTTAGGAGATACAATATCACAATTTATTAATAACATGTAAAGACAGATTCCTGTCTGGCATTTCTGAGAAAATAAATTGATAATCTTAACTTTACCTTATTTTTAACGATTGTTTTTGCAGTAAAGTTGAAATAAATTATTTCGGAACATCGCTAAAAACGAAACAAGTTTTATTATCAATGTCTGCCACTTCCACTGCTGTAGTGATTCATTGATCTTATTAATGTCACAACAAATGCAGATCTAAAACAGCCGAAAACTAGAAGAATTAAGATCGTACAGTGAGCGATGAGAATCAAGTCTCCGGACTTCCATCCGACAAATCCTAATTCATTAGTCAGCAATATTCATGAGGTAAAATACTACACAAAATTTAAGCTGTCTAGTGCAAGAGAAAGACAGAGAAACAGCAGAAGACAACAATAGGGGTTTGTTTTATGTAACCCTAATAAAAAAACATATCTTCTATTGCGATGGGTTCGCAGTTGGTAGGTGGGCTAAATTTCCACACAAGCAAAGCCGCGGTTCACAGCTGATCACCAATAATTAAATCATAAATTCAATATGCCTTAAGAGGACATTGTCCTACCTACCTAGATATTGAGTTCCATTTAATTTCGTAACTAGAATAAAATTGTTATCTAAAAGATATAAAAAAACCCGCAATAAATCTTCTGTGAACAATATTCATAAAAGAACTTTTTCCTTAGCCTCACTTTATACGTAGCTTATCCTTACTTTTTTTATAATATTATTTATAGGGACATAAATAATGGAAAGTACAGAGTTTTGTAGGCATTAGTGAATGTAATGTTAAAATAAATAATAAACCACCAGCCTGCCGTACAATCATTCATTGTCCACGTGTAATGATAAAAGTGTGAAGGTATAATGTTAAATAATATTGTCAGCTTGCTCCGGTGCTAGATATTGACATACACAAGGCTTGTAATCAAACATTATTCTCATTTGAATTAACTTATTTATTTTTATCAGAGTCACAAAGCGGAGATTCTAAGTTCATTTCTGTATATTTTATAGTATTAGTTTATTCTGGAGACTTCATCCGCGTGGACTTTTGAAAAAATTAAAGCTAACTGTTTGCTAAGCTAAAATGGTTAACTACAAAAATATCGGAATTCGGATAAAAAAAAATTAATACCCTATTTGCCCTCCCTCTAGCACTTTCCAAAAACTGTGAAACAAGTTAATCTTTCGTTTGCAAACTAAAGGCCAAATATCAAATTTTTATACATTTAGTTTAAAAAATCACGGATTTCCATACAAATGTATGAAAAACCTCAATTTCACGCGCTTTAGCAAATTTTGCAAAATTCCAGTGTTCGCCTATACGTAGCGGTAGCCCAACTTATAGTTGGTTTTACATCAGTTTATTCTAAACAAGTTTGAAGCTAAATGAATTATCAATTTAATAGTAAACGCAAAACAGAAACACATTGTTTAAGTATCTCATTTTTTATTTTATTTACTTATGTTTATATTTGTAAGTAAATCCGTGTAATAACACATATTGAGCAGGGCAAATTTAGGCATTCCACTTTTAACAGTTAAAAGAAAGAGCTTTATAAAGGTAATAGGCATGCTAACTGAAACCTAAATACCAAAAAGCATTGCTTGTACATTATTATTATTCAAAGCAATAGTTTAAAGAAGAATTAAATTTGTCTTTCGCAATGACTAGACAGATGTCCGTGGACGACACCACGTAATCAAGCAAGCCCTGGACCTGATTCCATATAAGCATATAAATATTCATCACGCCACTACCTCTGTACACATGCATAATGACATAATAATATCCCTAACGAAAAGGTCACAAACAACGCAGCCTTTATTTGTATTTACTCAGCAATTAGACACTAAAATGTTGTAAGTTACACTACGAACTTTACAGAAATAATTCGTGTACTGCTGATATAAAAACGGCAGCATGTCAATGTAAATTAAAAGCTTTAAGAGAATACGATTCGAAGCGCCTTTCAGGGTGCTTCATACAAATGAATTTCTCACTTATTTTTGACACTTGCTGATCAAACACCACGAAATTTTGGAAACATGTTCTAGTAATAAATATCTAGGTCTGCAGTGTGCCAGTTAATTTTATAGTTCAAAAGTTATACGATTATATATATATATGTAGTTATAAGATTTGTATTAGTTAATAAAAACATTTAACAAGATTTTGGAAAACCACAGACATAGCATTCGGCTTCGGATTATGACTACAAAATTTCACAGTGATTGATCAGTAAATGAATCAAGAGCAAAAAAATCCTGCAACTTCCTTTTGTTTCGTGTCCTGGCTATTTTTGTTTAATGAATCACATCACTTCACACAATACACAAAAAAAACCACTTTAAAGTTAATTTATTAACCTTTAAGATCAGGTTTTTTAAAGATAACGATGGGACATCAAGGTTGGGGCAGCTGCCCCACTCTAGACTAACCAAAAAGCGTATAACCTCAAGAATTTTGCTTGTACAGTACATTTTTGGTATATGAAAATAATATTTTCTACCAGATTTGCCCCACCCAAGCTTGGTCTGCCCTATCCTAGCTAAATAGCTGGCTACGCCTATGTCATTGGCTTTGAAAGAAAAAATGGTAATTTTGGCAAAAAAATCGGTAAGGACAAATTTAATAATAACATTTAAAAGCAAAACAAAATGGGATTTTTTTATTGGTATTGCTTATCTATGCTCTTATGCAGTCTCCTACTCTTTGATGGGATCAGCGAGTACCGCGAGTTAGTGCTCAAGGATAGACGGCAAAAACGGGTACCCTGGCTTAAACATTCCATTTAAGCTCGTCCCATAGGTGCTTGGTCGGGTTTCAATCCGGGCTTTAGAGAATTGTGCTCTATTATACGAAGGTTTACTTTATAATTTGCAACACTAATAGAGTATGCTAAAATACTCTATTTACGTAAATTACGATCTTTCACAAGGTTTGACAAGGTTGTGTGGCTTCATGGCTCGTCGGAGAACAAAACTGACCTCCAGTTTCCTTGAGTCTAATTAATGTGTTATCGATCAAAATCTAGGCAAGATTAGTGATACGCTTTGGATTAGTCGTTCCGGCCGTGATCGTCTCACTGTCCACCTACTGGTTGTGACTCCTTTGATGTCACGTAGATTTTGCTGGAACGACCAAAGTTGAGAATACGGTCACCCAATGGAGTAGTTGCATTAATCAGGTCGTAACGTTCTGTAGTCACCGGTTCGCTAAGGCGCTGTAGACAACCATGGCTGTCAGGACTAATGCGCTCAAAAGGCTGCGGCTAAATACAATTTCCTGTTAAACGTGCAAGCTCTCCAAGTGCTCCAGAAAACTCTGGCTACCCCATATACTAATTTAGAAAATCTGAAATATGACAAATTTGCGACGCAACGAACGCACTAATTGCATTTAATCGTTGATTTAATTGACGAATTTATTATTAATAACAACACAAGCCAATTTAAAAAAAAAACTCTTGTCATAGACAGAAATTACTGACAAATGGCACTGGAACAGTAACTGTTTGTTTTTTTACTGTGGTTATTTGGTATTACTGATAGATTTCGAACAGTATTTCATTATTTTTTAGTTAGAAACATATATATATAATTTTTTTATTTCTATTTTGTTAATCACTAAAACTACTTTTACATTACTCAAAAATCTAATGAATTAGATAATCTTCTATTAATAACGAAGCATATTTATTGTGCACACCCAATAAAAAATAGCTAATAATCTTTCGCAACTCGGTATGCATGTACAAAAATACTTTAATTACATATAAAATTTTAAAAACAATAAGCTAAATCCTACTTAAATTATAAATGTAAAAGTTTGTAAGAATGGATGGATGTTTGTTACTTAATAACGCTTCAGCCACTGGACGGATCGGGATGAAACTTGGCACACCTATAGATTAGGTCCTGGAATACATATAGGCTTCTTTTTATACCGAAAAATTCAAAAGTTCCCGCGGGATATAGCAAACTTCATTAGTGTAATTAAGGAGTAAATCCCAGTATTAATACTGTGATTAAATTAAGGACTCCCACGCCGATAGCCGAATCCCAAGCCGCTGGCAAAGTCTAGTTACTTATAAAATTGTTGCAAATCTTAAATAATTTACAGTATCCAAAGCGTGCGCCATCATTTTTGCCGTCAAATTAGGCAGAACTACAGCCTTGTTACTGTGAATCGAGGCAACGCCATCGATACCAAAAATATCGATGGGGCTCGATCGCCCTGCAGCTGCGGGTGTCTGTGCCGGAGCGGGTAGTCTACTGATTCCATGTTGCTAAACAAAATCACCAGTCTCCAGGTCCTCCGGGACACCTGAGGTACCCTTAGACGACTTGAATGAAGTTTGCTTACGCTGTCCGTCCGTGCCCATCCTCAAATTAAGCTCCCATTTCAGTAGCTTTCGTCGGTGTTATACCTATCAATTTTTTTACGGTAAATGATTACCCTGCCGCATGGATAAAGACAACAATCACACTTAATACGTGCATGATAAAAATAAATCACAATTTAAGTTTTTTAAATTAATCGCAACCGAAACGTTACAAGCAAGTAAAAGACGATAAATTTTATTTTATTCTTTAAAATGCTAATATAAAATTTGTCAACAAACTGCCACCATTTTATTAGTTATTAAAAACAAATCTAACGATTCCTGTTCCACATTAATATAGTTCCAAAAAAAATCCGGCCAAGTGCGAGTCGAACTCGCACAAGAAGGGTTCCGTACCATTATCTATAAAAGAGCAAAAAAAATCTCGTTTGTTGTATTGGAGCCCCCCTTAAATATTTGTTTTATTTTTATTTAATCATATATATTTTTATAGTGACTATATATAACGTAATATTCAGTGAATATTTTAAGCGTCTACCTGTATGAATATTGAGCAAAATTGAGCAAAATCGACCAAAAACATCACGTTTGTTGTATGGGAGCCCCCTTAAATATTTATTTTATTCTGTTTTTTAGTATTTGTTGTTATATCAGCAACAGGAATACATCTTCTGTGAAAATTTCAACAAACTATCACGGTTTATGAGATACAGCCTGGTGACAGACGGACGGACGGACGAACAGCGAAGTCTTAGTAATAGGGTTCCGCTAATTACCCTTTGTGTACGGAACCCTAATAAAAAGCATTAAACGGTTAATTCGGGAGTGGCTCGATTTATTTGCTCTCAAGTGTATATATCCCTGTCAACATGTTGCTTATACACGGAATATAAAACTCAGCTTAGTGGATGTAACGTTTACATGTATTTCATGCGTGACAAACCGGAAACCAAATAACACACTGAACGAAAGCGCAACATAGAAAAAATATATATTAAGAGTGCGCCTATGCAGCGACGTAAGTAAATAGGCAGCGCTATATAATTGCTTTCTATTGACGGCGACAGCCAACGCGTAAAACTTGCGAAAATCAAAAAAAACTACGATAGTTATCGAAAAACTGGTTTGAGCATATTAAGATATTGCTATTACCTATCAATCATTTTTAAAATAGGATTTAGAAAAAATATTATATTAGAATCGGGGTCTTCGTCGCTTAGTGAGGCTAGGGCAATAACTGTTTATTGCTTAACGCGTAGAAGTAAGAATGCAATGGGACGACCCATGCGCAAAGTCAGATTCTCGCTTAAAACCTTGTCCAGAAAGAGCAAGAATTTACAGCGATTGTAATATACGGGCGTAGCTAAGGTACTAGGCGCCGGTACATGCCGTCCACATGAACAGACGCGACTGCTTACAGTCCCGCGAGTCAAGATTCCACTAGAGCGGCCTTAATTGCGGTCTGTGCAACGCGATTCGCCTTTTCTGGACCGGGCCTAAGCCTGTTAAAGCGACGGAAACCCCGACTGTATGTAGTTAAGTTCATGCATCAATAAAGCCAAGTTATGGTTGCAGTAACAGTTAGTAAGTACTTAATAGTTAAACTACACTTACACTATTAACAAATAAAAATTGAATGCACTACTCTGTTATGTTATCTTACAATGAACTAGGGTTAACTGGAAAGAAATGCCAGAAGGCATTAGGTTCGCCTTTTTATAAATTAATTAAAATGCAATAAAGAATTTTCTATCTATCTAACACCAGGTGACGACCGAACACTCACCTGCGCGATCTCCTTCTTGGTGCAACAGAAGTTGATGAAGGTCACGTTCACGAAATCAGCACCGTAGCACACTGTCACGGTCTTCTCCTCGAGTGACCCCTGCGAACCTATCAGAACCACGTTTCGGATTTTTGGATCCTGCAACAAAAATACTATATTTTTCTTTTTGGCCCTCGACCAATCTGATTTATCTACTTCTTACAGTTTGTTAAGAACTGGCAAAAGAGGTATATTATAATTATCATAGCTTTTGCCCGCGGCTCCATCCGCGCTAAAACTAGTTATCGGCGTGGGATTCCTAGAGCTCCTAGAAGACTCAAGTAAGGAAATTTGAAATAGTAAGCTATATCTGTGTTGTTCGTCCACGTGAAAATTACAAATTTACCTTTTAAAAAATCCTTTTTTAGTCTCTTTCCCCAAAACCATTCAGCGAATGAAGGACACACAAACAAACTTACTGTTGCGTATGGATAATGGACACAGGATATCTTTTTTTTTATACCACTATGATGGCAAACAAGCTTACGGTCCGCCTGATGGTAAGCGGTCACCGTAGCCTATGGACGCTTGCAACACCAGAGGTGTCACTCGCGCGTTGCCGACCCTTCAAAAATCTTATAACTTTTTTCTTGAAGAACCTCATACTGTAGTCCTTAATAATAATAATATATAATACTTTATGGCATCAACATAATAATTTAGCAAACATATAATTTATAATTTATATTTATAAACATATAATAAGATTATAAATAAAAAAAACTTATCGCATAAAAGCGATCGCTTCCAGACAACCTTAAGTTAGAGGAAATAATAAAGTTAACCATAGTATAGTAGGTGTGTCTCGATACAGTTATTAAGAAGTTATATATATCATACACAAATATTTTTGATATAAATAAAAACACATAAATAACATACATTAATAATAATGTATATATAATAATAAGTTAATATATGTACATATATAAATATGCATGTAAATATATATATATATAAACAAATATAGGCAGTGATGTTGGTTTAGTCTTCCAGGTAATGAGTAATTATAAAAAAATTAAATTCGATTTTGCCTTTTTTTTACCAAAGGTCTAAAAATTGTAACATTTCATTGAGTATACCGGTGTGTTTGGATTAAACAGGACGTTATACAAACGAAAGAGAAGTATCCCGGCGAAAATGAATTGGGAGCCACTTAAGTTTTGATCTGAATTCGGACATATGGTCGTACTTGCGTTAACCATAAATGAATCTGATGCAGAAGTTCTGAAGTCGCTAAGTTTATAAGCTGCTCCAAGGTAAGGTCAAGATAACTTACATCAGCATAATCAAGAACAGGCAGAAGAGATTGCGTAAGTGCAATTTTAGTGGGACTACCTGTGTTAACCCAGGACTAACTGTGTACTAAAGGATAGAAACTCCGTTCACAGTTACTAATAGGAGTTTGTTCCAGTCAATCTTTGATACAAGAAAAGAACTGCCTACGATGATTGTTTGTGTTTTCGTGGGATTAACAATGAGGCCATAGGATTCACTCCATTTCACAATTTGAACAAGGTCTCGATTAACGATTCCCACGAAAATAGGTTTCCCTGCAAGTATACATTGTTCACGTCGCAAAGTATCATCAGTCAAGGTGAGCTGATATTCAACATTTTATGACACAATTAATCTTTCAAACTTGGTACTTAATAACTAAAAACAAAATCAGATAATGTTGTCCCCCAATCTCTCACCAATCTCTCTACACGGCCGCCCACGCTATTGATTTTTCGCTATTTTAGAATGACCTAAATTAAACCTATTTTAATTTATCCTCAAATCGTATACAAAGTGCTTTAATGCCAGCTCTATTTATATTATCGTCTGCAAATTGCAATATATCAAGACAAACGTTTGATGCTCATCTATTTACATATGAATTTAGATATTTCTATAGCGTGTTCTACAAAAAATTATGTTATTTATTTGACATTAATTGATACTCATCCACGTAGAGTTGGATGCACAGATATATTTTGGCCGGTTTCTCACGGTAAGTGCCAATGTCATGAATGCATGTAAGTGTAATGCAACGATATTTATTCCCTGAAGAGGGTGACAAGTGGCTGGATGGATACAAATCCCCATCATAATATAATGCATCATAATGTATATAGGGCTGCATCTTTTCACCTAGTCCTGCTAGCTGCTAACTACCGAATATATACCAAAATGTGATTATAGTACTTTTTATTTTCTCGTAGTCAATGGTAAAAATTACAGTATACAACACGATAAAAATAATAATTTCGGTCCTTTGTAACCCTCGCTCCGCTCAGCATCTAGCAACCTTACGCTGCTCTCGGGATCCAACTTTAGTCCCTCGAATTAAATCCCCTTTTTTTCACTTGTTGTATAATCTAATATTGTCCCTGTTCTTTTAAATTATTACTTTCTTTAAAGCTGGTCATTTACGTCTTATGGGACATATACTATACATTACTATTGTATAAAGCCACTTTAGGCCAGATACACTGCGTCAGAAGCAGTGTTGTAATGATGGGCTCACCAATAACCTGTCACGCAAGACTATAGTGGTTGGTGAAGACACTTTCTCCATTATGATGTAGGTGTAGGTCCAGCCACTGGTTACCTTCTTCTTGGGAACAAAACAGTAAAAACATACATACTAATTGAATATTTCTCAATCGTTGTATGATGTTGTGATTGGCGTTAAGCTAAATTTCAGCTTAAATCACCATTTTATGTGCAATGCAACTAGTACAATGCATGGGAACTAACGAAGTGGCTTTCATATTCAGTATATTATTTAAAATCACATTTGTAAGCGGCTAAAAAAACAAGCTGTTTAATGAATTTATTTTTCATAATAAAACAAGCTCATAATTTTAACTAAGAACATTAAATTTTAGGTCAGTCGTAAAAAACTTATTAAAATTAGATTGTGGCCACAATTATTCGAGAGAAGCCAAATAGCAACGGAAAATGTTGAGATAGGTAATAGCATTAACTAGGTTTTGTAATATAAGTATAAGGTTTTTATATTATTAAGACACCGATGGCCGGCAGTGGTAGTTCTTGTTTCTATGATTTGGGGGCGGTGTGTTCGATTCCAGGGAGGGGTTAATTTTTGCTCTATGAACGGCGATTGCGACGAAATTTAAAATTATCTGTTAAAATCCTTGGTCAAACTATTGGCCGGCAGTCCGACTTTCACTGACCAGCTTTTTAAATTTGTGTAATGAAGTCATATTACTTTATTTGTAGATACATAGTTCAACAGTTGAAATGTTCAAAATTTTAATTAAATTTAATAAATAGATCATAAGAGTTTTTTAGTAATAAAAATATTTATAACCTACCAGTAGAAGTACTTGACTTTTTTTTAAATACATTTAGAAAGGGCGCGTTCGTTTTGGGATGAAGAATGTCATGTCTGGAGGTGGGGTTGTGTGATATATAACCTTATACGACAGAGTCCTTTAAATACTATTTGGTTGTTTAAAAAAAAACTGACAATAAATAACCCAACATGAAAGTCTAGTTTTGTATTAAATTACAATATCATCCTTTTTTTGGTCCTTCCAGCCAGCCGGATTTGAACAATTTACTGTCTTCATTATTCCAAAGTGAAGATTGTGATAACTCTGGCCACTGACTTTTAGGTAATGTAATCCATTGAGGGCCTTGCCACTAAAGCAATCAGGAAATTGCATGTGCCAGGTCTACACCTCTAATAAGAAAATCTGTTGGATTTGAATTAGTTGGTGCTAAATTATTCTCTGAGTTTTTTTTTAAATTTCTGTCACTCTATAAGCAATAAAGGTATTCCACAATCGGATAATTACCTACCTATAAAAGGCATTTCAAGATAATTGCCCGAACATTAAAATTTAAAATCAATAATGAATGACTTAGACATTTCACACTAAGAAACCAAACTCAAATCAGCAGAAAATATGACACACTAAAGGTTTACCAAGTTGTTGACAGCAGCGTATTTACACAAATGTTATTATAAAAATTTCAAGCTGCTTTTGCGATCTTTGATGTCTGCAATCAGATTTGATGGGTAATCACCATAAGCATAATCTTACCCAATCTCACGTGGGGGAGAGGAGGGGTTTCGCTAAATATCACGTAACTTTATTTGGCAGGAGCAAAGTGCGTGGTTGCTCCCGATCCCGAAGCGGGCAGTAACGAATTTTGATTTGTGAATTGTGAGAAAAACGTGTTAAATATCGCCAAATCCTACTCAATAACAATTATCTCAGCTAACGCCACAAAGTAGCAAGTTATGTTTTTTTTAAAAATATATCCAACACAATCAAGCACAGATTAAAGTATTTACTAATGATACGCATTTTAAAAATCTCACGTGAGATTAGGGTAGTGGGGAGGGGTTCGAGCCAAATCTCACAACATCTCACCAAAGGGGGATGGGGCGTCGAAAAATCGCCAAAATCACCTCACGTAATTTATGGACGCCCCCTAAGGGATTTACGTTATGTTCAAATCTCAATAGATGATAATATTATATTACTTAACTAATAATTTCTATTTTAAACACTATAATAGTATTATTAATATAAGATATGGCAGTCTGAAAATAATAAAGTACGATCATTATCTGTTTACCACCGGTTCGGAATGACTTTACTACCGAGAAGAGACGACAAGAAGAGACGACAAGAAAGTCAGTAGTTAATATTTTATATTTTTCAACTTCCTATTAATATATCCCCATGCTCTCTTATAAACCTAAAAAAAAAACCATTAAAATGACTGGTTACCTTGCAGATATGCACCAAGTAACCAAGTATACGTGTATTCAAATATATTTCAATTGCTTTTTGTCGTCAAGCCTCCCTTAACAAGTGCGTAACTCCTAATTAGAATGACGAATGACCCATGTATGAAAATTGACGACCTTAACAAAATCGAATCTAACCATTTACAGAAATCCAATTTAAATGTCAATTCCTTCGTGAGTAATAACATCTAGGTCAGATCTGAGAACTTATAATAAATTTTCCCGTTCCCCAACAACAATAAGACAGAGAGAGAGATGTAGTACTAGATATGTTGAGGGAAATGTATTAGTGCTTTTGTCCTATTATCGTGCCCTAATTAGCAAATCCTAGCGAAGGTTTTCCAGGAATTATATCATTGTCTATTTAGTGGAAAGCCAGTGAGTTTGAGGTTTACATATGCGAGTAGTATTTTAAGCGAGGTAATATTAATATTACCCCACTTACCTAACATGAAATTATGTCAAGCATATTTGTCTTTGTTCAAAAACTACCTACTCGAACCTGTTACCTATGTTTGTATATATGACTTTAAAGGTATAATCAAAAAAGCAAAGGGGTTACATACACATGTAATTTTTGAAGTGAAAACTTCTTTAGCGGCGTTGTGCACTTTTTTTGGTATGGGTAAAAAATGATAAACTCGCGTCAGGTCACGTGTCCTAATCGTGGAAATTCGTAAGACGGAAACCGTAATGCCACGCCTATTATAATTTTTATTTTTAGTATTCGCGATTATGAGTAGTACAGGGAGGTTGGATATGGAATTTTAATTCTATGACAGATTGCGATGTCAAATATACTACGTCAAAAAAGTAAATAAACAAACATTATTATTTCTTGACAATGTCAAAGACATGTCTTGTGACATATTTGAGTGTTAAGCGCGAATCGTGTGTAAAGGTTTTTTACTTCTGCCGGCATTCCCGGAGTGCAACTCGTTTTTTTTTTTATTTTTATGTAGCATAGATAAATAAGTATGAGATTAAACTACATACTCCTAATAATATTTTTTGTGCCTATTGTAAAATTTACCAAAATCGACATTGTTTGTTTTTTTTAAATACTTGCTAAGAATTTGGTTAAATTCGACTTCCAAGATATGTTTACATACATAGTTACAGAAGGTAATAAAAAGTGCTGTGTCTGATTGCATTTTGTTTAACTTCTTTATTCTACTGCGAACTACGACTTATATCAACTTAAACCTATTACATGCATACACACACAACAATATTGTAGATTGTGCGATATTGTTGTGTGTGAGTTACAGTAACATTCAGTTCAGACTGTAGACCCATTTCATTTGCAGATGTATATCTGTCTGTGCGATATCTCAATAGACGCTGTCAGTCCCAAAGCTTTTCGACGAACAAGCGTAATGTATTTTTGTATTAAATTAATTTCGCTAACATGATGGATAGAAAATACGTTTAATGTAAACATTGCAATTGTGTTATATAGCACAAAATATTTACGTTTTGAATAGCTTACGTTTTGTGAAATTTGAATTTTAGTAGGACTATGAAGAATATCAGAAAAAAAAAAAAGTTAACAGGTCAATTTAGTTATGCTTAAAAGATTTCATATTTTTTAAAGAGTACGAAGATTTTTTCATCTCAAAATGGGTCTCATATGTGATAAGATTTTCGTCACAAGGGTCGTTCCGAGAAAATGATGATGATCTGCTAGCTAGATGATGAGATGATATCAAGCCAGCGCATCACTCGATTCTTGAAAATCTATGGGCTATAAAACAGGTTTGTCTGGAAGAAATCGCTAAACAGCGATAAGACCGCCTAAATTGTTACCTAGTTTAAATATTTACTTTTTGTATTTACTTTTAAATACTGGTGATCAATAAAGAGTTATCTATCCACAAAATTAATTCTTTCACTACATACAAATTATCTACAAAATAAACAATGCAGCTCGTCAAAAAATACCCAAGAAACTGATATGTGTTCTGCTGGTTAGATTTCAAGCTACCACATCACTCGATTTCTAGAAAACTATAGGCTCTACAAAATTAATTCCTCACTATAAATTTACTCTACAAAATCCAAATTTCTATTTATCATTCGGGGTCAGATATGTTATCTGCTGGCTTGTCATACGGCACGAGAGTGCAGCCTTAAGGCAAATAACAGTGAAAATATATCTCTTTAAGAAAAAGGCAATTATGCAAGTCTTATCAAACACCAAATAGGGTGCGTAAAAAAAAATGGGCCAAGTGCGGGTCGGACTCGCACACGAAGGGTTCCGTACCATTATCTATAAAAACGGCAAAAAAAAAAATAACGTTTGTTGTAAGGTTGTGGGAGTTATTTGTGATATTTTAAGTTAATTATTTATTTTTATCACTTTAAAAATGTAGTAAGATTTATTAATAAGAGCAATACAAAATGCTTGTTTCAACAGTCTTTGACTGTAACTTTTTCCTTAACTAACAGATGAACGGTGTGTTTGAAATTTTGAAAAAAAATAACTTTTATGCCGCTAACCCTTTTACTCACAGTTAACCCCGAGATAGGTGTGATTTGAATACTGTATATTATTTCTGGTTTAAAGAGGCTCAATTTGATATGCGTCACTAAGTGTTACCACATTTTATCATTTACTTTTTAGCTGATATGTATCACATGGTAAAATTTTCTTTAACATTTTTTTTAAATGGCAGAGGTATTACACATGTTGAAATATTTATTAATAAGCGCAATACAAAATGCTTGTTTCAACAGCGTTTGATTGTGTCTATTTACTTAATTGACAGATTTATAGTGTGCTTCATATTCACCGCACCACACACCACAGATCTTTTAGTTTTGTACTTTTATTTGTTGTTTTTAAAACCTGATCGTCCCTTTTCTGATAATTTTCGTTTACACCATTCTCTCTGTCTTTTCATTTTTCGTTTACACCATTCTCTCTGTTTTTTCATTTTTCGTTTTCACCATTCTCTCTGTATTTTCATTTAGGGTAAAAGATTAAGTCTTTGGTATTATTCAATATTTTAAGATGTGTAGGTGTATTTTAAAGAGAAAAATATTTTTTACCCATATTATTTTATATGTATTTGTTTAATTTTTGACTGGTTTCTCATTATTTTGGTCTATTTATTGTTATTTCCGTATAATACAGTAAATTATTTCATTAAAATCCTTTACTTTTTAATTTGGTCGGATTATAAAAGGCCGCTAACTTCACACCGGTAGATACAGCCTGGTGACAGACGGACGGATGGACGGACGGACAGCGGAGCCATAGTAATGGGGTTCCGCTAATTACTCTTTGGGTACGGAACCCTAAAAAACGGCAAAAAAAATCACGTTTGTTGTATCGGAGCCCCCTTAAATATTTGTTATATTATGTTTTTTAGTATTTGTTGTTATAGCGGTAACAGAAATAAATCTTCTGTGAAAATTTCAACTGTCTAACTATCAACGTTCATGAGATACAGCCTGGTGACAGACGGACGGATGGACGGACGGACAGCGGAGCCATAGTAATGGGGTTCCGCTAATTACCCTTTGGGTACGGAACCCTAAAAAACGGCAAAAAAAATCACGTTTGTTGTATCGGAGCCCCCTTAAATATTTGTTATATTATGTTTTTTAGTATTTGTTGTTATAGCGGTAACAGAAATAAATCTTCTGTGAAAATTTCAACTGTCTAACTATCAAGGTTCATGAGATACAGCCTGGTGACAGACGGACGGATGGACGGACGGACAGCGGAGCCATAGTAATGGGGTTCCGCTAATTACCCTTTGGGTACGGAACCCTAAAAAACGGCAAAAAAAATCACGTTTGTTGTATCGGAGCCCCCTTAAATATTTGTTATATTATGTTTTTTAGTATTTGTTGTTATAGCGGTAACAGAAATAAATCTTCTGTGAAAATTTCAACTGTCTAACTATCAAGGTTCATGAGATACAGCCTGGTGACAGACGGACGGACGGAGAGCGCAGACTTTGTGCCCCTTTGGGGTACGGAACCCTAAAAACTACCAAACGGATTTTCATACAGTTTTCACCAATAGACGGAGTGATTCATGGGTAGGGTTTATGTATAATTCATTCAGGTTTTGTGTAAATTGGTTGAAATTTTAAACATTAATAAGTATCTCCAACATGTCAGAGGAAAATTTTACTTTAACTAAAAATCCTATTCACCATGATTTATGGGGTTTCGTACTCAAACAAAGAAGCCTTATAGCATCCGTTCCGTAGGTACGTTACAGCCATTTTATCCAGCGACTTTAATCGCCACAAAGCTGAAATTTGGCACACGTTTAGTAAGTAAAAAATACACTTGCAATGAAATTTGTTAATATTTTATGAATAAATTGAGGGGGTCTCACGTGCAACGCGGGAAGAAAAATAATTACTTATATAGCGATATAAAGCCAACCTTTTTGTGCTTCCCAACAACAATAGTAGTATCAGCTACGAAACCCTATACTCAGCATGACCCGACATCCTCTTGGTTTTATAATAACTTCAAATCAAAAAAAGTTCATATACCCCATTGCACCCTTGCGAAACCGGGCCTGGTCGTTAGTTTAAAGGTTTTAAATAAATATCAAGCAAGCGCATCACAACTACATGAATTACATCCATATTTTTCCGAATTTGACTGTAGTAGTAGTATATACTTCAGTGTCTAATTACCGTTAGGTAAAGAATTATCAACAACTAGCGGACCCGGCGCATGTTGTTCCGCTGTCGTCCCTCTGTAACCCGGCGAACGTTGGTTTTTACCTAAAGTGCCCGAGTCCGGCTCGCACTTAAGGGATCGAGATAGAAAAATATCCAATCTTTTAAGTTGCATCAAATAACAGGATAGTTACGAAGTTTGATGAAAATCGGTTCAGTAGTTTAGGAGTCCATCGCGGACAAACAACGTGACACGCAATTTTTATATATATATATATATATATATATATATATATATATATATATAGATTTGATTCTGTGAGCGTTTGCGTTACGTGTCCCTCTCTAAATGGACTAATTTTTACAAATTTTCGGTTAAAATTCTTTTTTTTACAGCGTGTAACTGAATACCTTTAGAATAAATAAAAAATTTAAATTTATGTAACTAGACTAGTTTGCCTCGAAGTACAATTTACAACTATAACCATCATGTTCTATGGTTTGCCCAGGTATACAAAAAGTGTTTTTAATGCTTCAAATTGCTTAATGTAATTTTGCACGAACTGGTTTTTCTCGAGGTGCAAATTAAAATAAATACATACTAGGTTTTCATACGTCGCACATTTTTTAAGTAAACTAAATTATGTGTCAAAAGGGTCTCTACACGTGGATAAACTTGCTTTAAATACTTTTTAATATATTTTAAAATTACGGCACTTTATAGTTGAAACTTAATATTTAAAGACCTTCCTTACATAATAAAAACGGTGTAAACCGGGAAAAACCATTTACTTATGTGCCCTAACAACGACTATATGAATTACTTCCACACTTTTTCCGTAATTTGACTATACTATTATGTATGTATGCATGTATGTCATTTATTTCTTATTTATTACATTATGTCTTAAAACATACACATAATAAATTCACAAAAAGATCGTCAAATACAAAAATAATATAATAAGGAATAAAAATATTCAGAACATTTACAAACAGATAAGTCAAAAATGTAAAACAAAAAATATATAAAATCAATATTCAATACGAAATGTCAAAATAAAAATTAAGAAAATGCCAAAAAACGAATAAATAAATTTAATCAAAGTTTTTGTTAGTTTATTTAAACTGATTATTTTTATATACTCATAAATAGTATAGAATAAGTATGTCGAAAAGTTCTGTAATTATATAGTTAGAAGAATTAGAATTACCAGTTTCTTTCCATACTTAACGTGTGGTGGGAAATTTGATATAAAGTAACTATTAAATGAAAAAAATTATATGGATAATTATTACATAAAAAAATTATAGATAGCAACTATTACTGCATAAAAATGGACAAAAGAAATCCGAGCATTAAATCATTTTCTCTGATTAATATGTGATATTAAACAAAACAAAATGCGAATGTTTACAGCATGGTAGATAACTGTTTAGACATGGAGAGAAATAGAACAAAGGAATATTATTTCATCCGTGGTCTTTAATTTTACCTTCTTTTATTTATATATGACAAATGAGATAAATCTGCTCCCCCTTACTACTATTATACTGCTGACTTATCCAGCCAGACCCATTTTTGCAGCTAACAGTAGTACTACATCAAAAATATAAACTAAAAAAATCAATACAAAGATAATAAACTTATAGGTATCTGTTATTTTTACCTAATCTTCAATCAAAGTTACTATACAAATCGATTACGAAAAAAGCAATCGAAAAGCGATCGTCCAACGATAACAACTGGACGTGCCGACGCGAAGCATAAACGTTACGATACGAGTTAATGGCCCGGAGAAACGACTGGAAGTACTGGGAACTAATCCAATACTCGGAAGGAAATAGAAAATCAAAAATAAAAGCTAATTTGGAATAAACCCACGAGTTTTCCGCGTGTACATCAAATCAGCCAATTTGGAAACGTCTGTAATAACAAACTGTCCAGAAGATAATTATATCGCAGGACAAATTATTCTAAAATTAGTGCGTGATTCTAATCGTGAATTTGAAGGTGACACGGATTGCATTATTTTATTCGTAAATACCGAATACGAATTCCGGTACTTATTTATGTTTTTGGATCTAACTATATTGTCTAAATTACTTTTAATATTATAAAGGGAGTGTGTTTGTTTGTTGGTATATACCTAAAAATATCGAATCTACTGTTTAAAAGCTATGATATGATTCTAATTTGTCCATTTCAAATACATTAACATACTTTTGGAAAATTTTCGCACATTACTTTTTGGGATTCCCTATATTTAAAAGGTTTTTAGGGTTCCGTAGGTACGAATGCAAAAACGGCGGAAACTTTATATGATCAATAGTGTTTTCACAGCCAATTTGTTCCGAATCTACTGGACCGATTAAGAGGGCGACAGACGCAAGTGATCATGCTTAAGTATAAAGAAAGCTCAAACCATTAAAAAACTTTGCAAATCACGTTGTAAGTTCACGGTTTTGGCTGTTTTTAGCGTTACGTAGCTCAAAAGGAAGAAAGTAACCCTTATAAGATCACTTTGTTATCTGTCTGTCTGTAAAGACTATTTTTCTCAGGAACGCGTGAAGGTATCAAGTTTTACGGTCCCTTTGAAGCTGTAAAAATCTCAAGCTTCTAAGTCAAAAAAAAAATACGTCCATTTTTATCACATATTTTGGCCTTCTCAAATAAATCAAACCCTATGTAATACTTCAAGTTGTCTTGAAGAATCATGAAAATTGACACGAAGCAAGGTTTTACATCAAAAATATAGAAAATATCCGATATTTGTGAATTTTAATTATTATTTTTAATTTAAAGTGATGTTTTATTAATAAGCAAACTTACAACAATTGATTAAATAATGTAAAATATATCATAATCTAGCGCTTTTTAGGGTTCCGTACCTCAAAAGGAAAAAACGGAACCCTTATAGGATCACTTTGTTGTCCGTCCGTCCGTCTGTCTGTCCGTCTGTCAAGACCCTTTTTCTGAGGAACGCGTGGAGGTATCAAGCTAAAATTTATTACAAATACTCAAGTCTACTGTCCCTTAGAGCTGTGAAAAAATCTAACTTCTAAGCCAACGCAATCAAAAGATACTGCCATTTATGTCGCAAATTTTCGAAACTTGCAAGGGAATCAAAACAGAGTACTTCCCGTGAACTCAGAATCTTGTAATTTAGTACGAAGCAACGTCTTATGTACAAATAAAGGAAAAATTGCGAAAACCGTAAATTTCTAGTTACATCATGTAATGAAAATATTTTTAATAATATACAACATCATAAGTTTGCACGTAACCCTCGGTGCGCGAGCCAGACTCGCACTTGGCCGGTTTTTTTTTAAACCACACTTGTCTAGCGCAATCTAGCGGTTTTTATATACTGACCAAGCTCCCAACATTGAAACAGACTTAATTAATACTTTGTCAAATCGAGTGTAATTTTGAAACATTCTTATCATCACCATCGAAAACTAAGTAGCAAGTCGCGATTATCTGGACCACAAAATGAGCTCATCTTTTATTTTAGCCATCAGCAGCAGAATTGACAACAAGATTTTTCAGTCAACCGCGCTCCAAAATAGGATTTGTCATCCCCCTTCACAAAGAGAATATAATCATATCAGAGTTTACAAAGTAATTTTCTTTGACAGTGTACTTGATTTCTCGACTAGTCCAATGTCAATGATAACTCAAAACTTTGTCTTTGAAACCCACATTGAAATCACTGACAGGTAGTTTGATTATGGTAGGCGGGTAGCAAATTTTTTTTAAATTGTAAATGAGTCGTGTATTTACAAAAAGTTCAAAAATCTATCTATTTGATACGGAAATACTTAAAACTAAGCATCGTCGGGCGTGGTCAATACCTGGATGGGTATCCAAATAATGGTACCACTTTTCTCTGGGTTTCTCGGTGCACTAAACCGTAGTTCCTGGCTGTTTTCATATGACAGCAGTCGTTAAGAAGTCTGAAGCATGAAAATTTAGACAATCGAGTAGCTTCTACCTCGAAAATATGCCCCAACACTCACTAGACGAGCGCAGTGGACTATAGCCAAAGCCTCCTTCTTCAAGGATAGACCCTAAAGGTTGAGGCAAAACACGTAGGTTTGTATGACTTTTTTAACTACAGACAACTAAAAAGTGTTCTATGCTTCTGCTAGCTACTGTTCATTGCCATCAATATTTTCGTAATCGTTCGGCGATTTACGTGAAGTAGGTATCGCTTTAACCGAGAACTGACTCAGTGTAATCAAGATGCGTTTAAGATATTTATTCACAATTTAAATTTCTTGTTTTGTTCTTACATTTTGATGATGAAGGATATAGGATACCTACATTTTATTACATTTTATCCCAATCGAGGGTTCTCATAGAAACGGCGGGGCACTTTTCCTATATGTCGCAATCGAGCAACAAAGCGATTTTATTTTTGGTACAGGTATAGCAGAAAGGACGGAGAATACACCAACCCTTAAGTGATTGATACAATATTTACATAGTTTTTGTTATTTTCAGCCAACAAATTAATACCACAATGATAACCTGATAAGATAACTTAGCACAGTATGTAATCCCGTCAATTAGTACGTAAAATAAAACACGCCGCGTCGTCGTTTAAGCTTGTGACACATAGCGAGCGGGGCGACATCGTGCTATATGCAAATTGACATTTCATACTCTATGGCAAAATCGGATGTTATAAATCTACATATATGTAACAAGCTAGTTGAAGCAAGCAGGGATTAATCACGCACCTAATACGAACGCTCCGAGTGAGCGGTGCTTGGTAAGATGGCGCAAACCAGCGTATTTTAGATTTCAGTCAACAGCTGGTACAGATCAATTTAAAATTCAAATTAAAATATAACTTGCACAAAAGAGTTTTATGCAAGTGATATTCGCCATGCCAGATTTAATATGACGAAAATAAAAGCTGCAAGTCTATTACACCTGGACCACTGAGACACAGATAACGACACCTCATTTGTCAAAATGTGATCAGTGGCACATATGAAATTCTAAACATACACAGACAGCTATAATCAGCCTCTGTAGTAGTCAGATGAAAATAATCGTCACGCATTTCAAACTAGTTCTGGCAATGCCAGAAGTATCACCAGCTCCTAATGCAATAACTGTAAATTAATGTTTGTTTAGCTTCGCTCCCGCTCCGCTGCGGGTATGTTTCAAGCTTTCCACGTTATCTTTCATCTATAGCGGCCATGAGTCACACTATTGTAGGCAGCGATAGGGGATCCTGATGAATAAATGATGTTAGTTTATTGGTGTCAAATAAATCTACAAGTAGGTATGTATATAGCTACTACTTAAACACGACAAGTTACTACTTACTCTACCTTCAAAAAAACTACCATTAACTAAATAACATACAATATTGAAGATCATGACTGACTGAGTCATCAACGCCAGGCCAAAAATACTGGAAACTAGAAACATGAAATTTTGAAAATAGGGGAGGCCACTAAACAGGGTTTTTGTGAAATTGATCCCTAAAGACGTAAAAAAGGTGATAGAAGTTATTATGGAAATCCATAAATGTCTGTAGTTAACATTTCCGTTAAAAATCAAGAAAAAGTCATTTAACGGTATTGAGTCATGGTCATCATAACACCATGAAAATTGGTGTAAAGATATTCAGTTGCAAATAAAAAATGTCGTGTTTCAGCAGTCTACCACTCTGGCCCAGTGCGAATTGACGGACCTTGTAGAACTAGTGTACTAGGGAACTCTACTACGGTGGCCCTTGCAAATTTGCCAAAGTTGCCGAGCTGGTGACTGTCAGAATGTTTAAGACCTGTGACTCGACCTTAACGACTCCTAAAATTATATAGACCACAGCCAGTACCGACGGTTTGCGGTTTACGCTAGCCTTTTATGACTAACTACGACCGACATTGCTATGGCCGGGCCAAAATCAGGCCCAACTTAAAAAAATCAAATGTTGGCCCTCAATCGAGCCCCTCCCCCTCATGAATAGGCAGGTTTTTCGTATGTTTTGTTATTTTGTCTTGAACAGGTACTATTTTTGACTTCGCAGGCCACGAATCCGAGAACAAAGAAATAGCAGGTCATTAGCCGTGTACAAACGACTTGTGACTTTAACAACACCAATGATTGGTTCGATAAAAGTTTAAAACAAGGTCAACTACGACTTTGTTCCGGCCTCGAATTCCGTGAACCGACGAATTTTCTTAATTTGTATGCGTCGATTAGGTTGACTTGACACGCACGCAGTTTCACGCACATGTTACGAACACCTCTCGTATCGAAAATGGCTAAACGCCCTAAAGTGGCACGCGGCACCCAGACATTATACCTTTTTATAAATAATATAAAAAATTGCGTAGCCAAATTTCGTACGCGCAAACACGTACAAACACTTCCCGATAGTATTTGAAAGACTAACTTCTTACCACTATGTATAAAAAAAAATATAAGTAAGGCGCAGATACTACGTGACTCACGCCGCCGAAAGATATTTTTAATTTCCTCTTCATACAAGACACATTTCAAAAATTTTACTAACCAATTATTCCGAACTATATACTGGTTCTGAGCTATTTTTGGAGCGTCTTAAACTGTTTATAGAATATGCCTTTAGCAGAAACGCTATCTACACATCACAAGTATATTCTTATACCACAGATAAGATAATAATAACAGTAAGCAACTCAGGACCATCTTAAAAACTTAGTATGGGCAAAAAGCATTAAAAATTAATCTCTAATATTATTACTTGTATTGAAAATCCGCTAATAACATTTTATAATTAAATTTCAGCTACACTATATGTAAAGTTTTAAAAATTAATGAAAAATTGGCGAAAACTTGAGGTAACTTAGTAATTTCCCTATCGAGATTTTATTGCATTATGTTTTTGTCAACAAAAGAATTCGGAATTATAATGTAGTATCCACATATTTTTTATTATTAATTTGGACTTGATGTACTACTCACTAAAAATTTAATTCTACTGTAATCAACTTACCTTTATATCGCCCCTTAAGTAAAGCGCGCTTCTTACAAAATGGAGTTTGATTAATCCACGCATTGACTTTAATTAACTACTGACTACTATCAGCAAAATGGGCTTGATTAAAATGTTTAGTTTTTTTTTTTTTTTTTTGCGGCCAATAACAACTCTGGCATATAACGAAAGAACACTTAAAATAAAAAAGGAGCCATGTCCCTAAGCTACATCGGAGCCGAAATATTCTGGGTAAATATATTTTTATATGAAATAGAGGAATACATAGGTACAAACATTATTATTTTGTATTTTTAGGGTTCCGTACCTGAGAGGTAATTAGGAACCATATTACTAAGGCTTCGCTGTCCGTCCGTCTGTCCGTCACCAGGCTGTATCTCATGAACCATTATAGTTAGACAGTTGAAATTTTCTCAGAAGATGTATTTCTGTTGCCGCTATAAGAACAAATAATAAGGCAGGCAACAAACAGAATAAAATAAATATTTAAGGGGTCTCCCATACAACAAACGTTCAGTTTACAACAAACTGAATCTGTCTATCTGCGCATCTGCCTGTTACATCTTCACGCTTAAACCGCTGAACCGATTGAATTAAATTATCGTATCCTAATATGCGTTGTTGTAGTTTTTACCCCGAAACATTCAAAAGTTCCCGCGGGGATAACTATAGACGAGCTTAGCCTAAACGAACTATAACTGCAGCTATAGCTTGGTATAACAAACTTCTTTAGAATAATTAAGAAGTTGACGTAAGAATCCCACGCCGATAATCAAATGCAGGGGCGGGTTGAGCCGCTAGCAAAATCTAATACCTACTGCATATGTTTAAAACACATAAATATTATGTACTGTCTGTCAAACAAGTTCTTCAAAAAAACTGTTTTGCGGACTGTCAGAAATCTTTCCATTCGTTTTATCAGTATTGTTACAAGCTAGGGTAACTAAAATGCCGTTTGATGATGATTTATGAAGATAAATTATTACACTTCAGTGTTCATAAACTTTACAGAATCCTTATTGTAAGCTAATCTTCAATAATCCGTTTAAACCTTACCGGCCGTCACAGTATATTAGTCTTTGAAACTGTCACAGAAAAACAACACTACGACAAAAAACCAAACTGTTGTGTAATATAGATACTTTTTTTGCTAAATATGAGTGCCGAGGATGGACATAAGCTACTTGAAAACGTCAAATGTGAATCGGTTTTTTTTTCTTTAATTCAGGATTTGCCGTTGAAATCCTACACCTTGTAATAAAAGTCATAAATAAAGCACTATAAATAAATAATAGAAATTACAGTGGCTCCCAAACAAAAAAAAGGCGAATTTGTCTATACAAAGTTAATGAAAAAAGGGGTTTCATTATCTTTGTATAGATAAATGTATCACGGAGTTTTTGTAATCAATGTCTCCTAGTCAAAGCATAATGATTCCATAATGGCTCAATGTTTCCGCATATATTAATAAAACTCAAGCAGGTACATACACAAAATTTAGTAACAAACTGAGTGTAAGAAATTCTTTTCTCAACGAATACGTTTTTCTTCATCTCTAGAAGGATCTGTCGTCTTGCCAGGCCATCTCATAAGCACTCATTCCACGGATATCCGGACCCTTGTATACTTAGATAATGTGATGTGAGTACATATTCTATTATAGTATTGTGAGATCTAACAAACACGCAGCCTATATAACGCTGATATATGCAGAAGCTACATATATTTTAAACTGCAAAAAGAACATGATATAACAGTAATAAATTTAGGTGAAATATCTATCTATATGTATATATATCATACTAAATATAATAAAAAAATATGTATGTCACTATAGATATTGATTTGACTCTCTCACCGTAGGTTACAAATACTTTCTGGATTGCTATAAGTTATAACTAGGGCATGCACCTTGAGTAAACCTGGTTCTAAAGCACATTAGCTGCCATCGGTTCTGAAACTACAGATACCCGGTTTCCCCGGTTCGCTTTAAATGTGAAAAAAAATAGAAAAATGATTTGAATAGAATAGAGAGAATAGAAGAATGATTAAATAATAGCTGATACTCAAAATAATGATGACACCTCGACAGCAGTCCATATAGAAATTGGCTTTGTTTAAGTATGGTGGTGATCGTTTAGGCGAAATAAGATTTTTATGGTCTCATTGCCTTAACAAATGTATGTAATTTAATTTGATTAAAGTTAAACTATCGATCCTTCTTTTGAAAATTTTCAAATCCACTGTCGGACAAAGACCTTGCAAACGCCACTTTACCGATATTATCATCTAGCTACTTCCGGGTACCTTTTTAGGGTCATCGGTACACCTAGTTGAAGTTGATTGGTTCTGAGACAAATATGCCATGCCCATTGCAGCGTCAGCTTGCTTATTCTGTAGGTTGTGTCTGTTACTTTGGTTCTTGGTCAGATCCCTTAATTCCGGTCATGTCTTTCAAAGACTTTTAACTTGTGGCCAACTATCAGTGTTCGTGCCATAAACCATGATAGGGAAGACGCATTGATTAAAACCGTTGAGATTTCAGCGGCCTAAGTTAGCAGCCGATTATAAACAGACCAAATTAAAATGTCAATATTTTTGTAGATTAAAATTCAGTTAAATAGTATTTAAAATAAGAAACTATTTCACTAATGAATTTTGGGTTCAAAATGAGAAAGATGGAATATAAATTTTAACATGAATAACATATTACCACAAATATACATTTAACAAAATACATTTTAACACAAATATAAGTGTCTTTAAACGATCTACATATGATTAAAACTAGTTAAATAAAAAATCTTATTACATCACTCATTTGCAACTTCTATGGGGATACCGTCCCGAAAAAACCTTAGCGGCCTAAATATTAAATAATGTCCTAGTACATTTTGTCGCTGTAAATAAATCTTTGAAGAATAATTCAAAAATACAAAATAATATACAAGCAGATAAATAATGAGGCATTTGATTTTTCCAGATAGTTGTATAAATGAAATGACTTGGATTTTTTTCTAAAAAACGATATTAAGGAAAATCAATTTACACTTCTTGACATGTCAGTGACTCAAAACGTTTGAATAAAATCTGGTGACACTCTGTGACCAATATAGAATTAAAGCTAGTAAAATAGACAGTCATATGACATTATTCAGTCGCACCTTCTACTGGGTTAACGTACCGAAAAAACCTTAGCGGTCTAAATTTTAAATAATTTCTTAGCACATTATGTCGCTGTAAATCAATGTTTTAAGATTAATTCTACAAAATTATATACGAGCAGATAAAGAATGAAGCCTTGTATTTTTCTAGATACTCATATGAATAGAATGTATCGGAGTTTTTTCTAAAAAACAATAGAAAGGAAAAATCAATTTACACATCTTGACATTTCAGTGACTGAAAACGTTTGAAGATAATTTGGCGACACTTTGTGACACAATATAGAATTAAAGCTAGTTAAATAGACAATTTTATGACATCATTCAGTCGCACCTTGTATGGGATTATAAAGTACCGAAAAAAACTTAGCGGCCTAAATTTCCTAGTACATTTTGTCACTTTAAATAAATGTTTGAAGATTAATGTTACAAAATTATATACGAGCAGATGAAAAATAATGCTTATGATTTTGCAGACATTTATGTGAATAACTTTAAATTAAAATAAAAAAGTTTAGTGGATAAATCAATTTCAATGTTTTGACATTTAAGTGACCTTCATAAGCATATGTGATTTGAGAGTCCTAATTATTTTATTATATTTATTATCCATGTACGATTACATACGATTGGTCACTATCATTGCCATTTTATTATTGATATAATTAAGGATAACTGACGATTCTCAAAATGTACATTTCCCTGTAATTATTAAAATTAATTATAAAGGAAATTGTCTTATTTATTTGTTTTGTATTTTTAACTTTTCGATAATGGAATTTTTTTAAACAAGCATAATTTTTTATCACTTGAGTAAATTATTAAACTTTATTTTATTAATTAAGTTAGCCTTAAATTTTACATGATGAAAATGTCTATGCGAAAGGTAATTTTTATTGTGTAATTGTTATTGAAAATCAATGACGGCAACTCAAATTATATTTCTATTAAAGTATTTCAATCAATTTATAATTTTTAAGATTTTTTCCCTTTTTCTTCGAAATAAATATAGGTACCTTATATTTTACTTCATGAAAAAATGTACACACGGTAACTTTAGTCAAATCTACTGTGTGCGCTCGCAGTAGTCGCAGTAATATATTTCCTTAACTTTCGTTTTATATTCTATGATTGTAATTCATGTTATGAAAATTCTCAAAATATACATATGTATATTATAATTAAAAAAAAATCTGCTTATTTCAACTATTTTTTTTAATTTAAGGAAATTATTTATTTGTTTTTTTTTTTAGTTTTTATTTTGTATTTTTAATTAAGGACCTAATTTATTTACACTTTGTGATTTTAATTATTATAGTAAATTATTTTTAGCTGATTTGCTTTTAAATATATTAGGTTTTATTTATAAATTAGATTAGCCTTATATTTGGTAACAATTATTTTCTATTGTGTAAGTATAATTAAAAAAAAAGCCAACATATCAATATATTTCCATTAAAGGAATAATAAAAGTTCTTCGCCATATTTAAACTTTTTTTTGTTTTTTTTTTCTGTTTTTGTATCGAAATTCTAAATGCAGTAGCAAATTAATAAGGATTTTGCATTTTTTTTTAATTAAAATAATAGCATATATTTTTTTTTTGTATTTTAAAATAAATAACCTTTTATTTCACTTTATGATTTTTTTTATCTATATACGATTACTTACTATAGTTTAATTGACCGTGTTTGCAATATTTTGTTTGCTAATGTTTTGTATGGACTCGGTACATAACTACGTATTTTCTAGTTCTAATATTTTTTCTTTCACTAGCCTTAGGTTTTTTTTCTTTCTTCGTAGCTTAGTAAGCAATTTAAGTGTGTTCTACGTAAACACATGTGACATTTGAAATAATTGTCTTCTACATTAACTTTTCGAACACAAAAAAAAAAGTTCCTGTATATTGTCTCTGTTTTGTATAAGGAGCGTTTTCACATGTTCGCGGTAATTGTCTATGTTTTTGATCCTTGTTTGACCCTCATGTACCAAATTTGAAAATATATACACTACAAATTATTGGACCACAAATAAAGCCATCTTGTTGTATAAAATGCTCTGGACTTTTGTATTAAGTTATCTCTAGGTAAATGTTTTTTTAAATTAATTAGTCTGCTTACTTCCGCCAAATAAAATGACAATATATTTTCCTTGCCTGTAGGGTCAAATATTGAAATAACTTTATTTGTTATTAATAACTTTACCTGTGGTTAGTGACTGTGTAAACAAATTGGAATCACTGTATCTTTTTCAGTTGTTAAGTTCAAAGAGTTCAAAAGATTGTCATTTGAATTAAATTCACCAAATATAATCGTCCATTTTTCAACTGATGTAATAGTATATTTTTGTTTATTATAAATATGAAATAAATGATCAACAACAAAGCTTGTTAAATGACTGGGTGGCTCTAAAATTTTGAAATCTTCAGTTAAAATTTGAGATATGCTATGGGTTACATCATCCATTTTAGTGACAGTGTAGCCTCTCTCGTTATTTAACTTTTGATAATAATTATCTTTTTTTATTAGTTCACTGTCAAAGAAATGTATAATTTATCAACTATGCCAACACTCAAATTGGTAATTTTTATGCTATTAGAAACTGATGTTTTTTTATCAATTCGACAAAAACCGCAAGTGAATTCCCCTTTCAATCGGTTTTCAAATCACTTTCATTTTCATTATCCCCTATTACAACTGTGATAATTCCACTTTTTACAACTATCACAATGAACCCAATTTGATTGTAGCTTCGAAAAACTTGTACCGTGTCCACAATAGACGCACACGGTCAAATCTTCGTCTTGAACAAATAGTTCATAATTAATTTTAACTGCTTTCAAATGTCTGGCATCAAAATTGCTAAAATTTTTCTTTTTATTCTTTTTTCCAAATTTCTTCGTCGGGCTTATTTTGGAAACTAAAATTTTTTGGCCCTCTTGTGAGTCTATAGCTTTTAAAATTTGATGTAGCATTTCTTTAGTAGAATCTATAGTTTCTTCTCTAAGTTTTCTATTAAATTGAGTACATTTAAAATTACGTTGACCGTCTAATTCAATGTTTTTTAATTTTCCGAAATTTGTCTTTAAAAAAATTGTCCATAAAGGTAAATACGGAATATATTTAATCATTAAAGATTTGAATAGATGTTTATCAAAAAATGGATTTAGCTCTTGTCCATTATTATAAATTTAGACGTTAATTTATTGTATCTTTTATAAAAAAAACTAGAAGAATAGACGCTTGTTTCATTGGTAAATTGGTCATTCAATATTAGTTTACTGGTTGTTTTCATATTTTGTAGTGTTTTAGCTGCATTCTTATGTTCGTTAGCAAGTGTTTTTATTTGTTGCTCTGCATTTTCTACGGCATGAGTTACATATTTAAAATTTTAATATTACATACATTAATTAAATGTATAAATAAATCTATGCTATCTTATGTAATTGTAATTATTATCTGGCCCATCAACCAACCAACATTCTTTTTTTTTCTTAACTGAAGTTTTATTTACAAACATTTTACAAGATGCACAGAAAGATAGGTGTCATTTTTTTTCTTTTATCTGTTCACCAGCGTCATTTTAGTCAGAATTATTTACTTGAATGTTGTAACACTGATCTAAATACTCACTTAACAAACAGTTATTAAATGCTTGACATGTTGAATTTATCAGTGCAAAACTCTAGTCAGTGACAACTCCAGATAATGCGGGCCGGCAACTTTTTAGAACATAGGAATTTTTCAAGTCTATCAGCATTTTAAAAATTGTATTTGTATCATACTTACATAAAATTATTGTTGCGTTTGAATTGCTCCCGTATACAAGTATATTCTTTTATTATTTTTATCAATATTTATAGGTCTTACAGCTGTTTCCGTAGCATCAAAATAAAGCATTGTAAGATTTTCCCTTTTTAAAAACTATAGTTGTTCTTGGCTGTAGATTTTGATCCCATAGAAGGTGCGATTGAATGATGTCATAGGATTTTCTATTTAACTAGCTTTAATTCTATATAGGTCACAAAGTGTCACTAACGTTTTCAGTCGCTGAAACGTCAAGAAATGTAAATTGATTTTTCCCTGATATTTTTTTAACAAAAATTTGAAGTTATTCCATACACATAAGTATCTTAAAAAAATTAAAGGCCTTATATTCCATCTGCTTGTCTAAAATGTTGTAGAAGCATCCTATAACCATTTAATTTCAGTAAAAAATGTGCTCTGAAATTATTTAAAATTTAGACCGCTAAGGTTTTTTCGATACGGTATCCCCAAACAAGGTGTGATTGAATGATGTCATAAGATTCACACAGTCACAAAGTGTCACCAGATTTTCTTCAAATGTTTTAAGATACTTAAATTTCTAAATGTGCTAATTTTTTATGTTAAAATATATATTGCATCTTTGTCATTTGAACCCAAAATTTATTAGTAAATTTTTTTTTTTAACTGTTGTTTATACTTTTTTACTGCATTTTAATCTAAAAAAATATTGACATCTTAATTTGGTTGGTTTATAATCGGCCGCTAACTTCACACCAGTTCGATTAAAGACCTTCATCTTTAAACATTGAAGTATGGATGACGAAAAGGACGGACGCAACTTTTCAATTCCTACTTGAGCTGCTAGAAAATCTTGGCAGGGATCAATTCCACAACCTAAGCGTTCGCGAGGGGAAGTCTATCTGAAACCGAACTGAGTGTGACCACTGTACTTGTAGGTTCCAAGGTTTAAGGATGAATTCCCTGCTGATGGAGAGCAATGCAATGGTCAAAAGTAGCCGATACCGGCACCGGCATAATTTCAAACATTTCCTAAGAACACAACCTATTATACAAGCGGTATAACACACACCGGAATGCAAACTCTCTCCTCAAAACAATTACCTATGCATTATTTCTACAGAAATAAATCCAAACACAACAAGTAATATAAAATTCCTCATTAATACGACATCCGATCAAAGCGACGCAGCAGCGCGAGATAAATATGGCCGTCAACAAAGCCCAAGTTATGTTTATGATTTATGATAAATTCTTCTGTTGGCAACGAGATAATATTTTGAGGGCAACAATCTACTGGGGAACATTAATCTTCGAGGCCGATTACTAAAATTTTTCCTGTTGTGCACAAGTAATAGCTTGGTCGAAATATTGATGTGAGGGAAGCTCATTTGGGGTTGCTTAAGGCACTTATTGTAGGAGTAAGCAAACCAGTATAATAATACCTTATCTATACATATAATAAAATGGTAGGAAAGTCAAAACTGTACATTGAATATTTTTTTAAAAGAATACTAGGGGTGTGATCTACAATCGATACCGAAGCCAAAAATATAGTTTTTAGAATTTTTGTCTGTTTGTCTGTATGTATGTTCGGGATAAACTCAAACAGTACTGCATGGATTTACTTCAAATTTGACACGAATATCATTAGGAAGTCGGGTCAACATATAGGCTACATATTATCACGCTATCACCTACGGGGAACGAGCAATGAACCTTTATTTCTGCAACGCATTCTGTAACAACGTGTAATCTAACGACGTATATTTGACACGCTGCTTAATTATTAATTATTCTACTCATACATAGCCATTTATTTTATGTTAAAAAATTGTGTTAAGTCATAACTTAGATAATTTTTCACCATATAAAATTGTTTCCTATTTGCTAACTAGATGGCGTTGGCGTCGAATTAGATCGCGCTATGGTTTTGTTCACAAGAAATGATGTTATAGTATAGCGTTCACGCAGACGACGTCGAGGGCAGCAGCTTGTTAAATTTATAATTAAAAATTGTATAAAAAAATTAAAGATTTTTTTATTGTTTTTTCCGTCGGTATAACTAAGCATAGTATCCCCAATTCCAATATGTGCACTTTATGAAGACTCACACTGTATAGTTTATATCACCATCAACCAAGTCGGCTATTAAACAATATTACGCTAAAGTATCAACAACTTTATTAACTGTGTAACTTTTACTGCATTTATATTATACTAGAACGATATTCTTATGTTCCGGTTTGCGGCCTCAGTAGCTCGTATTAGAGAAAGCAATCAGACTAATGCCTGGAGGCCTACCTACCTCACAATACTATCCACTTCAGTAACGGACGGAAACGTCCACATACGTTGAATCAATTCAATTACGCAATGAAATGAGCGAGGACTCCTGTGTTGGAGACAGACTTTGAAAATCATTAATTTCCAATTCAGTGATATTTTGTTAGTACTATGTCTATCCTAATATTTTGAGAAAGTCTCTTTGTTATTACTTAAGGGTCCGTATATGCCAAATTAGTCATGTTTGTCGATCTAGATCTCATTTTGTATTATATTTATAAGTTTAATATTTTGACACAGGAAACATGAGCTCTTAATATTTAATCTCTCGAACGTCAGAACACGATTTTTGACACTTTACTTGATACATATTTCGAAAAAAACCTTGTTTCGCACCCTTTTTGTGTTCAATCTTTAAGGTGATGGCATACCCAAACGAGTGGAGTTTCCAAGAATTTGATTAATTTTGTTACGACCTGAATACACTTTTTGACGTGAATAAAATCTATGTTATAGTTCAAACCTGAAGAGAATACGAGAGATTCGCAGCGTGCTTTTTACAAAAATAATTTTCCACTTATTTTTGACACTTATTATTCAAACATTACGAAATTTTAAAGACGTGTTCTAGGAATAAATATGTAGGTCTGCAGTGTGCCAGTTTTCTATTAAATTTTAAAGTTCAAAAGTTATACGGAATTGTAGTTTTTCATACAAATGGTTTAAAAAAGGTTTCTAGTTAATAAATACATTTTACAAGATTTTGTAAAATCATAGACATAATTATACAGCTTATTATGACTAAGAAATTTCACAGTGATTGAACACTAGGCAGGAATTATATAGCGATGTTCCTTTGCGCATATCTCTGCACTACGCAACAACCAAATCTATACTAATATATAAAACTGAAAAGTTTGTTTGTTTGAACGCGCTAATCTCGGGAACTACTGGTGCGATTTGAAATTTTTTTTCAGTTTTAGATAGCTCATTTATCGAGGAAGGCTATAGGCTATATATCATCACGCTAGGACCAATAGGAGCGGAGCACCAATGAAGTATGTTTTAAAATCGGGTTTTTATTCCCTGCGTGCGCTGCATAAACGATTAAGGTTTCGCAAAGATCATGTATGACAGAATTGTTCCCCTTTAAAAGTTAAAAAAAAAGTCCGCGACAGCATACGTCTATCTTTTAAGGTTGGCCCCTTATAACCTTTTTTATGCTAACCAAATTTGTTCTACAATAATGCATTATTTGCGAAGGTGTTTTTATAAATGATATTAATCCTTATCCAAAAAAGATAAGTTATATTATTCATCACAAGTATTTAATTTAAAACAAAATTGCCATTTCCATTATTCGATTTCAATGAATATCATAGGATATCGCAGTTTTAAAATAACATCGCAGCAAAATAATGAGCATGTACTGCGCGCACATTTATGATCTAATTTATTATTAGATCTTGGTGTTTATTGGGAATTAATTTTTAGTAGTTAATTATTTAATAGTTTTGAAAAAGATAAAGAGATAGAGCGAGAGAGAGAGAAAGTCAAGTGTGAGTAGGTTTTTTTCTATAATTGACGAGTTTCCGTAAGAATCCTACGCCGATAACCAAATTTAGGGCGGGCGAAGCCGCTGGCAAAAGCTAGTAAGATAATATTTTTGGGTAAAGAGATTGTTAAAGTTAAAGGGACAAAGAAGGACGTAGGCTACTTCTTATCTCAGAATATTCTATTGATAAATGAATTATAAATGCTTTCTATCGATTCTATTGATAAATTAATTATAAATGCTTTCTATCGATTATTTAATAAATTAATAACATAATTTCTTATATATAAATCTTTATTCATTGGTAAACTAACAAATTCTATTAATTTATAAATAAAAGATTTTATTGATTACTAATTGAGGTAATATTATAACATTATATTATAGGATAATATGTATACCTACTTGTATATAATTTTTTTTTTATTTTTGTAAATTAAGAGGATGCAAATAGGTTGTTTTAGACGAAATTGTCAGCGAATTTCAATTCCTCATTATTATCGGTAAACATCTGATTTTTTTAAAGACGTAAAAAATATTCTCAAGAGAAGTTGCTCGTGCGGTACTTCCTTCCGAATAATTTGCATTAAACTCTCATTTATTATAGTTTTATTAACTAAACAGATACCTACACAAAAACCTTTGATATCAGGCTATTAAGGTATGGTAGTATAATATTCATATAACATGCTCTTCTACAATAACAAAATAAGCTATTAAATCACTTGAGAGAAAAAGTCACTTAAAAACTTTAAATGCATTTTTAATGACGTTTTTTATTTATACTACTGAGGCGGACATCATGCTTGCGATCCGACTGAAGTTATGCGGTCACCGTAGCCTATAGGCGCTTACGACACCAAGGGCATTACTGTCGCATTGCTTTTGTTTCTTGAAGAACCCCATAACTACCACCACATACAATATTCTGACAAAATGTCGGGGAATAATGATGGGCAAATTTGTAAAGAACCTGGGCGTAAGACCAACAGCAACGTGGATGGTGTCAATTGTCAGTAGTCAATACTATAGTCAATAGTACCAGCCGAAAAACGTCTACTGCTGAACGTAGGTCTCCCCCATATGTCTCCACAACGGCCGGTCCTGTGCCGCCCGCGCCCATCTGCTTCCTGCGGCTCTGACCAGATCGTCTGTCCACTTGGTAGGAGGCCGGCCCACGCTGCGTCTTCCGATCCGTGGTCGCCACTCGAGAACCTTTCTTCCCCATCGGTTATCGATTTGACGAGGGATGTGGCCTGCCTATTGCCACTTCAGCTTGATAACTGTTTGAGCTATGTCGGTAACCTTAGTTCTTCGGCGAATTTCCTCGTTTCGGATTCTATCGCGCAAAGAAACACCAAGCATAGTTCTTTCCATAGCTCGCTGAGCAACTCTGAGCTTATTTAAGAGGCCAACAGTAAGATACCACGTTTCTGTACCATAAGTCATCACTGGCAACACACATTGATTATAAACTTTAGTCTTTAGCCACTGAGGTATTTTGGATGAAAAGATGTTGCGTAGTTTCCCGAACGCTGCCCAGCCGAGCTGGATTCTTCGGTTACCCTCTTTCTCAAAGTTGGAACTACCTAATTTTTTGGTTTGGACTACTTGCCCTAGGTATGCGTCAACAACTTTGCGCTAAAACTTGAATAAAAACAAACATTGTATTTCAAAACATGTTAAGGCATAATTATGGTATCGTCACAGTAAGTTAAGTCATTAGTCGTACTACATAACTATAAGAATTTTTACTTCACCTGGGACCTTTCCCATATTAGCTACTAGCTTTTGCCAGCAGCTCCGCCCGCTAAATTGGGTTATTGGCGTGGGATTCTTACGGCAACTCCTTGATTATACTAAAGAAGTTTGTTACAGCAGCTATGGTTTGTTCGTGGAATTTGGTTATAGTTGTTCCTGCGGAAACTTTTGAATTTTTCGGAATGAAAAATAGCCTATGTCCTATTCCAGGCCTAACCTATATGTGTGCCAAGTTTCATCCCGATCCATCCAGTGGTTAAACCGTGATTGAGTAACAAACAACCAAACCATTATAATATTAATGGGATAGCTGATAATGAATTATTTTGTCAGCTCCACCTGCCCTAAATTTGGTTATCGGCGTGGGATTCTTACGTCAACTCATTAATTATACTAATGAAGTTTGCTACAGCAAGCTATAGTTCGTTTAAGCTCGGTTATAGTTGTTCCCACGGAAACTTTTGAATTTTTATAACTGTCTTATGTCCTTTCCCGGCACTCAAACTATCTCCATACCAAATTTCATTTAAATCGGTTCAGTGGTTTAAGTGTGAAAAGGTAACATACAGACAGACAGAGTTACTTTCAAATTTATAATATTAGTATGGATTACTCAATATTATTCGAAAGTACCAACAATCGAAAAAGGTCACGCAACAAGGCGGAATAGTGCCGATATCAATGGGATAATTAACCTCATCGCGCCCACCATGGAATATTGCCATCGATGGTCATTTCTCGGCATGAAATCCTTATTTATGACGGCCGTTGAGTAATGGTCACTTATCATTAAATTATTTGCCTCGATTTTTTTTTGTTTATTAAATTAATGTAAAGAAATATAGCCTATAAAACTTGTGTATACGTTTCATATTTGGAGTCAGTATAAATATGATCATGTTTCCAATTTTTGACAACAGCTCAAGTGGCCTTCAAATCGCGTTCGCTGCGCTGGAATATTCACATTCTATGTCTTCTGTACAGCATTTTGTTTACGTTCTACGTTACGTTATACGTCCTGTATACCTAAAGGAGCGATTTCAATATATAAGTAGTTCTAATCCTCATCTTCGGCCTTCTACCCGTCTGCTTCATAAATTAACAACCCATGTTACTAGTTTTTATGCAAATTCATTTACGGTACATGCAAGAAAACTGTGGAGTAAATTGCCTCTATCGATAATAAAACACAGTCTATCAAAAGTTTTAGGAATCAAATTAAAACTTATTTTAGCGATCTTTTTCAATAAACTGACTGTATGTTTTTCAGAAAATATATGTTAATATGTGTATTTATAAGTATTATTATATATTATAAATATGAATAGGTATAGAGTTATAATTAATAACTATCTACAGTTCAAAATATTATCTATATTATGTTCTATGTAGATGTTAATAGGTATTAATTTAGTTATGCATCACCTACCTTTTCTGCATATTTTTATTTTATACCCACCCAGAGGTTGTTTGGTAGAGATCACTTAAATAAGACCTTAAGATTTTGTTGTTATGGTTAATTTGTTTATACTTCATATTTGTTGTGCAATAAAGTATATATCTATCTATCTATAACCTATCTTGCAGTCGAGTAGGTTTTAAAGGGAAATTATAGATCAAGCCATAGTTTTTTTATTTGGCCCGGGAAAATGAGAAAGCATCTAATAAACTAATTTGCCTTTTTTTTAAATGCCACCTAAATATTCCCAAGAAACCATCGAATAAAGAACAACAATTATTTTTTTACATTTCCCACTGATTTATACATCACCTCCTAATTTACAAACTCGGCCACGGGTTTTAAAACTATCAACATTTTTCGTTTTAAAGCTTTAAAATATGTTCCTCAAAAAAAATATAGTTTAAACATCAAATACAATTCTTCTATCTATACCTATATATATAAAAGAGTAAACTGACTGACTAATATATCAACGCACAGCCCAAAACTGGGTCTATAGACTTGAAATGTTGCAGAAAGGTTTTTGTTATTACGTAGGCGAGCATTAAGAAAGAATTTTGCGAAAAGGGGGTAAAATAGTTTGTATGGAAGGCCGTAATTTTTGAAGCTAAATGAATAAAACTTAGTATTTGGCCTTAAAGTTGAAAAAAGATTTACATGTTTTTATTATTTTATCTTTATTTTAAGTACTATAAATAAAAGTATGCCATTTCACAGTGTTTTATTTCGTCTCCCCTTAATAATTCCTAACATTGAATTCCCATAATTTACTATTAGTTGATAATTTTAGGCACATTTTGATGATCATTAAATATATTTGATGATAATTTTAGGTACAATTTGACGATCAAACAACATATGACGATTTATGATTTTTTTATTATTTACTAAATTTTAAATGTACCAAAATGTTGGTGTCATATATAAATATTTTAGAAGTGTATTACTTGAACATTTATTATAAATTTAGATGCTAAAAAATAATTACCATGCTAAATTGTATTTACAGTAGTTACATCGAAGATATTTTGTGGCTAAGATAGTTTTTTTAGACGTGCATTGATGGATTAACTTAGTAATTGAGAGGACAATGTAGATTTTTAGAGGAGAATAATGTTATTAAACAGAAGTCAGTTTAATTAGAACCCTATTTTAAATACTAAGTAAAATTCTTAACATGAATTAGAATGTGAAAAACATGTCGGTTACAACGCCGTGTGTATTGAAATTAGGTTCGCAAATTAACTATGTATATACTAACTTGAAAAAAAAACACTGGGGAAATTCATTTTAAACACTAAGGCCCGGTAAAACTAATAGAAAAATATTTCGCGACATCTACAATTTTGTAGAAGTGTTAATAAATTTTCATCTCTATTTTAGGCACTAAAAAGTATAACAGTCCAAGTATCTACGCTGCGTATCACAGTGGCGATGCCGGCAGTCGCAAACAGTTTTTGCCTGTACACAACATATACATGCAGGGCGAAGGGCTTAGAGCGCTTAGTATGTAGTGGTCCTTCTGTAGTAATTTATTTTGCACCAGAATTTTATTGTGCATTATTGCATGCAAGTTTGCCAACATGCAGTGGTGAACGTTGCCTGTGTCAATTCCACCCAGAAAGGTTTCCAAAAAGTTACCTTACTTACATGCAAACCACTGTCACATTTGTCAATCCAATGACGGTTAAGTTATGAAGTGTTGTTGGCTGCTCTCTTTGATCGAAATCTTTCGTGTTTCAATTAATAAATTGAACAATATGATGTATATCGCAGTGTCCTTGTATTTTAAACCGATTTTTATTTGTTTGAAAGTATCACATAACATATACCTACGAAACGCGCGAGTGATGCCCCAGGTGTTGCAAGCATCCATATGCTGTGGTGACCGCTTACCGTCAGGCGGACCGTAAGATTGTTTGCCCCTTAGTGGTATAAATATTTTTTTTAAAGATTTTATAAGTATAGTATTAGGATTCGTTTGTTAAACTACTGGTTAAATTTCTTAAAAATTTTGTTGAATATACGTAAATTCAAGAACATAAATAACGTGGGATCAATCTTCGCACAGGACAATCATTTACGTGATAAACCTTTGTTTGTTTTAGGTTTGTGGTTTTCTATGTATAATATATATGTGATTACGAAAAATAATTATTTAAGTACATTTATCCCTTGTCCGGTATCCATTGTTGTTAGCGACGGACCACACGAAACACATAAATAAGGATAGGATAGGATAGGATATAAGGATTAAAATGTAAACATGTTTAAATAAGGATTTTTTGATCAATAAAGTCGTATTGACACAATAGGGTAGCTCTAAAACGATACGTAAAATAATAAGTTAGTAAGTTGTAAGGTTTGTGAATTATATGATAAATAAATAATACTAAGTTGTAACGTTGCAAGTGACGAAAAATAAAGTCACAACAACTAGGATAGAAGTATGTCGTTGCAATGTGAGATAGAGTACATAAGGTTTGCTCAACTATGTACATTTTAAGTAAGAAGGTTAAATAAATAGTAAGATATATAAGAAATAACGTAGAAATAACTTAAGGAAGCGCATGTATTTCGTAAATAATATCTCGTGTAAACTTAGTAACTATAGGTAATTTCAGTAAGGATTTAATATGTAGGATTGTCAAAAATAAAATATACGATGTAAAATAATAGTTTAGGCGTAAATAACATGTAGTGTAAGATATGTACTCAAGCAGAGTTGAGTTAAATTCTTAATAATTCTTAATAATACGTAAATAGTTAAAATCTATCAGTGTAAAATTTGTATTTGTAATTGTATGAAAAGTAAGAGCGTGAATTTTTACAAAATAAGCAATACGTTGTGGATTACGCTCTTAACCTTTTGCTTAGTTCAACAAACTCCCGCGCACTTTGCCGTGGAGCTACTAGGCCGGGCGTGAATTTTGAAATTATAAGCAATACGCTTGCGAGACGCCCTTTGCATTTTTTGGCTCTTAAAGCCACAGTTTGTGAGATATCTGTATGAATTCTATTTCATAATGTTTGTAAAATTAATATCTATCTGTAGGAAGTAATTGTAATGTAGAGAAAATTCATTTTTATATTTTAAAATAACAAAAACATGTACCTCCATACAAACGAGTTGTAGACAAGGACAGCAAGAATTGTAAGAGTAGTCTAGCTATAGTTTACAACCGTAACGGTAATTTTATGGCCTGCCGCTTTGTTCGAAATTGTTTAAAACTCGAGCGATCCAGCGGTCATCGTCAGTTCGCAGTCGCAGTTCGCAGCAAGAAATCAAGAAAGGAAGAACCAACAATCAAGGAAGAAACTCTGCAAGAAAATAAGTGCTCAATTGAAGGTTCAAGAAAGAAACGCTGCTAGGAAAAAGGAAGAAACTCTGCTAGAAATTAAGTGTAAAATAAGTGCTCTAGTGTAAATAAATTCTTCACAAGAAGACTCAGCTTCACTTCGGCTATTTTATTTTGCGCTCAAGAAATCTTCGTGGTCAGCGGTTCACAAGTGCGACACCCGGCTTCACCCGTCCGGCCCGCAATACGGTCGCCCACAACATACAGTCCACTATAAACACGTCAGTGGCCTAGTCTAGTAGCTAGCTACCGTACGGTTGTCTAATTTCTACGGCGCTTCGTTGTCGTAGCTTCGTTTTAGCAACCGAGGAAGCTAGCCTACGCCCGTCGCCGCTGTGCGTGTTCGTAACAATTTTCTGGTCCTGTCGAGCCGGAATTGGGAAAAAAGAAGCCGTCAACGTGCCGACCACAAGATCCGATTCATCGCGTTCCAAGACGACCGAGTCAACCCAGACGAAGACTACTGGAGAGAGCAGCGGTACATCGAGAGATTGGAGCCAGTGCACGCCGACCGAAACTAGTACTGACGTCACCAGTCAGTCTACGAAGACAATAAGGACAGCCCCCCCCAGCACCAGTGCAGAAGAGTCCGGGGAGCTGAATATCGTAGCTGACACCAACAACGAAGTACCAGCCAGGCCTGCATTGCCACCGCCTGCACCGCTGCCCAAAGAAAAGGGTACAACGAATGGTCAAGTCCAAAGGAGGAACCGTGACATCGACACGCAGTCCGTCCGCTCAAACAAGAGAAGACAAGCGGAGGCTCGTGCTAGAATGGAGCTGGCTCGTAAAGAAGTTGAGCTGGCTCAAGCCAAATTAAAGCTAGCAGAAGTGGAAGCCGAGTCCGAAGAAGAAGAAGAGACAGAGATCTTCGAAAGGACCCATGAAGTGGAGGAATGGCTTGTCCAAACTGAAGAGAGGCAGGACAAGCGAAGACATCATCACGAAAGGCCAGCTCCAACCAAAGAAAAGAAGAGCGACATCCAAGAGCTGGCCCAAGCTATCGCTAAGCTCACCGAAAAGGCTCCAGACACAGCAGCAGCATCCAGATTCACCGAACTTCCATACTTCAATGGCAATTGTGAAGAATGGCTGGCTTTTAGAAGGTCATTTGAGGATACAGCTCCATCCTTGTCCAACGTGCAGAATCTGGCACGTTTACGAAGGGCAGTCCAAGGAAAGGCAAGGGAAGCTGTACAAAGCCTGCTATTCACCGCCGAAGATCCGAAGGAAGTTATGACGGGACTGGAAGCAAGATTCGGAAGACCTGGAGCCCTGGCCTTAGCTGAGCTAGAGAAGATGAAGAGTCTACCAAGGGTCAATGAAAACCCAAGCGACATCTGCCAGTTTGCAAGCCGGGTCCGAAATGCAGTAGCAAGCATCAAAGCACTGAAGAAGAGTCAATACCTCAGCTCTCCTGAAACATTGAAGAGCCTAACTGAAAAGATGCCGTCTTCTATGAAGTTCCGTTGGTTTGCGTACCATCGAGAAAGAAGGGATGAAGAAATGCCTGAGCTCATCCTACTGGACGCATTCCTCGGACTAGAAGCCGACATCTGTGGGGACTTTGCTCCACCTGAAGAGCTGAGGAGGACTTACAAGGCGGTTCCACCACAACCAAGGAAGCCCTGGGAACCCACAAGCGTACCGAAGAGAAATTGGGAACCAGAGCACAAACCAATAAACAACGTACGGGAGCCGCCTCAAGAAAGAAAGAAAATTGCCTGTACGGGATGCGAAGGCGATCATTATTTGCTTGACTGCAAAACTTTCAAAGAAGCCGACCTGAATGGAAAATGGGACATAGCGAAGAAAACAAGGACATGCTTCAAATGCCTACGCTTCCGGCACTCAAGACTGAATTGCAAAGCGCCGGTATGCAAGAAGTGCGGCAGATGGCATCACACGTCCCTCCATTCAGAGAAGCCGCCAAACAGAGCAGAAGCACCAGGCACCAGTCAGTGTTACCAACTGGGCCAGCAAGAAGGAGAAGAAGCTGAAGAAAAAATCGCTTCAATCCATACAACAATAAGTAACGAAAAGGTCTACTTAAAAATAATGCCAGTAGACGTATATGGACCGAAGGGGCACGCAAGGATATTGGCGCTTCTGGACGAGGGCTCAACGGTGTCGCTATTGGACTCAAAAGTTGCCGAACAAATCGGAGTCAATGGGAAGAAAGAGACTCTGACAATAGAAACCGTTGGCGGAAAAATAATTAAGAAAAATAGCTCCGAACGTCTAAAAATTAAAATTAAAGGGGCCTACAGAAGAGACAAGAGGGCAATAGAGCTTCGAACAATGGAGGACCTTAAGCTGCCGCAACAAAAGGTGGCAATAGAGGACATCCGTAACTGCCAGCATTTAAGCGCCATTAAGGATCAGCTGGTCTACGATAAAGAAGAGCCCAAGCTTCTAATCGGGCAAGACACCGCGTAACAGCACTGATGGAAGAACATTCTATCTTCCACACTTCGCTGTCGAACACCCAGTAAAAAAGAAGCCCAGAATCGTCTTCGATGCAGCAGCCAAGTTCCAGGGAAAGAGCTTAAATGATGCTCTCCTGCCCGGTCCAGATCTACTCCAATCACTATTTGGAGTATTGCTGCGCTTTAGAGAGGGGCCAATTGCAATAATGGCCGACATACAAGACATGTTCCTCCGCATTAAAATTAGACAAGAAGACAGGGACAGTCTGAGGTTCCTTTGGCGCGGAAAAGGAAGAAAAGAGAAGCCAGAGGAATATAGAATGACTTCTGTAATTTTTGGTGCTGCCTCATCACCAGCCACGGCAATCTACGTAATGAACAAGAATGCTGAAGAGTACCAGGAGACCCGCCCAGCAGCAGTTAAGGCGATAAAAGAAAATCACTACATGGATGACTATCTTCAAAGCTTCCAGTCTGTCGAGGAAGCAAGAAGAGTATCGGCCGAAGTTAAGGATATCCATGAGCGGGCGAGTTTCCATTTGAAGGGATGGGCAAGCAATAACCCAGAAGTGCTCAAAGGTTACCGAGAGAAAAATGAAAGCGCCAACCTTGAGCTTACCAAAGAAGAAAAGACACTGGGCCTGAGGTGGCTCACAGAAGAAGATGCCTTAGCCTTTAACATTGGGCTACGTAATACGCCAACAGAAATATTAGATGGCAGAAGGGTTCCCACAAAAAGAGAAGTCACGAGCGCCGTGATGTCAACATTCGATCCCATGGGCTTCGCTACGCCAGTCCTGATCCAAGGGAAGAAGTTGATTCAAGAAATTTGGCGAACACAGATTGGCTGGGATGAGAAAATACAAGAAGGCCAACAAGAAGCCTGGCAAAGGTACATAAAGGAAGTCGCTACCTTGGACAAGTTGAGGATACCAAGGTGCATTTCGCCATGCCAGAGAGAAGGGCAGCTGCACACCTTCACAGACGCTAGCGAAGAGGCATACGCGGCGTCTGTATATTGGAGGACCAGAGGACCAGAGGGTTTAACACACGTCGTGCTGGTGGCTGGAAAGGCAAGGGTCTCGCCGACAAAACCAGTCTCAATCCCGAGGCTGGAGCTACAGGCGGCTTTATTGGGAAGCAGACTAGCAGCCACCGTGGAGAAAGAGCTCAACCTCATGGTCACTCAAAAGACGTACTGGACCGACTCAAGCACAGTACTTCAGTGGGTGCAAGCTGACCCAAGAAGATTCAAGACGTTCGTGGCTCATCGATTGGCGGAAATAGAAGAACTAACAAAGCCACAGGAGTGGAGATGGGTTCCAACGAAGATGAATCCGGCTGATGACGCTACACGGAATACGCCTAGCGACTTCAATCACACCGCTAGGTGGTTCCAGGGCCCAGAATTCCTAAGGCGAGGCGAAGAAGAGTGGCCCGCCAAAAAGTTTGGTTTGGCCAAGAGTGAAGACCTGGAAGAGAAGGCAAGTCACAAGGTCACCACCATTAAGGCAGTAGAAAAGGAAACACCAGACCTACAAATATTCTCGAACTGGAGGAAACTGGTTAACACCATGGCAAGGGTGTTTCAGTTTATCGATGTCCTGAAAAAGAAAGTCGAGAGGGTCAACACAGCGCGAGACAAGGACGTCACATGGAAGCCGCACAATAAAAATAAGAAGAAAGCACAAGCCAAGCCGGTGATTGAAAGAAAGAAGGAACACAATTTTATAAAAATTGAAGAGGCTTTCCAAAAAAAGGCAGAAGAATATTTAATTAAAAGAAGCCAAAGTGAAAGCTTTACAAAGGAAATGAAATGCTTAAAAGAAAACAAGCCATTGGAAAACGCAAGCCGCCTACGAAAAATCGACGTTTATCTAGGCAGCAACGAAAAGATAAAACTGCGCAGTCGAACAAGAAAGTTCACGTTTAAAAACGCAGTAAATAACCCACCCGTAATAGATGGGAAACATAAGATAGTACAACTGATAATTCAGTACTATCACAGAAGGTTTTTACACGGTAACACTGCAACCGTAATGAATGAGCTGCGGCAGAAGTATTGGATTTTGGGCCTAAGGACAGCGGTAAAAGCAGTCATTTACCAATGTCAATGGTGCAAAGTCAGGAAAGGTTCGCCGCAGATCCCGCCCACTGGAGACCTGCCCGGGGAAAGGCTACAACATCACGCGTATCCTTTCTTCAATGCAGCCGTGGACTACTTCGGGCCAATGCAGGTCACCATCGGCAGGAGAACAGAGAAGCGCTGGGGAGCGCTCTTCACCTGCCTAACGACAAGGGCAGTACATTTAGAGCTAGTGCCATCACTAAGCACTAGCTCCATGATCATGGCGCTGCGAAGAATGGCAGCGAGAAGAGGAATGCCAAAGGTCATCTTCAGCGACAACGGGACAAACTTCGTCGGAGCCAACCGAGAATTGGAAGAAGCAGCCCTAGAGAAAGGTATAAGGTGGAAGTTCATACCACCAGGAAGTCCAAATATGGGGGGCGCATGGGAAAGGATGGTACGCTCCGTGAAGACGTCGCTGGCCGCAGTACTGCACGAAAGAAGTCCGCCAGAAGAGGTACTGCACACACTGATGACAGAGGTGGAACACGTCGTCAACTCGCGTCCGCTCACCGAACTCAGCATGGAGCCGGACGATGAAGAAAGTCTGACGCCTAACCACTTTCTGATTGGAAGGTCCTGTGGAATGATGGCACCTGGCGAGTTCACCGATCACGAACTAGTCGGAAAAGCCAGTTGGAGGACTGCACAGCGACTCACCGATCACTTCTGGAGAAGGTGGATCAAGGAGTACCTGCCGACGCTGATGCCGAGAAAGATCAGCGGAAGGACTACGAGCGACCCAGAGGAAGGCGACGTGGTACTCATCGTGGATGCAAACCTGCCACGAAACTCATGGCCACGTGGCAAGGTGCTGAAGGCGTACCCAGGACCAGACGGAAGAGTGAGGATCCTGGACATCCAGACGAATGGAGGAGTGCTGCGCCGCCCGAGTCGCCGTGTCGTCGTGTTGGTTCCAGCTACATCGTCGCCGCAACAGGATGGAGTGCTTCGCACTGCGGGGGAGAATGTTAGCGACGGACCACACGAAACACATAAATAAGGATAGGATAGGATAGGATATAAGGATTAAAATGTAAACATGTTTAAATAAGGATTTTTTGATAAATAAAGTCGTATTGACACAATAGGGTAGCTCTAAAACGATACGTAAAATAATAAGTTAGTAAGTTGTAAGGTTTGTGAATTATATGATAAATAAATAATACTAAGTTGTAACGTTGCAAGTGACGAAAAATAAAGTCACAACAACTAGGATAGAAGTATGTCGTTGCAATGTGAGATAGAGTACATAAGGTTTGCTCAACTATGTACATTTTAAGTAAGAAGGTTAAATAAATAGTAAGATATATAAGAAATAACGTAGAAATAACTTAAGGAAGCGCATGTATTTCGTAAATAATATCTCGTGTAAACTTAGTAACTATAGGTAATGTCAGTAAGGATTTAATATGTAGGATTGTCAAAAATAAAATATACGATGTAAAATAATAGTTTAGGCGTAAATAACATGTAGTGTAAGATATGTACTCAAGCAGAGTTGAGTTAAATTCTTAATAATTCTTAATAATACGTAAATAGTTAAAATCTATCAGTGTAAAATTTGTATTTGTAATTGTATGAAAAGTAAGAGCGTGAATTTTTACAAAATAAGCAATACGTTGTGGATTACGCTCTTAACCTTTTGCTTAGTTCAACAAACTCCCGCGCACTTTGCCGTGGAGCTACTAGGCCGGGCGTGAATTTTGAAATTATAAGCAATACGCTTGCGAGACGCCCTTTGCATTTTTTGGCTCTTAAAGCCACAGTTTGTGAGATATCTGTATGAATTCTATTTCATAATGTTTGTAAAATTAATATCTATCTGTAGGAAGTAATTGTAATGTAGAGAAAATTCATTTTTATATTTTAAAATAACAAAAACATGTACCTCCATACAAACGAGTTGTAGACAAGGACAGCAAGAATTGTAAGAGTAGTCTAGCTATAGTTTACAACCGTAACGGTAATTTTATGGCCTGCCGCTTTGTTCGAAATTGTTTAAAACTCGAGCGATCCAGCGGTCATCGTCAGTTCGCAGTCGCAGTTCGCAGCAAGAAATCAAGAAAGGAAGAACCAACAATCAAGGAAGAAACTCTGCAAGAAAATAAGTGCTCAATTGAAGGTTCAAGAAAGAAACGCTGCTAGGAAAAAGGAAGAAACTCTGCTAGAAATTAAGTGTAAAATAAGTGCTCTAGTGTAAATAAATTCTTCACAAGAAGACTCAGCTTCACTTCGGCTATTTTATTTTGCGCTCAAGAAATCTTCGTGGTCAGCGGTTCACAAGTGCGACACCCGGCTTCACCCGTCCGGCCCGCAATACGGTCGCCCACAACATACAGTCCACTATAAACACGTCAGTGGCCTAGTCTAGTAGCTAGCTACCGTACGGTTGTCTAATTTCTACGGCGCTTCGTTGTCGTAGCTTCGTTTTAGCAACCGAGGAAGCTAGCCTACGCCCGTCGCCGCTGTGCGTGTTCGTAACAATTGTACAAGCTTTGCTTAATTTGGTACCAGATGGATCTGTGTTTAATGTCCAGAAACGAAACAAATATTGAAGCACCATACAATTTACTACGAACATTACTCCAGTAACGTCATTACTGTCATACTCTTAGTATGTAGCATATTTTGCTAATTACAAAAAAAAGGTGGTGAAAAAACCTATAATGCTAATAATATATCAAAAAGTCGTTAAAGAGAGAAAAAAATACTTTTTTCATTCATAAAAACCTTGCCCTAACAATAAAGACCACAAAAAAAAAAGAATTATCCAATTTGGTGCAGTTATTAGCAGGTTATGGCGTGACCAAGGGAAACAGGGATTTATATGTATGTAATATAAATGTTGCAAATTACCAACAAACGATAAAATAAATTAATTCATATAGTTCCTGACAGCCAGGATTGGATATAGGAAAGAGTTTTTATAAATCTCTTCATAATCTATACATATATAAAATGCTTTGTCCTGAATGACTGACTGATGGACCAACGCACAACCTCAACCGCTGATGGTAGAGACCTGAAACTTAAAGGATGTGTATGACGTTGGCATCTGATGAGAAAGGATTCGCCAAAAGGGTCAAGTGCGAGTCAGACAGCTTCAGTAACAGCAATAAGGGTAAACCGACTATAATGAAATTTTGGTAAGTTGTTATGCACTTTTGGGGAAGGGGAAGGTTTCTGAATTAGTACAACCCTTTCACAATAGGTTGGTGCGGCAGTTGTTTTAATAAAAGAAACAACGTTTGCCAGGTCAGCTAGTAAAGTATAAAAAAAAAATAGATGAATTACCCTATGGTTATGTCTGTTCTCCACTTTATATATAAAAATGCTTGATTTAACTGAGACTTAATAGTTTTATTTTTAATTTTTAGTATTTATTCAATAAAATATTAAATTTTTTAACTATAACAGCTTTATGGAAATGGAAATTGGAATGGCTTGAATGGATTTTCACTGTCTGACTCTTATAAATAATTGCTTGTAAAAGGAAGCAAACCTAATTGTCTGCACAATGGATTTATGACCATAAAAGATGTCCTAGATTTAACAAGTAAAAACATTAATTGTATTATATTTGTGTTTGTGTAAATTACTTTTTTGATTTATTCAAATCAGACATTCCATTCAAAAGATATTACGAATTTAAAAATAACAATCTGAACCAAAAACTTATCGGCTCATACGCACGGTCGGCTCCCTTCTTCCTCTCTAAGCAGCAGACGCAAACAACGATGAACATTTTGACTTTTCTCAAGGAATAAAAAAACGGTTTATGGATAAAAATTTAAATTGTAATTTTAAAAAAAACTACTTATGCCATGCATAAAGATACATTTACTATATGTTCATCCCAAAATGGTGGTGGAAAGTCCACCAGTGCACAGCGGGGATGGGCCGCTAGTATTTATATACTGAATAAAAGAAACTATAAATACCTATATTAAACAAATTCTATTAAACACACAGAGATAACTAAATAACACAGGCAGGACTCCAATCTGGCTCTCACCAGACGCTGCCATGGCACACCGCTCGGGTTATAGCCTATTAGTAGATACAACCTATTTTGTGTCTGTATTAAATTTGGTGGTAGTATTTTACTTCTTGGCAACCTGTCAAATCTCTTGTACCAAATGGCATGCAGAAATCAGCAATTTTTTTTTGTATAGGTTTTTTCAAATTATTTCTTTTATATTTAATGGTATGTATTAAACACAAGGAACAACAGACTACATCTTATACCAAAAAGGAAAAAAAAGCTGGGCAGTATGGAGTTGGCTTCCTAATTAAACGACACCAGAAACAGTATATCCAAGAAATAATAGGAATCTCTGATAGAATAGCAATACTCAATGTGAAACTACCAAACTATAAAAAGCCGTGGTCGATAATACAAGCCTACGCACCTACAGAACAAGCAGAACTATCTTAGATTTATTTTACGAAGACTTATCACTAACAGTACGAAAATATATGGAGAATCACATTATCTTAATGGGTGATTTTAACGCACAAGTAGGAGCAAGACTAAACTTCGACGAATATGCACTGGGGACGTTTGGTCACGGGAAAAGGAGTCGCAACGGACAGAGACTGGTTGAATTTCTTATGGAACACAACTTAATAATACTTAATTCCATATTTAAGAAAAAACCCAACAACAAATGGACTTGAATGTCTCCTGATGGAACATACAAGAACGAGATAATCTACATGATAACCAACCACCCAAAAGACAAACAAATATCATTACAAAGCTGAACTTCAATTCAAACCATTGTATGGTGCGAAGCTCATTCAAGAAGGCACCAGAAAAACTATCACGAAAACATATAAAAGTAAATGTACGCAATCAATTAACGATACCATACAGACAAGGCAAAACAAACTACCAAGGGATTAGAAAACAAATAAACAAAACAACAGACCCGATACAGAAATATGAAATCCTGGAAAAACACCTAACAAATTACTGCACTGCAAACAAAAACCCGACGACTCAGAAATACAAGCTAAGCGATCAAACTCTACAATTTATAAACGAGAAAAAAGAATACATAAAACAACAAGCTAAAAAAGAAAACATCAAGAGGATAGCAGAAATCAGCAAGAAAATCAGAGCAAGTATTAGAAAGGATCACAAAACCAAGTGGCTATAAACACTGGAATTCCATATTCAATGAACTGGAGATACTAAAATGCTTTGAAGGAATTGCGTGAAGTAGGAAAACAATGGATACCAAAACTAAAGCGAAAAAAAAAGTCAATCACAAACCAGAAGAATATCAATGAATTAGCTATCCGCTTCTTCACCCAACTCTATGCAGATCAGGTAAAAAATACAGACAATACAGATACTGCGAACACCCACAACCTAACAACTCCTTAAACCAAAACTCACCCTGTTCCAGAAATTGTACTATGTGAGGTCGAAAAAGCGATAAAGAGCCAGAAAATGGAGAAATCACCAGGACCAGACAACATTACTAATGAGCTGATGAAAGGAACAATAGCAGAGCTAGCTCCCATTCTTACAAGCATATTTAACAACAAAAATGTGGCAAAATCCCACATTATCTTAATACACAAAAAAGGCGATAAAGAAGACATCCAAAAATATAGGCTAGTAAGCCTCATGTCAAATGTTTATAAAGTACTTGCAAAAATCATATTGGACAGGATGAGCCCCATGTTAAGCGAAAAACACACAGAAGGGGCATAAGGCGCGGGCATGGTGCGGGCGCGTCACAGGCGTGGCACGGATAAGACACAGACGCGACATTAAATTACACAGAAGAGGCGACGATATGTCTGGGTCTGTCAGTATACAAGCTGATGTTATTGCGACATCATGTATTCCTCTTCAGAAGTTAAAGATGCGCTTGCTTTGCTGCAACTCATTAATATGTAAAGACAAAGAAGATATTGGGAGCAGCCTGTTTGGAAATTAACACAAGAGCATAGATATTTTAAGATAATGGAAAACTTATATGAATATCTTGCACACTTCTATTACAGTACTCCAACTTAGTGTGGTCATAGAGAACAGGATATTGCTCAACTATCTGGCAGAATTCTATATTGTATTCAATATTGTCACGCATGTTTGTAAAAAATGTTCGTACTGTATGACAAGCGACATGCCCCAGGCGTGCCGGTCCGGTCGCGACTGCTAGCGGCGCGGGTCGGGCAGCGAAGCGGCATGCCTGTGCCACGTCGCTTTAGTATAATTCACAATGCATCCATTTCATATGTTTTGTATCAAAAAGTTTTGAAGCGGCACCGTGCCTGCGCCGGACCCGCACCACGCCCGCGCCGTATGCTGTTTCTGTGTGTTTTGCGCCTTAGATGAACAGCAACCAGTGGAGCAAGCTGAATTCAGGAAGGGCTTTTCTATGATAGACCATATCGATACTGTCGAACAAATACTAGAAAAATATAAAGAATACAACAAGAATGTCTATTTCGCCTTCATTGATTATGCCAAAGCCTTTGATAGCTTGAGTCACAACTACATATGGGACACTCTGGAACACCAAGGGTTACCCGCTATCTACACTAACATTATCGAAAATATCTATGCGCACAGTCAGGCCTGCATACAGCTAGAAACACTGGTAAAAGATTTCCCAATAAGAAGAGGCGTCCGACAAGGATACCCCTTATCACCAAAACTGTTTTCAGCAGTCTTTGAAAACATCTTTCGCAACCTGAAGTGGGAGGGTTTTGGTCTGAACCATCTCAGATTTGCGGAGTACCTAGTTCTTTTTGATAAATAGCCTGAAATCTTAGAGCAAATGATACAAAGCCTAAACAAGGAAAGTGAGAAAGTTGGACTGAAAATGAACCTTACTAAGACCATAGTAATGACAAATTCTATATGGGTGGACATAACTGTTAACGGAGCGATCCTAGAGATTGTTAACAAATATATACCTAGCTAGGCCAGCATATCTCTCCAAAAGAACTAATACCAAAAGAAATAAATGCAAGGATCGCCAATGGCTGGAAGAAGTTTTGGTCACTTACGGAAATCATGAAGTCACAGGACCTGGGCATGGCACTGAAAAGAAAAACTTTTAACACATGCATCCTACCATGCTTAACTTATGGGTGTGAAACATGGGCACTCACCAAATCTCTAAGAGACAAACTTGCCAAATGCCAAAGAGCAATGGAGCGGAGCATAGTAGGGACAAAACTTCGAGACCAAGTCAGAAATACCGACATCAGGTTGAAAACCAAACTAACAAAAACAATATAAGGATGTGCCCTTTAATTAATAAAACAAATTTCAACTCCCCAATAGGTAAATATTTACTAAATAGGCAATAAAAAATTGCTGTTACCTACCTTAGGTACTTTAGCATGAATTCCAGTTCTTACATCCCTGATAGTAGCAACATCTAGCATCTCCACTTCCATGTTTTGATCAGTCCAGACTAAGAAAAACCCTTTAGGATCAACCCGTAATGTGACTGCCAGTGGCAGACCAGTTCCAGAATCCTGCAAATAATGGAAAGACAATTAATCACCAATTTAAAATTTTAGAATAGAACACTTTCAGGTTAGAGTAATAAAAAGGGCCGAAAGAAAGCGGTATGGAGAAAACTTCACCTCATCCCACTTGATAAATTTTTCACCTTCTTGCAAGGCCTTAGGAACTTCCACTGGTCTCAGACCTACTACCGATGACTTAGTAGCGGCTGCCATTGTGCGTTATAAACACTCTTAAATTACACGGAAATTATATCACTATCACACAATAACATAAACATTTTCTACAATAAAAAAACATATCTACGAAAACTATTATTTGATAAATGCCACACACTTGTACCGAGTGCTCCACTACAAAATTGAGTGTGGCACTATTTGGGAATACCAAATCCGCAAGTCATAGTTATTAAAAAGAAAATTTCCTTATCACATTAAAGACACGAATTAATAGTTCAAACGAATATTAAAATTTCTAAAATTGCACGACCAGCATCCGACGAGAGAAAAAAAACAAATGCAGTATTTTTTAATTTTTTGTTTGTTTGTGGCACGGCCCCAATGTTATCATATACTAGCAAATTAAATTACCCATGGTCGAACTAAAACTTGACGAAAATCTCCCTATAAAGTATTTGGTTGTAGAATCCGGTAGGCAACGGTATAATAAATACAAAACAACGATTTTAGATTATTTTGGTTGCTATCTCCTAGCTTTTGTGAACCAACTATTTGTGAAAACGATAGATAGATTATATTTAGCAAGATCCTAGATATATACCTATATATTTATATCTTACGTACCACCAAAAAATGTCATGTGTCTCTAGTCGGTTGAAACTATACTATAGACAGAGAAATGGACAGCACTCACAGCTGTGACAAAAATGGTCGCAAAAGTTTGACGAAGATAAAGCGAACCTGGGGAATATAACAGAACTCGAAGTCTATTGGTCGAAACAATAAATAGTAGAGAAGCCGCGGCTCGATTCCGTAAAATGACAGCTAACAATTCTCGTTTGAAATCCATAGAAATAAGGTATACATTGCGCATTTGAAATGACGTATGAAATTCATCGATTGTCGCAAAACCGCGATGTATATCTTATTTCTTTCAAAAAAGGTTATCAATCTTTTACGGAATCGACCCGCCACTTTTAAGAGAGTCGTCAAATCACGAATCCCTTCGGACTCAAGAGTCCTCTACCGACAACTAGTATCGTTGTGTTCAGCATGATTTTATGAATAAGAATAGACCGGTTTTCACGTTCTAAAGTGGTGGACGGGGAAGGGAGGGAGAGGAAATACGCGAAAACTGGGTATCAGGGTTTGGTTCATTTCTCAATAACCACTTATCCGATTTCAAACAATAATCATATGATAGGTGATAAAATGTTTAACATAACATGTCTTTCAGAACTTTCTGTTAATACCATAGTTTATTTAATATTCTGAAAAAAGGAAATGTCCAACAAAGGTATTCTTGGTTTTGTTGAATTGAAGCAGTAAATGACATAGACAGATTTAAAACAAAGTACTACATAAAATTGCCAGATTTATTAGCTTGCGGGCTCTTTTTCAATTTTGAAATTCAGTCAGAAAATAACAAAGTTGTCACCGATATTACGGGCGAGCTTGCGACGAACGAGAAGAAGATTTACCGAATGAATGGCTAGCTCAACGACGACTCTCTTAGTCACTCAGTCTCTTGCTCTGTTTGTGCACCGTAGTGGCTGTGTATATTCCTAATTAGTTTTATTTGGTTGTGTTAGAAACTTTATAAATAATACACACTTATCTTACACTTTAATTTACATACCTATGTACAAGCATTTACCAAGTAAACATGGAGTTAGGTGCTGTCGGGTCGAACAGTTTACCTAAGCGAAACTACGCCAAAATAAACTGGAATCCTTGCCTTCTTTGCCAGTCTGAAGATAGTGCAAATGTCAGCAAAGCAACAGAAAATGGTATCCAGCGATTCAAGGAGGCATTTGCCTTGCATAAACTATACATAGATTTGTTTTAATACAAGCTATTGGAAAACAAAAAAGTACAAAGACTTTTGGTGATTTCAGTGCGATTCATTTCATTTATTTTTACGAGCATTAATTTAGTGTTTCAATAAAAGTACAGAATTTTTGTCTTATTTGATCAGTATAAGAAGGCATCTTTCAAATCTGGAACCTGTTCAAAACGAGGGCATTCCCAGCAAGTTTTGTTTTGTTCCCTAATTTCCTAAAGCCAAAGTCGGGAGCACGAACCTCCATCGAAATATTTATTACTTGCAATCCTATCATGAGGAAGCTGACACACGATTTGTTCTTTATGGTATAGATTGTAAAAATTTGGGATTTGAAAAGTGCACAGCTGTGACACCAATGTCCTATTATTGATGATCCATTTTTATGACCATCTTCCACTGCGAAAGACCGGTGATGACAAAGCTCATAATACTAAAGAGAAAGCTGATCTACTTGGTAGTCTCTTTGCGTCAAACTCGAATATGAACTTACTTTGTACTTTTATTTCATTTATCCATCTTCGACCCATATACAGTTATACTTTTACACATTAATCAAATAGATAATGATATAATAATAAAAATGAAACAAAACTACAGATATAATTAAAAATAAAATTAAATAAATAAAATCAAATTGATAGATAAAATTAAAACCTAAATTAAATTAATAAATTAAATTAAATCGCAAAATGTTTATGACTTAACTCAGTAATTTATTTAATAAATTAAAAAATTAAAAACCAAATAATATAATAATACAAATAAAATAAGTTTTCATAACATATTATATACAGAAAGCAGTTATATACAGAATGATATATAGGAAAACAAAAATCATTGTATGTGCTTGTACTTAAGAAATCTAATTTATAATTATGAATTACTATATTTTGCCAGCGGCTCCGCTCGCCCTATATTTGGTTATCGGCGTGGAACTTCTTAATTAACTCATTACTTATTATACTTATGACTTTTGCTATAGCAAACTGTAGCTATAGCTCGTTTAAACTCGGTTAAAGTTATTCCCGAACTTTTTAATTTTTCAAGATAGCCTATGTGCTATTCCAGGACCTAATCTATAGGTGTGCCAAGTTTCATCCCGATCTGTCCAGTGGCTGAAGCGTTATTGAATTACAAATATCTATCCAGACATTTTCACAAACCTTTACATTTATAATAATAGTAGGATGCCTAGTATTGCAATACCGGTAAGGGTCGTAAACCGCAAGTACCTACCTAATACAAGACCTTAATTGTAAACTTGTATTGAAATAATGTTCTAAATTTGAATTATTTGTTGTTTGTGAAGATGCCTGTATTAATAGTTTTTTTTTTTTATTTAACCTACAAAGAAGAAAAGTTTAGAAAATTTGACCGTTTGTTTTCAAATATTTCAATCTTGTATCTTATTCAACATAAAACAACGATTGTAATAGTTATTTGCAATTTTATTTATCGTTTACCTCTTAGGAACACCTCATTGACATCGAATATATGTGTGTTATAACATCTATAGACTTTGCTATATAAATTACTAGCAGTCCCGGCGATCGTTGTGCCCCTGCCGTCCTTCTGTGACCCGGCGCCTAAAATGCCCGAGTCCGGCTCGCACTTAACAGATCGAGATAAAAACTATCTTATCTTTTAAGATGAATCAAATAACAGATAGTTACGAAGTTTGATCAAAATTGGTTCAGTAGTTTAGGAATCCATAACGGACAAACAACGTGATACGTAATTTTTATATATATAGAAGATTGTAGCTTAGCTCCCACACTTAGCTACTTTTTGGGTGACGAAATAGGGAAATCTGGCAACTTTAAACGTAAAGGTCGTAGTTGGCAACACTAGTGTTTGCTGATTTTTTTTTAATTTTTGTTCTCTGTGGTTGAATTAATCATAGAGGACGGAGATATTATAATTTTCTTGACTTCTAAAGAAATTGTTTCTTCGGCTATAAATATGTCCGAATCGATTACTAATGAAAACGTAGATGCAGAGCCTAAACTAGAAAATCATTCTAGAAAAAGAGTTCGACATCGGAAAAAACTTTTGTATGACAAAATATTAAAACAAATGGAATTCTACTTTAGTGATGCTAACTTAAGTAAAGATAGATTTCTAGGAGAATTAGTTAAGAGCGACCCATTTGTGCCGCTTGAAGTTTTTCTTAAGTGTAACAAAATTCGATCACTAACACACGATGTTAATGATATATCAAAAGCTATGAAGCATTCCAGGTTTCTGGAACTGTCAGACGACAAATTGAAGGTTTGTATTTAATTAAAAGATCGTTAATTAGGGTGTGAACTGTGAGGGGGCAATTATTTTGTATACATCAAAAACTATGAACCTAGCTATTTTTTGTTTAAACTACAACCTTATAAACATAATAACTAGAAAAAGGTAAAAGTTAGTATAGGTGTAGGCTGTGTACCAGTGACAACTGGATTAATTTACAAGACCTGGCAGTAAAAACAGTAAGTTTTCTGTGAGAATGAGTTTTAAGAAATTTGTAGAACAAGAAGACAGGGTAAGGAACAAAGTCAGAAAAGCTAATACTTTGTTCTCAAGTCCAGAGCACTGCATTCTCTATACTGCTCTATAATTAACGTGGCAATCAATAACATGCTAAGAAAATTAAATTTCATTCTTCATGCATGTATGTATACACATATATATATATTTATGTGCATGCCTTAATTTATGCCTAATTTTTTATGCCTTTGATTAATTAATGCCTAAGATTTATGTTTTAACAACACACAATTTTTTAATAGGTAAGAAGAACAGCTCCTGTTGAAGAGTATGATGCTGATGTCAGGACAATTTATGTAGAGTCTATACCAGTAACAGCCAGCCGAGAGTGGCTAGAAAGAGTGTTCTCAGACTTTGGAAATGTTGCTTACATCTCGCTGCCTAAATTTAAAAATTCACAAAGAATTAAGGTATTAAATAGTATATCATCAGCATTTTTATGCCCTGAAGAGTCCAGCCAGACATACACCCACATTATAATGTGGGGGACTGTCTCTTTTTACAAATCACTTTAGGCTTGCATGTGTGTTACATGTGTTGAGCCCATCACCACAAAACTGCTTCTGATGCAGTGTTCTCTACTAAGGTGGCTTTATATAATGTTCCTTGGCATAATGGTTTTTAGGCTAAAAGTGTCTGGACCATACCAATGTGGCATTAAAGTGAACAATGTTTATATCAAATGGACTTGGACAATTCCATCACTTAAAATAGACACACCAGCATCTGATGCTGCTTTTTGTCAATCTAATAGTAATACTTTAATTAAAATCTGTGCAACACTAATCTTTTTAACTATGGTTTAATAATATATATAAATGATAATATTTGGAGGAGGCCCAACAAGTGCACTTAAACTAATTCATTATAACCTATATAATTTTGTAAATACTAGCACAACTAACACATATTGAGTAAGCTATCTAACCTAACCACTAACAAATTATATTTATTAATATCTAAGACTAAATAAGCATGTTTATATATTATTATTAATAATATATGGCAACAATAATCATTATGTTGTTACATAAAAGAAACCTTTGACAATTTATCAATGCAATGATAACCTATCTGATGCTGACTATGACGTAACTATTTCAGGGGTATGGTTTTATAGAATTTGATAGACCTGAAGATGCCCAAAACTGCATAAATTCTTTTACCAAAATGGGTTGCAAACTACCAACTTTTATGGCACCTGATGAACTGTCTTCTATAAAAACATTTTCCATGGAAGATTCAGAGGAGCCCAATGAAAATCAACCCAAAGAAGTTCATCCAAAGGAAGAAAATCAACCCAAAGAAGTTCATCCAAAGGAAGAAAATCAACAAAAAGATGAATATGAACCACCTAAGAAAAAAACGCGAAAAAGTAAAGAGAAGAAGTTACCAAAAAGCTTAGAACTAAAATTGGATGAGAATGAATATAGTGTAAAGAAATTAGAAACACCAAGTGTAAGCAAGCACATAAATTATTTTATTTTAGTTTTGCATCTCAGATTAGACACACAACTATTAAAAGCAACAAGCAACAACTTCTATTACAAGGTGTCCAAAAAGAGTATCGGGTATTTGTAATTTCAATGAAACAAAACCTCCTAGCAATTAATTTATTTTTTTATTGTCCATAATTATACAATAAGGAAAATTATTTTGTGAAGATAATATTATTCAACTGACTGCTTGATGTCCGACAGCTGCTGGTGATAACACACTGACACATAGCCCTTGATGTTTTGTCTCAATTGGTTTAGATTCATCAGATTATTCTAAAAAAATTTACTTTTAAGGTCTCCCCAATAGAAATAGTCAAGCTGGCTAAGGTTGGGGCTTCTGGGAAGCCAGTTGATGCAAATTGACTTTATTAGGGCATACCCTTTTAAGGGGTCCAATTAATTGATCTAATGTATGGCATGTGGCCCCATTCTTGAACTAATTAAATTTTATAGGCTTTTACTTGCAAATCTTTCTTTAAAATCAAACACTAAGACGATTTTTGATGTTTAATGCTTGATCTCACTTTCGGATACATGTACGGATTTTGACTAACCGACGACTGCACTTTTTCAATGGTTTCCGGGTCAAGAACTGAACGAGGGTGACCCGTGTTTTGAATTTTAACAGTCGCACCTGTATTGTCGAACATCCATATCCTTTTTGTAATGCTATCGCCACTTGGTGCTTTACGTGTACGGAATCCCACAAGATACAAACGTTTGAGCAGTCACTATTGAATCACCGCGATGCGTCCCTGGGTACAGTTCGATTGTAACTAAAACTCCACAAAATGGCGTACGCTGCGATTCCCTCCCCGAGGCCCTCCACTCGTCCGTTCACTCCAACGCTAAAACAAATGCACAATACCCATTTTAGAAATACTTGCACCTATACGAAATTATTCAGTGAACTAAAAATATTAAAATAAGAATACTATAGGTAAACATAAAAATACACTTACCTTCATTTAAGACTCCCTGAAAGTAGAAGCTTTTGTCTTCAGTTGTCGTGGCGAAGTTTGTGTTTAGCTTTAGTGCCACCTTAAATCATGTTAAAATCAAAGTTATGACTAATAAGTAGGCAATAAAATAAAATAATGCAATGATTTCTAGCTGTGAGTATAGCTTGTTTTTGTTTTAATATTTTGAAGATTTTAATTTACATACAGAACTGTAAGAATCATTTTCATTATCACTAACTTATTAAGGCCAAACTACTGAGTTAATGGTAATATAATTTTTTCTGCTTTTTCAGGATGAAAATAAGAGTATAGTGCCTTCTGAAGTAAGTAAGCATTAATCTCATTTCTTTTCAATCTGCAAAATTACAACAAAATATACCACGGTTTCGAAATGTTGCAGGAAATTCAAACTACAGATGCAGAATCAAAAGGCGAAATTGCAAGTCAAGATGGGAAAGACAAGAAAGATACACCTCGAAAGAAAGCAAGAAAGAAAACTGCAAAAGAGAAAAGCAAAGCTAAACAAAATGGTGCCACAATTGAAGCACCAAAAGGTGCCTTGTGGGGATTGCAGGTTCTATCCAAAACTGAGTGGAAATCTCTAAGAAATAAGTATTTGAATTTACAAAGAAAATATATGAAAGAAATAAAGTTTAACTTGAAGAATAAGAGGCACGCTTATTCTAGTATTCCAGAGCCGGCTGCACCGACTGATGAGCTAGAGCCAGGTAGATATATAATCACAAAATAAATAGGTTCAGATGGACAGCTATAGACTAAGTCCTCTTGTAGACATCCTTATTATGATAATAATATTTTGGACATTTCACATAGCATCATCTGGTCCAAAACAAAGCAAGGCTTATATTCTGGATACCACATAACGAAAACAAGTGTTTATCGTGTGCGGGAATCGAACCGACGCTCCTCAGTTTAGCAGGCACTTAGCCCACTCCCCACTTAGCCACGACGGCGGCGGCTGTATTCGTTGATTTTACACTGACCAACAGATAACTTTCAAATCAAATATTCGGCGGTCCGTTAACCGCCACGTGCACACGCTCTCATTGTAACCTATACTAAACTGCGCGCGATTCGTTTATTGTTCCGGTGCGGCAGCGTCTGGTAAAAAGCGGACGTCTACAAGGGATTTATGTTCCATACATCAGTTCAATTGGGAACCAATCAAACTTTCTCTGTGAATTTATTAGTGACGATTAGGATTCAGTTAAATCTAGAATGTGCTGGATTTTAGCCAATGTTAAAAGTGCTGCAATAAAAATTAACACCAAGCATTAAGATGTGTGTCTATTGATGTTACCGTATGAAAATCCAATCGGTAGTTTTTGAGTTCATTACGTTAAGACAAACTGACTGACAGACGCAGCAGAGGGCCTTTTATCTTTTTCATAAAACAAAGTAGTAATGATTTGAAAATAAAAAATGTAGTCATATATTTTCAAAACTAATAAAGGGCTACTAAACTATAAAATCTATTGAATCAGTCACAAATTTTGAGTGAGGGATTTTTTAACTTCTCTTGAGTTTGAAAATCGAAATCGCTAACTTTGCGTTTTCTTTACGTTTTGAGACCTGGAGAATCGTTTGGCATCATTTTCAGAGTGATGTCTCTGTGTGTGTGTGTGCGCGCGTGTGCCTGTGTATATGTAGGTTAGCTTTTTTTTGCTCCTCAATATTTCAAGAACCATTGGACCAATTTGTCTCGTGACCATATCAATCGATACGCCATGTCATGACTTAGATCCGAATAGAATTTGAGCAAAATTGATTCAGCGGTTTGTTATTTATCGGTAAAAATACTGTTTTTTTTTAATGTTATTGTTTTTTAATGAGTGTTTGTTACCTCAGAACTCCGTCATTTATAAACCGATTTGCAAAATTTTCACGTATACGGAAGGAATAACCCGCGGATTGGTCGTATTTTAATTAGGTAAGGATAAGTACAAGAAAAACTAGAGTTATATAAGGAAATGTTTTCAAGTTCTATCATTTTGATAATTTAGACGAGCTTCTACCGGTCACTTCGTCTAGACTAGCCATGTAAGTTTCTGCGTGGCGGAGGCACCACTGTGAGATTAACAAAACAATATATCATAGAATTATCGCTCCGCATTTTAATACGTGCAAAGAGTGCGAGATTTCTAATTCTAATACATAAAAAATACTTATATACCTACTTTAAATAATACATATAATACAAATAAAATTATTTTTAAATACATATACAAGTAAAATGCTCAACTAAAATAGTTACGGTCTACTATTTTACTAAAATAGTAAAATAGTATAAGCTTACGGTCCGCCTGATGGTAAGCGGTCACCGTAGCCTATGGACGCTTGCAACACCAGGGTATCACTTGCGCGTTGCCGACCCTTCAGAAATCTTATATCTTCTTTCTGGAAGAATCCCATACTGTAGTCCTTGCAGAAAACCTTGGCAGGGAGCTCATTCCACAACTTCAGCGTTCGCGGGAGGAAGTTTCTCTGAAACCGCACTGTACGCGACCTTTTTTTTTTTTTTTCTAACTACTGGCTACTGTTGTTGGCCGCAGATGGCCTTTACAACTACACGCGGACTAACTTTTGCTGCGGCGCTGCTTGCACTCTTCAGCGAAAAGTTGGGGCGGTTTGCGCAAGGGTGTCCTAGACACGAACCTCGGCTTGGGGTATATTAGTGAACCTAGTATACCCGCGCGCTCGAGTGTGTGTGTGTGTGTGAAAACTAAACTGTCTAATGTTCCGTCGCCGCCGGCGGCGACGTATTCTGTATATATTATTATAGTCTGTGTTCGCGGGCGCGAGCGCGGAAGGCGCTTGCGCTTTGAGCCTGCTGGTTATTTCGTCGTCAGAATCTGTAATGACGTGCCTCGGATGTCTAAATGGTCCTAAGGCCCCTCTAATAGGAGCATAGTTAGAAGACTGCCTAATTAGGGGATTGGGGTGGAGGGCAGCCGACTCAAAGTAGCGTTTAGACGCATCTTTGATGAAGGCTTTTATGGTCGGAAGCTCGAAATCACTATGGAGATCGATGTTACGCATATAGTACGGGGCGCCAACTGCGCCTCGCATAAAGCGATTTTGTAAGACTTGCAAGGAAGTAGTGTTGGTGTGACCAAACGCTACGCTCGCATATGTGAGTATGGGCCGAATACAAGTTTTGTAAAGCGTCACCTTATTTCTAAGAGACATTTTACTGTACTTGTTTAACATTGGCTTAAGACGACCGAGAACGAAGGCTGCTCGATCTCTTACTCTTTTAATGTGGGCTCTGAAATTAAGACGAGAGTCTAAAGTGACCCCTAAATATTTGACCTTTTTAACCCACGGAATGGGTTGGCCATATAGGTGGAATGGGGTGAGTTGCCTTGTGACCTTTACCGATTTTCGGCCCCGGGCGAAGTGCACTGCTGCACTTTTCTCGGGGTTAACCTCGATTCTCCACTTCCGAAACCAATCGCCTAAGGCGTTGGCGGCAGACTGGAGGGCCAGGCTTATACGACGGACGTGTCGGTGAGAACAGTAGAGCGCCGTATCGTCCGCGAAGAGCGCCACATTAACGTTCGAGGGACGAGGTATATCGTTTGTGAATAGGGAATAGAGTAAAGGGGAAAGCACGGAGCCCTGGGGGACACCTGCACCTATGGGGTGGGGAGACGAATGACTTCGTTCTACGCGATAACGAAAACTACGATCCCTAAGGAAGTCTCGTAAGATGAGCACGAGACTGTCTGGGACACTGAGATTGTACAGCTTGTAAATCAAGCCGTTATGCAAGACTTTATCGAAAGCCTTCGCTACATCGAAGAAGAGGGCTCCTGTGCTGAAAGGCTTAGGGAACCTATTGAGACCTTGGAGGATGTGCTCCGTTATGCGGTGCACTTGATTGACGCACGAGTGATTAGCTCGAAAACCGAACTGTTCGTCAATCAGAATGCCTTTAGACTGAACGTAGTCTTTCAGGCGAGAAAGGAGGAGTCGTTCATATAATTTTCCCAAAGTCTTTAAGAGACTAATGGGTCTATATGACGTGGCTACGTTACTAGGTTTTCCCAGTTTAGGGATACCTATAACGTCAGCTTCTTTCCAAGAGTCGGGAAAGATGCAATTTGCCATGGCCGCATTGAAGATGCTGACCAATAGAAGGAGGAGCTGAGCGGGGAGGATTTTTAAAAGCCTGTTTGAGATCCCATCGGCACCCGGGGCCTTTTTGGGTTGTAAGTCTTTGATGATCTTTTCGACCTCAGAGACTGTTACGGGGGGAAGTGGGTCAAGTGGGGGAAGGGCCGCTCTCCGCTCCACTTCCCTGTCCACTTCATCGACGTGAGCTTGGTCAGTGGGTTGTTCGCTGAGCGAACACTGACTTTCTAGCGATTTGGCTAGGCATTCGGCCTTTTCGTCGTCGTCAAATGCGATTGTCGCGTTTGCGTCGACTAAAGGCGGCATAGTACTCACTACGTCGGATTTTAACGCTCGAGCCATCTGATAGTACGCTAAGTGGGAAGGCGATATCTCTTTCATGAGATTGTCCCACTTTTCGTTCCTAACTTCGGCTATTTTTGTCTTTACGGCACGTTGTAAAGATCTGAGCGATGCCGGTACGCGACCATTTAGGTTCTAAAGTGTGAGAATGAATTCCCTGCCGATGGCGAGCGGTGCGATGGTAGAAAGTAGCCGTGGGCATCATTTCGAACAATTCCTCAGAACACAACCCATTGTACAAGCGGTAGAACACACACAGAGAGGCAAAGTCTCTCCTCAGACTTAAGGGCTCGATACCGCAAGTGAGTTTGGAATCGTCGACAATTCTCACAGCCCGTCGTTGAACCGAGTCAAAAGGGCCAAGCTGGTATCCGGGTGCACCCACCCAGAGATGGCAGCAGTACTCCATATGGGGCCGAATATATAAATAGTAAATATATATATACAAAAAAGGTAAATAAAATAGTGTTTATGAAAGTGAAAGGTAGTGAATAGTCTTTCAGTTTCTTTTTAAATATGCCAATAGATTGACTGTCTCGTATAGTATGGTGTAAGAGAGTTCCAAAGGTTAATAGTCTGGACAGTAAAATTTATGCAGAGCCAAATTTCTCATACATATATTAGCAATAAACACGTTGAATGCGGACAATAAACACGTTGATTCACAGACAATTGATGGATCCTGATGCTTGTTATAAAAAATTTTTTGCTGAAAACTTTTTTTCTCTTCGACAGCTATGAATCCACAAACGGAAGAAAGGAAAAGTGTAGTTCCTTTGGAAAGAATTTCGGGGGTGTTCGTGAAAGAAGAACTTTCTGAGCCATGCCTAGATGTCAGACTTACTAAGAGGACGGTTAGTAGATATAGTCACTTTTTAATACCATAATACACCATGACAACACATATCCCCAGATGATAAGTCAGAGATATAACGAACGTCAACTTTTGCGGCGAACTGTTAACAATGCTCTTAATATCCACGTTGTTTGTTGCGCTGGGCACAAATATTTGAGACAACTTCACATTTCTCAAATTGTAACAATATTATTGGTGCTCCTACCGGGAATCTAACCAGAGATCTTCGTAATGGCAGTCCAACGTTCCACTACTTATGCCACTCGGTCACCGCACAGGACATACATATGCTACATATTGTAGAAACATTATAACTTTATATATATAATAGAATAAGTATTTAATCATTGCAGCAACACCAGCAAAACGGAACAAATAAATTAGTCGCACCACGTCTGGGCCCTATTTCTGAAAGAATACTAGTTTACCAGTCTACTAGCTACTACTTACCAGTCCAAGTATTACTAGTTCTAGTAAATTTTGTTTCTGAAAACATTTGTCTACCTGTAACCAGTAGCTCTACACTAGTAAAATTTACTAGTGTATGTAAGTATGTGGATGGAAGTGGTTGGTTACTATACTTGTAATGAATGAAATTGTTTTTTTTTTAAATTACTGATTTTGTTTTTTTTTAAATTACCAAATATACAACAAAATAAAACTGCATATACCTATATTTATAAATACAGTTTTAATTTATTGATAACCTTATGTGAGACATGACATGGCTGTATATGCCTTTGTTGTACTCTTTGCCTTTCGTCAAGAAAGAAAATAAAATATTGCCGCCATTTCTTGATTAATGTTTTTTAACTGTATAAGTAAAAATGGATGCTAAATTAACGATATTGCGGGCAATAAAAGAGGAAAAACATTTTTAATTTGGTTAATTTTCGGATACATTACCAAAGCAGGATTAGCTTGGATCCGTATCAAAGATCTTTTTTTTAATACCATTAAGGTGGCAAACAAGCACACGGTCCGCCTGATGGTAAGCGGTCACCGTGGCCTATGGACGCTTGCAACACCAGAAGTATCTCACGCGTTGCCGATCGTTCAAAAATCCAATAACTTCTTTCTTGAAGAACCCCGTACTGTAGTCCTTACAGAAAACCTTGACAGGGAGCTCATTCCACAACCCAAGCGTTCGCGGGAGGAAGTTTCTCTAAAACCGCACTGTACGCGACCATTCGGTTCTAAAGTGTGAGAATGAATCTGATCTGTGTTCTGCCCTTGGCGTAGTGTCACCAACAAAGGACTATGGATATATTAGAGACACTTATTGGCCTAATATAAAAAAAACCACCATGGTAAGAATGGATATATTTATTAGGTAAGTAGCAATTTATTCATACATCTACACAAATAAATAAAATTGTCTAAGTGTCTGTTTTTAATGCCAAAACACAAGTTTATTACTAAATGCATATAAGGTACTTTTATTAAAAAGATTCTCAAACATATTCGCAGTCATTCTGAATCTTTCATTATATTCAAATAATGTCAAATAATTGTAATTTGTTCTTGGGCGAAATATCCTTACGCCGACGATCGATTATATTATAGACCACATATTTAACTTTTTTCTAGTTAGATATTCTGGATATAAGATTTTATTTGGAAAATTATTTAACTTGTAAAATATACTTAACTTTTTACAAGACTTTCTAGTAATTTACTACTGTATCGCTAGTAAAATACTAGTGACAACTTTCTTAGAAACGCTAAGGTAGTATTACTAGTTGCAGACTAGTAACTTGTAAACTTACAATAGTAAATTCCAGAAACGTAAACTAATATATTTATCATTTACAAGACTAGTATTACTAGACTAGTAAGCTTTCAGAAATAGGGCCCTGTTGTACGGAGCTCCTTCTACATAACTACATAACATTTGTTTTAAGTCTTTGTTAGCTTGAGAACCATTAACGGCGATTCCGAATTACATTTTTCTCATATAAACTTTGGTGCGTTAAATATCCATAAAACATTTCGTTGCTTAAAATGCGTTATTTATGGATAAACAAGGAAACCCACGCCGACAATCTAAATTAGCGCGGGCAGAGCCGCGGGCAAGACCTAGTTGTGGAGAATTCTAATTGACTTCAAAGTTCGTTTACTTATTTCAGGTGAGAAGCAATGTGCATGTACTCCATGTAGACGCTAAGGAAGGCCAGACGCAGATTGTTGTACGCTTCGACTCTGCTTCAGCAGCTGGCGAGGTGAGCACGTTAGATTTGTTGGACATACTATACTCCCTTTTTCTTATTCCATAGCCCTTCTGTCGTTTTTACGGAAGTCAGCTAGCCCAAATAATTGACAAAGGTGTTACAAGTGAGGATGCCAACCAAATTCGAAGTTTCCGCGTGCATCGAAGGCCTCTATTATGGCTGACAGACTCCTGTTGAAAAACACGGAGCAAAACTTCACCCCTGGCTTTGGGCATGTGAAGAGCAAACTACTCCAGGATACTGTGAAACTTTTTGACACACTCTGGCAACACTGGTGGTAAATAAGCAGTGTAGGAAGCACAGTGGGATGGATTATTAGAACCCTCGTCTATGTAAGGCATAATGTTACTATGTTGTTATTAAGTTTAAGTGACTGTTACTAAATTAACACCACTTTTACATTTTTGAGTTGTCACTTTTTCTGTTTTTTGGCGACTCGTCGCGAATCAATTTCAGTCCATTTTCAGGAAAAGTGAGGTCCATAGTATCGTGAACTATCGAAGTAGAAGTGTCCCATGATCGAGGGAAGTGGAAGTCTGTGGTTCATGTTACATATTTTCAAAAACCAATTTTCTTTATATTATAAGGTATGGAACCCAAACGCGCGCTACCGTCGCAACGGCCGATTGTGTTCATGTCTACAATCCTAAATAAATCGTCTTTTTTTAATTTCCAGTATTGTAGTAACACCAGCAACAACGCTCGTGTGCTGTCTGGAGCCGAGGAGGAATCGCAGTGGGCGTTAGCTGAAGCAGCCCGCAACGCACGACGACCACGTGGGCGCGCCCGCTTGCTGGCTCACCAGAATGCTGCTGACAACCCTACTGCGGTCGCACCAGCCTCACCGCAACCTACTCATACGCACATACGATTTGACGACTAATGCTCATTTACACATTCAAGTATCAAGTGTAGGTGACAAGCGCTAGTGTTATTTGGGATACGTTCCAATTTAATTTTCCTCTCTCGATGAAAGTTGCCCGCTATGACAGCCTAAACATTAATTTCATGCATACAGTCGACCATCGTCTTTGATGTTGAAGAAAATTCCGACAACATGTCATTCAGACATTCATGGCGCCACGGCTAAACGTACTGGCTGGCTGGACAGCTCCTTACTGGTTATATGTGTAGATATTGTATGTCTAACATCGGATAGCTTCGATTTTGTATTGCTGTCGCACATGAAATATGTCAGTTTGGTAGTGTGACAGATGTTATTGGTGGTCACTATTTTATATTTAAAATTAAAAAAGGATTTCTTACATTGACTGCAACAAAGGTAATGCTATACAAAAATTGAAATTACTCGAATGTCTAGGACTTTCTTCGACACGCAATCTTCCATATTAACAACTGGGTACTGTCATAGTGGCATATTAGATTTTTATCAATAGAAAGTTTAACGTACTCTACTGTTAAGTTAATTAAAATTATAAAAATATATGGGGTTTTATATATCTCAACCAGTTTACGATACGAGACGATACGAGAAACAACAAAAAAGGGGCTTTGGAGTTGTCATAAATAATGCCTAGTGGCATTTTTATAGCTTCGCCGTGCTTTGGAGGGTACATTAAACCGTCAGTCCTGGTTGTAGATTGACAGCTGTCGTTAAGCCAAGCCCTCGCAAAGTCATTTTTAGGCTTGAAAATTCTGACAGGCGAGTGTTACCTAACAAGCTTGACAATGTCTGCCAATTCATACTAGATTATAAAATAAAGCAGACAGAATATTTATAAAAATGGTGCAATTTCATAGACAGGTTAGATGAGTCTTGTTTAGGTTGAATCGGACCAAGATTTTCCATCCCGACTTGAAGACATTGGACAGTGGTCTCGCGAGACATTTACCCCCATACCGGATTTGTTAGCATAATAAACTAACTTCGTCATCCTATTTATATAGGATATACTTAGGAAAATAAAAGCAAGTGGGTACCAACGTAGCAACGTAGTAGATAATCAAATAGGGAATGATTTTGGATTTTTGTGTTAAAATCAATGACCTTCTAAATAGAAGAAGAAATTTGTTTCAGCTATGTTTTGGATCCCAAATGGAAGGTTCATCACCTAACAACTCTACAAATTTGATTATTTTGTTATTGGTCCAGTCACCATCCTGCGACAGTGGCGACGACGGTGGCATTTTTCAATCACAAAGAACGCAACGGCAAAGTACTTAGGTGTTGGAACACAATCACACCGTAGGAGCGCGCGAAGCGAACATTTCCGTCCTTTGACTCGCGTCCAAAAAATCCAAAATCGGAACGCTATGGCACTATTGACAGCACCTTCACCTCAACCGTGCCGCGACTCCAGTATATGAGCGCAGCGCCATTTCTCCCTAGTCAGATACGAAGGCGCACCGCTTAAACCGATTACCGATTAAGATGACATTCGGCATGGAGATAGTTTGAGTCCCGAGAAAGGACATTACATGAAAAGTCAAGCGTTGCGTCGGTTTTTTAAAGTTCAGTACCCAAAGGGTAATTAGCGGAACCCCATTACTAAGACCGCTGTCCGTCCGTCCGTCCGTCACCTGTCACCAAGTAAATACAAGTAATAAGTACACAATGCGTCTCTTTAACTTACATATTCCCGACACAACCATATTCCACTATTTTTTTTTTATATATCACTAACGTGGCAAACAAGCTTACGGTCCGCCTGATGGTAAGCGGCCCACTCCTCTCCCTTCCAATACTCGCTGTACCTCTCCTCGCCTCCTCTCTACCTCCCTCCATACCACACATATCATCGATACATTATATTACAATTAAGTTTGCAGTTTCACCTCACATATACCTACTTTTACCTAATTCTCATCATCAACCTGCATATGTAACCTTAGAAATAATCCACGTTGCAGCACCCCACAAATTTTTATTATAGACTGCGTAGCTATGGACTATATATCATAATAAAGCATTCCAAAAAGTGAACAAGTAAGCCTCCTGCAGCTCTAAAATAGTAAAGAAGAAAAGACACCTGTTTTCTTCACTTCCCACAAACACAAAAAACGTCTGTAATGGTGGCTCGTCGGTTATTAAGGGGTACGGATACAAGCATTAGAGGTAGGTATTCTATTATGCCACTTGCACAGTAAAGCAACGTTATATGGCTTTGACAGCTATGACCGGTCACTATGTCCACCTGATTTACTGTTGCCACTAATTAGTTGTTTGCCACACTCAAATAAAAATCATAGAATCATCATCAAAAAATTGTATTTACATTAGGTACTAAATGCAATATTAAATTCAGTCTTAAGATAAGTTTTACCTAATTATAGAAGAGGCACTGGCACATTTTAGAATCAAACATTATGTATTTAAATTAAATTCCTAAATATGTTATTAGCTGCAATAATTCAAATGGAACTCCAATAAGTAAGCCAGAATTGTAAATGTAGTCATTCATTAAAAATTATAAGAAACTTATTTACATATTAAATAATTTAGTAAGTACAATAATTAAAACAAACAAAAACCGGTACTGTTGACTAAACATGGTAATTTTACTTTAAAGGTTCTTCTAGGACTGGCAGTTTCCTAAATTAAGATATCTTGGGAATCTTCTGTTGAAATCTAATTTATGCCTAGGTTCAATTTACTGTATGTAAATATACATAATAAAATGTTCAACAAATTACAATTAAAAGTGACGAAAACACTAAATAACTACCAATTCACATCAAATGCTGAATTATGCATAAAAGGTTTAGTTAATTTTATTGTGTTATGAAGGTACTGTTATTAATCATCATCAGCTTAATAAACTAAAGTTACACTTAATAATAGTGATAAGATTTTGGCAGTTTTATAACATAGCTTCATCATCACACAATTGATGATAAAAATATGTCCCAAGTAAATTATATAAAGATGTATATTATATAAAACGGTGTTTCCTTAGAATTCATACATCAAATAAACAGCAAAAAAAAAAAATATATAACACAAATTATCATATATATATAAATGTTAGTAAATCTAAAATTATTGCTGCATTTATTGTCAATTGTTAATGAATTATAAAACAATAAAAGTTGAAACACAAATATATAAATAGACATAAAGCTAATACTAATTAATTTTAAATCATTGTTTCATTACATTACAAAATCTTCGACAAATATGTAAAATAAACATATAAAATTGGTATACAAAAAGAGCACCAAATATTAATTACATAAAATATTAATTGCTGCACAATTTAAAATTTCTGTAGAATATAGGTATATTTATTAACATACACCATAATTGTGTAAAAAAAATGTATAAAAGAGGTAGATTTTATTTGTGCAAAATATATTATGATGCTTCCATGTGTCTGTGGACAGTTACTGGAGCTAACACACTGTTTTTACCACAAGGCAAAAGAGTAACATTCATGTCATTGGTTTTAAATCTAGGTTTAATTTTTGGACAGCTAATATCCGATTTTGTATCATCGGATAAAATTATTGGGTCATTTACAGAGAACCCTGTAGCCTCAGAATCCTCATGAGGAGTCATGGTAGAATAACCATGGTCAGAACCATTGGCTGTGTGTGGACGCCTACAGCCAGTCACAACCCTGTAAGGAGATATTGGAGCGTCTATCTCCATGGCTGGCAATAACTTATCCTGGCCTGACAGATCATGCATATCTTCAGACTGCATGTGACTCATTTGTACATCAGGGTCAGGCCATGTTTCTGCTGGTCCATCTACATATAAATTATGACAACTATCAGAAGTAACATTTTGCCTATAGCAGTATATTGCTACAGCTATGACTAAACTAACAGTAACTATACATCCTGCAATAGGCCCTATGGCCGAATAACTGCCTAATGCATCTCTCGTAATATGGCCAAATGTACCTTCACCATATGGAGTGACAGAGCCTAAAACTCCATTAAAGCAAGTAGACTGGGATGTACAAAATGGGCCGGACAGGGGAGTGTGGCCATCAGTATCTAATTGACACCACTCACAACCCAAAATCCCCAAGCAAGAAGAATGTGAAAAATAAGATTCACATTCAAAGTCAAAACAAGATTTTAGGTTCTCTGCAAAATTATGAAAGTAATGGGATTTATGATTATTATTTTCTGGCACTGGGCCACAAAGAGGAATATCTTGATTAAATCGGGAAATCAAAGCATTGGGACACTCATAAGCTTCTGAACTACACTCACAAGGGCATTCACATTCAGTTTGTTCCATCCGATTACAATTTAGGCATAGTCGGTCCACCATGCTGCATGGGCAGAAGGCCCCAACACTGCAGGATGCATTTACAAGACTGATGAAGGCATTTGTGCCAGGTATAGCAGCTATGTAATAATGAATGCAGTGATCTCCAGAAACAACATTAGAGAGCACATTGGGTAAAGAAGTATTAAATTCATAAAATCTTTGTACTGTTTTATCATAAAAATTATTACACAATCTTTTTGTGACAAAACCTTTATGGTTCAACATGTCTATTGCTATCATAGACTCTTTGTGGGTGATATGCTGTTGCTCAATAGGACCAGAACTATTTGGATCCATCAATCCAGGATGAGAAACTAAATAGCCTTGATTATTCATAACAAAGCATTTCACATAAGACATATCACATGCCGGTAAGCCATCTATAATTAGTTTATATAGAAATCCCATTGTTACATCCATGGCAACTACTATGGTAGGATAAAATGGACTTTTCACAGCATATGAAAGAGTAACTATGTAACCTGCACCACCAACATCTAAATTAGGAGGTGTCAAAATAATTTTTCCTGGATTTTCCATGGCATATGTGTACCAGGGTCTTTTTACTGGTTCATAATCATATTCTAAAACAGTACCTGGAAACATCACTAATACACCACTCTCAGTGACGGCATATCTTCTTACAATGTACTTAGAGAAAGCTCCATTTAAATGCTGTCGTTTATAAAAAGATAAAATATTATTTAAGAAACTCACATCAAGTTGAATTTCATTTTTGAGTCCTGGGTTTGATAATAAACCATGTGCCACACTTTTTAAATAAGCTAAATAGTTCTGCATGTATTGCACTGCTTCTTGGCCATCAACCATATCATACAGATAAGTGAAAGGTGATTGAAAACTTGAAGGGCTAACATACACAGTGCCTTGATCAATAGTAGCCACTTGTTTAAAATGTCTGCACATCTTACCATTTTTTGGAGGAAAGAGATCCAACCTGTGGAACAGTATTTCTCTATTATTCTTAGTGAAGAACATGTTAGTTTTGTTAAAAGTATATTCTCCACTAATTTCAGATATTATACAGACAACATAAAATTCTGCAACCCATTTCCAGGAATAAAGTGTGGATACTGTAGTGTTCTGATTTGACACAGTAAAGTTACCAGATTTCTTGGACAACATTTCTTGTTTAATACTTTTGATAAATTCATTAGTTTCAATGAATTCCAAATCAATAAACTTTATTTTATCAGTGGCAGTCTCCGGCCTTGGGAAGTGGGTATGCATAAGTACTTTGCCACTAAAGTCCATCACAAATGCACGTTTTCCTTTATTCAAACTTTGAAAATAAATAATATCCTCAGCTAAATCTGACCAATAAAGATCTAAACCTAAAACACCAGTAGAGGTTGGAAGAACCAGTGGAACTAAGAAATCTCGTTCAGAGGCCTCCCAAATTGGGCTTTCTAGTTTTATTTTATTGTTTTCATAATTTTCTGGCAAAAGTGAAATAAATGCAGATGCTACTTGCCCAACTACTCCACTGTCATTTATATGTAGCCTCATAATGGAGTGATTGCTGGAGTGGTTATGCACTTTATCAAAATGAAATATTCCTAGAGAGCTATTTTTATACATATGATTCTCATATATCATTCCAATAGCAAACCTTTTGCTTTGATCATCATTTTCAGTATACGGAAACATTTTGAGCCAATCTTCATTTGTCAACACCTTGTTATCCGTCAATAAAATAAAAATTTTATTTTTAGGCAAATTTGTTTTCTCAATCAGCTTTTTTATCTCTTTGTTGATTGTAACTGGTGAAATACTGGTGTGAGAAACATCTAAAGTGGATAAATATTCCCGAAATAGAAGTTTATTATTTTCTGTAGCATTTCCCATATCTGACATACCATCACTGCTGCATACATCTTCAAATTTCATAAAGTCTGTACTATTCGTGATTTTTAAAGCAATTTCATCTGTACTCTGAAGGGCATATACTGTTTCTTTAGCAACTCTTATAGCATGTTGCAGTGTCTCTAATTTAACATTAGTGTCAATAATGAAAATCACAGATTTAGGGTCTGGATGCACAACTTTGTGATATAAATACCTCAAAGTAGAGTGTGGAATAGCTGCACAGTCTTTATCAGTTGCATAATCGATATGTGACAAAAAGTACTGCCTTTTAACCTTTAAATCTTTGAATCTGTTTACAATGGATATTTTAGGATCAAGCACTGATGGAAAGTCAAGAAATAATTCAGAGTTCTTTGTGTAAACAGATTTACGAATTGAGTTGAATGGACATGGTTGAGTAAAGGACGGAGTCCCAATATCATTTACTATATTCTGCATGTCTCTGAGGATATTATTGGCAGAAGAGAGCTTGTTATTTAACTTATCTACTATTTCAGTTAACTTGTCATGGTCTGAGATTTTATAGCGGCTAACTTTGTATACCGTTCGTAATTCGAAATGTGATGTATATTCACTGCCTAGTTCTTTCACTATAATCTCATTAAACTTATTTGATAAAGTTTCAGAAAGTGTACGCACAGATAATTTATAATCACAGCGAGCGTCAGTTTTTGTGCAATTTTCATACTGAGCACAGATATATATAACTTCGAAACCCATGCCAATAAATAATAAAGATAAAATCTTCATCTTGTCGGCATTATCTTTGATCCTCTTCACGTCACATTTGATTATAGATATAAACAATTATTATAACGACCCCATTTTCCACAGCCATAGTCGATGGTATTACTTTTTCTACCTACAGGAAACATTGTTCACTTCTTTTCCGATTGTCAGAAGTATTTTTAAGTATTGCTTTGTAATTATATTATTCTGAGATGAAAGACGCTCACTTTTTGTTGCAAACCACTAGAATAGTGTTGCCAGACTAAAACAGTGTTGCCAACAACCTAGGCCCTGATGCCGTGCTGCTGCTGTAGCCTAAAGTAGCCCACAAGTGAACATATCGCTTTGAATAAAATGAAAATGCAGTTTGTATCAATTTTTTATTTGCATACCTACTAACACGAAAATCTTCTGTGTAGCTTAAAGGTAATTTTTTTAATACCACTTAGGTAGCAAACGAGCCTGAGTAGTTCTCATCGCAGCTCAGATTTCAAATTCACACAGTTATATTTTATAAACGGTATAAGTTAGAAACAGAAATTGTGATTTGGGGGGTAAAATATTTATTAAGCTACTAAATAAATAAAATGCAGAAAAACCAGAACAGAAAGAAAAAAAGCGAACCCTGGGCTTCACAATGCTGTCAAGGCAAATCGTTATTATAAAAGTAAAGCCAGAGGAGTCATTGTACCAAGGTAATGAAATTTATATCCAAATAAAAAAAGCAAAACAGTTACGAGATCGACTGAAGAGCAAACTGTACGGCAAAAGAAAAGAAAAAAAAAACAGCAAAAAGAAAAACGAGAACAGAAAAAAGAATGCGAACCCTGGACTTCACAATGCTGTCAAAGCAAATCGTTATTATAGAAGTAAAGCCAGAGGAGTCATTGTACCAAGCCAATGAAATGTATATCCAAATATAAAGAGCAAAACAGTTACGAGATCGGCTGAAGAGCAAACTGTACGGCAAAAGAAAAGAAAAAAAAACAGTAAAAAAGCAAACAGTGCTCTTTAAGAAGATCTTTTAATTTGCGAAGATAATTCTTCTATTGTCAATGATCCGATTTCTTCTCCGCCACGTGAACCACCAAAGCGTATCAATTTATGAGTGATCAGTCCTAAATTTGTCTTCAAGAATAGCCACGTCAACACTTGTACCAGATTGTTAAATATTTTGCCAAGTTGCAGCAAAATACTAAACTTCTTTAATTTCGCTTAGTCACAATAAGATAAGATATAGCATTTTAGTTTATAGTGAGCACCTATGTAATTATCTTTCACATGTATAATGAGGGTATTAAAGAGTAAAAAAAAATTAATATAAGAGAAAGATACGTACTTAACTGTTTAATCAAACACACTAAATTACCTATTTGCATTAATAATGTTTTATGATAAAAAGTTATTACTAAAGTTATGTAGTTTAAATTACAATAACACAGGGCCGTAGCTAAGGGGGAGGCATTGTAGGGCAATGCCCTACCTTAAAAGTACCATAAACTAAGGTATAATATACATAAATAGTTTTCCCATACTATAAATTAATACCATTTGCTCTTGTTTTCACGCGATCCCCCCCAATTACCTTCTACCTTAATTACTTATGCTAGGTAAAATAATGAAAGAAAAATTACTTGCGCCATACCCGTGCATGAAACCACCGCTGCCCTACCTTAGATTCAACTCTAGCTACAGCCCTGCAATAACACATCAGTTATATTAAGAACCTCGGACGAAACTGGTAATTGCCAGTTTTGTTTATTGGTATCATCTATTTGCCAGTTTAATTATTTTATTAGCATTAAGTCTCTTAAACAGTACTTAAATTATAAAAAATTATGGCTGTAAAGTTTATTAGTCACTTTCGTGGATTATTGCGTCACTGTCGTGGGATCAAGAACTTCAAAATATTATATCAGCCACACGAGACTCATGATCTGAATTATTAACTTATGGATTTACTCATCTTACCAAGTGCTATAAGCTATTTACAGAAATTGTTCAAATAAGTAAAAACTTAAATTTGCCACGAATGTGACGATGAGCATCGTGGCGATGAGAATTACCCGCCTACGGTCCGGCTGATGGTGAGCGGTCACCGTAGCCTATGGGCGCTTACAATACCAGGGGTATCACTAGTGCTTGCCGACCCTTCAAAAATCTAATAACTTCTTTCTATACTGTAGTCTTTACAGAGAAAACCTTGAAAGGGAGCTCATTCCACAACCCAAGCGTTCGCGGGAGAAAATTTCTCTCAAACGGCACTGCACGCGACCATTTTGGTTCTAAAATGTGAGAATGAATTCCCTATCCCTGTCGATGGCGAGCGGTGAGAAGGTAAAACCAAAAAGTACCCGTGGGCATCATTTCGAACGATTCCTCAGAACACATCCCATTGTTGTACAGAGGGCTACTCCCTAAAGTATACTATGTGAGTTTGGAAAATTATTAAACATTTGTGCGTTTTCCTACGAGAACTCCCGATAAAGATACAAAAATGATCCAAATGCAGAACCCTTAGTTCAAATTAATTCCTTATCAGCCTCATAAGTCTCAACTGTTGGGGCACGGCCCTCACTCACTTTTGATTGCAAAACATATAAGAAGGTACAGACAGAAAAGATTTTTTTTTGTAGGTATACTTATTTTGCAAAATTTGAGTTATTTTTAAAAGCCAAGCCAGAGTGATGTGCTGGATTTTTTTTTCACTCTTACCAGTTCGTGCCAGTGATTATATTCTCTTTGGTTCATGCCAGTGCCTAGTAGGTAGAGCTTGAGAAATACTCAAAGGCTTGAGATTTTTTATACCTATTAAATTATATTATATATTTTATGGCTTGTTGAATTGTAGTTTTGTTTCCAATCGTTACTTACAGCCTAAATTGGGCAACACGTATTTTTGTAGCAAAATTATAGGTTACTTATTGCCTACTATTAGTAAATACGTTTGTTACCTACCTATATATAGTAATTTGCTTGCGACCTATTTTGCTACAGTTGTTTTTCTACGAAAAGTGTGTGCGTGCTTAGTTTTATAAATTACAAATTTCTACACATTTTCATTGTATTGTAAGTCAGTGTGCTGTGTGTGTGTGTGTGTACATCGCTTTCAAGGTCTACGCACCCCTGTCTTGTCCTTGGCCATGATAAATTAACAGAAAATTTTATTAATTCCCTAGTTGTTGAAAGGTTTTATTTTAAGTAGGTGTGTTAATTGTTGTAGGGAATGTCATTGCGTATTATTTCTAAGACCTACTTCTGTATGATACTTTAGAGGATAGATAAGCGTTCACGTATGAGAATGAGGAAGTAGAAATCTGACAACCTTATTTGCAAGCTAGATACCTACTTCTCTACTCACACCTCCAAGAGAGGACTAAGCATATAGCAGAGTCTACACTATAGATAGATAGACCTACAGAGCAACTTTTCTGACTTTGGTTGTTTGGTCGCTGTTAGTATCGTTGTGAATTCACACTATTTCAATATGGCGATTGAAGTTTTGATTATTAACCACCAGATCAGAAAAGTTTGTGGCACTATACCAACTTATCTGAGATCTGAGTATTGACGCTAAAGTCGAAAATATGCCAATAGGCATTCAACATGACGTCATTATTTGCAAAGATTAACCCGAAAATGATAAATTCCTCAAACTGACACATCTCAGATAACTTCAAAAATCTAATAACTTCTTTCTATACTGTAGTCTTTACAGAGAAAACCTTGAAAGGGAGCTCATTCCACAACCCAAGCGTTCGCGGGAGAAAATTTCTCTCAAACGGCACTGCACGCGACCATTTTGGTTCTAAAATGTGAGAATGAATTCCCTATCCCTGTCGATGGCGAGCGGTGAGAAGGTAAAACCAAAAAGTACCCGTGGGCATCATTTCGAACGATTCCTCAGAACACATCCCATTGTTGTACAGAGGGCTACTCCCTAAAGTATACTATGTGAGATTGGAAAATTATTAAACATTTGTGCGTTTTCCTACGAGAACTCCCGATAAAGATACAAAAATGATCCAAATGCAGAACCCTTAGTTCAAATTAATTCCTTATCAGCCTCATAAGTCTCAACTGTTGGGGCACGGCCCTCACTCACTTTTGATTGCAAAACATATAAGAAGGTACAGACAGAAAAGATTTTTTTTTGTAGGTATACTTATTTTGCAAAATTTGAGTTATTTTTAAAAGCCAAGCCAGAGTGATGTGCTGGATTTTTTTTTCACTCTTACCAGTTCGTGCCAGTGATTATATTCTCTTTGGTTCATGCCAGTGCCTAGTAGGTAGAGCTTGAGAAATACTCAAAGGCTTGAGATTTTTTATACCTATTAAATTATATTATATATTTTATGGCTTGTTGAATTGTAGTTTTGTTTCCAATCGTTACTTACAGCCTAAATTGGGCAACACGTATTTTTGTAGCAAAATTATAGGTTACTTATTGCCTACTATTAGTAAATACGTTTGTTACCTACCTATATATAGTAATTTGCTTGCGACCTATTTTGCTACAGTTGTTTTTCTACGAAAAGTGTGTGCGTGCTTAGTTTTATAAATTACAAATTTCTACACATGTTCATTGTATTGTAAGTCAGTGTGCTGTGTGTGTGTGTGTGTACATCGCTTTCAAGGTCTACGCACCCCTGTCTTGTCCTTGGCCATGATAAATTAACAGAAAATTTTATTAATTCCCTAGTTGTTGAAAGGTTTTATTTTAAGTAAGTGTGTTAATTGTTGTAGGGAATGTCATTGCGTATTATTTCTAAGACCTACTTCTGTATGATACTTTAGAGGATAGATAAGCGTTCACGTATGAGAATGAGGAAGTAGAAATCTGACAACCTTATTTGCAAGCTAGATACCTACTTCTCTACTCACACCTCCAAGAGAGGACTAAGCATATAGCAGAGTCTACACTATAGATAGATAGACCTACAGAGCAACTTTTCTGACTTTGGTTGTTTGGTCGCTGTTAGTATCGTTGTGAATTCACACTATTTCAATATGGCGATTGAAGTTTTGATTATTAACCACCAGATCAGAAAAGTTTGTGGCACTATACCAACTTATCTGAGATCTGAGTATTGACGCTAAAGTCGAAAATATGCCAATAGGCATTCAACATGACGTCATTATTTGCAAAGATTAACCCGAAAATGATAAATTCCTCAAACTGACACATCTCAGATAACTTCGGTGGGCCTGTACCTTTCTCTTTACAAAAATATGAATAAATATTTTTGAAACTTTCTTAAACAATCAGCAATGAATAATTTCTTTAAACGTATCATAGTGCCAAAGCCTAAACATTAATTTGCTTCATATTGAAATCTAAAGAGGTCGTTTTATTAAGACAACGTTACATAAATGACAGGCTGGTGGAAGGAAACTGTCCAAGCAATTGGCCATTTTGACAGTCCGCTGCAAAATAGAATACAGTCATCGTTCCGTTATTAGCGTTTTCATAAATAATAAGAATACATTTTCTTTACATTATTAAATATTACCTTTACAAACATGGGCGTAGCCAGCTTTTGGATTTGGGGGGGCAGGCTTGGCTAGGGGGGGGGGGGGGGGGCAGACCTGATAGAAAATGTAATTTTAATATAGTGAACATGTTTACAAATTACCATTCTGCATACGGAACTTATCCCTTAATAGCGAGCTTTTACTGTACAAAAACTCTCTTATCAGGCGTTGTTAATAAAAAACGAACAAAGCTTCTTGGTCGGTCGTCTTGTGAGCTGTAGCCATAACTTGCAATATGTTACTTTCAATGCTAAAATATTGTGGACAGTTGTGTATTTGTATAGAGAGTTGTATAGTAAAACAGAAAAGTTATGAGCCGTGAATAAATTTTTCACCTTACACCCATGTGACGGTAACAATACAGTTAATACAGTAAGTTAGGGCTTGTAGGGGCTTGTAGCTTGGCTCTACATGAGATCTGATAACTTTTTGACAGTGCGGGCATTATGGTCTCGTCTTGGCAATATTTTACATGAAAATGTTTTTAGAGGGATTTTAAGTTCGAAGTCTAATACAACTTATTACGATTTTTATATTACTACAACCGGGGCCAACACCAACCCATCTCCATAGAAGTTTTATTTTGTAAATACTTGTCACCACATTTATTTTCTAACAAAGTATACTAGCATGATTCGTGTAAGTATTATAATGTGGTCATATTCTGAAAACCCCATATATACTTTTATCCCCTAATTTAAGGGGTTGAGAGATGATTTTTTTTAAAACCTGAAACACACTTTTATTTTTAGTAAGAAGTTTGCGTACTTGTATAATTTTTACATCTCTAGCATAACATTAAGTTTGTATGGGGGAAAAGCTTCCCCCCCTAATTTAAAGGGTGTGGGGTGGTAAACTAAAAATCCTGAAATATGTATTTCATTAATTATATCAATTTTAAGACCTCTAGCATGAAAGTCCCCTTACCCTTAAATTGGGACTACATTCTAGCGGTGTATATTAAGACGAACATTACCCGAATTGGAATCGGAAAATAATACACTATGAGTAGTGAAATATTTATAGTTATAGATTTTGCGTAATACAGTTTTTAAGACAAAATGGTGGATTGGATTCTATTAGTATCTACAACTATTACTTTAGTGTGATATGCTCGCTGCCCAGTACCACCTATCATTGTTACCACGCAACAGTTTACTTTTGTTATATTTCTGACAGTCTGCCCATCCCAGCTAGAATAAGCGTCGTTATATAGAATATTATTACTAGCTTTTCTAGCTACACGTTATCTTATCGGTGTGGGATTCTTACGCCAACTCATTATTTATACTGCTGATTCCTTAATTATCCTAATGAAGTTTGCTATAGCAAGCAATAGTTCGATTAAGCTCGGTTATAGTTATTCCCGTGGGAACTTCTGAATTTTTTCGGGATAAAAACCTATGTCCTTCCCCGGGACCCAATCGATGACAACTGCTGCGCCCCTCCTAACGTAGAGTGCGTGATAAATGAAAAACACAGCCAAGTGCGAGGTCTGCCCGCGCACCGACGGTTCTGTACAAACTTATTTGGTATATGTAGATAGCTCTTCCATAATGAGATCAAGTCTCGTAGGTCAACGGGAAGTACCTTATAGGTTTTGATTTATTTGTGTCACAATATGCGATACAAATTACCGTATTTTCGGCATTTTTTTGTACATTGACTTGATTTTAAATTTTTTACAACATTAAGTGCCCGTAGACTTTACTATTTGATATTAATTTCAACTTGATACTTCCACGCGACAGCAAAAGAGAAAATTTGTTTTTTAAATGTTTGCTTCATGTCAAATTTCATGATTCTAGGACAACGGGAAGTACCCTATAGATTTTGATTTGTTTGTGAATGTCAAAAAAAATATGCGACAAAAATGGCCGTATTTGTTACTCAGTTGACTTAGAAGCTTGATTTTTTACAGCTTCACGGGACCGTAGACCTTAGTATTTGATATTTATTTCAACTTGATACCTTTACGCGTTCCTGAGAAAAAGGGTCTTGACAGACAGACGGACAACGAAGTGATCCTATAAGGATTCCTTTTTTCCTTTTGAGGTACGGAACACTTAAACTGATACTTTCGAGTTCTGTTCCTATTATTTAGAGGTAGGTACGGAACCCTAAAATATCATCCCTCAATTCCATATGGAGAAGCTACCCTTAGAGCAAAAATATCTTGATTTCATTACAAAAATGCCTGATTGTTCAATAAGACACCTGCCGGTAAAATTGCAAGATGCCATGGGATCAAATTATAGATCTGTGATTCTGTGATATACGGAAGGACGAACATGACGAAACTATGATCCGTTTATTACAGTTTCGCTATGGAACCCTAAAAACCACTTGGCATCAAACGCTAGTTGCACAGTTTCATATCCTGAAGCCAATTTAAGTTGGCCTAGAATGTTTTAAAAGTTTTAAGAAAGTAATAAACGGTAGGGGTGTGTACATATACTTTAATCGATTAGTCAGGGGCGGCGGTGGCGTGGCTTACCGTCCGATCATTAACCCAGTTGTGTATCGGTTCGCGCCGCGGCCGGGCCGGTCACGTGGCGCTACGCGCCGGCTCTCGCCAGCATGCAACAACCCAACCCGCCGCTCCCGCCGCTCGCACCTCTGTGGGACAGGATCCTCAGAGCTCGGGCTCTCCCCCCAGACCTCGACATACAACTACTCTATGTCGCCATTCGGGACCGCCTTACGCACCCAGAATGGGAAGTCCGACTTCATGCTCTCCGAGTTCTCGCTGATCTTCTACCACTCTCCGGAAACGCACTATCCTTCCCGTTCGACCAAGTCGTAGACAACTTGGGACACAGTTCACCGAACGTACGCAAAGCCGCGCTGGACGCTCTCAAAGTATTCTGCACGCATTGTGAAAATCCGGAATGTGCAGCTCGAGCCATATCAGACAAGTGCTCTTACCGCAACATAAGGCCAGAGTCAGCAAATATAGATGATAAAGTTAATGTTGTTACAGGACTGTTGTTATCATTGCCTTCCATGATCACGATTTTAAAGAGAAGAAATCCATCGCTTAATGTTTTTGCTTTTTTTCAAATTCTCGGAGAGAAGTTGTTTGATCCTCTTCACAAAGATGTGGCTCTGCGATCTCTTATAAAGCTTCGTAAAGCTTGCGGACCGCAAGCTTACATGATGCTTATTTCAAGATTGGATCCTAACGTTCAAGATAAATTTCGTTTATTGTGTGAGACGTACGATGAGGATTCTCTCGATGTTTACTATGCGCAGAGAAAATCTGATCGTTATAACAATAACAATCAACAACTTGTGAGCGCCAACCACGTTTTTAGTCCAGTAACAACCCCTGTAACATTATCAACAGACATTTCTTCTGAAGAATCATTTACACAAATTCCGTATTACAGTAATGGTTACGCTAGAGTTATAATTGAAACGGAGATTAAGTTTGACTCGGACACAGCTATAACAATGACTGTTTTGGAAGATAACGAGACTGAATCGGAAAGGAACACTGTAAGCGAAGACGAATATGACAGTGCTGACAGGAACATGTTAAGATTCAGTGATGGAGAATCTGACACAGATGTAGTTGTTAAAAAAGTGCGTTTTGGTGGTGAAAGCGTTAAAATTCGGACACCTGATAGTGAAAATCAAATAAGTAGTGAAGATGACAATAATCAAAATAAAGTAGTACATTTAGTAAATAAAGATGTAGTTCCTACAATAAATGAGAATGTTGATGAAGTGACGACGACACCAAAGACAACAGATGTGGTGCGAAAGGTAGAGGAAACTAAACGTGAAACATTAAATAGACAACCTAAAACAAAGCTAATCAAAAAGAGCGGTATTCCCCTTCCAGTTATAAAGTCGAAACCGCCTGTACCGAGTAATGTGACAAATTACAACAAAGTGAAAATAAAGTCGAAATCCTTGAGTGAGCTATACGACTACTTTAGGACTAAGAATGGTGTTGCGAATGTGAAAGGGAAAAAGGGATCAGGGTTTGAGTTGACTGTGGCTGAAGTGAAGTCTCCTGAGAAGGTTCCTAGTCCAGTGGAGTTTCACCGCGAAGTAGAAGTACTACACAACCTGCAGAGGAGTCCAGTAGTGTCTCCGCAAAGACGACGACGGACACAACTATATTTAGAACATAACGGGTAACCTTTCTTCTTAGTGTTCAGCTTATTTGAGTCTTTAGCTAAATGTAGGCCTTATTTTATCATTTTCGACCTGCATCGACTGTAATCGACAGCTTTAAGCTCAACATCAGAGCCGTATACTCATTTGTCAACTTAGTGGTAAAAAGTCTATGTAATTGAATAACGAATACGTAGGTAAGTATTAAAAAAACTTATTTGGATATTAAAATAGTTCAAAGTAAATTTAATTATCCATCATCGATTTGTACAACATTGAGCGACAAGCTGTAGGTACAAGATAAGCTTGCTAAGTAAAGTACATGTCGATCACAATTCAAACGCAAAGTTACCCTAGCGAAGTATATCGAAAGCCGTTTGTATAGGAAAATTAAATATACCGATGCAGTCAAAAAAGAAAGTAGGGCACGGGGCCCCAAAAGACAGATAAAGGATTTGAAAAAAATTGTAGAGCCAATAAACCAAAGCGTCAACAAAATAGAAAAAAAAAATGTAAAGAAATTAAATATATACGAGTACATTCATAATATTTTCAATTAAAATCTATGTGATATCTTTTACCATTATGTACCTCTTAGCTACATAAAATATAAAAAAAACCTGACTGCAAAAACCAAGACCGGATTTAGAGGCCTTGGGGAAACAAAGGAGTGGAGGCTCCCTGGCCCCAAATTATTTTCCAAATAAAATAAACAATTTTTTTCAGTCGAGTTATTAAAAAAAAATTATTGTGAAACCAAGTAGATTATTTTAGTATTTAACAAACATGTTTAAATATAATCGGGAACAAGAATTATCTGAAATATTTTTTTTGCAAAACCTCTAAATCCGGCCCTGGCAAAAACGTTAAGAACTTAACATATATTAAAGCATATGCACCAAATATTTAACTATAAGTAGATGAAATTTATTTTTAACAGACTTTAAAAAAGGAGGAGGTTCTGTGTTTAACGGGTATATTTGTTTTTTTAATGTATGTCCACTGAGTGCGAAACGATTTCAAAAATTGTTTTTTTAATCGAAAGAGTATGCTCCTGAGGTGAACCCATATGAATGTAGTGAACAATTGATGACAATTCGGAACTGGTGAAATACGCCTTTTATGTTAATGATTGTAAAAAAAATTGTAACGAGTTTGGATGTGTTTAGTGTACGAGAAAAAAGCAATTCGTCGCTCAAGAGCAAAAAATAAAAACTTTTTAACAAAAAACAAAAACAACCGGCTTCTAAAAGATGCACTAAAAAGGTAAAAATAATTACTTTTTTCCAAAAACTGACCCGAATTACCGTTGAAGTTGGTATTATGCAAGTGAAGTGTGTGATAATATAAAATATAAACTGTTACGTACGTAATTCAGAAATAATTTTTACAAAATAAGTATATATTTCTTTACCTTTTTAGTGCAGCTTTTTGAAGCCTGTTGTTTTTTGAAAGTTTTTATTTTTTTGCTTTGGAGTGACAAATTGCTTTTTTTAAAGTAAACTACTCATAGTGTGAGCAATCTGTACTACTTAGTATTTTAACTTGCATTGAAATGAGTCCCGCTATCTTATATGCAGTTAAATATTTGGTAGGTATGTTTTCCCAATAAGCACAAAGCTGCATTTATTAGTTGTCACATAAGGTCCGCATTGGTAACTTTTAGCATTTATAAAGACTTATTACGGTACATTCCAAAAATATATGCGTTATAAAGTGATTTCTAGTGAATTTTCAACATCATAGAAGCGTAAATAAGATCCCGGTCTTTAGTGTATGCCCTAAAATAGGTAACACCCTCTCTAATAATCAGCCAATGTTTAGCTCTTGGGGTTACAGTTACCATTATTAATGCTCAAATAATGCTAATATAAATTCAATAAGATACAGTTACACATCTAATAGCTCCTTAATTTGTGCCCAAATCAGAGTTATAGGTATCAGCTGAAACAGCGCTACTAACGCTCTTATTCAGCAGACTTGTACAGCTAGAGATTCTATTGCAGACAGTGATTCAGCTGATATACAGCTGTTCGGTGTTACTTGGGTAATCTCTGTTTAGTTCTTAATGTTCTAGCAGTCGGGTTATTTTATTTATTTTTATTTACAAATTTTTTGTGTAATTTTCAAATGCTTTTATTTTTAATTATTAATCTTGACTATTTTTAACCTACTTCATAAAAAGGAGGTTCTCAGTTTGACCCATATGTTTTTGTGTATGTATGTTTAAAAAAACTGATCTAAATTACAGTTTGAACTAAGTGTCGCGCAAGTGAAGTGTGTTATAAACTGTTAGAGAGATATACACCAACTTCAAACTGTAATTTTGATCAGATTTTTTTATATAATTATTTTTACCTTTTTAGTGCATCTTTTTAAAGTCGATGACGATCCCAAATTCACAAGCCGTATTGAACCCTTAAGTGTGAGGAGTAACTGAAGAAAGAAAAGTGTGCCCGCTAAGCGGTCACCCCCATCCAAAGTACTGACCACGCTCGACGTTCCTTAACTTCGCTTATCGTTTCAGATGGACAAATGCGACTGGGCCACGAGCTTTTCAATTCTCACATAATAAATCACTTTAGGTTTCTTATATAAGCCGATACTAATTTGACGGACTAAATTTTAGTTTAGTCACTAAACCCTACAATAAACAATTATTTAAAATTAAAACCCAAAATCCTGTGAAGAACAGTGATGAGGTTCATTCAGTTTTAAAAATGCAAGTATTTACTAAAACGAAAAGAAAATTCGTTCAAAGCGATACTTACTGATGAATTTCAACGAAAGGATTTAATATTTGATAGCAGGTAATTTATTGTTTTGACTAAAACAAGAGTTTCAGCTTAAAATATAGAGATAAAATATAGAATTTAAGTCAAGAATCCAACAAATTCTGTTAAACTTACTATCTTCTCTAATTCAAAACAATATTATCTAAACTGAATATTTCATTGGCTTTGATTAAATATATAATTGTTTTAAACTAAGTTATAGTTTTTAATAAGTGACGTCGCAGAATTAGGAAACCAAGATTTGGCGCAAATAAAATTATATTCAAGCAAAATTATTATTTTTATCAAACGAAGAAAAATAAAATGCTGCATATAAAAATGTATTCATTCTAAACAAGAACATTAACTGTCTTAGGGTAACAAAATTTAAGTTGGGTTAATCTAAAGCGTGACATTTATTTCTTTAAAATAAAATTTGTTCATAAGAAAAGAAGTTTTCTAGGAAATAATATTACCTTCTAAAAATTTGTCTAAAATGGTAAGATTCCTTCAACGCAATTTATCCTCCTGAACGCAAATTATGTTGGGTGGAATAGAACTTTGAAACTCTTTTTTTCCGGGCGAAGGTTCCGTAAAGGTAAACTGTATTAAGGGGCAAACTTTACTTTGCTACTGTTGTCCCAATACATCGACGTACATCGCGGTTAGTTTACCATCTGCAAATAAGTTTATAATCGCAAAAAAAACTTATGAAGTTACCTACAACAAATTTCCGGTTTTCAGATTTTTTCCTTTATGTGTTGTGCTGCATGCACAGAACACATTGCTTCTTGCCAAGTTTCATGATTCATGATGAATAGAGACCTCTATAGGTTGTGATTTATTTGTGTCACATATACGAGAAAAAAAACCGAATTTTTGCTATATTATTTCAATGGCCGTGCCTGTGCTGCCGCCGCCCGTCGCGGATTTGGTTGCCGGCGCTGGCTCCCCACATGGATACCGGTGCCGGTTGCCGACGCTAGCTGTCAAAAATATTGCAAGCTCTGGCTATATTACCTACTAGACTTTGCCAGCGGCTCCACTTGCCCTAAATTCAGTTATCGGCGTGGAACTCCTTAATTAACTCCAGTTAATTAATTAGTAATACCAGTGAATCCCTACAACATGCTATAGGTGCGGCAATAGTTCGTTTAGCACTGTTATAGTTATATGTATATGTTATTCCCGCAGGAACTATTGAATTTTTAGGGATAAAAAGTAGCCTATGGTATTCCAGGACCTAACCTATATGTATGCCAAGTTTTATCCCGATCCGTTAAGTGGTTGAAGCGTGATTGAATAACAAACATCCATCCAGACATTCAAACTTTTACATTTATAATATAAGTAGGAATTATGAAGCAAACTCTAATCTGATTTCTTTATCTCGCTAATCCCCTAGATTTATTAACATTTGGTAGGTACCTACTAGATACTTACATATAATTTTTCTAGATAATTAAGGCAAGATTTAATAAAGATAGGTTTTAGTAAAATATTTTTTTAATAACTGAAATGCTTTAATTAGAACAAAAGAATTGATAAATCACAAAAATAATATTCTTGTAGAGCTTAAAATATATTATTTTAGTTTAGCTAAGTTTTTTTTATTAATTTTCTTACGTTTTAAACCTATTTTCGTACTGTATGACCCAAACCCTATGGACCCTGTTTTTCATTATTAAAGGCATTTTTATATTATTGAGAGCGTTATTTGACCGCTTATAGTTTCGTCATGTATTTTCAATTATTTTTTTAGGGTTCCGTAGATATGTGGTAAAAACCAAACCGTTGTAGTTTCCTATCCTTGCTTTCTTACCCGCGTCCGCATTTTTATTAATCCGCCTAGATTAATTTAGGGTTTCGAAGAAATATGTTAAACAGTTGACTTTGACCACAAACTAGAATTTGAAAATAAATTATATATATAACCGCCTAAAAAGTAAAAAATAAGCCCTTAAAGCAAACTTATATGACAGAACATTTAGCTACATGATTTATTCGCCTTTAAGTCGATCGCCAATGCCCCTAAAATTAAGCAGACATACTGACAAAACACAAAGCTACAGTTTCATTGCTACAAACATTTTTACCTCTCATTACTTGTCTTTTTTTTGGCAATTGCAAACTAGCAAACGTTATAAGACGAATATTCGTCATCGACTCTCTGTTTTTACTATCTGATTACCGGCTTTAGAATCTAGACTTTGCGACGCTTACACATGACAATTAATTGTTGTCGGTGGCTATTTTATGTGGCGACGCTGGCAGCGGAACTTTAAGGCCCGTAGACTTTAGTATTTGATATTAATTACAAATTGATACCTCCACGTGAATTTTACTCTATAATTGTGATGTAAGACCTTGGTTCGTGTGAAATTTCTTGATTCTGGATATTCAACGGGAAGTATTCCATAGGTTTTGGTTTATTTGTTTATCTCAAAATATGTAACAGAAAACCGGCCAAGGGCGAGTCGGAGTTGCGCACGAAAAGTTCCGTGCCATTATCCAAAAAAACGGCTAAGAAATCTTTTTGGTTGTATGGGAGCCCCCCTTAAATATTTTTTTTATTTAAAATTAATTATTTATTTTTAAAGTGACTATATAAATTAATATTTTCTGTGAATATTTCAAGCGTTTACCTGTTGCCGTTATCAATATTGAGCAAAAAATCACGTTTGTTGTATGGCAGCCCCTTAAATATTTATTTTATTCTGTTTTTTAGTATTTGTTATTAAATCGGCAACAGAAATACATCATCAGTGAAAATTTCAACTGTCTAACAATCACGGTTCATGAGATACAGCCTGGTGACAGACGGACCGACGGACAGCGTAGTCTTAGTAATAGGTTGCCGGTACGGAAACCTAAAAATGGGGGTATTTTAGCCGTATTTTTTATTTGCGTTGACTTAGAACAACAAAGTAATCCTATAAGGGTTCCTTTTTCCTTTTAAGGTACGGAACCCTAAAAAGAAAAGGGTTTGGAAGGGGTTTAAACCTTTTCTTTTTTTACCATTTAAATGGACAATTATGTTTATAAATAATAAAGAAACAAGTGCAAGTCGGATGCGCACGCTAAGAGCTATCTACATATTATGCAAGAAGCTCGATACAATGCCTCATACAAAATAGTCAGCAAGCATAACTTTTCGTAAATTACAAGTACTATTTTTTACAGCTAACTATTTGAAACAATATATTTTATAGTGTAAACTACAAATACCATTATTTTAAAGCTTAAAATTAAAAAACATGAAAAAACAGATTTTACCCCTTTTTATATGTTTTCTTCCTTGATATTAGAAATAGGTAGTAAATTAGATATACCTAAAAAGATAGGTAAGTACGAATTTAGCATGCGAATTTATTTGCCTTCTAGGCGCTTATTGAAATCAGTTTAAAACACGCCAGACTTATACAAGTACCTTCTTTTTTATGGGTCACGAGAGGTGACACCTACTTGTATAAATTTTTTCTCTTGAATTACCAAGTCTGCAGCGCTCGATAGTGCTCGCAATAAGCTAGTAATAAGAAACGTACATAATGATAGAAATATGTAATGAAGTCAAGCCAAATAAAAAGTAAACTATGCCACAGATTTTATAATACTATACTAGTAATATGCTAAATAATTTCAATTAGGGTAAGTCATATTGTATTTAGGTTACCTACACCCTAATTTGTATTAATTTATTTGATGTAAGATTCGTGGTTAACCTCATGGCATCGTCTCCGGGCGATCAGAACCTGCTGACTCCGAATCTCTCCTCCTCCCTGCGGCCTCACTACGCCTGGGAAGATTTCGAACTCCTACCACAACATGTAATAGAACAGCTACACAATACGGTAATTATGAATGTGTTCCTCAATTCGAACCTGCATACTGGCCAGTACTGTGACTAGGCGGCTAGTACAGTACTGTGTACTGTCATTATCTAACGTCATACTGCTGTACTGTTCCGAAATACGACGTCACACCGTACTGGCCAGTATGCCGGTTCGAATTTAGGAACATGTGCTATATCTGAATATAGCACTATACCAGTTAATCTGCTATGACTATTATATTTATCAGCAGTAGTTCAGTGACCAAACAGGCGTGACCAAATCATTGACCGTATCCTAATAGATCCCAAATATATGTACATCATAGAGAAAAATTTACCTAAAGACCTTAATTTCTCGTTCATTGCTTTAAATGCAATTTTAACCGACTTTAAAAAATAAGTAGGTATAGGTATGCAATATGGTTAGAATTGCACCATATTCGTATTTGTGAGTGTATGTGGGTTTCCTAACAGTTGCCAAATTTCATGAGTGTATGTATGGTTGTATATAGGTATGTATGTCTTCTGTGGCCGGACCACCTCCAGGTCTCCATTCATTATGCTGTAGTGTCCTCAAAAGTAGGTACATATTATGTGTGCCAGGTTTTCACGGAATTGGTTCTCAAATGAAAATTCAGTAGGTGTAATTTCAATCATTTACTTTCTACCATTAGGGATGGATTTTTTGTCAAAAAGTGGGATCAATTTCGAAGTAGTTATATATCCTATTGTCCTTTATCCAACAGAACAGAAATCATCAAAATTGGACTACTTCCTTTGTTAAAATATATAAATACACGCGTTGAGTTAAATAGATCTTTCCCTTTCTAATCGAATTCAAAAAAGGAGAAGGTACTCAATTCGGATGTTTATATATTTATGTATGTTCGGGCATGACTCCGTCATATATAGACGGATTTGCAAAATTCTTTTTTTATCTAAAATTGTTTACTTCCGAGGTGGTACCATATTAATTTAGTGAATTTAAAACCTGAGCTTATGGTCAAAAAAAATAATTGGTGTTAATTTAAAACTGGTGAAACGCCTTTTTGTATTAAATTCTGTTACGAGTAGGAATTTTTTAGTGCACAGCAATTCGTCACTTAAAAGTGAAACAATAAAAACTTTTTAACAAAAAAAAAACATCCGGCTTCAAATTGCTTTTTTTTTCTCATACACTAAAAACATCCATGCCAGCCTTCATACGTCCCCACTGTTGGGGCACGGCGTATTGTGGACTTCACATACATCTTTTTTTTTCTTGACGTATGCAGGTTTTCTCACGATGTTTTCCTTCACCGATAAGCCAGTGGTGTGAATCAGTGTACTTGAGAAATTAAGAAAAGACTCATTGGTACACGCCGTGCCCGGGGTTCGAACCTCCGCCACTTGGGACGTGTAGTAAAATTTAAATCCCTCGGCCATCACCGACTTTTTTCAAAAACATCCATGCTTCTAACAAAATTTTATACAATCATCAACATAAAAGGCGTGTTTAACCAGTTCCAAATTGACATCAATTATTTTTTTCTCCAAAAGATTCAATTTCAAATCCTCTTAATAATATGGCACCACCTAAGGAGCATACTTTTTTTTTTATAGTCGGTTAAAAATGATTACTTGGACCAAAATTGCAACCAAAAGTTGGTTTGTTTGTGCAACCAAAAGTTTGTTATTGATTGATTTCAAACATTTAAGGCATGCATATGAAATCAAAATGGATCGTCGGATAATACACGTAAACCTTAAAGTGCAAGTAAAAAACGTACAAAAAAACATATTTAAAAAAGAAATCAAATGGCTGGAAGAAGTAACAAAAGAAATAGAGAACGCTTACTCCATTTTCCCCCGCCCGCATACGTCCCGTACATCCGATCGAAGTTAAAGAAATATAGACTTGGACCGATTTAGTTGCAATTGGCGAAGCATTTACTATATGACATCCAGTATAATAATAGAGTATTAAGAGAGCTTACAGGCAAAAAATCGGCTTTTTGAACTCCTAATTATTTTTTTTTGACATGCGCGGAAATATTGCTATAATTTTCAATAAAAACACGCGACATATCGTATATACGTACATCAAAACCAAATACATTCTGACTTATCTCGTAAACTACTGAGCCTTAATACAGAAAATAGTTCTTTATTTACAGATTACTGGGAAACCTATTAGAATTCTATGGTCCTAAAATAACATGGTAAATCTCTTAATAATAAACTTACAAAAACAACAGTTTTGTAAACAGTACCGCGGGACATAGTCATTACAAATGAAAGGTCTTGTTGTGAGTGTAAATTTTTTTTTATAATTATGAAAAAATAGTTTAAGGATATTTGAGAAAATAGATGAAAATTAACTGTAATAACAATTTCCTGTATTTTATTGAAACCCTCACCTTCACTCGGCCTGTAACTCGTTCTGCGATTGCCTATTTCGCGACCTCTGCAATAATGTACTAATAACTGTACTTACAGGAAAACTGGATTGCAGTAGTGAAGGCAGCTGATCTTCTCCACAGCACGCTGCTGGAAGAAGACAACGTAAAGAAGATAGAACCTGCAGCATCCTCGTTAGTGCAGCACATGTGGGCGCTCGGGGATGCCGTATGTACCATACTGGGTTTCAGATATCAATAACATATTGACGTGACAGGGGTCGTAGCTTCTAATCTACTATATAGAACTAGCAAACCAGTTTTTAGTTCTTTTAAATAGGTTACTTTTAGGGTTCCGTAGCAACATGCCAAAAACGCAACCCTTATAAATTCGTCATGTGCGTTCGTCCGTCTGTAGAAACAGCCTTATAATTCTGCTGGTTTTGGGTAGATTCTAATGAAATTTTACACATATGTGTATTTTGTGAACCACAATTCTGAAATTTTATATGATAATTGAGAAATATTTTTTTCAGGTCAGCTTTACATAATGAAACCGAGAAAGAATAAAAAATATTATTCTAGGGCACATGTTTCTGGGGGGCTTTTGATGAACCTTAAAATGCATTTAAGGTTCATCAAAAGCATTTACTCTAAAATTTATATTTTGCGAGTTATGGGTTTCCAAAGTTGAAAGATCTGTGCCCCCTCCTCCTCTCTAGCTTTCAAACCGCGTGATCTAAAAATCACGATATCAAAACCATCAACGAAAATTGTTTAAAAAAAAACAGTCCATAAGTTTTTTAGAAATGATCATACTACTAGCGACCCACCCCGGCTTCGCACGGGTGCAATGTTGATACTAAATATACTACAGAATGTCTTTTTATACAACGTTCACACCTTTTTTGTTATTAGACAATACAAACATGTTTTCTTTAGTTGTTACTCTTGAAAGAGCGACATTTAATTGGCCATGTGAAAAACACTCAACGCTCAAATCTAAGCCTGCAACGTTAAAAGTTTGACCGTGCGATTTATTAATGGTCATTGCAAAAGATATCTTTACTGAAAATTGTAGGCGTTTAAATTAGAACGGTAAATCCGATGGTATCAGAGGAATTAGGGGAATCAATACATATTCAGCTAGCTCGCACAGATTCAACGTGTGGGTTTGTGAAGCTTTGATACGTGGAGCAGCCTGAGACCCCAAACATGAACTCAATGGTTCAGGAAGGGATTCTCCAGTGTCGTGGCCGTTGGAACCCTTCTGGGGCAATTTTCTTTTAAGATTTACTTCCTTTAGTATTTATTTTTGCTGGTTTGGGTATGAAGTGTATTGAGTCTGTGATAGGTGGTGTAGTGTGATTATTTAGTAGGTTTATTAGATGGTGTGTGTGTGTTATGTCAGTGCATGTGTGTATTGCTGTGCACGTGTCTGTGTTGTGTATAAATGAGTGTAAGCATGTGGACTGCATTTCCAAGTATGCCCGATTTCCATCCCATAGGCTCTTTGAAAAATGTAGGCCAAGGCCAAATGTAGACTTGGGATTGGCAGCGTTCAGCGTATACAGCACAAGTGCATACAACTCTGCACAGGGTTGGGTTGAATCCTGTCTTATTGAAACTACTACTTATACAGTTTTGTAATGAAATTGAGAACTCTCTCTACATACTCGTATATTGAAGCAAGGGATGTTAATTTTTTCACACACCCCATTGTGAATTTGTGTTGCTAAATAAGTATTCGAAAATTTATATTTTAGGTTTTAGAACCTGTAATATTTATCTCTCAGATCACACAAATATGATCAGGTGTATTTTTTCCTTAGTAATTTTTTTTTGTCGCAATAAAAACTTTGAAAGTGAGGCTAATTCCACAACCAGGTGCCTACCTGCGGAAGTAGATAGCTCTGAAACAGCATTGTGCATAAAAGGTCAGACCATACATCACTGGTTCTAAGGTGTAAAGATAAGTTCCCTTTGGTGGTGACCGATGTGATAGTGGAAAGAAACCGTGGGCATCGTGTGCATTCCACATAAACCCATTAAAGAAGTGGTAAAACATAAACAAGGAGGCAAATTCTCTTCTCTGTATTTCGTCTTTGAACCAATTCAAAAAATTTACGAGTAAATTGACTAGAAGCACCCACCCAAATACATTCAAATTATTTTGTCCAGGTACCAGCAGCGCGGGCCCCGGCAGAGGGTGCTGTGTGCGCCCTAGTCAGAAGCTGCAGCAACGACTGTGCACGGCGCCTCTTGCCGCTGCTGGTGTCGCGGCTGGCGCGGCCCCCGTCGCCCGCCTCACTGCCGCATGCTCTGCTCCACCGGCTTGCACTACACAACCTTGTTGACCTCATATTTGATCCTACCATGATTGGGGTAACTTCAGATGCTATGACATCTGCTTAAGCCCACTGACTAAATAAGATAGTGGACGTACATCGGTTTCCATATGATATCGTTTAGCTTTGCCACATTTATTGGTACAGCTTACTTGTTTAAATCACATACCTAAATAATTTATACCAGATCATATAATCCCAGGATGATATCTCGCCACGCGTTCTACATTGCGTTATATGTAAAAGCTATTTGGTAGAATAGTAATCAGGATAGAAATATAAAGCCGTGGTGGGAAGAAATAGTAAATTATTCACTAAGTGGATAAAGCAGTGTCTTACGTCATTAACTATTACTATTAGTATTAAATTCCGAGCGTAACGAAGGTATTAGAGTACAATAAGGGATTAACGTTCGTCCAAGATGAAAACACATTATTACAGATAACGTTAGTGGCGTGTTAGCTCGACAATGTCCAATTATGTGTCACGAAAACCTAACCTAAAGATTCCTAGAAATCTAATATTATACTAAATTTCATTACATGCCTATCCCTTCATTCAAAAATAAAAGAAATCATGTCGGTAAAATTTGCTGTCATCAGTATTTAGTGTACTTTCCCTTCAACCACGGCTTTTTCTTTACACCCTGTATACACGATCTAAACCGAAATACAGGAACCACTTTGTCTGGCGGTAGAACTTTAGCCTTTGCGTCTTTGCAAAAAAATTATTATTTCCTAAACTTACTTTTGTAACTTACAACTTGGTAACCTTGCTCTGTATAGGTATCAGGAGATGAAGAACGCGTGCAGAGTGCGCAGGTTCGCGCGACATTGTGTGCTGCGCGTGCTGCTGGCCCAGCTGCTGTGTTGGCTGCCGTGCGACGCCGGCTCACAGGCACTGACAAGGCTGATGACTTTTGCAGTGAGGTTAGCGCGGAAGTAATCAGAATATGTTTTTAGGAATGAAAACTAACTAAAATAGAGAATCTTCTGTTCTGTGGAGGAATAAGTATTTGAGCCTCTCGTGTACTTTAGCTACAAGTGCCACTTCAACTGATGATGTAGGTATAAAGATTTATCTATATAATAAAGATTCTTAATCAGGTCCTTATATACTTGTATGTTTTCAGTTACGCGTAAGACTGAACCGACCCACAGAGAATATTAGGCCGACTCACACTCCGAGGTAAGGCAACCCAACAGTCAAATTCATTAAGAGATTACTAACTAGGGAACTAAATTTACGCCATGTAGCAATTTTAAATTATTGGAGCGACACTCCAAATGATTGTTACAGAAGTTCTCAGCTACCAGTCCCAGTGCGGCGCGCCAGATCTACGCCGCCGCCTACAGCTCCGCGACCTCCTCGCAGGCTGCGGCCTTTGCCGGATTCCGCCCCATTGCCTGGTGAGCACAATGCATACCCTCGTTTACCTCTCCTACAAATCCCTTGGCTTATCCCTCGTTACCACCCCCCGCCTTGTACTTACTATTGACATGCCTAATAGTAGTACTAAGTTTTTCTACTTTTTGTATTTCAGCCGTACCTACACGTTAAGTGTCAACCATAAACTTGGAATTTGCCTGTATTCTACGATCTCTAACGTTGACAAGTTTCCAACAACCATAGTTAGGAGTTACATTGAGGACGTAACTTTTGTTTGCTACAATAATTACAAACATATTCATGCAATGCCTCAAAGTAGGACACATACCTCCCTTTGGAGAAAAAGGCTTAGGCTATAGTCCACCGCAGTGACCCAGTACGAATTAGCGGACGTTCTTATCGAGCTAGTTACCACTCAACTCACAGATTTAAGCCCTCTGACTGTGATGTGACAACAGAACCGAGGGTTTTTATATTAAGCACAGAAGTAAAAATAATAAAAAATGGTAAATCGCTTGCAATATAGTAAAAAAAAATATAAATCACTTGGCAGCCCATGGCTCAGTGGGTAAAGACCTATCTGCTGAACTAAGGGGCTAGGGATTTATCCCCGCACAGGACCAGTGGCGTAAACAAGGGTATGGCCCCCCTATATCGCTCAGCTAAACTTTAAAATTAAAATTATATTACTACGGGCTAACCAAGGGCTAGGCATAGAAGTGCTAGAACCCAGAGCCATAAAACTCATAAAAGAAACAATTATTCACTCAATACAGGTCATCCCCCCCCCCTCCCTCCCCGCAACCTAAATAAAATCCTGTATCCGCCACTACACAGGATAAATATTTATATGAGAATCCAAAGTACAAGCTTGCTTGTACTACACCTATATACTAAACCAAAATTGGTACCAGATGGCGCTGTGTGTAATGTCGTCTAGAAATATTTATTAATTTATTATTTTGTCTTTCCAAAGAACTATTTATTAATCTGTGCTTATACTGTGTTCGTTTGTTAACAGGTAACTCGCAACCCAGCAGAGACCTTTTGAAACGTTTATCTCCAATACCTTTGAGTGACAGGTATGTATGTAGTTGTTAAGTATTGAACTGTGGGGATTAAGTTGATTTTCGCGCGGCCCGTTGTGTGCGGTGTCGGTGAATAAGTCTTTAAAAATGCCTTACAGTTCAAACAGTGTGTCTGTGGAACTCTACCTATAAAACTCCGAAAAGTACATAACTTGCGTGTTTCGAAGAACAAGTGAAGGCACATTTCTTGTCACCATAATCATTTGGTACTTAACTTAATTTCCTATCATCAAAAAATCTTAAAATGTATTTTTTGCTATGAAAACTAAGTGTAACCATGTAGACACTTCAGCATTATTTATGTTTCTCTTATATATATTATGTGTAGTTTGTGTATCACATATGTAATTATGTTTCTTTATATATTTATTTGTGTAGGTATTTAGGAATTATATGTGTATCTTTATGTTGTATAATTCCATCTATGTATGGGATTTAGAATTATTTTTAAGATGTATTACAAAATTACACTTGCTACCATTTCCTTATTTAGCTCTCTATCTGTTTAGGTTATCTGGTGAAAATCGCCAGTCTACAGTTAACAGAACTTATTTCATGACTTTGTATTTTCTTGAAATTACTACATATTTTTTGTTCACTAACATGTAAATATATTTTGTGAGTGTGAGCTTGCATGGTTAAAATTTTTTGCCCTATCCTTTTTGACTATAAAACCAAGTATTTCAAAAATGAGAAAAACAAACACGATAATAGAACTTTTACTTTTACTATGATTGGTTTGGATCGATTTACAAGTTTTTGAGATATCTAAAATAACTCACAATTACCTAACTGAAACCCATCGATATTCATACCGATGACGGAACTCCAACTTAATACGTGACCACTATGCACTTGGCTGGTTATTTGTTTAGGTATAGGTCTTTCAGAGATATTGATTAATAAGTACTTTTGATGTGATTGATTTGGAATAAAATCGATTTACAAGTTTTTCAGATATCTAAAATAACTCTCATTTTACGGAAGCCATCGATATTTATACCGATGACGGAACTCTAACTTAATACGTGACCACTATGCACTTGGCTAGTTATTTGTTTAGGTATAGGTCTTTCAGAGATATTAATTAGGTCAGTACGGTACTGACTGTAATCATTCGTAAAAAACCCATTTACTAAACCATTTTTTGACGACTTTAGTTGCAAAATTTGTCGTCATAGAAAGATGTTTCATTTTGACACTATCCTATGTCCACTCTGAAAGTCCATTCTAAATAGTTGAAATTTTTCACCACCACCTTCTACATCCAAAGTTACTGACTTGTAAGAGTTACCTCTTTATAATATTATAATATAGATAGGACGTGTAGGGCCATATGAAAAAAAAAACCAGCCAAGTGCAAGTCTGACTCGCGCACCGAGGGTTCCGTACAAAGTTAATATATGTAGATCAAAAGTCCTACAGGTTTATGCTTCAATTATTAATTTCCTATATTTGTGATGTAACATCTTGCTTCTTGTTAAATTTCATGATTATATGTCAACGGGAAGTACCCCGTAGTTTTGGTTATTTAGTGTCACAATATACGACATAAATGGTCGTATTTCAGCCATATTTTTTTAATGCGTTGAATTAGAAACTTGATTTATGTTAACAGTTTCAAGGGACCAAGTGGTGTAAGCCCAAAGCCCTACATATTCTCGGTCCGTCCCTAGTCGGATCTACCTATTTCTCATTACATTCTAACATTCTAAAAATAGCTTATGATTCGTTTTATTTTTAGAACATTTTGATAATCTACGAACAAAAAAACTAAGTACCTAACTTAGGTAGATATGAACCTACTCGGGACCAACAGGAATAACCCTAATAAACGGTCAAAAATCTTACGAGACTTGATTCTTATACGAACTATCTACATACATTACGGAACATTCGGTGCGAGAGTCACACTTCTACTTGTTCGGTCTTTTTTACTATCGGTAGTAAATTTTAAGTCAATAACTAGCTGCTGAGAAAAATGGCATACAGTCAGACACCAAAGTTTGTTAGAAAAATATTTTTATATTTTTTTTTACCATAGAGACAGGTCACTAAGTTCTACCTACAACTGTACCAAAAAGTGACTGACTTTATTTTTTGCTGAGAGAAGTAGCTTTGACGTATACCATTTTGTTATGAAACCTTACGCTATGCAAAAATGCAGAAAACTATTTCGCTATACTTTAGCCGACCTACAAACAATGTTCATTATACAATTAAAATTCACTAGGTATACCACAGTTTGTAATAACAAATAATGTCAACACAGTGGCAAGAGTCAGTCACCCTTTACAGCCTGGCTAACAGAAACACCTAGGTACCTAATCGATAACATGGTGCCTGCCTATAGGTAATGTAGGGAAATTGACCCCAATAGAATCGACCGTAATTTTATGCGTTGGAGTGAACTGTGTCAAACATTAATTTCATATATATAACTACCTGACTTAGGCACCTACAGCAAGGTTAATGCTACTTTCATGAATTGTTTGTGAATGTGAATCCCGCGTCAGATTCACTTTCGATCAGCGATGGACCAAATACAAACAGCCAATCTTGCCTATCAGACAGCTTTTGTAATTGTTTTCAGCTTAGGTAGGTATATAGTTGTTTCCATATCTTGCCTTCCACTCTGGAATTAAAAGTCTATTTAACAGATTTGTTCCTTTCAAAAACCATAATCGTTTCGTTTAGGTATAAGTTTTCACGTTGATTTAATTTCTTTTCAGCATTTGATACATCACCATTTGTAACCATTTCTTGTATTTCCTCTCCGGTCGATCTATTCCTCGATCAAGTGTAAAATATTTCCATTGCACAACCATTGTGACACACATCCCTGTGTAACACCTGTTTCGTTCCGTGTGTGCACTAGGTACTCCATATATCCTGAAACTAGAGTTCCGATAAAGTTTTCAGTGCTCGTGTCAAATCGTAGCTTACCCCATACATGGATAATGCCAACCATTATTAGTCATTCTGTCTCTTATAGATACCTATTGTCAAAGCACTATTGTGTCTTTTGCTAATTATTATTCGAATAGGTTCCGCAAGGAAGACCTCTTAACAGACAGTATAGAAATTCTCAACGGTCAATTCAAATTCATTGTGATTTTAGCATCAAATCAATTTATACAAATATTATAAAGAAGTAGAATTTGGTTGTTTGTATTTTGAGGCAAAGACCTGATTTTGGGAGGGACTTAGAAAGAATATATAATAACGTTTTACTCCAATCAAGATTTAAAAGGCGCTATTCCTCTCGTTGTAACGATGCATTCAATTGACTTGATGTTTCGTACTAAAATAGATGTAGTGACAGAGAGGCAGGGAGTTCCCACGAGAATAAATGTTTGCGGGTGATACCGCGACGCAACATTCTACCACGTGACAACGGAGCAACCGTACCTAAGTTTTGGTATAAATATAGCTCGAGAGAGGAATAACCTACCTATAGAAGGACATATGATTCTTTTTGTCTTGATTGGGAGTTCCAACGGATATGGATTTATCCACGGGTAATATTGCGGGCACTTTTCTTTTACGTCATGATGACGGTGCTACGGGCGATTACATTTTTGCACAGAGGTTAGCTGAAGAAACACAAAATATTTTAATCCCAGTAAATTAATGAGTAAAATCAGCGAGCACTGGTTAAAATGCCAAAGACGCGGGAAAATGATAGTCCCTTATGATACTTACTTTTAAGTCACATTTTCTTTTTTATTTTCTCAAGCAAAACGGTGTAGAATTGCGACAAAACTGTGAAATATCGCTAAATCCCACATAATTATCTCAGCTATACGAACGCCACAAAGTAGCAAGTTATGTTTTTTTTTTTAATATAAGTATTCAACGCAATCAAGCACAGAATAACGTATTTACACTGACAATTTGAAAAATCATACGTGACATTTGGTAAGGGGTTCACCAAAAGGGGGAAGGGGGTCGGAAAATAGCTTTACGTAATTTATGGACATCCACTAAATATTTAAAATTATTTGCTTTTATACGATATTGCTGAACGATCGATGAACGCATTGTCGTCAACAGCCAGCCCATGTCCATCCCTAAATTCTGTGCATGAATTTATGTCTTAATCCCTTTTAATATAAAATTAAATTTAAAACTGATTTTAATTCATTTCTGTTCGATTATCTATCTAAAAAAAACGAGTTGCACTCCGGGAGTGCCGGCAGAAGTGAAAACCTTTACACACGATTCGCGCTTAACACTCAAATATGTCACAAGACATGTCTTTGACATTGTCAAGAAATAATAATGTTTGTTTATTTACTTTTTTGACGTATTATATTTGACATCGCAATCTGTCATGGAATTAAAATTCCATATCCAACCTCCCTGTACTACTCATAATCGCGAATACTAAAAATAAAAATATACACAAAATACGGTCATTTTCATCGCATATTGTGACACTAATAAATCAAAACCTTTCACATAGGAGACTCGATCTCACGATGAAAGAGCTAGCTACGTATTATAACGTTTTTTATTTGTAAAAAATTTTACGCGGACAAAGCCCCTGGCGGGAGCTAAACGTGTAAAAAAAAAAAAGGGGGGGGGGACGTTAAGCCATCGAAATATGTAAGCGGTAAGGCAACCCCGCGAGAAAAACACATATAATAGAAAATAAAATAAATTATAATAGGCGTGGCATTACGGTTTCCGTCTTACGAATTTCCACGATTAGGACACGTGACCTGACGCGAGTTTATCATTTTTTACCCATACCAAAAAAAGTGCACAACGCCGCTAAAGAAGTTTTCACTTCAAAAAAACAACCAGTACTTACCGGTACATAATTCGCCCAATAACAATGTTCCTATTCCGGTTAGTTGAGGTATACCTATATAGTACTTAATATAAATTGAAGCTAAAGTTGTCAGAAAGGAGGGTCTGAAGTTCATTAAATATTCAGAGTAACACGAAATACGAGGTAGCTTTTAAGTATTTATAAACGTTCCAGACATCTGATATATATGCATGCTACTTGATTAGTATGATAAGGGACACTGACATTGAAAAACTACCTTTGTAGCTTTGGCCTGGTTTTCCTAAAAACTCTTTTGGGGCAATATTGGTGCGGGCTCTATTGTATTGCGTGCCACTACTGACCTAAATTTTGATGTCGAAAATTATTGTCCGACTACTGATGTGTTTATGGACGACCTATTTACACTATCGAGAAATCGCTCTACATTTTCACCGGGAAACACCCTTAAATTGTCCAGTTATGCTATAAGGCAGTAATTTTCTAGTGCTGCGGAGAGATTTTCAAGATTAGGTTTTAGGTTAAGTTTCAAATAAATCTATATAATGTAGCTCGAATTAGTCACGCGGCTGTGGTAAGTATAATGGTGCATAGAAATTAGGACTATTTAGAACACAAAAAACAAACCGGCAAGTGTGTATCAGGGACTAATCTCTTGCACAGTCATGGCGTCCTGGTCTATATCATAACATGATCTATGGATGCCGCTAGATTTTTACAGGGCGTGCATCTGAAGACTAGAGGTGAGGATAGAAACTGCAAATTGAGTTGTAATAAAGCGAGCTATTCAAGAAAAAATGTGCTTAAAATATTAGAGGTCTTAAAATCCTTATTGAGAATTTTGTCTGTTTATCTATCGCCCAAAGCAGCCAAGGTTTACTCTAAGGACTACAATATAGGGTTTTTCAAGAAATAACTTATAAGATGACCACTTACCATCAGGCGGACCGCTAGTTTGTTTGCCACTTTAGTGGTATAAAAAATACTTTTTTTGCAAATACATATTTACATATTAACTACCTATACATAGATAACACGTAATTGTCCAAGTTTTTTTGGTACCCACCCACTGCGCCACTGTGGCTGTCAGAACCTGTCTATAATTTTAATTACTTAGGTTTATAAGTACCTTTATCCTAGATGTTAAAAATAAGTTCAAAGAGTTGTACCTTTCGTGTGAATTGACTCAAACTTGACCAACTCTGTTATTGAGAATGTGATAAGTAGGTAATAAATAAGATAAATGGTATGGTCATCATAAAATAATCTATAGAAATAATACGCAACCTTTTATTATGGTATTGTTTCCAGATTTGATGCTACCCAAAAACTGTCAGCAAGTACGTGGGTTCGATTAAATATTCCGTGTGCTTATGTTTGTAACAAAAATCCTCGCTGAGGTAGGCATTTATGATACTAGTGTATTAATGATACTTTATTGCCAGCTCATTGGCACTCGTTCAGCTAATGGCGAGGGTGACTCCGCGAACGTTACCTAATCTGCATATGCAGGTAGTGTGGGTTCATCAGCACTAGGGCCGGCGTCGCTGCCGAGTGGCGAAGTCCCAATCGATCGTGCCCCGTCTCGCGACAAGGTAGGGTGATTAGGTGCGAGTCGCGTCAGTCGCCAACGCGTCGCGGCGCCTCGTGGCGGTGGCCCCGCTATGCGCAGTCTGTGCTGCTGCCTTCGCCCACACTCCGCCGTTGCCCCCGCTCCCCTAACGCCGGACCTCGTCGCCGACCTTCCCCTACACACGCGGTAACTTCCCAACCACCCCACGTAAATAAACAACCGTTACTATATCCAACTCATAATTTTTTTTATTTCACAGAGACTCCAGCGCTTTCACGACTAGCGAAGACAAAGAAACAGATAAACAAATATCTTTGGAGAGTAACAAGAAATCGGATGAAAATTTCTTTGTCGATAAGGGAGAAATTGAGATCTCCGCCGAGGAAGATAATGAGAATTATCCTCCGCCGCCTCGTTCACCATCTATACACATCGAGGATTATTCAGAAAAATCAAACCCTTCGCCGTGCAGCGCCGAGTCTCAAAGAAACGCTTCTCGCGCAGAAAGCAGACAAAGCAGTGTGGACTTCGGATCGCAAAAATCTTTGCATCTTAGCGGTTTGGACTTCGGATCGCAAAAATCCTTGCAAAATATAGAATACGAAACCCAGCACTCACGTCCGCATAGCAAAAAATCTTTAGCAAGTCCTATTCGATCAAAGAGTAGAAGCGTATCTTCAAGTCCATTAAAAAGTCGTAATTCGTCGCCTGAAGCAACCTCTGATGCATACGAAGAACCCGTTTTTACTGAAAGAGACGTGCGCGGAGTATTATCGGAATGCATAGTTCCAGCACGCCATGAAGACTGGGAGATAATAGTAAAAGCTTTAGTGGAATGTGAACGGCTAGCAGTGGATCCAACCGCGCGGGCCCCTGTGTCGAGCTGGCGAGCTGTAGCACGTTCCGCTTCCACCCACGTACGGTCCTTGCGTTCCCGAGTAGCGAGGACTGCTTGTTGCACATTGGGATCACTATTCGAGCACCGCGGACGCTCACTTGACCCGGAGTTAGAAGAGGCTGCCACTGCATTGCTGGAGCGTAGCGCTGACGTCAACAGATTCCTAAGAGCGGATGCTGCGAACGCGCTTGTTCGTTTGGCTTGTGGAAGTAATATCGCTCGCGCCGCAGTGGCTTTGTCACGCCGAGGAGCCACACACCGAGCCGGACCTGTGCGCGCGGCTGCAGCCCAGGCTTTAGCTAAGTTAGTACAATACAACGGTGCTTCTAAAGTCCTTAACATGGCAGCTGAACCACGAACGGTATTTCTGAGAGCGGCAGGAGAGCTGCTTGGGGATGCAACAGCGGAAGCTAGACTGTATGGCCGACATCTGTGCTTAGCATTATCCGAAGATGCAAGGTTTCAGTCGTTGTTGAAAGAGTCCATGCCGCCAACTCGATTTCGGGCTATAGAGAAATTTGTGGAAAGGCTTAGATGTCGATAACCTAGGATCGAAGCAAACATGGCATTTAGCGTGGTGCTACATAGGGACTAAGACATACATACACTATACCATTTCTAAAATTATAAAGTGTTTTTAAAAAAAACATTTATAATAACCTTGACATTTTAGTTTGTAGAACTACAATATATTAGTTAATGACTAAATAACATAATATGTTGATGTTTGAAGGGTTTGGAAGATATGATAACATTAGTACCTATCTTTTTATTTAACTATTAAATGTTTTCTTAGATTTGATAAAAATTAATGTGATATTACATAATTTTACTCATAGCCATTATTTCAAGGTAAAGCATATAAAGGTATAGCATTCAAAATACTCAACAGTCAACTCAACAACTTCAGCTATATTTTAATTAACTCTCGTCTCTACACAAAGACGGCGACGGTGGCGTTGGTATTCCGGTCGGCTTGGTACACACGGGGGGAGTTTTAAAATTTTATTTGGCTATTGAGTTAAAATAATTGCTTAATATTTCGAATATTATGGTTATCAGTAGTTTAAATTTTTGCTGATGGTATGGTTGTAAAGAGAATACTTGAAGTGACGTAAAGAGTAGGTATAATATACTTCCTTAATACAATATTAAATATACCTATTCTTTGGTAACATCTAAAATTTTCACTTATCACACACATACTACTACTACTGCTGCTACTACTAGCAATCAATAACACAATTGTTTATTATTTTTAGGAGATAGAAACTCAGGTCAATTTTTACTTTTTTATCATCCATCTAATTTTGAAACTTGTTAAAACAGTAAAAGCATTATTATTAAAGAAAAATTCATGACTGAATATGTGAAAGATATTTTTGTAGTAAAAACTTAGTGTAAATTAAATTTTGTTATCCTCCAGTGGAGAGAACTTTTAATATTTAATATTGTTTTACCTAGTGACTTATACTTATCACAATACAAAAGAATATAATTGTATACCTAATAAATAGATTTTATAATTTGCATTTTTCTTACAATTCCATTCCTCAAGCAAAATGAGAAGACAGATGACAAGAGATATACTGATGTGGCTGATACCGGCTCATCCATAAAATTCAGTGCGGTTTTAGAGAAACTTCCTTCCGCAAACGCTTAAGTTGTGAAATGAGCTCCCTGCCAAGGTTTTCTCCAAGGACTACAGTATGGTGTTCTTCAAGAAAGAAGTTATTAGATATTTGAAGGGTCGGCACGCGCAAGTGATACCCCTGGTGTTGCAAGCGTCCATAGGCTACGGTGACCGCTTACTATCAGGCGGATCGTAAGATTGTTTGCCACCTTAGTGGAATATAAAAAAAAAATCTTTGGAGCAAACCTGTTTTGACCTTTTAAATAAAATGACTAAGTGTAACAAAGTAAAAGTGAAAAATAAATTTATTTTATTAAAGATAAAAGTAGGTACAATATTCTTTTAACTTAACATATCAAAAGCTCTCCGAATGCTAATTAGATTTTAGTAATATATTTATGCTTTGTTAACAAGTTATTTGTTACCCTTATTTGTGGAACTCAAGTGGGTTACTCGAACATTAGCAAACAATTTCATAATCCTGTGGATCAAAGTTGCCAACACCTGCTCTTTCATTTTCACTCTTTACAAAGTAATATTAAGTTCTGGAATATATTCTAAAAAACTAACTACAATAAATTATAACACTGTTCCTCAAACTTATAAGGATTTATTTAAACACTTTTTAATTCAATGACCTGTAATAAATAGCACAACATAACCAAGTAAAATTCACGATACAATATATTTACTATATATAACCATGAAACACCATGTCATAGGGATGATGACATGGGGTTATATTTTAAAATATTTTCAAAGCAAAAGGTAGGGATACATTTAAAAAGTGCTAATCATATTACAGTTTTCTTAATTCACAATTGAGATAAATCAATTTCTGTGGGCAGGTCCACTAAGTGTCATTACTTACATGGTCAAGTTAATTACTACCATCTGTTTAATCACAAGTGTGAGTAACTAGTTGGGGTCAATAATAGAGGACACTAAGGAAAAAACCTTAGAATTTTTTTTTCTACCCTGCCAATACTTATGATATGGTACTGAGAAATCTGAACTGCACATAATTGTTAGTTTAAATAGAGAACTAAAAACAAATATATTTTTTAATAGATGCACGTTAATCTCGTCGGTGATAATTATTCCCTTTTTTGTGATTATTCCTCCTATCTCTCCAAGTATTAGTATGTTTACTGTGGCCGTTTCCTCGATAGTTACTACTGTGACTGTCTCTGCTACGATATGAATCTGTATTGTGATTTTTATTATCTTTAGACCTGTAAGGATGGTGACGATGAGACCAGTTTCCTTGCAAACTATCTAAAACTAATTTGTCATTTAAATCATGCCATTGTCTTGTCATTTGTACAGCTCTGTGATCATCTTCTTTCAATTTCTCAGTCATTTCAGCAAACTGCTTTGCAACGTTGGTTTGAGCTAGAAAGTCAGATGACACACTTTTTATTGGTGGTTGTAATATTGATATTCGTCCTCGACATTGTAGTGATAACGTCCTATGAAATAAAGCTGTCCCTCGGAATAAGTTGAGAGCATAGGAAACTGATACCTCATGACAATAGGTAATGAAGGCAAAGGATTTCTGTCGTCCGTCTCGGTCTCTTGGTATTCTCACTTTTTCTAGTGGTCCCGCCTGTGAACATAAATAAATATTTTTGGAATACTAAACAAAGCAGCAAAAAATTTACTTATTGAGCACTAGCAATTTTGCTTAAAAAAAATTTTAATCAATATAGGTATAAGCATCTCCTTAATTACAAATAAAATACAAAAATCCGCAGAAAATAATAGTTTTAGAACAAAACAATTTGTGAAATCAAAAAGTCTAAACTGAAATACTGGTGTTAGGTTAGGTTTGGTTATGTTTTTTTCCCCAACATGCCAAGCAAAACTTTTAGGCTAGGCCGTTCTTTAAATGCTGGCATCCAATTAAAGGGCTGAGAAACAACTAGTCAAGTCATTGAGCGCAATATTTAACCAGATGCGTGAATGTCGTGTAGTCATTTAGTTAAATTGAATATTCATGAATTTGTGATGTTTAAAAATCTAAACCTAACCTAAAAACTTAGAAGGTAATTATTTATTTACACAACTCAAACTATTGTGGCATTTAGATTCTTTAAGTATTGAAATGAAATTATCATGTAACTGAACAGATTATTATATAAAACTTGGCTGGAATGCTCCGCTCGCTCCGCATCTACGTTATCGATTGACAAACTGAACCTGACCCAACATACATAACCACTTAGGCTAGTTACTTATATCCGTACATTGAGCTAGGATGTTGTAATTTTTACTGTATATACCTACTAATATAAGATGATGATTTGTCAAATTTCAACGTCGGAAATCAATAGTTTTGGAGATATTCATTTTAGAAATTTACTGGGTTATAACTGACTTGGGTTTTTAAGAAAAAACTTTAAACCCAGAACAGACTCTGTCAACTCCAACATGCAGTAGTCTTGGTCTGTCATACCCCTAGATTGTTTTTTGGAGAGCCGGAGGCGCGCAGGGGGAGCAGCCCCTGCCTGCTGTAAAAAAGCTCAGGCACCTCGAGTGCCGAAACTGGCGGAGCCGGAGATAAGGCAGAAGTGGAGTTTTTTTTAAGACAAACTACTTTACCTACCCTTCTTTTTTAACACTACCCCTAACTTCTTCCCCCCCCCCCCCTCAAATGCAAGCAATACCCCCCTTATACCTTAGTTTTCCACATTTATATAATTAGCAGTTTTTTTAATGAGTTTGGGCCTACTTTCATACAATTTTCTAAAATTAAAATAAAAAAAACTATACATTTCCGACGGTCGAAAACGGGGTTGTTACCAACCCAACCCTATCCTCCCCTCCCCCCCACCCTTCTTACATGTACTTATATAAGTCACCTTCCGCTGGCATAACTAGATGGCTGCCAGATGTACACACATACATACATGTAGAAAACAGCCAGCCTTGAGACAAATACAAATGTACATCACATGTCACATCAATACAAATGTTTGGCTTGTGCAGGGATCGAACCCACGCCTCTCGATTCAGCAGTTAGATCATTACCCACTGAGCCACAAAATTTAAGGATTGAAGGAACTGGACAAGGAAATATTACAATAAGAACTTAAAAATGCATACTTGCAAGAACAGTTCATACAACAGCTCTTCCGTAACTTGTTCGGACAAATTACCACACCATAGCGTTTTGTTATCGTCATCAATCATATTTAATGAAAATTAAAAACGAATAAAGATCTATAATATAGTGCGGATGAAATATTTTTTTTGCTTTTGTTTGGTAATCAAAGTTTATTTTTTATTTTTATTTTTTTCTCGTTTGTCCCTATGGACAGGCTAAGGCTAAGAGCGCACTATGAAATTTAATTGTTGCAATTTTTAAGCTGCAAAATAAATTCGCAGACAACTATACTTCAAAATCAAACGATTTTTTTCCCAGAGCGCGGGCTCTAGTACATTGGTATTGTCCACAGATTGACGATTATTATTCGCGACGATTAAAAATTGTTGTGCGCTCTTGCCTAAGGCTGTCTTTAGGGGACAAAAAAAAAATAGAAAGTTACCTAAATAAAAAAGTCACATAACAAGAACAAAAAAATATTTCTTTCTTCCACTTGCAGTTGGCTGATGCAGCCACCGGGCTTTTGGGGCAAGACTCTGAACGAGCTGAGCGCCAGGAGGGGAGTTCCCCGTTTTTCATCCACACTATATTATAGTATATATATATTAAATTATATTAAATTAAATTAGCCAATACCTAAGTAAATATGTGAATAGAAAAAAGGATAGATGGCGGCATGGTCTGAGAACTTAGGCTATGAGTGCACAGGACACGTTCCTTAAACTCGCCATCCGCACTCTTTTGATTGCGGACTATCGCACTGGAGATGATAGCACTGCCTCCCTTCTCGGAGGCACTCTTATCTATTACATTCGAACCCAACGCTTCGGTGATCTGGTGGAGAATATTTATCCTTTTCATCTAGCTTATTGGCGCCTAGCCAGAACGATGAAATCAGCCACCTTCAACTCCCTCCCTTCGCTAACTCGTCCCAACAACGTTCCCGCGTTTGATGACGACGAAAAAGCGGATTGCCATGCGCTTAGACTCCAAGCCCAATGTGCCTTAAGCACACAATCATTCCATTACGATCACGTGCGAGAGGTGGACGGTGTCGTGGAGCGTAGAGCATCTGTGTCCCCACAGGACCCTCTACCCCTCGTTACGGTCGACCAGGTCAAGCAGGTCATCAAAGAACTACGCCCCCGAAAAATCTTTAACGCTGCTATGGATAAATACATTTTTCATCCACAAGCCAAGGAAAGCTCGTACCGAGCCTTTCTACTTCCGCCCTATAAGTTTACTAAAGTCCTTTGGTTAACTTTACGAACGCCTCCTCCTCGCTCGCCTACGGAGCGGTATAGTATCCAAAGGCATCTTAATCCGATGCCAGATCACCTCGTGCTCATCATACGAGACTATTTGTCGAATCGCAGCTTTTGCTATGGAGTCGAAGGCACCCTCTCTTCCCCTCGTCCTATACAAACAGGAGTCCCGCAAGGGTCTGTGCTCTCCCTATCCCTAAAACATTGGGTACCTAATTAGCCCCTTTTCGCGGACGATACCGCTATTTACACCATCGACAGGCAAGTGAGTCGAATCACTAAGATACTCCAATCCGCAATCACCGCCGTAGGCGAATGGTTTTGAAAATAGAGAATCGAAGTGAATCCCGACAAAAGCTCTGCCATCCTTTTAACCACTGGCCGCCCTCTGTGACCATCTTCCCTATCACTCTTCGGCCGTGCCATTCCTTGGCAAAATAAGGCCAAATATATTGGTGTGATCACACCAAAATAGTTAGAGATCTAGCTGCTTTTGTCCTTGGTCGTCTATATTTCATGATAGGCAAGTTCAGTAAGAAGTTGCTTGGAAATAAGGTGACTTTTTACACCACTTGCATTCGCCCCATACTAGCATACGCTCGTGTCGTCTATGCGTTGTGTAAAAGCAACCTCTATCGACTCCAAACCCTCAAAAACCGCTTTCTCAGAGTGGCCTCCACAGCCCCCTGGTTCATCCTGAATGCGGACCTAAACAGGGACTTAGAGCTGCCCACAATGCCATAATACTTCATAGACTTGGCAGGCCGCTTTTTCGAGCCGAACCGATTAATTGCGTACTATCAGCCCTTAGTTTCCTCCCCCCCCCCCAGGCACACGACGCCGACGTTCCCGGGTTCGTCGGCGAACGCACGGACCTTCAGCCCGCACGCTCACCTCATATACGAGGTATTAAAGAGTGCCGGGGTGCTTCTTGCCCCTACTTACTCGCAACCGCAACCGCGTAAAGGGAAACTCCCTCCTTGCGCTGACTCACCTTCGGGTTCGAGGCTCACGCCGGTCGAAGCGACGGACCCAAGAGCGACAACCCAAGCCGAGGCTACCCCCGCGGGGAGCCCTTCGGCGTTGGGTGCTTTATTAGCTGAGACTCCTTCAGAGTCTCGCCTCAAAAGCCCGGTGGAGCAGTAATGGCTATATTACCCAAACTGTAGTTGTCATTCGGAAAAAAAAGCACCATAGGAACCCTCTTTAACGCTCCGACAAATAAAGATTATTGGCGTCATACTGCTAGGTTATATAGATCATATTTCCAACAGCCTTCCAAAGTTTCTTAAGAAGCCTGGACAAAAAAAAACCGGCCACGTGCGAGTCGGGCTACGTACCATTATCTATAAAAACGGCAAAAAAAAAATCACGTTTTCTGTATGGGAGCCCCCCTTAAATATTTGTTTTATTTTGATTTAATTATTTATTTTTAAAGTGAATATATAACTAAATATTCGACTTAACTAAATATTTTAACTTAATATATAAGACATCGAAAGCGATTAGCCATACTTATTAATATTAAGATTAATTTAGATTTTAAATTATGCCAATTTGTATTGAAATAAATAAAAACTTTTTACTATTATGCATTTTTTGTTCATGCAAAGCTAGCGTAATTTAGCGCTATTTTTTGTTAAAGCAAATTAGCGGAATCTAGCGCTTTTTTCAAGCGCTTTCAGCGCTGATTGGCTTCAGAGAGGTGGCAGCACTGGTTGTAGGAAACAAATACTGTAATAGTATATATCTTTGCTGTTATCTATTAGAATAAATAGAAGAATATAGTATACGCACATTGTTTATTACTATTAATTCATACTATGACGATTAAACTTTAAGTAATTCCTGAGTGTGTGTATTTAGAATTATTGTAAGTTGCTTTGAGGTTAATAATTTAACTCTGCACTATGGAAGACAAATTTCAACAAATGCAGGATGAGATGTCAAGGTAATGGGCTGTTTTGGAATGAAAACGGTAGTGTAATGTATTTCTAAGCTATAAGTTTCATGCTCGAAATATTGCCTTTTTCCTGGGCGAGTTACAAAACAGGATGTCCACTTTCTGGAAAGTCAGGGAAAAGTCGGGGTAGCTAAAAGTGGCCAGGGAAAGTCAGGGAAGCTTATGGTAAGGTCAGTCATTCATATATATTATAATTTTTGGTCAGGGAATTTTGAAGAAATGGTCAGGGAAAGTCAGGGATTTTTTTTCAGGAATTAGAGTGGACACCCTGAAAACCTAATTTGTTATCCAGCCTTTAGCCTGGTTAGATTAGCCCATAACTTTTAACACTGGTCTACTGATTCGAGTGACAGGTGGAATTCTGGCTGCTCTCAAAGATAATCTATTGGTATCTTACTTTCTTTTGTGCTCAAATTTATCCTTAGTGTCAAACTTTTAACATTACTATTTGAAATCTAAGTTTGCTAGCATAATAAATTTATCGACATAAATTCATACCTACTATTTTACTTGTATTTTGTATTCCATCTTCTGTCTGTTTCTGTGCTTCAATTTTTCCAATAAAGAATTGTTATTATTTGAAATACAAAATATGAGTTCAGGATTGTTATTTATTTTTTCAAAAAGAGTGAGTTACCTATTAATGAGTACAGTCCCGGTACAATAAACTACAACTATATTTAATGATGACCAAATGATGTCGTAACCACAGTTCATGAACTTCAATCTAAAATAATTCAACTTCAACCAACTCACCACAAACAACCACTGATCATAGTGATGAATTTTGTTTTTTTTGTAGTTTTTATGTCAGTTATCACTGTCAAATTTTGGTATGTGGTTTCTTGTGGTTGTGGTAACAGACCCCTACATATGAGTCTAGTACTGTTGTAATCAGAAACTAAATCTGTGCCAACTGCATGTAATTTGTACACATAACTCCTGCTAAACATATTTTTGAAGGATGAAATATATTTATTTAATCAAAATATCTACCCTCGTCTATACACTTCTGCCATGTAATAGGAAACTTATTTAATCTTATACTTAAATAATTGGCTCCCTGCCAAGGTTCTCACTAAGGACTACAGTATGGGGTTCTTCAAGAAAAAATTTATTAGATTTTCGAAGGGTTGGCAGCAAGCGAGTGATACCTCTGGTGTTGCAAGCCTCCATAGGCTATGGTGACTGCTTACCTTCAGGTGGACCGTCAGCTTGTTTGCCACCTTAGTGGTATCAAACAACTGCATGCAATGCAAAAATCGGTGTTTGTAGTCAGGGCAACCCATAGACTTTTAATTCTGTAATCTATCCTATGGACTGCGCAATAAACTCACAAAATTGGATACACACACATTGAAAAGAGAAAAAGCTTATTAGCTGCAACTACCTGTCTCTTTTCTGTAGGCACGGGGTGTATACATTTATAACTATTTTAATCTATTAATGTCTAAAATTAAATAATTATTGTGAATTAACTATCTGGGCCAAATAACAGATGATATTTTTGATTGCTTAAGCATTCGGTAACAATAATATAATAAGTTTAACATAAAGTTTCTCTATGGACCTGTGGCATTTCAATAGCCTATTTATTCACCCAGCCTTTTAGCCTGAACTTTGATTGTGATCTTACAGTATATTTAATGAGAGGATATCTCTGACTATAGTGTCCCCTCTTCCATTGTTTCATATATCTGTGGCAAATCTTATCTAGTTAGAAATAAAAAAGTAAATTAATTTAAAGCACCATTGGTAATGATTCATTCATTCATTCATTAAAATCACAGTAAGACATTAGTAAAATTTTATTGAAATTTCATAAATTACATTTTTTAATATAAATAATGGATCAGTGGAATTACTATGTAGAAAACTACATACATAGTAAACACTGGACTTAAGCTTCTAAGCAAATTTCCATAAAATTAACTTATACACCTATTAATCTCTAAAAATTTGATATACTTGATGGAATTTTATGGGCAAAATTCTGTCTCTGTCTTTCTGGCTAATAGCATGAAAATCTCTGAGACTATGACAGTTAAACACACTAGTAATACATATGTACTATAGAAGTTTATCACCTTACCATTATATACCCAGGGGCACAGGCCTTATTTGGAGAAGGAGGTTGTCTGCACTAGCCCAGTGTGAATTAGCAGATATTGGTTGAGCTAGTGGCCATGTGGCTGTCAAAGTTTTAAAGCCCTCTGACTTTGCTTTACAACCATTGTTGTAAAAAATTTAACTTAACCTAAAATAAAAAGCAGCACAACAAAGCAATAAAAAGGACACAGTGTTTACCTTGCTGCAAAGCAAAATAATACTACTGTTGAACATTGTAATATTATAACTTCTTTATAAATATTTTTGCAGGATTCAGATAAACAGTATTTTTAATCTCTTGATATTAAATATCATATTTCGGTTTTAGTGCTGCAACAATGATACTCTCAAGTTTATTGAAAGTATTATTTAACTGAACCAGTGGTCTATTACTCATGATTCACACAGATTACAATTTTTCTGATTAGTGATCATATCAATGAAGCGATATGATCATAAGCTAAGCGATATATAGGACTCTTTCATTACAGTTCTTAAAGATATCTTTAGCAAACTTTTCCCAGCTCATTATAATATTATTTTCTTATTTTCTACAAACAATAGTTACACCGCTTATCAACTGTGAGTAAACATTATTTTTTTGTTTTCCATTACATAATAAAGCTTCTGTTACATAAAAGAGTTGTTGGGTTGTGCAAAATTAATTAGATACTAATAAAACATTAATATTTATGTAAGAATATCGTAAACTTTATTCCATTGTGTTAAACTTTAAAGCACTTTGTTTATAGATATGTTGTTTACTTCTAAAAATTTGTTAGTAAGAAGCGATTGAGTTAATTGTTAATTGATATTTAGGTTTGAAGCGGAGATATCAGGGGGGGACCTGCCGACGCTGGCGCGGCCAGTGATCGGCGTCGCGACGTTCGGCAACGTTCAGCAACAGCTAGAGCGCGCCGGCGCCGTTCCTCCGCCTCCTCCTCCCCCACCGTCGCTGTTGCCGCCGCCGCCAAGCCTGTTGCCTCCCTTCGAACTGGCTTCTCGCATGATGTACCCGTCTGTCCCGCCGCCTCCGCCGCCGCCGTCTATGATGGTTCCTGCTTCTGTATGTATACCTGTGTTTTTTATACCATAATGGCCCGCCACATTTTAAGGGGTTACTGTAATCTCTAAACGCTTATGCAACACCAGATGTATTACCAACCAAAACGTGCGTGTTGCCTTTCCTCTACTTTAAAATCTAATAACTTCATTAATGATGTACCCTTTACTTACTGTCCCTAGTAAAAATGTAACCGTCACTATGTGTGCCAATTAGTAATATTTTTATCTTCACAATTTCTCATTTTCATCGTCTTAATTATTGTACAATAGACTAATTTATAACCTTTTGTTACTGTCAGGTGTAGCTTTTCACAAATAAAAAGTTGAACCAATCAACATGAAAAAAAGGTGATAACTTACATCTGGCGTTCTCGCAAGCATCGATTGCAGTAGCATATCTAATTCTACGTGAGTGAAATTGCGTGGGCAGGTAGTATAAAATATTTGACTCTCTAAAACTATGCTAAAAAACTAGAAATTAGAGATATAAATTCAATGGCAAAGTTGTTAATTACTAAAGTGTTCAGTGTAAGACTACATAGATTATTCTGGTGATTGTTTAGGTTACTGCAATAATTCTTGTTAGTATTTTTTATGTTTTTATTATTTTATTAGGTAAGTAAAAGCATTGGATAAATTTGCTGGAAGAAACACACACAGTACCATCAATTGATGAATTAATTGCTGAATTCTCGAAGGACAAGTAAATAGCTACTTCATTTATAGCATTTGTGTTTTAATAAGGGTTTTTAAAGGTGGAAAGTATTCTAAATTCTTGTCAATCAGTGCAATTACAAAAATCATAGTTATAAGATAAAAATCCTTATATTTGCGTTCAACATATCAACAGGTTCAAAGACTTCGTCCACCTGGGATGCCAGAAGGATTTCCTCCACCAATGTCCTTTCTCCGGCCTGGTCTACCAGGCCCACAGTTAATACCTCCTCCGCCTCCGAAGCCACAACCAGTCGTTCTGTCTGCAGCTCCTAAGTTGTACAAACAACCTAAAGATGATGAAGAAAGGAAAGAAAAACATGAAAGTAAAAAAAGGGTAAGTCATAATCTATTTATATATTTTATATAATTTGTTTAATCTCGGTTTTTTTCCTTGGCTCTCGTCAAGATTTCAAGCTATAAGAAATATTGTTATCAAGGGGATAAGCAGCTTGAAAAAAAATTCAAGTATAAGCAATTATTTTGACAATGGAGGTGGCACAACGGTTATACATTGGACTGCCGCACACAGGCGGATTTTCTCTAGTTTTCGCCCAAAATCGTTGATTGATTTAAAAGTTAAAACCAGTTACATAAATAATAAAATCACCATTTCGACATATCAAAAATCAAAAAATGTTTATTGCGTTTCTGGTTACATTAAACTATAAGTTAAGGTTGGAACCATCCTAGTTAGTATATAAAATACCTGTGGCTGGAGGTGCCGCTCTGCCATAACTTCCTATTAATTTACAATTTTTAACAAAGACAATTACTTATTACAATGTTAAACAAAAACGGTAAAACAGAAAGTACGAGTACAGTCACAGACATAAGAGTAATATAAATTAATAAATGTTACAATATCTTTATTTTATAAAATTATATGTTTGTTTATATATACGTCATATCAATAAATATTTATAATAGTGTAGTATAAATATATAAAAATGATATTATATAATTTTAAGTACATGTAAAGTATTGTATTTATTAGCATTGATGTATGTGTTCGGTGTGTGTTTTGGTAGATGTGTTGGTGTGTGCGCACGTATGTGTGTGCATTAATATTCTAGTCTAATACATTTTAATGTAAGTTTGTTTTTTTTTATCTAACATCAATTAATATATTATACCTATAAGGGCTTCCGTCTCGTTGAAGTCAATGGTCTTTAACCAATCATACAAAGTTTGTTTACAGTCACGAGATTTTAATTTGTAAAAAATTTAGTTTTCTGTTTAGTTTATTGTAAAGACCAGCTGATTGTGCAGAGAATTGACGTTGTGCGAAGTATATGAAATCATAATTAAATTAAAAACCAAAAGTATGTATTAAATCATCCTTAACATTTTTGATTCTTATTATATATTGGATGTATTTTAATTTTTTTCTATATTATCTGTCAAATTACTATAACTGTAATATTTTTTGCCGACGATATATCCTACTAATATTATAAATGTAAAAGTTTGCTGAACCGATTTAGATGAAAATTGGCATGGAGATAGTTTGAGTCTCGGGGAAAGGCATAGTCTATTTTTCATTCCGGAAAATTTAAAAGTTCCCGCGGAAATAACTATAAAGTTTGTTATATTCTCATCCAATTGAGCTTAAATTTTGCACAGATATAGTTGAAGATATGGAGGACAAAGGTTACTTTTTATTCTGGAAAATTCAAAAGTTCCCGCGGGATTAACTATAGCCGAATTTAACGAACTAACCATTGCTGCAACTATAGCTTGCTACACCAAACTTTTAAGTATAATCAAGCAGTTGCCGGAAGAATCCCTCGCCGATAACCCACTGCGGGCGGAGCCACTGGCAAAGTCTAGTATATTATATATTCTCAGATTGAACAAAATTGTTTTTTTTTTTTTTTTGTTTTTGTAACGTTTTTATACCGCATTATTCAATTTTGGCTACTCTCCTATGACTGTAACACGTTAACAGCTAAATTTAACACAAAAAGTTAGTTAACATATAAAATTTGATAATAAATATAAAAATGTAGATAAATTCCATTGAATTTGTAAACAAAAAAGTAAGTATTTAAATTTTTTAATTATTATTTAAAGACATATTGTAAACAAATTTTTAAACTCAAAAAAAATTATTTGAACATTCAAATATTTATATTTATTGCATTTAAATACTTTTTTGTTTTAAAAACAAAGATACATACCTCTTAAGTCATAATGCATCGTTAAAATTATTCTTGAAATACTAAGAATTGAGCACCTCTATTTCTACTAGAAGAATAATTTTAAAACACAATTATTGTTATTTAGGTGATTAAACTTTGATATAGTGCCATGTATATAAATTAACGATTTGTTAAAAATATTATAAGCATCATCTTAAGCGTTAAAAAACCCCAAAGATTAAAAAAAGGTCACATAGACTGTTAAGCTTTATCAATATTTTAGGTTTTGACCAAGAATTTTCAAAATCCTGCCTGTGTGTGCTGTGTCGAAAGTTCTGCCTTTGATTCTCGGCAACAAGAAGTTAAATTATAAGGTTTAAAGGTATTTATTTTCTAGAAAATATTTCGAATTCGTTGGCCCAGTTGCAGGAGTTTAAAGTGTTGATTTTGCGGACCGGAGCCAGATCAATACTAATCGACAGAAGACATAGCACACAAAACGCCTAAATTCAAAAAGTGGACTAGTTTTCTGTTAATTTGAATTGGCCCGATTCTTCGCGAAAAATATGAGGCCCCGCCGTGAGGGTCCAGTGGGCCGTGTCTCCCTCCTCAATAACAGTTTCGGAGCCCTTTCTAGATGACAAAAAAGCCTAGCAGCAGTTTCCCAATTGTATCAAATATAAGAGTACCATAATAATGACATGACCGTTCACAAATTTATGAAAATATAAAAAAAAAGTATTTTTTTTCCAGAAAAAAGAAGCGGCAAAAGAATCAAAGCTGGAGTCAACATCTGAAGAGCCTTTCTTCCCGGCCCCCGCTCCGACTCCCGCTCCCCCGCCTGCACCTGCACCAATGCCTACGCCCGTCCTCTACACTGATACAGCACAACCAAAAAATAAGAAAGAGAAAAAAAATAGAAAAGTGAGTACTTTAAATCACAAAACAAATAAATAAATAAATGTTGTTAATACTAAACAATGTACGGTCATTTGCAATAGTCCATACATAGTGTAAAAGTTAAAATTGCGTGAAGCCATTCTGTGAATCTCGCACTCACACATTAACATTATCAGAACTGTCAATAATATTAACCTTAAATCGACAAAATTAGGTTTAGTTTTCTTTATACGAACCAGTTTATTTAAACCGTTCTTCTATCTTTTGGTTTCTTAACCTAACAAATGAATAAGGTGTAAACTGCAGTGTTGTTCTACATAGGTATTGTTTATTTCGCATTAAATGTTATCTGCCCGGTGGTGTAGTTGTAGTGTGGGTAGGCGTTGCGACTTAAACCGGCGAGCCTATGGTTCAAATCACGCTATTTCAGTTTTGAGTATTTTTGTTAGGAATAATTTTTTTTTTATGTTTTGACATCTAGTTCTCTCTGAAAAGAACCAGTTGGTATGAGAACTTTTTGTTTTTTTATTTGCAAGAATTAAAACACATGCAATCAAATAAAAATGGTTTTTATTAAAATTTTATAAATCATAAATAATGTTTTTGATAAATGTCTATTTTTTCTATATTTATGGTTATAGCTTAAGTATTCGTTTTCAAAGTAACAAAGAAAAAAAATATGTTATGTCTTAGATATATTGAAATGTAAAAAAATATCTGTAAGAGAAATAGTACTTTATTTTTAGGGTTTCGTATAAATGTCTCTTTTTTTCTATATATATATATATATTTCCTATGGCTATAGCTTAAGCATTCGTTTTCGTAATGAAAAGAAAATTGAAACTTAACCATAAGAATATAAAAAATACAAGTCACCGTTCATTCGATAACGCTGCTATATATAAATAGTAAGAAAAATAGTACTTAATTTTTAGGGTTCCGTACCTAAAGGGTAATTAGCGGAACCCTATTACTAAGACTCCGGCTGTATCTCATGAACCGTGATAGATACACAGTTGAAAATTTCACTGAAGATATATTTCTGTTTACGCTATAACAACAAATACTAAAAAACAGAATAAAATAAATATTTAAGGAGGCTCCCATACAACAAACGTGATTTATTTTGCTCGATATTGATAACGGCAACAGGTAGACGCTTGAAATATTTACAGAATATTTAGTTTATTTAGTTATATTTAAGGGGGGCTCCGATACAACAAACGTGATTTTTTTTTGCCGTTTTTATAGATAATGGTACGGAACCCTTCGTGCGCGAGTGCGACTCGCCTTTTTAATATAACCTCCATTATTTTCAATTACAGCAAGCAAGCGCCGCCGCATAGATCCGACTATATTAGAACAGATCTGTTCCTCTAATATTGTCCCAAATTTCTACACAGTGAGCCCTAATGACTCTGTAGTTCTTTCATTTCGCATGACCCATCTTTGCACCATCAAACCCCATAGGTTTTCTATGGACCAGCCGCAGTCATCCAGCCCCTCTAGATATCCGTCTAGATTCCATTGGGACAACATTTTGTTCTGCGTAACGGGTTCCATTTCTGCGCCACAAATAAACCCTCCCGTTTTCAGATGATTCAAACGACTTCTCATCGGTGAATAAGGTGTGGTCCCAGTCAAAATCTAAATACTCCCTTGCAAACAACAATCTATTTTGTTTATGGGTATTAGTTAAAAACGTTTTTTAGCTGGCTTTCTATGATGCAATCCTTCAATATGCAGAGCTCGACGAATAGTGTGTGTTAAACAAGTTCCCAAACACAGCAGTCGGTATGAAACCATTGTTCCACCATAAATCTTCTTTGAGTCGCATCAATGTGCCGCGAGAGTCCACTTCGAGGTCGAGTTGATAAATTCCCCTCCTCTTGGTTGCGTAAGACCCAACGCTTTACGGTAATCCACTAAAAACCAAAGTGCCTGATTAAAATAAACATTTTTCAAACTACTGAATTATATTTTAATTTTTTTTTAGATATTTACTTACAAAAAAGTAAAAAATATGATATAACATTAACATCAAACAAAATACTTACGGTAAAACCAGTCTCATTGCAAATTTGAGATATATTGTAACCCATATTATATAGTTCCATAATACGCATCCACTCTTGAATATTAATATTGGCCTGCATATTATTTTTAGCAAAGAAATTTAATAAAAACACTGAACAACCATATCAACAGAAGCATCTACAGTAACACACGACAAAAAAAATGGCTACCTAAGTAATGACCGCATCTAACTTAATAACTAAATAAAAACACCAAACAACATTGTCAGCACATACCCCCAGAAACAAATCGGCAACGAACGACAAATATGTCTACCTACGTAGCATCCGCATCTAACTTAATAGCTATTAGAAAATTGGTCTAAGCTGTTTAACTCAACACAATATTCATAATTCGTAAAATGTAACAAAAACAAAAAGAAAGGCATAAGGTGAGATTAAACACGTTATTAGATCTGATACGTCTATCCACTAGGCTACGGATACGATAACTTTTGTTGTGAAATTATTATATCTAATATTAAATGAAACTGATATTACTTAGGTCCTACACAAGGACGTTATAGAAATGGACGCGACTTTACCAAGTTTTCGCCTTTCCCCTCTAGCCACATACATTTGTAATATCCGTTATTCATTACTTATTAATTTCAATATTAATTATTTTTAATTATTAATAATAAATATTTAAGAGGGTTAGCTAAATATAAATCAATAAAATAGGATTTTCTTATTTTGAGGGTTACGTAGCCAATTAGATAAAACGAAACCCTGATAATATCTACAAATACGTCAGTCAGAGGTTTACGACTCCGCCATTTTTTATCAATTCAAAAAATTGGCCTTACGTGTTCTTTTTTCTTGTACCATCAGGGTGGCAAACAAGTTTATAGCCCGCCTAATACGAAGCAGTTACCGCAACCTATTAACGCTACACACTTCACCAGTGGCATTACTTAAGCGTTGACGACCGTTTAAATAGAATTGTATCTCTCTGAAGATAACATAACATAATTCGTTAATTACTTAAATAGATAAACTGAAGTCTAATTAATCCTTTCTTGAACAACCTCATACTACCCCTATAGAAATACTCCGCATGCTTTTCCGTGGTTTACCGGGGCGGGGACAGCAGGAATCATTTTAAACGAGTGTCATAATTTGCTTTTCTTTCAACAACAACGAGAAAATTTGATTTAAACAAAAAAAGGAAAGTATTTGATGTTTCTTTAATTATTTTTAGCGAGGTATTGCTTCTGAAGCTTATCATTATTTATATTTTATTCTGAATCATGCAAGTTTTAAATTACATAAAATATTTTATAAAAACTGAAATTATTGTAAGAAACTAAATCTAAATTATTTTTTTAAAATTATAATAACCTAAAATAAACTAAGAATGAATACCAATGTCTGACTTTCCGCCGAAGTTGTAAAAATCTACAAATATTAAGACAGTATTTACAAAACTCGGTAAAATCTAATTATTCGTAAAGGACAATATGTTTTTGTTAACATTTTTAACAATCGCATTAAGTTTTTCTTTCTGTTATTTGTGTAGAATAGAAAACTACTACTTATTTTAACAAAATATAACATCAATAATACAAACTTAAAAGTTTTTCAAAGTGTGTAAGTAGCGCAAATTTATTCGTGTTAATCGGGAGTTTGAATGGCAGGCGGACATACGTTTACCGAAAACACTCTTAAAATTTTAAAGAGCTTTTCGGATGAGAGTTTATCTTTTTAATATACTTAATGTTTTAAAAAATCACTAGCAAAAAATTACAGTATTAAATTATATAGAAATAGTTAACCAATAATTTCCGCAATATCAAAACTGCGTAGGTTTTATGTGATTCTTGGTATTGGAATTACAAAAAAAAACTGCTTGTATGCCAAAAATATTATGAACAAAAAAAAAATCAACTGTCTATTTTGTGAAAATTAATTCCACCTATCGCATATTTTTGACATATTTCTACAATACTATTAGGAATAACGCATATAATATCTCCATGATAGAATATAACTACTTACCTCTTTCAACATATAATTAGGGCGAACCACAAAATTGTTTTCCATTTATAATACACATTTTAAATTAATGCAAGTCGAATATAATTTCATTATGCTCTATCGCTTCTATCGCTCGATATCTTTATCGATTGCGTACAACCCTATTACGCTTCAAATAAAAGTACCTACACATGGCCATTTGTTGTGTTTATAGGCAATTATAGTTGTGTGGGTGTGTACCCTCCCCGCCAGAAACGGTTGAAACGGATTTCATACAGTTGCTAAATTATTTCGCGTCCATTAATATAACGTCCTTGGTCCTACAAGACATATTACTTTATTTCTTTAAGTGTGTGAGTGACTACGCCTTGCCTTTGCTTGTCTATTTTGTTTTGAAACTCTATATGCAGTTTTGCAAGTGAGTGTACATATATACAGTACAGTACTAGTCAATAAAATAAGCTTGAGGAAGTGATAAGCGACAAGCTTCGACTTTGTAGAGTGTCTTCTCTCGCTCGAAATACTGACAGTCCGTTAACTAGTAAGAACTGCTAAAGTTTTTTTTTGGCATTAATTAAAAACACCTTAAAATAAAAATACAATAGATTTTTATGATTTCTTTCGTTTAAAAATGTTTTGAAAAACTTTAATACGTATATATTAAGTAAATACGTATGTGCGTTATTTTATTTTATTAAAAAAATCGGAAGTGACTATTGTTTCAACACTTGTCCAAATTTTAAAACTTGTAATGAAACAATTGTTTATTTTCTAGTGCATTGACTCTAAGTGGTATCAAAAAGTCAAAAGATTTGATTACAAAACGGTAAAAATTTTAAATTCCATACAAAAAAAGAAATAAGTTTCAAGGCGTTATTATGGTATAAAATACTTCAGAAGTAGATGAAAAATATATCTCATAGTAATGATGTGACAATTTATAACCATTGTAGTAAATTTATTGTTAGCTTAGAAATTAACTTTCTGGCATAGATGGGCGATCTTAATGTGATCATTCTGTACGTATTTATTTTGTGACTATAGTTTTTGGTGGTAGGTGGTGCGGACGGCGGGCGGTCAGGTGTGGGAAGACGTGACGTTGCTCGACTGGGCTGACGACGATTTCCGAATGTTCTGCGGAGATCTCGGCAATGACGTCACAGACGAATTGCTCGTAAGTTGCTTCTCTATTGCTATTTTTTTTAGTCGTGGCTATTATTTGTAGATATATTTAATAGTTATCGTTCATATACAGGATATTTTTTTTAAGTGGGCGTGCATGGCCAAAACCGAAACTATGAGAAATAGCGAAAAGTACTTAAAGGAGGCTCGGGCCCGATTTTGATGAAAACTAAAACTGCATCTATAAAAAAAAACTACATGTGTGCCAAGTTTTATCCCGATCCGTCCAGTGGTTGTAGCGCGATTAATAACAAAGATCCATCCGCCCATCCAGAAATAATTTCACATAATACGCTACGCCGGATATTGAGAGTTATTGTAATTTAAGTGCGGTTGCGGAACCTTTTCAAAACGAGCGCTTTTCGTAGTTGGCTGGTTTTTATGGAGAAATGTGCTGGATTAGGTTTTCCGCGTAAAAAAAATATTTTCACACCAAAACACTGGTATAAACGCTAGATGTAGGTACGTAAAATCACATTAAAACTCCTTTAGTGATTTTCTTGTGATAGAGATCTAGTTTTAAATGTACCTTGGATTTATAAGAATTAGAGAAATATACACACCGGCACAATTAGCGGAACAGAAAAAAAAGTGAGACTATGAGATAATAACGCATATATTTGACGAAAATGTAATTAGACACAAAATAACAAATTGATTAACATCTTTTAACAACGACTTTGAAAAGTCTTCGTTATTTTTTATTGAAAAATAAAGAAATTTGAAATAAGTGAAATTTTTAGATGATTATGAACCATCACAAAAAAATAAAAAAAAGTAAGCATTAAATGATTTAACAATAAAATTAAAGCAAAATTAATAACGAGTGTTTCCCCCTCTTGCTCTGATAACGGTTTCCATTTGTCTGGGCATGCTACAGATTATGTTATCGATGATTTCTTGAGGCAACCGCTCCCACTCCTCAAGTAATGCGTTTCCAAGTTCATTCAGATTGTTGGGGGGTGGCATTCTAGATTTAACCCTTCTTTTTAGCAAGTCCAGGACATGCTCTATCGGGTTCATATCGGGGGAATTTGCTGGCCACTGCATCACCGGTATACCTGCGTGGCTCAGATATGCATGTACCGATTGTGCACTATGAGCACGAGCATTATCTTGCATTAGAATAAAGTCGTCACCAATAAATGTCTCTGATGTATTGATCTGCTGTCATGGTCCCTCCTGTGACTATCACTAACTCTGTACGAGCTCTTAAACATATCCCTCCCCAAACCATAATCGAGCCGCCACCATAAGCCACTGTGTGTTCAAAATTAGACTGTATGTGGCGTTCTCCTTTGCGTCTCCATATTCGCTGTCTCCCATCGATCTGTTTTAAAAGAACTCTGCACTCATCAGTAAAGAGAACCTGATGCCATTAGTTCAAATCCTTTTTTTGTGTTCCGCTAATTGTGCCGGTGTATATATATTTAACACATTATTGCTCATAATAGGATTTTATTTACAAATTGGTCATAATAGGATTTTTCGACTTAATCTAAAAAAAATATGACCCGGTTTTCATATTGGGTCTAAATTTTTCTACTCAAATAAACAAAAGGCGCATAAGGATGTGAAATAATTCAAATAAATGTTAAGGCGTTTTGTTTCTTACTTGGTAAGATCCTAGTCCAAGGAACATGACACGTGCCAACGAATTTACCTATGATTTACCATAGCATTTCTCCTACAGACTCAAACCTTACTTGGAAATATCCTAGTCCAAGGAACATGACATGTGTCAACGAATTTACCTATGATTTACCATAGCATTTCTCCTATAGACTCGAACCTTCGGAAAATACACCTCGTTCCAAAGAGCTAAAGTGGTACGAGACAAGCGGACAAACAAGAGCAAAGGATTTGGGTTCGTCAGCTTCAAGGACCCGGGGGATTTCATCAAAGCAATGAAGGAAATGGATGGTAAGAAAAACCCTTTCTCTATGTTTTCTTTATAAAGTGTGAACCACAGAAATAAATTTAGTTGTTTAATCAAGGAAAACTGATTTGTTAACGAACCACCAACACCTTTAACTTTTACTATAATATATTTTGCGCTCGTTAAAACATGTACCCAATTCAAGTATTCACTGTAAAGTAAAAGATAAGCCTCAAAGATATTTTCTTGTAACCATCGGATGCCATTAAACAATTTTCTTCTACCTTTGTTCAAAAATTACGGCATTCGAGCTCAAAACTGTTGTCTGCTTTTAAGAGGTTATACTAACTAATTTTTTTTTTTTTGCAATGGTTTTTACGGTTCCGCTAAGCAGATCCACTAAAATTTAATGTGGTCTTTGGGATATGGTTTAAACCTGAAAATGCACTTTTGTTCGATTAAAAAAATCCTTAATGGTGTATTTATTAAGTTTTGGCAATCTTTTGGAAATCTTTAAAGTTCTAAGTGCTATTAGTTTACAGCTTTGCTAAAACATAGCCCTGATAGTGCTTTAAACCCTGAGGTAAAAGCATTTATTGATAACAATAATGTATAATAAACTATTAATTTATTTCATGTATTTCAATGAAAATCTCAGTAAGTTGAGATGTAGCTGCACTACTCACGCACGTTAGTTACATATCGCTTATCCTTGTTTTTAATCAAGTTTTCTGTCACGTAGTACTGCCTCTTAAAGGGAAAAGTTTTAACTTTTTAGTAAATTTATTAACCTAAGTTTCCATGATGAAACTATACGACAACACCTGTAGTAGTACTGCAGATTTGTAAGAAATAAATTCATAGTTGCGCTGGCAAACCACAGAGTTCCGCATGAAAATGCGTTATAAAATTATGTTGGTATGTGCAGACAAATTAAGATCTTCCTTTTCTTATTGGTCAAAAAATTTAATAAGCACATTAAAGAATTGCTCTCCAGATTCCAGGCCACAGTTTCTTTATATATTTCTTTTTGTTTACTCTAGGGACTTAGTATTTAAAAAATATTTCAGAAATGACCTTAGGTGATGTAAGCAGTTTGTACCTAATTGTTTAATAAACTTCATTATTTTTCAGGTCGTTATGTTGGCAGTCGTCCAATCAAATTAAGAAAGAGTACGTGGAAAAACCGCGCATTGGACGTAGTACGAAAGAAAGAGAAAGAAAAGGCTGCTCTCCTCTCTCTTCTCATGTCGGGGAACAAAAGCTGACAGCAAAATCAAGTCTAGTGTAATTACTGAACAATCTGAAAGCAGAAAGATATTGCAGCGAATTCTAGGAACTATTAATAAGGTGAAGTGTAAAAAATAAATAGTGAATTTTCTAGAGGAAAATGTGATTTGTGAAAAAAAAGGAAAATTTTGTATCAAGGAAGTATGAACTTTTATAAACATGGTTAGTAAAATGAAATTGAACACTTTACTATCTAATACAAAGTGTATAGGACTTGGTTATTAAATGTCGGGCATTGAAATGTGATCAGATTGTAAACAGAATGGAGATTCAATGTAAATAAATCCTAATATTATACACAGTCATTTGTTTTAGTTATATATGTGTGTATGTTTGTATATCTTAACGGCTATAATTTCCAGAAGGAGGCTGGGCACACTCATTCTGTAGTCCTTAGAGAAAACCTTGGCAGGGAGCTCATTCCGCAACGTTTTTCTAAAACCGCACTGTACGCGACCAAGTGTGAGAATGAATTCCCTGCCGATGGCGAGCGGTGCGATGGTAGAAAGTAACCGTGGGCATCATTTCGAACAATTCAACAGAACACATCGCATTTTCAAGCGGTAGAACACACACAGGGAGCTAAAGTCAAGTGAGTTTGGGATCGTCGACAATTCTCACAACCCGTCGTTGAACCGAGTGAAAAGGGCCAAGCTGGTATCCGGGTCCATCCGCCCAGAGATGGCAGCAGTGCTCCATATGGGGCCGAACTTTCGACTTCTAAAGCCAACCTTTGCCCCGACGTGAAGTACTGCTTCGCTCTGTTAAGTACACTGTGGTGTCGTTATATATGTCACGTTAGTTTTAAATCACCAGCTTTAGAGTAATTAGTAGTAAGATAAAATACTTCTTTATTTTTGTATTTAGATAATGTAATACTTTACAATTTTAATATCTGCTTTAAGTGTCATAAATATTGCACCAATGATTAAAATTAAAAGCAAAAACGAGACCCTTATAATTTCGTCATGTCCTTCCGTTCGTCAGTATGTCACAGTTATCATTCAGCCGTTTTTGCGTCGCTCTCGATTCTGAGGAAATTTTACAAAAAGGCGTCTTGTGTGAAACGCCATGCCACTTTTTAATTTTACAGCTTTGTAACTCCCCTATAAAACGAGCGAAATTGACTGTTGTTTACTAAGCGACGATACATAGGAGATATAACTATAGCCCAGTAAATAATTAATAACAATATAAAGTCAGTACATTTAATTATTTAAAAAAATACAATAAATAATTTTAATATGCATCAACATATTATTTTCTGAGAATGGTACTTATTTTCTTTGGCTCTGTTCAATAGCAGCATTAACCTAACTTACATATAAATATTATCAATAGTTACCTATACGTAGTCACTACTGCGCTTATGGTAAAATACCTTCTAAACATATGTGAATCATTTCAACAGAAAAGGATATGTAAGACTAATAAATAAATATGATATTTTAACAATCAAATATTAAACTCTGTTTAATAATAGTGTCAAAAAAATGTAGGTGGGTTACAGATTGATGAAAATGACCAACACAGATATCATGTGGCAGCAGCGGATGCCATTTGAGTGTTCTCAAAGAGAGAATGAATACAGGATAGTGGGTTAGAATTTCTCATGTTATAACTAAATGTCGTTATCATCTTGTTCGCCGCCGTATTGTTTTGTCCTCTGAGACCGCAGCCTCGCGATAGGCCTTGGTCGGTTCCGCGACGGAACTGTGGTGGCTGCGGCGGCATACTGCTCGTCCAAGCAGCATCGCGTGTCACCCTCGACCAACCCGGTCTTGTTTGGGCAGAACGGGGTCGAATAGTCTTCTAAGCAATAAGCTCCCGATGCCCTGGAAATTAAATTATGATTTGAGATATTGCACAGAATTTCATAATTAATGTACTTTTTGGTTAATGGTAGAAAAAGTGAAAGTTCTGGTAATAGTCTGCTAGTGTGATAATGAGTCTAGAAAAGTCTAGAAGTCTATCACAATGCAATGTTGCTGATGTATGGTTATTTAGACAGTAATTAACCAGAAGCAAGTTCGACATCACCTTGATCGATATCTTCCGGACATTGTTCCAAAATCTACATCAGTTTTGCAACCAACCCTATATACTTCACCTGGTCGTTACTTTTTTACCTGACTACGGCAGAGCCAAAAGCAAGTTTTATGATTTTAGGAGTCTATGTATGTAGGTTTGTATCGACGTATGTTCCCCGTAGCGGCTTGACTACTGAGCCGATTTTAATAAATCCATCGATTCGTTGTTAATAAAGATCGTTTTTTATGCAACATAAAAAGCCCAAAATATGCAACATAAAAAGCCCAAAATATGCAAGATAAATATCTAAAATTGCAACATGAAATCATAAAAAAGTCGTTTTTTTAAATGTTTTTTTCTTAACTATTATTACTTAATGATAACTAGGCAACTGACTTGCCGATCGGACGTCTCTGGTGTTACGATGAACGAGATTGAGATAGAGCATACTTATGAATAATTTCAAAAGATATGCACCTACCGCTGAAAAGGGGCCTAATATTATACGGTACTTATTATGGTTCGGGTGACATAGGCATTAAGACGACTTGCATAATACTCAGCGCATTAAAAAAGTCATTCACAAATATATAGTGTTTGGTATGTAAAATATTTTACGAGTTATTTTAACAACTCAAAAAAAAGTCAACAACAACTCAAAACTCAAGATATTTGTCGACTTTTATATAACTTGGGTAGTCTGCTTTTAGTTTTTAAACGTCATACCATCGGCCCTAATTGTTTTAATATGACAGCAGTCATACCCAAGTCCGAGTCCTTATCGGCGGCTTAAAACCGCAAACAGTTGAGAGGTCGTTAGCTTGACAAATATCTGACAATCCACACTGGGACAGCGTGGTGGAGTACCTATAGTTAAGCCTTTTTCGTCAAGGAGAAGCCGGTGCCCCTGTGATGGGGTGGCTGAGAAGCAACATAGATTATGAGGTAACACGGCCATGGCGTCGCGAGCTGTGTAATTAAAAGAGATACTAACGTAAGCGGTGCGGGCTGCCCCATCAGCACGGGCAGCGCTGCGGCGCGCGAAGGTGGCACGCGCACGGAGCAGCGCCGGCCGCAGGGCGCCGCCGACCGTGCTCGGAAGAGGCTCTCCGCCTGGTAGCAGATCGACCAGATGTGGCTGCAAAGCGCCTCATCTAGACAAAACACACGATACGCTTAATAACATCCTTTCTACTCCGTACAAAAACTGCGTGATTGATATTCATTGCTATAACACTAAAGAAAAATACTTGTATAAACGCAGTAACTTCGCAAGCTGTCACAGGATCAGCGGCCATTATTATGTCAATCATTGTATATTTTAAACCCTTCATAATTGGTCCTTCGAGCCAAATCACGTGCACTATAAGGATATTATGCAGTTCAGTTTAATCCTGGTTATTATTAAATTTAACGGCTCTTACCACGATACGTTTTGTTTAGTTTCCTTTATTTCGGAACAGTTGCATGCACCGTGGTCGCGGACGGACTGCGGAGATGCGTAGTGTTGGTCCGATATATCTATTTACCCTTCGTCTTGTGCGTTTGTGCTGTTCGTCAATGTTTTGACCTTTTGCCTTATCACGATATGTAACGCTCACAGAACCACTATGCGACCTCGAAGTCAGATGTAATTTACGATTATTACTTAACTTGGTCCTGGTTACTGATACTTTCTTTAGCGGGTCCAGTTATCATTATATCAAGAGTTATAAAGAGTACAGGGACACTTATCTCCCTATCTTTGCCTAGGATCGTCATTATATCTATAGGTACCTGAGTTTCGGCGTAACTAGCAAAAAAATTTCAATCAACCTGGTTCATAATGGGTAACTTGTTAGCTTACTTGGGGTATCTTCGCAGTAGGGCTGGCTGCGTCCGCCGTTAAGACAAAAGTCGGCGTGTCCAAGGCGTGCGGCCTCCCCGTACCGGCCGGCGTTGGTGTGTAGCACGTGAACAGCTCGCGCGTCTCCAGAGTCCAGGCGTAGTGCCGGCGAAGAGCGGATCAGTGGACGTGCTGGGTCTAGACCTACCATGAGCAACAACTTTGTAAGATGAAATATCTCACAAGATAGCAATTATGTAGATACTTGACGCCTGTATGGACATGTATGATTGTGAAGATACTATTTCCACTTTGCAGATGTCTTGTATACCTAGTATTTTTTAATAAACCAGTTAGAAATATATTATTATATAGTCCTACTGCGACCGCTGTGTTGCACTTAGATGCGACATACATTGGTACGAGATACGAATTCACATGAGACTATTTATATTTATTAAGTAGGGTGATATTAGGTAGGTCAATATTATTTATATTCATTAAGTATAGATGATATAATTTGGTATACAACTCATCCGTCGTTCACGAATAAAAGTATTAAGAATAAGGTAATTAAACAAAAAATTCAATTTTTTTTACGAGATATTAACATATCAGTGAATTAATTTCCCTTTCTACGTGTATGTTATAAAAATATGATCGGTTGTAGATACCTTCATAGAGTGATACAAGTATCCATAAATAAATAAAGAGCCTATATACTGTCTGGTCATGCATGTCATGTAAATGTCAGGAATTCCAAAATAATAATAAACTAATAAACGGTAACATAACCCGCCTTTATAGACCTACTAGCTTTTGCTCGCGGTTTCATCCGCCCTTCGGTTATGTGTGTAGGATATCAACGTCAACTCCTCAATTATAAAAAAAGACTCACACTTGACGTATTTAAGCAGCCTATGTTCTTCCCGGGACTCAAACTATCTCTATGCTAAATTTGCCCGCGGTTCCACCTGTCCTGAATTCGGTTATCGGTGTAGAATTTCAACGGCTCAATTTTAGATAAAAGACCGACTTACAATTGACGTTTTTAAGTAGCCTATGTCCTTCCCCGGGACTCAAACTATCTCCGTGCCAAATTTCATCTTAATCCGTACAACGGTTTAAGCGTGAAGAGGTAACAGACAGACAGAGTTACTTTCGCATTTATAATATTAGTATAGATAAACTCTAACGCTTAAGGCTAAATCTCTTGGCTGGCCACTTTATACAAAAACGGCGTTAATGCGGCACTAACACTACACAAGCGAATAACGTGTGTGCGTGTTCTACCTTAGTGGTCACAGGGTCGTAACAGACTGGTGACGGAAGGAAAGTAAAGTAATGAAGTTGTAACTGAGACAGTTTAGGAAGTTACCAATGATCCTGTTGAGCCGGAAGTTTAGATAGTTGGCCATGATGCCACAAAGGTGCGCGCCGAGCGAGTGTCCCACGCAGGTGAGCTTGTCGGGGCGTAGGCCGGCGCGTCTCAGGCTGCTTAGGGCTTCGGCACCGCACCGCGCCACGGGCCGCAGGTTATGCACTGCCGCTACGTAGCAAGGCGGCTGGCACAGCGCGCCCCAGTCCAGCATCAGGACGTTGTAGCCGCCGCGACGTATGTAAGCTGACGACACACACACACACACACAGCTCATTGGGGGCAAAGATGGACAATGTCGAGTTTTTTGTCAATTTTATTGCAAAACTATAACAAGGTTAGTAGAGGCTTTTTCACGAGAGGTTATGTGTTTCAGCTTTTTAGTACATGTATCTATATATACTTAGGGTATTTTGTTTCATAGGTATATCTTACATCCTAGTGAACTTTCTTAAGCGGTCACCGTAAGAGAAGTTTGAAGTCGTGACAGCAATCTCAATGTAAGCATAAAATTATCCTCTTTCAACTATTCTTACATTTATGAGAATTATTATAACTAAGCATTTAAATATAAGCAAGCAGGTACTTTTTTTAAATATTGAAAACAATAAACAAAAATTTTTATGTAAGTACGCGAGAGACGTGTTGCCAAGAAAACTTTTTAACATGCCCACTACATTTCTACTTATTATATCAAACTATTAGAACTTCCACTAAATTCCAAGCTTACCTACTAACAGCACATATATTATACCTAATATAAATCAGAAAATGGGCTTGAGAGTACGTTTAAGTACCTGTCAGTTCTCTCAAAAACGGATTATCCTGATTTTTGCCTAAGCGGCGTCCTGTGGCAATCCTATAAAACGTGTATTATACGAGCTTATACGTTCGTAATATCTTCTTTGGGTATAAGTGTCGTTAAGGTATATAAGATGGGGTTCTTCAAGAAAAAAATTATTAGATTTTTTAAAGGGTTGGCAACGTGCGAGTACATAGGCTACGGTGACCGCTTACCATCGGGCTTGCCTTAAGCTTGTTTGCCACCTTATAACAAAAACATTTTTTTTTAATAAACATTTCTTAGGCTGTTCGTGCTCTTGCCTACTTATAATACTGCATGTATGATAACAGATCTAATCGATACGGCATGCACATAATATTTAGTAAACGATGCAAAATCCTGATTACCTACCCATAACAATTAAAAGAAATACCTAATAACTTTCACATAACAACAACTGGCACCTACATGTCTTGTAATTCCACGACACCCGAGTCTACGTGCCACTAAGACTTGAATAGTTATTATCTAAGTTTAAAGGCACTTACAAAGATTTCACCGCATTACCGGTGAAAGTGTACATCCTGCACCTGGAAGTGCATGGCTGCGCATCATTACGAAGTTGTAGGTAACTTGTCAGCACAGCATAATATTATTACATTGTGCTGGTAGGTACTTCGATACTTACTATGCAAATGCAAAGTTCTCACGGCTTTCTCTCGTGGTGTGTATATGTACCTAGAGTCACCGACCTTTCATTTCTGATCGCGAAGGATATTATTATAAGAGTCATTTCGCAAACATTATTTTAAGCAATTTTCTTTGCCTTTTCCCTGTAGCACAGTTTACACTTATTCAAACTTTTCATATTTATAAATTTACTAACATCTATCTATCCATGATAATTGACTATATTGCTGGACTGCTTATTCACTTTTCGCCATCCCTGATCCTGGGACTAACGCTATTCGCGGAAGACTTAGAAGTTAGCTGGCACGTCTTTGACGAAACTGAACTCCTCGTAAAAGTAAGTATACCAACGTGTACATGGCAAGTGTAATGCAGGTCGTAAAGTTTGGAATACAAAATATCATATAACTGAACAGATTATTATATGAAGCTTAGCTGGAACACTCCGCTTGCTTCGCTCGCTCCGTATCTACGTTCACAAAAGAGAAACTGAACCTAACCTAACAAAAATGACTTATACAGTGCGATTTCTGTTTATTTCGTTTCCATACTTTACGATTTGCCTAGGCATATTATGAAACGGCGGATTATATGATTTGCCTGCGACATATATACGGGCTAACGTTGGTACCTCTGTCGTGCTAAAGTGTGAAACTTGGGCTAGTCGCGCATTTATAGAGTAACGTATTTTGTAAATAATTACGGGGAAAACATTTTATTACGAGCGCATATGGCGCAAGACGTAAGGCGGTAAATGTATACTGACTAGTTCCTAAATCATGTGAGACAAGCTAGTACTTATAGGGGCCCGCCTAGTGCTGAGAATTTAAAATTCGATGAATAAGTGTGTTCTTAAAAGTTGGCTGACGGTTAAAATACACCGATAAACAACAAGATATGCCCGTTTTATATTGTCGCCGCACCGAAACGTGTACATTGAAATAAGCTAAAGGATTAATTGCAAACAAATGACGCTAATGTTTTTTATTTTTTGTGAACTGACTATGCAGTTGGCTGTTGCAGCCATTACTGCTCCACCGGGCTTTTGGGGCGAGACTCTGAGTGAGGGGAGTTCCCCGTTACGCGGTTGAGGTCACGATTGCAATTAAGTGGGGGCGAGAAGCGCCCGGTACTCTTTGATACCTCGTATACGAGGTAGGTCCGTGCGTTCGCCGACGAACCCGGGGAGGTCGGCGTCGTGTGAGGGGAGAGGCCCTATTCGGCTCGCCTAACTATAGTTTTTCGACCATACCGAGGTCGGTCGCGGGGATGAAGGACAATACAAGGTAAGCTAAGTTATAAAGAGTGCAATACATTCTATGGAAGTGACACAAAATTTCGGTCGCGGGCATATCTGAAAAAATATATTTACGGTGATGAATGGCATACCCAAACGAGTTAAGTTTGCAAGAATTTAATTAATTTTGTCACTGTCCTACGAACACTTTTTGACGTAAATAAAATATACGAGTATGTTTTAGTTCAAACCATAATTAAGTGAATTTGCGTATATTATAATAATTAGGCTATTAAAATAAGTAGAAGAAAAAAAAATCTGACACTCTATTTTCTGAATGTAATTCAAATTGTTTGGAAAACTAAAAGTGATATTCTCTTTATTCTTATTTCATAAAATATATATTAACTAGCGGTCCCGGCGAACGTTGTTCCGCTGCCATCCCTCTGTAACCCGGCGAACGTTGGTTTTTACTTAAAGTGCCCGAGTCCGGCTCGCACTTTACAGATCGAGATAAAAACTATCCTATCTTTTAAGTTGGATCAAATAACAGATAGCTGACCCGAAGAACGTTGATTCTCTTTTTTAAAACAACTGGCGCGCCACCTATTTTGAAAGGGTTGTACTAATTCAGAAACCCCAGCATTTTTATTTATCTAAAACCTTCCCCAGCGGTGTGCACAACTATTTACCAAAATTTCATTACAATAGGTTAACCAGTAGTGCGCGGGTCCGACTCCCACTTGACCCTTTTTTATATCATATAAACCTTGCCCTAACAATAATAAACACTACATAAATTATCCAATTCGGTGCAGTCGTTTATATATATATATAAATATATATATATATTTAACATAACACCATCTATCTATCAATGCAGTTAACAGATATCGCCATCTGTTAGAATCGTTTGGAGCTAACAGATAATTGTGACACGTGGTGGTTATCCTATTAAATTGAAGCTTATATGAAACGTTTGTATTTTAACATATCGCCATTATTGAAGAATCGTTTGGAAGTAACAGATAATAGACAAATAATTTGCAATAAAATAATATTGCGACTATAAATTGAGCTGTAAGCTATCCTATCTTTTAAGTTGGATCAAATAACAGATAGTTACGAAGTTTTATCAAAATCGGTTCAGTAGTTTAGGGCAAACAACGTGACACGTAATTTTGATATATATAGAGTTATGACTAAGTTTATTTGTTAACCGAGAAAATCGATTTTGATACCTGGATCTGTGTCTCTTTGTATTCAATAGTGTAATATTTTATGCCTTTTTGTACTGGTCGAAACGGCTCGTTTTTGCTAGGGTATACCGTAGCCTTATTAATTATTTTCTAGTATTTTGCCAGGGAATCAAATTTAACCCACGCTGAAACTAGTGGTGACAGTGTGTTATTTATAAGTGAGTTATTTATAGCGAGTAGTGGATTCATCATTCCTTAAGCTCAGGAGACATTCTCACCATCCCTAAGAACGGTAATGGGCAGCACGTCGTCTCCGCCCGCGTACCCATGCACCAACAAGATTGTCTCGTGTGTCGGTTCCCAGCCGCTCTGCCGCAGCCAGTCCTCGCTATCCCAGTCCATCTGAAAACAAAGTTTAATATGATACGTAAAATTATGGTGCCTACTCAGGGCTGTAGCTAGAGTTGTATCTAAGGTAGGGCAGCGCTGGTTTCATACACGGGTACAGCGCAAGTAATTTTTCTATCTTTCATTATTTTATCTGCTTGTGAGCGTGAGTAATTAAGATAGAAGGTAATTGGGTGGGATCGCGGGGAAAAAAAGGGCAAAATGGTATTAATTTATCGTACGGGAAAACAATTTATATATATTATACCTTAGTTTATGGTACTTTTAAGGTAGGGCATTAGTATTTCAAGGTAGGGCATTGCCCCACAATGCCCCCCCTTAGCTACGGCCTTGTGCCTAATAGATACCCTTTTTTTACCACGGGGAAAAGAGCCTACGCAAAAAACTCCCAAGAATTTATTTCGGCCCAAATGACAAGATGTCAGAGGGGCCATTGGTTGGTGGAGAGATTGTCCCTATATCCCTACTCTTTTAAAGGATCCATAGCCAAATGGCAAAAACAAAACAGCCTTATAATTCTGCCGTCTTTGGGTAGATTCTAATGAAATTTTACAGAAGTCTTAAATGAACTGCCATATATATATATATATATATATATATTATCCTCCCTTCTAAAATCTAAACCGCGTGATCAAAAAATCGTGATAATAGGGCTTTATAAATACTATCTACCAATACATACCAATAAATATTGTTTTGGAAAAAATCAGTTTAAAAGTTTTTAGAATTCGTAATTAACACAAAATAGTTCGAATAGGTATGCGGTTGTTCCTGTGTTTGTATCGTATCACATTGTTTTCATTTCAAGGTCACAAAACTATGCCTGGCTTTGCATTTCGGGACAAAGACAAGCGTGAGTAGGTTGCGTGCCGCCATGCATGCTGAATGAGAACGAAGGAAGGTATACCCTGCGAGGGCAGCTAGCGGTACTGCGTTCCGCTTAGGACAGCTCCATATTGAATATTTGAATTGATGATCGGTATCTGTTAAGGTGTTTGTTTTTTATATTAACGCATATATGTTATTTCGGTACCTACGTATAATGCTGACAACCGTCAATAACACAGAAAAAACAAGTGGTCATAAAAGCAGTATTTATACAGATTTAGAACTGTCAAACGATCTAAAACAAAATTTGTATAGTACAAGCTTCCTTAAACCGAAAATAACTACCGGCGGCTAAAGATCTGATATTTTACACAATTATATGATAGTCATGGTACTGAGAAACACTCAAGTAGGTATCTACTTATCTAAACAATTCGTTTACATGTAAAGTATTGATTCTAGAAATAGGATTTTCTTTTTGCTTGATTTAGATAATTTTTAAATAAACACATATTTGACATTTGTATAAATGTTATAAAAAGGAAACTTATGAGAAACTTGTAAATGCGGAGTTAGGCCTTGTGCGAACCCAACGGGGGCTCTTGGAACTCAATCAATTACCAAGCGGATACAGGGGCACTGAAATTATATAAGACGTCTAAAGTCGTTAAAACACAAACTTGTCAATATATATAATAAGGCTTATATATATTGACAAGTTTGTGTCCTGTATTACAAATATTACTGCACAAACGCCGTGACAATATTATAAAACTTTTGGGCGTAAAATATGTCCAAACGCACACATGTCAACATACAAAGGACAATATCGCATAGTTTAGCACAGATCTATCGACTTAAGGAAAATATATAAAAATAGGCAAATAATTGCATTATCTTTTGTAATATTTTGTCAGAAGCTAATTTCATCAGCCTCATTTACGTCGCGTCGTATTTCACCTCAATGAACCTTGACCTGATCACGTGGGCAGGTGCAGTAGGATCTTTATACGACCATATGGAAATTCAGGTACTACCTAATGCCCGTACCTGCCAGTAATATTTTCTAACTTATAGAGCCGTTATATAACTAAATGGTTACTGGACTCGACTTTAAATCTGAACAGTATTTAACCCAATTAGAGGCAATTACATCTAATGGCCACAACTGCATTCTGTCACCTCCTCTACTAACTACAACCCTTTTCATTTTAATATCACAATGTTTGTTGGAATAACGTCTTTGACAATGTCGCCCGAACAGGGATATACATTCTTCAAGAAAGGAGAAATTTTTAAAGGGCTGGCAACGCGCGAGTTAAACACCTGGTTTTGCAAGAGTCCATAGGCTACGGTGACCGTTTAGCATAAGAAGAACCGTAAGCTTGTTTTCCATCTTAGCGGTATGAAAAAAAGACATAAACTAATTGCTCTATTCGTTGATTAAATATTAAGTACATATTATTAAATATGTACAATAATTCAAGTGTTACAATAATTCAAATGCTACAATACTACTAACACCTTGTATAGGTAGGTAGGTATGTAACTTAAAGCAAAAAGCAATACTTAGGCAAACAATGCAACAGTACAAAGTTTATAAAATAATCACAGGGTATCCTTAACAAACGGACATCGCGTGCTATTTTACTTTGTTTTTGCTTTATTCATGACAATGGATTTATATAAACCTGTTGTCACAGTTTTTTTTTTTAATTATGTTTCATTATATCTTCCGCGCTGCAACCAATGTTGTATTATATTATCTCATCTTATATTTATAAGTCGTGTATCCAACCACCGGCTACTCACTTTTAAGGAATTTAACCGTAAAGATGTAGGTACATACATATTTTGGCAATAGAAAATCTTATACGGGCAGTTATAATATATCCCGTTTTTGAAGGCTAAACCAGCTTTTAGATTTAATTTCCGGTAGTCGATTTTTTTTTTGTCACCATGCATAATTATTAAAATCTGAATTTATAACTTACACTCTCTATCCGGACAAGATACACACACTTGCAAGGAATAAGTGGAGCCAGGAAGAGTTTTCCCGTTCCAATATTCATTACAATAGATAGTGAACAACGACTGCAACAAATATGTGAATGACGTTCTTTACGTGTCAGAATTCGTAATCAGGGAATAGGAGGGACCGCTTATCATCAGGCGGAACGCAAGCTTGATTGCCACCTTAGTGGTATAAAAATAATTAAAATAACCGATATACCTAGCATATAGAATAAGTAAGGACAGGCGTCGGTGGGTGAAGCTTGACAAAACGATAACGCCAGGGATATAAGGATCTTGAATGATGACTTCGTACCGGCAAACCGTCCATTATGTTAAGCTGCAATCTTGTGAAGATCTTAAGAATCCGCCGCCTAGGACCGTACATAGCAAAAGTCATTTAAAAAGGCCTTAAATTACTTTTTTGAATGATGAATTAGCGTGCGATTATAATGACTCACCACTTTCTTGGTCGGATCAGCTGCTGTGTAGAGGTGCAACGTGACGTTGGGGTCGGGACAGGGCTCCCACTCTCTCTTCCACACGCACTCCTCGAAGGTCGCGTTGCTGAACGCATCGTTGTGGAGCAGCAGCGCTTCCTTAATAGGATGCCGTTGACTCTCTGACACTGCAATATAAAGTTGATTTAACTTCGTAACGTCAAACATATTTTACGCTTATTTTTTGGTTTGAGGGTCAAATATATCGTTTTTAAGCGTATATAATCCACATACTATCATTTACATTCTCTCTTTATTTGGATTTAATAACCTATTTAATATCTTATTTTACAATTAAGTTAAATAACGTACAAACCTTGATAAAAACTTTAGGTACAAATTACAAAAAAAAAAACACAGACAAGTTCGATTTAGATTCTAAATCTACATAGGTAACCTATATAAAGCCGACCTAAAGCGTGTCGGCCCACGCGCAGAGTAGGGTTCCGCAGTTGTCCTTTATAATTCTCCAATTTTATAAGTTGGTTGTCAATTACTTGTGAACTTGTAAAGCCTACTTAGCTGTGATAACTTCTGCCGCGCCGTAACTCTTGACTAACATAAATTAGCAATTATTTCGCATAACAGTTAAAGTAACTAGAACCAACTATAGCGTCAGCTATAGTTCCACGTGAACTATACGGTTACAATTATTTCTGCAGGAACTTTTGAGTGTTCCGATAAAAAAGTAGCCTATGTACTACTCTGTCCCCACAAATATCTAAAGCGACGTTATTCAAAAACAAACAAACCAACAGACATTCACGAATATATGTACCTACATATATTATTACTAATTAGTTAGGATTGCTTTACGCTAGTAAAGAATGGTAGCTGTTTATGGAAGGTAACTGAAGGGGACTGCAAGATATTTTATACGGTGAAAACAAGATTAAAAATTCTGTTTATTTACTGGCAATAATGTAAATAATATTACTATTTCCACAATGTTGCTACTATTTACATCTTAAAGACTTTCTCAAATTAAGAAAAGGAGCCATAAATACGTATAATAATAGAGAACGATATCCTAAATCGATGAGAAATTTATTAAAACACTTTTTACAAAAAGGTTGGTTTAGTTTTAAGTTTACCAAAATTTTGTACATATTTGCTAGAATAATTCAAATGTACAACCAATTGATGAAATTAACTCTACGGTAGATATCACGGTGTTGCAAACGCATGTACACATACCTGACAGTGTTGCCGCAATCGCGAAGACCACTGCAGCCGCAAGTGCGTTGGCGCGCGACATCCTTACACGGGACCGAGTCACTGACTAGCCGGCAAGCCAGGACTGGAGGGGACTACTCCATCAATCCACCTGGCTCTGACGTAGGTACTACTAGTATATCTATGCTATGTTAACAGTACCAGTAGATAAGAAATAACACCTGCGTAGTGTCTGTCTTATGACAGTACATATTCCTAGATGATATGGTCTAGTTAGTTATCTTCTTATACTTACTTATACTTTTGGGCTAAGATGGGGTAAAACTATAGAATTTGATTTTTATACTGTAAACATATGCTATAAAATGAACGCAAAATCCTCGAGTTCGGTACTTTAATAAGTCTAGGGTAGTGCTGAAGTGAGACAATTAACCCACCCTGGATGTCCTATTTTCGCCTATGGTTAAATCTATAATTTTTTGTAGGTATATGATTTATTTCAGCACTTTTTGGAAAATACGCTAAGGAGGTCTCTAAGGGTAAGATATATATTAGACCATTATATGTATTGTTTTATAAACTTTGCCAACATCTGACGAGTAACTATCTCCCGATCCGATAGAGGTAAATGCCATAAAATATTTTTAAATAAATATTTATTTGCCAAAATCTAGCCCTTGGGAAAAGAGCAATAACGTTGAAAGGGGAGGTATAAAATTAACATATTAATATTTATATTAAACTCTGATTTTATCAAACACAAACCCACGCCCCATCACAAAACTAATTACATTCAATTTTACTCAAGTGTAAATATAGTGCCTTCTCCTTTCCCTAGCTACATTTTTGTTTTTGTATCTAATTTTGCTTATAATTTATATGCAGGCACTTCAGGATTATATTTTCTTAATTAATATTTTTAATTGCCCTTAATAATGTATATGTTGATATATTTAGATATATTTGATAACTTAAATAGTAACAAACATGAGTACCACGTTCAACCAGGGCTAGAAATAAATAAATAGGTATGTAAGCAAACAAAAAAAGGGCATAGGCATTTGCTGTCAGCGGCGCAGCCTTAAAAATTGTTTAGGGTTAAGTAAGATTTTGCTCTGCTTTTGGAAAGTGATGATGAGTCTCCCAGACACTCAGAACTTGGCTTCGCTATAGGGCGGTGGTGGCCTAAGGGTTTCAATTTCATCTTCCGTCCTAAGTGGCGGAGGTTCAAGCTCAGCGTATACCAAAGAGTCTTGCTTTGTTTGATTATTCACACCACTGGCTTTTTGAAGAAAGAAAATATCGTGAGGAAATCTGCATACGTCAAAAAAAGACGTATGCGAAGTCCACAATCCGCACTGGGTCAGCGTGATAGACGTACGGCGAGGGTATATACACAAGTAGCTTCTGCCAGCGGCTTCGCCCGCCCTAAATTTCTTTATCAGCTTAGGTTTTTACGGCAACTCCTCAATTATAAAAAAAAACAATCAAATATTTACTCTTTAATGGCATAATACATTCGTGTCTGTAAAACCACGGAAATACACTCAATCGGTCAAGCTGTTTAGTAGTTGACATACCGACAGCAGCGCCACCTACCGGGTCCAATTGTATTTTTAACCATCGTAATACCCATATAAAATTTCAACCCACTCGGTTCAGCCGTTAGAAGTTACGTAAAAAGATAAGTACGGAAGGATTATTCTTAATACCCGTTTTCCCGTAGGTATGAAGCATTTTCCCGCGGTAAAAAGTAGACTATTTTCATCAGGGATAATGTCGACTTCTTATGGTAAAAGAAGTTTTTAATTCGGTCCAGTAGTTTCGGAGCCTATTCAATACAAACAAACAAACAATCAAATCTTTCCTCTTTATAATAATAAGTATAGGTAGATAGGCCGTGGGGCTGATAAGAAGGCAGATACAATTGTATAATAGCAAACAGCTTTAGTATATAAAATTATTAACACGCCAAAAAATTTATTTAAATATCAAAATCAAAATGTACTGCAAATCTGCAATGTTTCCTACACCTACGATCAAAAGTACATTTTTCATAAAAACCATAATAGGTGATTCGACGCTCCAACCAAACAATGCGTTTGCTGAGATGAGAGACGTCATCGCATCAGTGAATGGCCCGCGCTGTCTATTTGCACCAGGTAAGTGATGCTGTGTGCGAGCACGCAGGTGAGAAAGCACGAGCAGTGGGCACGCGCATACGACAGAGAGGGACAACGCGCGCGAGAGCCTTCGTGCTCAGAGGTGAGCGAGCGAGCCAGTCCAAAGTAGTCCGAACTGCACGCCCCGCGCGCGACTTTGTGCCTCCGACACACTCGCTACTTCGAGTAAAGTAACATGTGAAAATAATAACAAAACAAACCTCAAAACATTAATTGTAAAACTACTTAGATCTATTGTTGAAGAATTGTGTGTGATTGTGAAATTGTGAAGAGTGTTTTGGTTAAAAAATCGAATTACGATAGAGGTGACTGCGCGAATGCCACGGTCCACAACCTACGCGCCGGCGGCGGCGGCTCCCTCTGTTCATTCAAGGACCAATCGTTGAACCCATGTCTCATCTCGGCATTTGTGCAATCTCGATTTAGATTAGAAATGATCATCAAATGCAGCATAAAACTTTGACCGACAGTTTTCGGCCGCTAAAATGTCAATAAATCAAAACACCAACCAATTCAGTAAACAAAAACAACCAGGTAAACAAGGCTCAGAACCGGTCAACTTTCCACCGCGCTATCATCCGCCCCCGCCGGCTGGAAGCGGCCCTAAACTAGCTACTATCGACGCGACCACCAAGGAGTACAAACATCCGTACTTGGGAAAACCTTTAGACCCCAACAAGCTGCAGTACCCACCTGGAATACTCGCATACCCGAGTGGATCAATACCTTTTGTGAAATATCCCCAAGGTTATCCTGCGGGATATCCTCAACCACCCGGTGCTTTGCGAGTACTGCGCCCTCCAGCAGAGGTGGTGACAAAAGCCATCATTCACGAGCCCGTAGACCCAACCACTCGGGCAAGAAGCGCTGACGATACACAACGATCCCAACGTAACTTGGAAGAAGAGCAAATTCATAGAAGGTCAGCCGATATGCTTAAATTTACAAAACGCGTCGAAGCTGACGGACCGCGAGCTTCCACAGACCAAAGGCGACAAATTCAGACGCTTTTAGATGAAATAAAAGCACTTAAAGAAACGAATCGCAGACTCAGCGATGATAACCAGGAGCTCAGGGACTTGTGCTGCTTCCTTGACGACGATCGTCAGAAAGGTCGTAAATTAGCTCGTGAATGGCAGCGATTCGGTCGCTACACTGCGTCGGTGATGCGACAGGAAGTATCAGCGTACCAAAGTAAATTAAGAGAATTGGATGATAAGCAACAGGAATTAATTAGAGACAATTTGGAATTAAAAGAATTGTGTTTGTATTTGGACGAGGAGCGTGAGAGAAGTATGTGTGTGAACTGTGGGCGACCAGCAGGTAGGGAGAGAGATGATGGAGATGGTAGCAGCAGCGGAACTAACGTGGATGAAGGTCCTCGAGCCCCTGCGGTTCCAATCACACACCCACAGCTAGCTGAGCGGACAGTACAATATGTAAGAGATTTGGAGCAGAAAGTTAAACGATTAGAAGCAGAAAAAGGACTAGGTAATGGTATAAATGAGCGCCCAGAAGCTGTTGTTCGCGCGTTACAAGTATTAGAAGTTAGAGAGCGAGTGGAACGTGAGCGACGTAGACCAGCACCTGACCTAGACTCCGGAGAACAGGCTTTGGTTAGAGAGATGTGTAACGTCGTTTGGGGCAAGTTGGAGGATGTGCCGCCTCAAGCGCCCCCTCGCTAGAGTCTTTGATCGTACATCTTTTAACATAAACAAAGATGTGTGTGAAAATCTGTAAAGCATAAATGAAAAGTTGATTGGAAAACTTGATTCCATCGAGGTCACCGAGCGCAGCTACTCGTGACCTAGAGAACGAAACGAGAAACGGCCTTGTTTAACAGCCGAAGTTAACTGGGCTTATAAATACCATTTGTTAATAACTAAAAAAATAAGTACTTAAGTATCTTGTTGTAATTAAGTTCGATGGTGACTTGCTGTTGAGAGCAAAAGGTGAAAAACAAAACCGAAAGTACAAAATTAGATTAAACGTAAAATTAGGTTATTGTTTTATTTTTAAAAAGATAGTTAATTGCAAATAATTAATTATTTAGTTTTATTTTGTATTTATAAATAGGATATGTATTATATAAGTTTTTTAATAATTTGCTAAAGGAAAGTGAAGTTAATATAAATTGTTAATTAATGCTGTTTTTCTATGAGGCTTCCTAATCAATTGTACCTACTAAATTGTCTATGATCTTTTGATCTATGCTGGAATTTAATTATCTATTAATCTTGGTATTATATTTCAACTCGCATTAATATTATTGTGGAGGTTATAAATTTAATATGTCAGTATAAAAGTCAGTAATATGTAATACCTACATAGTTGCATAGATATCTACCTATTTGGTCAACATAGTATATCTGCGACCGTCGCCACGGTTGCGGGCGTAATTTTTGAATATACTGGAATAAATTACCTACCTATTTTTTTTATTAATTATTACTGAGAGAGAACAAACAAATTGTAAAATATGAATGAATGTAAAATTGACTAGCTATAAATCACCTCGCAGGCTCGCATCTCACGCGTCATTATTTGGGGGAAATAATTGTGATCTTACAGTTAGCTGATCTTTAATTTTAGAATAGAGTTAGAATAGCCTGGGGGAATGGGAGCTTTCTAGAAGAACTCATTATTTATGCAATCCCAAGTTGTTTCAGTTAAGAGTGTACGCTTTGCTTATCTAGCTACTATATAATCACAGAAAAATATGAAACTAAACAAAAACTTTGATTCAAAGGAAAAAACTATATAATATGTTATTCTTTCCCAGTACCCCATGCTGTTGGAATTGGGAGCCTTTGTATTTAGCCACTTAAAAAAAAAAAAAATTGATTACAATATTCTCAAACAGTTCTAATCTTACTTGCTTAAACATTATTTAAATAAATATTTAATAATAAATATAATAAAATAGAAAGGCTCTTATTACCCTTCAGAAATTTTATAAGCGCAGAGCAAAAAACACATAATCGTCTCGTGCAACCAAATTCAGGGCAGTGCGCCGGCGCCCACGATCAACAAATTTTATCGAAGGTTTACGAAGGGAAAGTCCATTTTGACACCGCTCTTATCCGCTCGCTCTCATTACCCTACGCTGCCCTATATTCATAGTAAAACAGCAATGTAAGTCATAATTCCCGAAACAATACCGGGTGTAAATGACTCCGTAATGAAAACTGATACAAAGCAGTTCATGATTGTGAACCCCATCTTTGACATTTTTTGTCGTATTTTCATAATATAAGGTTATTGTTCTTTAACAATTTGTTTTACTAACAGCTGTAAAAATTGACCTTTACCGTGTTTCTGAACTCAATTTTCTAGCAAAAATAAATTAATCATTGTTTTAAGGGTTCCAAATGACAATAACGAAACCCTTATAAATTCGTCATGTACGTCCGTTTGTCACGGCCTTATGATTACGCCGTTTTTTCATTGATTCAAATAAAATCTTACAGAAGGAGGTCTTTCGTGCACCGACATACAGATTTGTTATGAAAATTAAGAAAAAAAATATGGGGTATGTTATGTATTACATAATTTTAAATATTAAATTAAATAGGTTCTTTCAACAAAAAATGCTTTGAATAAAATTGGATAGGTACATTTTTTTTAGATATTCATCATATATTCATTCTTATTCTACGAAATCCATACTAATATTGTAAATGCGAAAGTAACTTTGTTTATCTGTTACCTCTTCAAGCTTACTGTGTTGATTATGATAAAATTTGGCATGGAGATAATATAAGAAAAAACTCAAAAATAAAATAAAAAAATAGAAAAACCGAAGCAAAATTCCGACACCAAATTCACAGGGGTTCAGAAGCATAAATATGGTAGATACTGCGTATATAGTATGGTATCAATTTAAGTTACGATGTGTACCTATAATTTTACACAGTGAAAAAATTTAAGTGGCTTGAATAAGGGTGGAGGGTTATCCGATTGCGCCATGATAACGTGACAGCAAAATGCTGCTTTACGGCAAAAATCTAAACTTTCATGGTCAAAATCTGATTTAGTGGCTAAGATAATGACAATGATCAAACGCATTTACTAATGTCATGGTCATCTATAGAACCATATTTTTTTTCGAAATGTCATTTTTAAATTCTACATACTTAAATTTGACTTAGATATTACCTATTATAAACTCAAATATGTTATTTCCTTCCTAGTCAGTTTATTTCAAAACACAGATAATAATTTCCTACGTTATTCACGTCCTTTATTTTGCGTTGCGTGTGTTATTATTATTAAGTGTTATTATTTATTATTATTGGTATGATTGTCTATGTTTTTTGGTAATTTATTATTACCTACTTTGATTTTGCAAGATTAAATTATGCCTGTTTCAATATGTGTTTTGCTTCCCCGCTAATGTTGCCAGTATCATATGACTTAATTACCAAAGTAATCTGGATGACAGGTATCAATCTGAAAATAGCCTCGTTACTCAATTCAATTCAAAGGTTATGTATATAGGTACTCGTAGGTAATTAATATGTCGTCGCCCGATAGTAAATTGAATCTGTTATTTTACTAAACGCCTAGGCAGGTCGATTAGCATAGAAAAGAAATTATAGTAATTCAACAGATTATTATACGAAACTTAATTCAGTTACAATCACAAGACAACCTAAACCTAAACCAAACCTACATTATCTACTTATTCAGTGTGATTTATGTTTCTATCTGTTCGGCGACGACACAATAAGTGTCTAGAATCAGAATTATTGCAGATATTTGAAAAACTTGTAAATCGATTTTGCTCCAATATTGCCGACATTTGACTCTTCATTTCGCAAGTGGATCACTAAATGGAAAAATGGTTACACCTGAAATATCTTTAATTGAACTATTCAACGATATCCCACATAAAAGAGAAGGTGAGAAAAAATTTTTAACGTGTACCTGAAGGGATTTTATTTTACTACTTTTTCGGCCTAATAAATATGTTTACCCATACCAAACTACAGATTCCTAATACAAACAGTATCTAAGCTAAGCCGCGGACTGACAGAAGTCGGACAGACATGCGGAAACTGTAAGGGTCATTTGTTGACTGCGATGTAAATGATAACTTTATGTTTGATGTAAGTCCATACTATACCTACTGGCTTGACATAATATAGGGCTGTGATAAAAGGTTATGCTTGGAAGGATTGGTGGAATCAAAATAAATAAGATTGTTGGTGGAATCATAGAACAGTTAAAGAATACCTATCTGTTCTGTGGGTGGGAAAAACTAGAAAGGGTATGGACAATGAAGGTGAATTGTAAAATTAAGTAATTATTATATTACGTACTTATAATAGACTAATAAAGATAAGCATTGCGTAGGACAAAAACCGTTATTATAGTTTTAAACAACGGTCCAGTAAATGCAAAAAAACTCGACTACGAGCGACGAACCCTTACATTCCGTGTAAGCGAAGGGTTGCAGTTTCAAGTCCTGGCTCGAGGTTAATCTTTTGACTGCATCTTTGCTATGAAAGTATTTATTTATATTGATGATATAGCCATAGATATGACATGTAATAATTTAGTCTAAGGCTCTTTCAGGGAGTCATAAAATAAGAATGATTATTTATTTCTATGTAGATATATTATTTTGTATTTCTTAATTATATGAAGATTTTGTGTGTTTGTTAGATTTATGTACTAGGACTTTATAAGTCACTAGGATGTTGTATGTTAGTAAACATGGATATAGCTATTCCTAATTCCATGGTTATCAAAGAGTATATAAACCCAACGGTTATTTTAGGGGCGTTTTGTTGACAGCATTGACAGCTATGACATCGCATAGGCATTGAAATCGTTTTGTTCACCAAATGTAAACAAACAATATGGCCGTTCACTATTTGACAGGGCATCCACTACACTACCTCCCGTGCATGTGCAGCCAACGCGTTGAATGCGGTCCGGAAGTGACGTCATAGCGCATTCATTTTTGGTCAACTAAACGATCGAATTTGCACATTAGACAGGATTGAGCGCATTCAATGCGTAAAATGCTCGTCAACAAAACGCCCCTTTTATTATACTTGTCACCAAAGAGAATATAATATACTACGTAAGACTTGTCAATTAATTACAGATAATTATTTTTAAATTGTAAAATATAAGCTACATTTATAAATGGCAGAAGAATCAGGGGAAAAAGGAGAAGATGAAGATACAATTGGTGTAAATATAACATTTTTAAAAACGTCAATATAAAAAAGGCAAAGTTCTCGGAAAATATTGTAGGTAGGGACTTATAGTGCGTCTACAAATCTTGGCACATTCTAAAAACACCACAAAGATACAAGTGTATATAAATACACAGCAAAACTGAAATTTAATATGTGTTAGCAAACAACAAGCTAAGTGAATAATATTACACATTTGTTTATTTAGACTATATAGTAGTAGTAGACTGCATAGTGTGTGTAAAGGACAGTAGCGGGGTGTCAAGATTTTTGTAGTGGTTGATATACTTTCTATTTATACAAAGTTATTGAGGATTTTTTTTGTTTTCCGCGATTTGATTAATTTAATTACATTTTATAAACATTAATCTTACCCTAGATTCGAGAAAAAGACACCAGCCACCAGTCAGTCTTCTTACCGTAAGAGTTCCAGTTTATACTATTTTGGTACGGAAACCTAAAGAAAACTCTAAAAGTTTTCAACTCCCAAAAACCGTAGGTTTTTTTTAATACATACCAAGGTAGGTATATCACCTAAGTAAAGATGAAGGTACCTACTTAATGTTAGAAAACCAGGGACCTTTAATGTAAAACTCAGTCATTGCTGGGCCGTATGGATAAAGTTCGGAGCATTAGCGGGCAAAGCTCATAAAAAACTCATTGCATCCATTGTAGTATTCTTTCCTAGTGCGAATGTTCAACTATTACCGTCTTGTTTGAGTACCTACATATACAAAATGAACGTATGAAAACTAAAAAGTGCCCCTAGTAAAGGTATTTTAAGCCTTTATTTTCACAAAGGACCATTATAAATAAGCTATTCTCAAAATTAGAGCAGGCCCCAGCCAGATGTATGAGGTCCGCGAGCCACAAGTTTGACTTGCCTGTACTACATGTTTTTTAAATGAATTAACGCAGTTTATTTTGCAGAATATACTATTATATATTTATAATAACCGTCATAAACTAAAGCAAAACCGTTTTTTCGTGAATGCTGAGAAATAGGATTGAAAGATGCATGAGGCTAAAGTAACAAATTAGGTAGAAAAAATGTAGGAACTTCTGTTTTATTGTTTCGGTAAGGACTAAGGTAAGGCCTTGTTATGCCCAAATGCACATACCCCTTATGCGTGTGGAGCCTTGGCCAACTTTTTTTGGACAATCAGATTTTATGTTTTCATTTTGACCCAAGTACTTAGGATACTTTTAGACAGGCGGTAATCGCACGGGCAACGAATAAGGAAGGCACGAGTTTTATTTAAATGAACATCTTCATAATCGTTCAGACGTAACCGCGCCGTTTGACTTACATTTTGCAATTGAAAACGCGTGTTTCTTGCGTGTCAGGTCTGATCTGAACGAGGTATGATATCTGAAACTATCCTCATAAGTAAGCCTACCTACCTCTTTCATTAGATAAACCTCATCTAAACCAGTTTAGTAGTTTTTTTATTTAGTTGGTTTCATCTAAAAATGTGAGAAAAGGTTCAGTAGGCTTATAAAAAAGAATGATATTACGCTAATCAGAGCATTAACCAGCGTAGCTAGCATTAGTAGCTTCATCATTTTATGTTATACTTGGCTTTTCCCGCGGCTACTCCCCCGCCAAATTTGTTCCTACTTATTGATGAACCGGGTTAAAAAGTATTTTCTGTTGTTTTCTCTCTCATTAGATACCTACTCCTGCGCAAAAAATCATATGCCCCGTCGTAGGAACTAATTATAGGGACATAAATTGATCATATGTCCTTCTACGTTCCTCGAGCTATCTATGTACCAAAACTTAAACCAGTGTTGCTCCGTTGCCACATTAAGGAGTAGGTAGTGCACCGAGTGCGGCTACCCATTTCATACGACCCGCAAATATTAAACGCCCTCTAGTCAAGCTATTTCCCAATTAAATTTGTCGTCATACTTTGCGAGTCCATATATATGTACCTACCTCTAGGCAACCTAGATGCGTGGCGTGATAAATGACCTTCAATGACTACAGTAAATAGCGTAATACGTACAGATTGCCATGTGAAAGATGTAGGTAAAAGACTGTGCAAGGTATGATGCTTTGCAAATGTCCAATAATATCGTGTCCTTTAAGTATGATATTGAGGTTAGATCGGGGTCGGAGTACGTAAGCCATCAAAAGGGTGTAAAGGGATGGGTGGTAGTGTAGGTTAAATATATGTACAATAAGGATCATAACCTACCTGCTAAAGATGACAGATTTGTGTATTTGTAGAAATATTATTAATTCCTGGCATAAATTAATAGCAATAAATACCAAAATTATTTGTAATCTTCATTAAAGATCTACGTGGGCGCACGAAATGCAGAAGGTGATCGGCACGGCGAGGGCTGGGCCGTGCTGCCAAATAGCGACTTCTATCAGGGGTGCTACCTGCGAGGCATGAGGAACGGGAAGGGTCTCTACGTTTTCAAAAATGGAGCGCGATACGAAGGTACCCTAACCTAATACGTAGCGATAGGTATTAGTCCTATCATGTGTTTTGTAAAGTGAGTTTTTATATTTGTTACTTACTCACGTGTTAAAAATTAGGCATACAAATATCATCCCGCAGTTTCCAAAAAAACAGACAAGTACGAGTAGATACAACTCCGTCCACAGGCTTAGTTTTTATACAGGTTGTGCTTAAAAAGTTAATTATTTTCGGACTTTTTCATTTTCTTGTGCTTTAAATGGGTAAACCTAGGTAATGCCTGCCTGGAACTTTGTTTGTTTTTTGTAGTTAAGTAGGTAATCGTCACTGTCATGAGTTCCACCGTGCCGCTGAAACGTGGACACTCACAGCAGTGCTGGTCCACAAGTTAAAAGTCGCAGAGCGCGCAATGGAGCGAGCTATGCTCGAAGTGTTTCTGAGGTATCGAATCCGAAATGAGGACATCCGGAAGATAATTAAAGTCCCCGACATAGCTCACAGAATGCTGGCCACGACTGTCAGAGGTCTGGTGGCTGATGGAGCAGACGTGGCCTAGAGACCGCGAATGGTTAAAAGGGTTGCTGGTGGTGGCTGGATGCGGGAGGCAGAGGACCGGGAGATATGGCGCGTCATAGAGGAGGCTTATGTCTAGCAGTGGACCAATATGAGTTAATATGATGAAGTAGGTAATTGTTATAAAGTAGCCTAACTTGTCAACAAGCCGTATCTATATATAAATGCGCAAAAGTAACTCTGTCTATCTGTTGCTTCTTCACGCTTAAACCACTGTACCGATTAGGTTGAAATTTGGCATGGAAAGGACTGCGGCTACATGAAAACGTCCAGTGTGAGTCGGTTTTTTTTCTATACTTAGGAGTAGCCGTTGAAATCCTACACCGATAACTTAATTTAGGGCGGGTGGAACTGCAGGCAAAAACTTGTATTTAATATTTTGGCTCCCAAATTGCAAACTTGGAAGTTAATGGTTAGTGACGCACCTACATACTTCCTATTCATTTCGTCTCTTAGGTTTTCAAAAGATTGTTTCTTTACATTCTGTAAAACTATTTTCATTTCAGGCGAGTGGCGAAAAGCAGTGAAATATGGCGTCGGCCAGATGATATACCCTGACGGCTCCCGGTACGAAGGTGACTGGAGACACGACTTGAAGCACGGTTTCGGCGCCTATTACTACTCAAACGGAGACATTTACGAGGGGGCCTGGTTCAAAGGCAAACGTCACGGACTAGGAACATACTTCTTTGCTCAGTATCAGGTCAAGTTTATGGGAACGTGGGTTGAAGGTATAATACAAGGTCCAGGGCAAATTATTTACCCACGTGTCAGATACCATGGGTCGTGGTTAAAAGGTATCCCCAAAGGACCTGGCTGCTTCGTTTTCGATACAAATTGTATGCAGCATGGGTTTTATTTGCTTATCAAGGATCCTGCTCTTGAAGAGTTTGGGGAGGGAGAGGAAGAAAATGAAGAAAAAGAAGATAGGGAAGAACATTTGGGAGAGGAAGAAGAGGAAATTGACGAAACAAAGGGTAAGTAAATAGCGTGCGAATTCTAATTATTATAATTAGCGATGGCTATATATATACTATGTATTTGCAACAGCTATTGCAATTGCGGGCCTGAAATTTACTGGTGGCAATCACTCGCACAACCAAAAGAGCAGGTAGCTTACCTTGGACTTCATTGGGAGCAGTCTCGAGTTATTCGAACTCTTCGTGTACCTTCCATACACTTTTCTCTCGAATTCCAGGCTCAAGACTGTTCCCAATAACATCACTGATGAGTTGTGGCTCTGCCCCATCGTAACAAATCTGTCTACACAAATGACTTTATTGAGGGTCCAGGAAGAAATGTATTGTGTCTTTCAGTCCACTGATGTAGTGTCAACTGATCGATATTTTTAATTCAATATTTTGGAAAAATCACACAGCGCCATCTAGTCTTAAACTAAACAAGGCTTGTAATACAATCATACAACGGTTACATACATATAAGTACTTTTTTGTAAATATGTACATATTATACATAGATAACACCCAGACGAAAGACAAATGTTCAGTTCAAATGTTTGTCCCGTGCGGAGACCGAACCCGCGCACCCCGGTTTAGCAGGTAGGTTGCATTACCCAATGTTTTGACAAAAACTTATACAGACCGAATAATTTATTTTATCTGCTTTATATCCAGGAAAGATAGCAGTTTGGCGCGCGAGGAACGTGACAGCTTATATGGCGGAGCTCTTGCCGCCTGAACCTGTGCCACTGCCAGTCCACGACTCGGTTCCGTCACTCACCGACGAGACCATAGAAACAGACATCTTCCAGTTCGATTTACCCTCAGTCGTGCCAGAGCATGAGGGAGGGGATGATAATGACTCCTGGCTGCTGCACAGACAGAAGTTCCTTGAGGAAGCTGAACAGGATAAGGCAAAGGAGTAGAGTGTATCGTTTGTGACTCTTATAAATATACCTACATGAACATTTTAGTTGTTTCTGTTCTTAACAAAATTCATTTTCGATTGACTATAAATTAACATTTAATATAACATTTTTGCATCACATTCACTTGCTAGTTAAACACTGATCGTGTTGAAACTAAATATTTTCTAAATTTAAAGGTTTATTTGAACAAATATACAGTGAGTATAATGTTGTTACTATAGAGGAAATGATTATAAAATAAAACTAGGTATTTAAAAAAGAGATCATATTTTAATGCTCAATCATTAGAGCAATGAACACTTTATTTGCAATAGTAAAACAAAATTAAACCTATAATCCGGTCTGTCTTTGTCGACGCACAGTTGATTATCATTTAGCTAAAATATATGTCTATTTACATAAGAAAACTAAACACGTATCTCAATATTTAGTTACTTCAACATGAAGTACCAACATGACGAACAAAAGTGGCAATTAATTAATATCTAACTATATAATAACATGCATATTATACTAAAATATAAGATTTAGTATACAGAAGTCGACATAAGAAAAAAATTAAAAAAGCAGAAATTATGTGCTGTCACTGAATAGCACGTTTTAGCGACTTCTACAATGCGTTTCGACGATTTGCCACATACAAAACGAGGTATCAAAATCACTTAGTCGCTGCATCGAGCTTCGACTCTGTGGCCGCGACTAGAGTTGGTGCGAGCTATATATTCGGACACGTCATACGGTAATAAACGAATAAAACACATAGCATCATTAATTAAATAACTGATGCATATATGCAGGTCCCGTCAGCAGTTATGACCAAGGAACTTATTACTTAGACTCACTAGAATCTTTGAATTATTTGGGACCATGTTTTACCAAAGATATAAACTACTATGAAGTAACAATAGTTATCAGCTATATATTTCACGGTATTACACTTCACTTTTGTATTTTCTTTTTTGGACCAGCATTAATATTTCTTGCAATTGATGATATTCTGTTACTTGTTGCTTATTTCTTTCACAAGAAATATCCCTTTTTCACCAAATATCACTTAGGTGCGTTTAAATCCGACGCGACATCAGAATACGCGATAGAATGTTATGCTAGATCAATACTACACTGAGGGACACAGAAACAGTATTAAAGTACAGTGCGGCTTTTTATCAAAAATATTTATAGCACTCAGTTCAGTTTTTATTCTGTGTATAGACATTTCAGTTCAAATGCTAATTCAGACATTTTTGAATGCACTGAAAATCCTTTTGCAGCGCATAGTTACTTTATTTGCTATATAGGAATTTAAGACTTGGACTCAGTAAAAACTTGGCTTGACTAAAGAGATAGAGCTATATGCCACAGTTTAACAATGCATTGGATCTTGATAATTAGGTCTACAAAGAAAATAATTCTTGTGGTGTTGTGTCAAAGTCTCATTGTAAATAAATACTATTCTCTTGGTACTATGATGCCTTTGAATACAACTATAGCAGTGCTAGGCACTACAATACCATGACACATAACACATATTTAATATTTTATACTATAAAATATACATGTTATTACATTCTTAACAAATTATTTGTAAGGCTGTTTGTTTTATGTTTGAGGATTTGGTGGATTATTGTTGTTAGCAGAGTTGTTACTTTCAAAGGTGTTTTTATTTTTTAGTAGATATGCAGCCAAATAATTAACGGGGTCCGGTGGCCTTTCCTTTGCTAGTGCTGATAATCCTTGTAGTAATATCGGCACTACAGTTTGATCAAGATACTGACGGGTTGGTAAAGCGTTCAGGTCAATCCTGGACTTCCGAGTGGCATTTGTTTCGTTTTCTTTTTCCATTGATATTATTTTCTGTAAATAACAAGTTTGAAATAAGAAGGTTAAATTAAACAAAGCATGACAAATTAATCTCATAAATAATGAGAGTACAATGAGTGTCAAAAAGAAAGTGTTTCAATACAATACAGGTGGCAGAGGGACATTAGGTGCTTATTAGGAAATACCTCGCAAAGCTTATTTGGTGGAGCTATGTTTCATAAATATGCAACAAATATAGAAACAGTGAACATGGTATCATTATTTCTGTAGAATCATAGTTAATATAAAGAACAAAATATTGAGACAGCTGGGTATACATCAAATGATGTTCAACTCTGCTATGGAAACTAAGAAAAGATTATAACTTAAAGTGTTGTGTTGGAATTTTCGGAAAACAAAAATAATAATTAAAAAAAGAACAGCACCAATTACAACATAAAATAACTAAAGAGATAAAATCACATATCACTGTAATATTTAAGAAAGCCCTTTGCGAAATATAATAGAGAGAAATCTATCATAGAATAGGAGGGCAAAGAAAGCCTGTAAAAAACTACCCTTAAAAAAAATGGATGTTAACCTTAATAAAAGATCTGAAGATACAAAATCATGAAGAGGTATTATGCAACATGCTACAAAAATCTCTGACAGCGGATCTACAACCAGGAAAAGATCTGTTCAACCAATAAAGAAAACTGAAATTCAAAAACATATTGAAAAGCAAAAGATGAAAAAGCCCTGGACCAGACGGAATGAGCAATGAAACTCTTACAATACTCTCTCTTACTCTACTCTACTCAGCTTTTTAACCTAATTCTAGAAAAAGAAAAGATACCTCAACCATGGCATTGTTCAGACATAATTTTGTTGTACAAGAAAGGAAGTTCCTTAGATATTTGTGTAGTCCGATATAACTATAGACTAATTAATCTTCTAGCAAGTAACAAGTAGATAGATATATGTTTTAATTAAACACCTATACATGTAGCCTTCATAGATTACACAAAAGCTTTGACAGTATATATCATACATCTATATGGAAAACAATAAGTAAATGCAAAGTAGATGAAAAGTATATAAATATTCTTATGGTCATATACTTGAACAGCACAAGAAGTCAAACTTAAGAGCAAAGAAAATTGCCATTCTTTATAACATATTTGAAAATCTTAACTGGAAATATGGTAAAAGACAGCTATGGAATATGTGGAACATTACATCTATGTAGGAAAAAGAGTATCACGTAGTAAAAGAAATGTGATAAGAAGTGTGAAGTACAGCAAAGAGTCAATCTCACATGGAACAAATTAAGGTCATATAAAGAAATACTGAAAGGCAACTTTCTACTTAAAATGAAAACAAAATAGCGATAGATAGATGCCTCTTATCATGTCTTTTTTATGGTAGCCAAACATTAACATATACAAAAAATATAGGAAAAAAAGTTACATGTCCGAAAAGAATGGAAAGAAGTGAACTTTATTTGTGCAAAATATACAAAATTAAGAGTAAAGTTATAAGACAAAATACCAAGGTCAGTCATTATTAACAAACTTTTTTTAGAGTAAAACAGCAATGGGCTCGACACATTGCTCAACTAAAAGACATGGACATGAATAAATGGACATTAAAATCAACTCAATGGCTAGGACCAGTTAAGAGAAGAAAGGTAGGAAGGCCAAAAAAAGATGGATAGATGATATTATAGAAGTGTCTGAGAGGGTCTGGATGGAGAAGGCACAATGTAAGAAAATATGGCAAAAGATGAACGAGGCTTTTATCCGAAGAGAACTTTAAATATTTAGTCAAACAAAAACCATAAGTTATATTAGTGTTTATTGACTAGGAATTGCAATCCCGTAGCCATGTACCAGTCCATCTAGTCCTGTGGGTTCCAACGTCATGCAAATGCAACTGAGAACCCTTTAATTACAGATAAGTATTGTAAACTTATGATTGTGTGTAATTAACACTTTGACTTTGTGACTAGTTCTCAAAATGTTTTTAAACCCACTGTGTCATTTTTTCTCAGCGCCCCCTTTTGTACGGGGTGTACAAAAACCGGCACGTATAGCAAAGCTAATGACAGTGCTATGCAACCCTAGTGAAACCGCGGTGTGTTTCTTTACACCGCTATGAACGCCCTAGGTTGGTTCTCACTCTGTAGTGTCAAAATATTTGGTTTCGTAAAGTCCTTTATTTTTCTAATAGCTTTCTTAATAAGTATATTATTTTAAGAAGATTAGTTTAAAGAGCCTGTTTTCTGCTTTAAATGTGAATTTCGTTCCATGAGACAATTGAAAAAAAAGAAAAGTTACTCGACTAACCTTAACAGTTTCAGGTATTTTTGATGGAGGATGATCTTTAGGCTCTTGGTTTTGGTTGCCTTGTAATGAAGACTCTGACATCGGTTGCTTTGCTGCTATTTTACTCAATATTAAAACTAATAATACGGATTTTTTAAATTCCAAAATAATTCCAGCCACAGATTACGGACACCAATGTTGCCAAGTTGTACCAAAGTTTGCCCTCAATTTTTTTAAAATCCCTCATAGTATTATAGTATGGTTCTCAAAAAAATCTTGATGATTGCCTGTTAGACATCGATGTAATTACCAGCTAATATCTATGTAACTTATATTCATTAAATTTAAGCTATTTTATTCAAAAGATAAAATGAAATACACTGCTGTTTTTTGAAATAATTATTTTTAATTTTTAATTGACTTCAATAAAAGGAGGTTCTCAATTTGACCCGTATGTTTGTATGTACGAGTGCTTGTCTGCGATTATGTCGGGTTTGGCTAAACCGATTTTGATGCGGTTTTGAGAAAAGTATTTGTTAGAGACCTCGGCAGGTATCTCATTCTATGTTTTACTTTATCTTTGCGCGAGCTAGTCTCAGTAAGTTTGTCAAAGGATAACCCTTTCTTAGTAGGGATGGCGATTATTCCCAAGAAAGATCGATTTCATAAAATCGTTTTGTATTGAAATCTGATAAATCGATTCCCAAAAAAGTCTAGACATATTTTTTTAGCTTTTGCGATTGCATTTGCGTTCGTGCTATCTCTTGCTGCTTTGTTGGAAAACCTATTTATAAATATAATCCAAATAATCTATCCTGCTGTCAGTGTCACACAATTGCAACAACTAAATTTGCGAGACATGCACTTAAAAAACAGGCCCTATTTAAAGACCTAAAAGATAAATTTCAATAGTTTTTGATTTCCTTTTTTTATAACACAAGAATAATAAAATTCAACAAACAAAAAGTCAGACCTTTTTAAAAATTGTGGTTCAATCCAGCCATAGCAGATTTAACTCACCTATTTATTTTATATAGCACTATTTTTAACAGACTTAAAAAAAAAGAGATTCTCAGTTTGAACCGCATGTTTGTACGGATGTATGTTTGTTCGCGATTATCTCGCGTTTGACTGTGGATTTTGATGCTGTATTCAGAAAAGTATTTCTTACATTCTGGAGAAGGTTGTAGTATACAACAAATGGATAGGTACCCATGGTCCCGGGTTAATAGGTTAATAGTATCCTGGAGAAATACAGGAAACTCTTGAAATTTTTATAGGCACACTTAAAACGATTTGGGTTTTTTTTATACCACTAAGGTGGCAAACAAACTTGCGTTTCGCCTGATGGTAAGCTGTTAATGCAGCCTATGGACGCTTGCAACACCAGGGGTATCACCCGGGCGTTGCTGATCCTTTAAAAATCTAATAAGTTCTTTCTTGAAGAACCCCATACTGTAGTCCTTAAAGAAAACCTCGTCAGGGAGCTCATACCACAACCTAAGCGTTCCGGTAGTAAGTTACTCAAAACCACACTGTACGTGACCATTTAAGTTCTAAGGTGTGAGGGTAAATTCCCTGTCGATGGCGGGCGGTGCGATGGTAAAAAGTAGCCGTGGGCATCATTTTGAACAATTACTCAGAACCACATCCCATTACACAAGCGGTAGAACACACACAGGGAGGCGAAGTCTCTTCTCAGACTTAAGGGTTCGATACAGCTTGTGAATTTGGGATTGTTAACATTTTTGTAGTGTACGAAAAAATAAGCCATAATTACCATGTTTTCCTTCATCGAAAAGTCAGTGGTGTGAACAATCAACGTACTTCAGAAATTAAGAAAAAGACTTTAGTACACGTCGCCGTACTCGAACCCCTGCCCCTCAAAATGTGAAATAGACACCGACACTACTAGACCACTACCGATCTCTTTTCGACCGATTTTTGTTACTATAATATTGTGGATATGGGCGGCTCAAGGGGCGTGGGCACAGGAAAAACATTCATTTGTGTTTGTGTTGAATCTGGTTATTTTTTGTATAATATGTATTTATTTTAAAAATATGTATTCGAATCCGTTCTTTACTATCCATAGTACAAGTTTTACTTAGTTTGGGACTAGCTGGCATTGTGGGTAATGTGCAAAAATATTTATATAGGTACATATTATATGATACACAACGCTAAAATTACCAATCGCATTCAACATGAATTTTTTATTAGATTATACCGAAAATCGTATTACTGGGTCTACTTACTCGACTGGCATCGTGTTAACCAGCGACCGCAGACCAACGAACCAGATAGAGACCCATAGTTTAGATCAGAGGTCTTCATTTTTTTTTATCTCGTAGAGCACTTGCCATGTTTTTCGGGTTGGTGGCTTAGATCCTTCTTTCCCCTTTATTGATCGGTCCTAGTTTAGACGTTTTCCCCGATGTCAAAAACTTCGGCGGCGGCGTAAGGGTAATTATTTTATTGGCTGGTGGCGGCGTAAATGGCGGCGTCATCGGCGTGAGAATTTGACCTATAACGACTTCAATTACGTTACAGTCTATATTTTAATACCATTAACACGAAACCATTTAATAAATAAACCGTGTGGTTTTCGAGTAGCAATAGACCACCCCAGACCACCCTTTTTTCTGCAGTCATCAACCCGTCTGGCCAGTGTGGTGACTATGGGAAAAACCCAAAATGGTAAATCAGCAACAAAACGGCCCTCAGTCCCGGTAGCTGCGACTACATTTAGCAACATATAAATATAATGGACGCACTATAAGGCTGATCCAGTACCTCTTAGAATTAGGCAACATAAATTGTATATAGTCGGGTTGTCAGAAGTCCGTAGACAGGGGATGACAAGGTCAGCCTGGAGTCTGCAATAAGTTCTACTTTTTAGAACTAGCCATCGCCCAACAAATCGCTTATTAGAAAAGTTGTAGAATTCCAAAAATAATCTTTGAAGGTAGTACAGAATTATGAACAAACCTCGTCTCCAATAAAGAAGCCGGGCCCTTATAATACCACTAAAGCTCTCTACAGCATCGTTATGGCAGGTTTTTGTGCTACAGTTGAAGTAAAAGAACGTGTCAAATCAAGAATAAGTCTTTATGGCTTGGGCCATCAATTTCAAGAAGATGCTTGTAAAAAGAAGAGCCACAGAATGTGGACCTAACGAAGTGGCGACGCGGTTAATATACCATTTTACCACACAGATTTTATTTTGCCAGACAGGCAGCACATATTTCGAGATGTCTCAGTTAAATACTGGCAGTGGTCATAGACTTGTTAGAGGCCCTATAAATATTAATTTACAAGGCCGAAAGAAATCAGATCTGTACCGTTCCAAGCAAGTATGGTATCTAATCAATTTAATTTGGAACTTCAAAATAGTTTCAGTACGCCGGCGCCGCTGAAATCCAAAAGCGATGTTGACAAGCTAATTAGCAACTGCACTGTAGGTACTGCTCCGGGATTTGCAACTGCAAATAACCTGCGCAAAGAGACGGGAGTCGCCATGTAGCCAAACAAGACAGTTTTCGACTCAATCGAAACTTACTTGGGGCCTATTCTATGACAAAAATCTGCACTCTTCAGTCTTCATAATAAACAAAGTGCTAAGTGAAGAGTTGTAGAGGCTCTTAAAGATCGGTATTTGCGGCGTGAAGTCTGCAGAGAACGTCGGTGAATAAGTTCCTATGCCGTCCTACATTATCTGCAGAGATGTTGTATACACACGATATATAAGTATAGGCGCTAAGATTTCTTTATAATCCTGCTATGATGATAGTCAAGTTCCAAAATCATAAAACGAGGGCAATCCAAATGCACAGGCAGGAGAGGGATACGAAAGGGGTACGTCATTTCCTCGAAGCTGTTACGTTTTCTAACTATATAGTCAGCGACGGCGTGATATGGTCGGCGTCGGCGATCATCGTCGCGGCGCGGCGCGGCGGACATGCCTAGTCGTACAAGTTGTGACTAAATGCATCTATACTAATATTATAAAGAGGAAAGATTTGTATGTAAGTATGTTTGTATTTAATAGGCTCCGAAACTACTGGACCGATTTGAATAATTCTTTTACCATTAGAAGCCGAAATTATCCCTGATAAACTATTACTATAGGCTACTTTTTACCGCGGGAAAATGCTTCATTCCTACGGGAAAACGGATAATAGGACAACGGGTAGTAAGAATTGTCCTTCCATACTTATCTTTTTCACATAACTTCTAAACGGCTTGACAGATTGGGTAGGATGTTTCACAGACACGAATGTAACATGCCATTAAGGAGGAAATATTCGATAGTTTTTTTTTTTTCTATAACTGCCGTAAGAACCTACGCCGATAACGAAATTAAGCGCGGGCGAAGCCGCTGGCAGAAGCTAGTTATGAATAAAGAAGGTGCAGGAAACATAAAAACAAAACTGTTTTGATATTATTTTATTTACGAGAATTCCTACAAATGAACTAAATCTATTTATACAATCCACACGATATACACACACCTATCACACGTACTATGTGATCTAATTAGGACATACGTTAGTAAAGGTATCATCTCAATATCACTCAGTATCCCTCATTAAGAAATATCGTGGATATAGGTACCGGTTTTGTGTTCAAATTAAATCGGAAACAGTTATTACAGTTCTGGAGGTTTATTTTGCGTAAACAGAGTTTTTTCGTCGAATGCTAATCTATATGTTTTATACGAGGTTAGAAAATTTATAGCGCTATTCTCCGGAACTATAATATAATATATTAATATTTATACGTTTTTCTCTTTGTCTTTCTATCGATCATCAGCAATATAGCATAATGTCAATAGTGCCTGAACAGTTTTTAATACTTAAAGATCTTGGAAGGTGTTTTATAACAATTTTATAATTATGATACAAGTGAGCAAAGTTGGTCATTCACTATCCACAAGTCATAATGGAGCCGAGTAACGCGTTTCATTTGTGATTTTACATTATATTTGCGCGGAAAAAATAAATTAAAGAAAACAACACGACATATTACATTGTATTTACACTAATATATATTAAAAATGGCGCGCGGAAAACATGGCGGCTTTGCTGTATAACATAAATCAATCTTGCACTTTCTCATAAACTTTTTTTTGTAAACAGGATTTTGATAAATATTAAACATTTCATAAAAAGTCAAGGATAAGCTCTTCTGGGCTTAATAGTGTCTGTTTTACATCACATTTTGCCTGATATAAACATGTTAGCAACAAAACATAGAATGTTATTAAATTGTTACGCTGCTGGCACTCAGACAAAATAATTACAGAAATCCTGCGTATTATAGTATACGGGGTGTCTCTACTTTGTATTTTCTCATATATTGTGCTTATACGAGTATATTTTCATTGATAAGATGGTCTATCTATTTAGAGGAAAACAAAAATTGCTCATTTGTACTGAATTTTATGCCTAGATTGGCACAAATTGGCTAGTGTATTTACAAAGTAAAAAAAGCAATGGTACACATTACAATCACTTGTATCAAATTCACAATATTCTGATTAATTTATTTCAATTGGCTGACAGCACATCGATTGACATAATATAAAAATACATGACTTAAAGGTAGCTCCACACCACGCGATATGTAGCGCGACAGGTCATATGCAAATTATTTTCTTCGATTGTTCTTTCTGATTAAGGCTATGTTCGAAATCACGCCGATTAATTATCGCCCGGTAAAGTTGAAAAATCAACCCGTTCTGGAGCGAGCGTTTGACAGTTAATTTTCACACTGACAGGAGTGATTTTCAACCTTTTCTATGGCAGTGTAAAGAATTCAACTTGACAGTTGGAAACTTACTCTACCCCGGGCGTCCAAAAACCACTTTTTTAACTTCCTCGTTGTGATTTGGAACGCACCCTTAGTGCTGGTTGTTGCTAAGTGCGGAGGTAGTGAGGCGGCGGCGGGGGAGGCGGGGCAGGTCGCAAGCGAGGCGCTCGTTCGAGCTGTCGCCGCCACGCCGCCATAGCTTCGTTTAAAGCCCACAGTTCTGATAGCAGAGACAGGTCCAGCTGCCGAAGACTAGCCTGAAACAACATTAAGGATTTATTACAATATTTACTAAATAAATATAAACTTGAGTAAACTTGAGTAGAAATTTTATTCATAGTTAACCATTGAATTATTTATTACATACATAATGATACGTATTATGTTACATAATTAAGTGCGCAAAAAAATAGAACCAGCTAACAAACACAAATAGACTAATAGTAAAATTATCCTTGTAAATAGAACAGGTTCACAATCCCAAGTCTCTAAGCCTAGCGAAAAACTTAACTTGAAGTTAGTTTCGCATTTAATAAATGATTCCTCAAGCTTTGTCTGAGGTTTAGATTATATGACCTCGATAAACGGGAGAAAGAAGAGCTCAAGAAGGCTCAGTGAGAGTTATGTTCAGTTTACCGGATTGTGTCTAATTTTGTAGTGGATACGATATGGATTTATCTGTCCGTCTGTAGTTAAGAACGTAGGACTCTTGGAAACTGCGCCCACCCAAAAAGCCTAATCCTCAATAGATAGATATTAATATTACTAATGCATGAAACCTAGCATTCCCGCAGGGTTACTTCGTAACTACTTATAAACGATTGCAGTTGCTTCATGTCATTTACCGTTCATTACTTGTTTCAAAGGAAATCACTACAGTTAATGTCTATTGAGACGAGCTATGTACGCTAAAACATCACCATCCAATCGTTAATAAAGAAACGTAGGTATAGGCATACATACGTGATCCAGTAACTGGTCTGTTTCTAACGTTCCAGATTAAACATTTATTTTTGGCTAATCTGTAAATTGAGTTTACTATCCATACAACAGTTTACACAGTGTTTTAGGTTAAGTATTCCGCTGAACGAATAAAAACATCTATTCTCTCCTCAAGGTTTCATTACATACAGATAACGTAATAGATTACTTTAATATTTTTTTAAAATCAATAAAATTCTATAAAATAATTCTAGATAGATAGATAACTATTCTATTTAATTTGCCTTTTATACCAATACGCAAAATAGTAGGTATGTAGTTTTATGGAAATGGACCTTGAAACAACCTTAACAAACTTATCATTAGGCAGACCGTTAGTTTGTTTGCCACCTTAGTGGTATAAAAAAAAGGTTAGTTTTTCAGAGAGGAAAACGTTGCGTATATATGTCGCAGGACAATCTAAAAAAACGGATCAATGCATAAACCCTAGGACGTTTGCAAACCACCGGATGATTTGAAAATATCTTTCAGTTTTGCAATCTTCCTTTTTTGGCCTATTTTTGGCATCATTGCAAAAAATCGATAATAAAGCGCTATTTAATATAGTTATTTTATAATTCAATGGCATTTCATAATTATATGCTTTTCGCGCGACAATGATTAACAGAAAGATATGATAATATCGTATTTTGAACAACAAAATGTTTAATGTTTATGGTTCTTATACTATATTTTTATAAGATATTTAGCGGACCAAACGTTGTATGAGAAAAATCTGATTTGGACTCACCTTAAGTAATGTTATTTCATATTTTAGGAATAAAATTGTAGTTATTAGAATTTTAGTTACGTTTTTATTACAAAAAAATAATATTTTATACAAAATTAGTTATTTCTGCACCAACATCGAAACATTTTGCTTAAACCTTTGTATATGGAAGAAGGTTCCCATACAAAGCTTTGCACCTCCATAAAAAAGCTTCAATATTCCTTTCTAATTAGTTTGTAATTGAATGATATAACAAATTAAACCAACCCATTACATAATCAACTATTTTACTCTTATTTTTAACCCATCGATTATGAAATCCGACTATCTACGGTTACTTCGTTCCGATTCAATACCGACAATGGTTTGCCAGAAAATCGATCGGACACAAGCGTAACTTCAAACCCTGACAACTAGCTGTTGTATTAATAAATAAACCAGTTCATATAAATGAGCGATAAACAACGCTCGCCCACGTCACATGCCGTTTGAACAGATAGTATGTTATGTAAATGTGAGTTAGACAAGCATTGTATAATAAGCTTACGGTCAATTGTACTAACGATCGAAGCCGGGACTGTTTTAGAATGCGTATGGCCAGATCCAAGGAGCTGGAGGACCGGGTGATAGTCAGATGCGTAAGGCAGAGGATCGGGAACAATGGTCAGCAGTGGACCAATATAAGCTGATAGGATGATGGCAAGAAAAAACAATACTTAATTTAAAACAAGTGTTATCAATATGAGGATGATTCGTTAAGAGGCAGTACTACAATCTTAAATCAAATCTCTGCAGGCTAAAAAATGTCGAGCCAAGGCAAAGCTTAAAGCCCATTCATTATACAGAAGAAAAATTCCGCAAATATAAAGAGCTTAGAAATCGATGTCACAAGGTGTGTAGAGATGCAAAACATAGCCACATCCACAAATCAGTGGAAAACGAAGACTCGGCCAAGATCTGGAAATTTCTTAAATCATTAGGAGTTGGGAAAGCTCGTCAAGAGGCAACCTCTAGCACCTTCAATGTTAATCTCCTCAGTCAACATTTCTCAGCTTCTGCTGTTATGGAAGCTGATAAAAAACGACAAACTCTTATTAATCTTTTAATGATCCCAACTCCTGATTACTCTCCTTTTATTTTCAGTCAGTTCTCCGTCTGTGATGTTAAGAAGAAAATATTATCGATTGCATCAAGTGCTGTCGGTAATGACTGCATTTGTCGTAGTATGATCATTCCTATCCTTGATATTATTTCCCCTATTATTACTCATATCCTGAATGCATCTATCTCATCCGGAAAAATTGCTTCCTTAATCCTTTTTAATCCGGCTTCCGACCTGGTCATAGTACGGCTACTGCTCAAAGGTTACTGATGACTTCTGTCTTGGCATGGACCGTCAAGAACTAACTTTTTTGTCATTTCTGGATTTCAGTAACGCTTTTAACACAATAGACTTCGATATTTTGCTTGCTCAATTACGTTCTCTTAACATATCTCCAGCGGCAATTAAAGGTTATGCAGTTATTTGCATAAACGCCAGCAACATATCAAAGTTGAGGATATGTTCTCATCTTGGTGCGATATTTTTGCTGGGGTACCTCTAGGTGCCGTCTTGTCTTCACTTTTTTTTGGCATTTTCATTAATGATATTTCACACGGAATATCACGGTGTTAAAATAAACTCTAAGACCCAAGTTATTATAATTGGAAGCCCTAATCTTATATCTAAAATAAATTTTATCAGTTGCCTCCTGTTAGGGTCGACAGTAACCACATTCCTAACAGTGCAAGTGTAAAAAGTTTAAGGATAATTATTGATCGTACCTCTAAAAAAACAAAGTTGTAAACTAATAGCACTTAGCACTTTGAGGATTTCTTTGCCAAAAATTTAAAAAACCAGTAAAAAGGGGGCACTTTAGGATGTTTTTCCTATAGAACAAAAGTTCTTTAATCGTATTTTCACGTTTTTCAGGGCCTGAACCATATTCCAAAGAATACGGACGTTAAATTTTAGTAAGATCGGCTCAGCGGATCCGGAGAACCGTTTGCCAAAAAAAATGAGATTCAGGTAGTACAGCCTCTTAAATGGTTAGTTTCCATTGTGGGAGGCAGTAACAAGAGAAAAGTGAAGAATTTTAACTCCATGTGCAGATGTTATCTTAGCTGCACAATTGTTATGTCTAGGAAATATGTGAATAAACCAAATTTCTTCTCAACGGAAACGGAAATAATATACGTTTTAATAAAACGACGCTGAACTCTAATTTAGAATTCCCATCCACCATCAAAAAATGGAGGAAGCGAAGAGGGGGGGTGGCACATTTAAAAAATGTAATCTTTTTAGGGTTCCGTTTCTCAAAAGGAAAAAATGGAATACCCCCTTTAGAATCATTTTGTTGTCCGTCTGTCTGCCAGGAATCTTTTCTCAGGAACGCGTGAAAGTACTAATATCAAATACTAAGGTCTACGGTCCCATGAAACTGTAAAAAAAAGTTTCTAAGTCAACGCAATCAAAAAAAAAAAGCCGAAATACGGCAATTTTTGTCACATATTGTGTCACAAATAAATCAAAACCTATGGAGAACTACCTGTTGACCAAGAATCATGAAATTTGGCAAGAAGCAAGATGTTAACATCACAATTATAAGTGAAAATCCAAAAACTGATAATAAGACTCGATCTTATAATGAACGAAATACCTACATATAATAAGTTTGTATGGAACCCTCTGTGCGCGAGCGAGACTCGAAGTTTTTATGCCATTTAAATACCAACTCAAACATTTCAACATGACTCAAAGCTGATATATAATGCATGGGTGTATTCAACTATTCATGGCAACAATCAACATTTTTTTATAAATAAACGTTAATATAATACAGCGACATTGCGTTGACGGCCGTGATACGAACGGCAGGAACCAATTTCAGCCACTTTGTGGGTTACCAACTTTGATTGTGTCCAATGATACTTCAGAATGGAATAAAAGACGATACAGCCACTGTACAAAGGGCCTCAATTTCAAATGGTCGTTTATTATATACAATTCTGAACATAAGTGATAAGACAAAATTGGTAAGTAGGTAGGTACCCTAAGAAAACTTCTATGATTCCTAACATTTTTTTTTGAATATGAAATTAAACCCTGATTATTTTGTAGTAATAATTCTATCTACTAGTCTACTTTTTCTAAACGTATATTTACAACAACTCTTTCCTCAAAAAAAAAAGTCGATAGCGAACAAGATGCGATGTAAATTTCAATCAGCCAGTTGCATCACCTGGCATTCATGTCAGAGGATCAAAAAACATTTGGAAGGTTAGGTTTTGGCCGAGAAAGCTACAATAAAAAAAAAACACATAAACGTATTGAGGAACAGATATATAATTAAAAGAATTCAACCTTGACGATGATGCCGACATCGCTATGTTAATAGTTTCCTCTGTTTTTTTTATTTAATTTGATTTATTCGTGTATGTTGGTTGTATAGTGCAATATGTATTTATTTAGGTATGTATGTATGTATAACGCAACGGCACGTTTTTAATCTCCTAAAGGAGGTAACCAGTGGCTAGATACCATAGATTTAGATACACATCCACATAATTTTTTTGATGCTTTTCTTTACGGCCTATACCTATAGCTCAACGAAGGCGATTAGATTCAAAGTCTAAATGTGGACCCAGTGCAGGTTGTGAACTTCACATACTTTTTATTGACGTTTGCAAGTTCACGGTTTTTTTTTCATTTTTTTTAAATACCACTAAGGCAGCAAACAAGCTTACGGTCCGCCTGATGGTATAAACGTCACCGTAGCCTATCGACGCTTGTAACATTAGGGGTATCACGCACGCGTTGCACTTCTTTGTTAAAAAACCCCATACTGTAGTCCTTAAAGCAAACCTTGGCAAGGAGCTCATTTGACAACCCAAGCGTTCGCCACTGTGCGCGGCCATTTTGGTTCTTAAGTGTGAGTACGAATAGGCTAGCGGTGTGATGGTAGTAAGAAGCTATGGGCATCATTTAGAACAATTCCTCAGAACACATTCCATTGTACAAGCGGTAGAACACACACAGGGATGCAAAGTCTCTTCTCAGACTTAAGGGCTCAATGCGGCAAGTGAGTTTGGGATCATCGACAATTATCACAGTCCGTCGTTGAACCGAGTCAAAAGGGCCAAGCTGGTATCCGGGTGCACCACAGAGATGGCAGCAGTACTAAATATGGGATCAAACTTGCGACTTGTAATGCAGCCACCTTTGCCTCGACGTGAAGTACTGCTTCGCTCTGTTGAATACACCAAGTTTTTTGGACGCCGCCAGCTTTACCTTGTCTTGCAAATGATCTCGGAACTGAACATCGCTGGAGATGTTAACACCAAGGATCCTAATGGTCTTGGAGATGGAGAAGGGAGTGTTCTGGAATTCTGGGACTACAGCTCTCCACGCTTTACCTCCACCACGGAACGAAGGATGTTTTTCTTCTGACTTAAGAAATAATGATAGAGGCTTATTGGTACACGCCGGGCTCGAACCTCTGCCACCAAAGACGTCATGAAGTTGAAATCGAAACTCCTAGGCCACCTATTGATTTACTTGAGAGTTGATACGTAAAATATGCAAATGGCCGCATTTTTTAGTTGCATCAATTAAAGGCACCGTAAACCTGAATGTTTAATGTTATTAACTTGATACCTCCACGCATTCATGAGAAAATGGGTCTTGACTGACAGACCGACACTCATTTTTAGGGTCCCGTACCCGAAGGGTAATTAGCGGAACCCTATAAGTAAGACACCACTGTCCGTCCGTCCGTCTGTCGCCAGGCTTTATCTCATAAACTGTGATAGTTAGACAGTTAATTTTTTACAAAAGATGTATTTCTGTGGCTGCTATAATAACAAATACTAAAAAGAAGAATAAAAGAAATACTTAAGGGGGCTCCCATATAACAAACGTGATTTTTTTGCTCGTTTTTGCTTGATATTGATAACGGAAACAGGTAGACGCTTAAAATATTCACAGAATATTTAGTTATATAGTCACTTTAAAAATAAATAATTAAATCAAAATAAAACAAATATTTAAGGGGGGCTCCCATACAACAAACCTGATTTTTTTTCCGTTTTTATAGATAATGGTACGGAACCCTTCGTGCGCGAGTCCGACTCGCATTGGCCAATTTTTTTATGTTATATCACTACAAATTATCAATTAAAAAAAATCTCTTTACTTGTGTTAAGAGACGTTGCTCTGTTCCAAATTTTATGTATCTAGGTCGACGGAAAGTATATACTTTACTTTTTGAGTTTAAAATATGCCGTGAAAATGGCTGTATTTTTAATTGCGTTGACTTAGAAGCTTAATCTTTTTTACAGCTTCAAGGGACCGTAGACCTATTTGATATAATTTTCAACTTAATTCTTGACAGACCGACTTACACACGGACAATTTTTTTTCCCTTTTGTTAGTATTTTTTATGAACTATAAAAAATATGATAGTGTTGTTAGTTATTTATAGTTATTAGTTAGATTGATAATAATTTTACTTACATTGTTTAACACAATTTCCAGTATTGCGTGCAACATTTAAACGACTACTAAGTTACGTGTCTGCCCGCCATTAAACTTGTACATAGCCACCCAAGATACGAAACATAGCTACTTTTAACAAAGTTTAGCCCTTCTTGACCGAACACTACTGCACTAACAGAGGGGTAGATGACACGACTCCGTTAATTGAATTGGTTTCACCACACCCTTAAAAATGGATGCCGCCGATGAACTGAAACGCAGGAAGTTACATAAATAAACTAAATTTGAAAAATGGACTTGCCCTTGTTCCTAGTGTTCTCATTTATTAAAAAAGCCGTCACGCATGGAATAGGAGTTTTTATGAGTAATTGGCAACATTATACTTATGAACGTACTTATCTTGTTTTTTTTTTAATAATATCTTTATTGCTTATCATAATGATCCAAAAACAACAACAGTAACATTCACTTTAAAAAGTAAATGATTTTTGGCGGAAAGTACAAGCTAGTTCAGCAATTTAGGTTTTTTTTAATATTTACTTTGTATAGGTTTTTACTGCTAAAGTTCGCAGTGTTGTACAGTTACATTGATTATATATATCCATGATATTATGTGGGCATACATTGACATCCCTTAACTGGCTATTATCTTTTTCAAAATGAAATTCATCAATTATGAAAAAATCTATAATTATGGCCTAAAATCATTTTGGCATCAAATGGCATTAATTTATGTATCCCAATGACACATTAGGCCTAAGTTTTTGGCATATTGTGGATAAAGGCTTCAAACAATAACCTTCTAAGTACTTCAGTAGGTACTTAGGTAATTCGCTTCAAATAATGTGAGGTTTCTTCTTTTCGACAGAACATACAAACTACACAATGTTGCTATACTAATTAAACATACCTATAGGTATGTAGGGTATCCGTATTCATAATAATTTGCTCGAATCCCTAATCAAAACATACCAGATCAAAGAGAGACGCTGACAGTTTAAAAGCTATCATTATAAAAGCACCTGCAAGCCATTTTAATCTGGAAATCTCAATAGTTTCCAAGAAAGAAAGCTAGTGTTTGGTAAACAAGTGTTGCAAGCATTGCACGAGCAACTAGTTCAAAGGAAACTGTATTAGAAACAACGTCCGCCCCATTGTGTATGGAACCGTCTATAGTTGGAACAACATTTCCCCGTACACTGCAGCCCTACCTATTAAATATCGTGTTTCGCTTCGGTTATTCAATACCTTTATTTTAAGGTGAATCCAAATCAGATTTTTTCCATACAAAACTCGCTGCGCCAAGTATCGATAACTATAAACATTTCTCGATTAAAAATGGGTAATTATCATACCTATATAGATATTTTACATTGTTGGAAAAAGCATATATACTTACATTTACGAAGGTTTTTGTTGATTTTTTACATGTTATTAATTTAATAGGTAGTTCTTTTTTTTAATTTAATAATGCCAGTTTTTATGGATGAATATGCTTTATGGGACTAAGATTAAGAACCTACAGGAAGGTACTTTTTCTTTTTTTTTTGTTTATTCTGTGGCTCATGTAAAGACATACTGTTTAACATGAGCAACGTGAGTAACACTATTAAGGGGATGTATTTGGTTTTCGTTTTAGACATTTCCTACTGCCATAAGTAGAATGTTTACAGTTTTCCTCTTATTAGCAGAATAAAAAAGAAGTGAAATGAGCACAACCTAATAAGCGTGCGGCCGGCATTAAGTTGTCTTTAAGCAAATGTAAACTTAAATAGCGAAACAAGCCACAAATATGCTTAACCTACACGTCAAACAGCACAGTTACAGTTATTTTTATGAGTTCAACGTAGCTTAGTGGATTTGTAATTCTACAAATGGAAGACATTGAATGTCGGATGTAATGCTACATTTTAACATACTTAGCTATTTTTTAGAATTAAAAGTTTTGTAGGGTTTCGTAGCCGAACGGCAGGAACGGCACCCTTACAGTTACGTTATGCCAGTCCTTTTGCCCGTGTAGGTATATAACGTTCTTATAATTTTGCAATTTTACCATCGGTTTTGATAAAATTTTACATTTATGTAAACCACCTTAGTTTTACAATGCAATTAAAACAATAGATGTTTTTAGCAATCATAGGTTTTGGGGGTAGCTCTTTATACATAGAATAAAACGAAATATTTTTTGCGTATCTCATTGTGTGGGTTTTCATTAAATAGGTGTTTAGAATATATTAAAGGTTACCAAGATTTTTTTTATCAGGTGTATATTTTGCGAGTTATTGGCTACCAACGTCGTTAGTTTTGTCAACTATACTACAATGGGCGCGTTCGTTCTGGGATTAGGAGTTCCCACGAATGATACTTTTCACACTTTTGATAACGACAGTTTTGCCACCGACACCTACCGTTCGTTTAGCTTTGAAACGTTACTAACAAAATTTTTGGTTACAAAACCTGCAAAACGAACGCTTGACGTACACACACTACGATAAAACACACACACACTACCATAAACAATGAATATGTATAGGCAGTTTGACAGATTAACACAAAAACCCCACCTCCAGACATGGGTCTAAAGTTTCATTTTTCGGTGGCAAAAGTGACAAAAATAACAAAAATATCGTAAACGAACGCATGACAGTTTGTCACAGATGATACTAAAATTTTGATACTTTTGATACCAATGCTAAACGAACGGATGACAGGTGGCAAAAGTAATGAAAATAATGATTCTGCATCCCAGAACGAACGCGCTCAATGTTTAATTTTTCAACCGTGTGTTTATGGAAAACCGGCCAAGAACGAGTCAGGGTCCCAGAATTGGGTTCTGCACGAAAACAAGAATTAGTCGATAGGACGAAGGTCATTACACCTTAGGTCTTTCAAATGATACCCTTCATTATTCTACAGGATTTTTTCAGTGCACGTACCAGACCAGAACTATACCTATACCTACTTGGTAACTTTAATTATACGTCTGTATTCTGTTTGTAAATCAAATGGTTTGACTTATCTAGTGACGAAGTAGAAGGGCCACGGCGCCGGCGTCTCCGAGCTCCCACGTATCCCGGTACTAGCTAATTTGAATTCAATGCGACTGCACCACTACCCACTGTCATGATGGCGCTGCTCCAAGCGTCGGAAAAAAGCACTCCTCATATAAAAACATGCAATGCGTAGGTTGTCATGTTAACTGTATCGCATCGCTTACAGCAATAAAAAGTTGTCGTAAGTGAAATTTAAAACCACCTTATACTTTTGTACATTTACTCGCAAATGTGATGAAAAAGATTGTGTGAAATACGGGAGGTACGGAAACTACAAACTAGTCATTAAAGCTTTCAGCATTAGGCTCCTAAATAGCCTCTCGTTAGTTATTTCCTCCTTACATCCTAATACATAATGTATTAATTTAATGAGTCAAGTTATTTAGTTAACCACAAGGTTGAGAAAAATTGTATAATTTACCACTTTTCATTATCTATACTATGTGCCTAAAATTTTGCATAGGGTAACTTTACTCTTGCTGTACATTTTCCAGTATAATATACGAATAGGCAGGTAATAAGCATGTTACGTAACGGTGCATGCATAAGAAGAAGTACGTTTGATCTCACAATATACATACTAGCTTATTATTCACACTGTGTCTCGCACAGGTAAATATTATAAATAATCAATTGACCTGATTTTTGGCACAGTTTAACATTTATTAACTAGAGCTTTATTTAAATAGTACACCATAGCGTGTTGTTTTCCTGTACAGCGACATCTAGTGACTACTTTTCACACTATTTAAATTTTTTTTAATTGTCAAAAATTTCAGAATTCCAATTCCAAGCACTGTTTTATAATACAAACTAAGTTACTACCTTAAGTAAGTATCTATCAATTATTTTTACTTACTGGAATTAAGAGGAGATGGGACGTAAATTAAAAGGTTCAAGAGACACGCCTTTAAGTACGTCATAAAAAAAGTTGTATACGACAAAGAATCATTCTTGTGTCTAACATACTCAAAAATAATATTTCAATTTTATTTTTAGACGAAGCAAAGCACACAGATTCTTCTGGTTCCAAAACTAAGCAAAGCTGGTACATGTACTGTGGGCATAAGAATAAGTTATTATTGATACGCTATGAATACTATAGATAGACAATTGATATACAAATAGTCATACATACCTACTCTTCTAGCTCTACCTATATAGACAAATGACTAAACAATGATTGACAAACGTTATTTACTTTTCTCATCCTCTTATCGCGAGTTAAAAGACTAACGTTCATTTGCAAGATACGAGCAGTAGGTATGGTCTGGGACCTTATTGGGAACAGTCTCGAGCTGTTCGGACTCTAGATTTAAAGACAAAAATGAATGGGAGTCTGGCTTACCTCTGAAAACCTGTCAATGTACTTGCATATATTTTTCTCTCGAATTCCAGAGTCCGAATAGCTCGAAACTGTTCGCAATAGGGTGCACGTAGAAATCATATCATCATCATATCCTACTGCTACGAATTAAGGTAGACGTCACGCGTCTTACATCGCGCTATCGAAGTTTTTTCGACAGTTTGCATATATACCGACATACCGTTATTAAAGTCAAGGCGTTCTCCAGGTATAACACTTCACCTGAACACCTGAACAGATGAACAGATTTGACGCACTAGTCTCCGGACTCTTCCTTCATCTACCATTTACACTGACCAGATAATTCAACTGTACGCTTCGCATGTATTGTGTAATTAACCGCTGATTGTAAGCGTGTTTATAGTTTATTTGCATTCCATAAAATTTTACTTATTATTAGTAAACAACACTGTCATTCTAACAAGACTAGTTGCATTCCTGTTAGTGAATACAATAAGTAAAACTCATTGGTAACCGTCAGTGTAATTTACTCGTCCTCGGAATTACTAATATTTTAGTGGTTGTAAGTATTATTTACTTGTAGCTACTAAAGTTTTTTCTCCGTGTGGGTCCGGGGCCCTGGTCACATACTTTTGGTCGAGATTCAGCGTTAGAAAACAATCTCTTAAGGGCCCTATAGGTAATATTTATTTCGTCTTAACCCGTTATGCGTCCTAGAGACCACAATGGTCTCTAAGCGTTTTGTGTCACGGGGGATTTTTTTCAGGACGACTTTTATCAGACAGTCTAATTGAAAGTATTCAGAAGTGAAGCCAATGGCCTGTCCTACGTTCTAGTATTTTTGGGTGGACAATATTTTGTGCGTTTAATATTTTTTTATCAGAAATTGTTTTGGTAATTTGATCCGGCCGCCATTTATATTGCGTCATTTTGAGTTGGATTTTGGATTTTATTAACAGTAGCATAGTGTTCATTTTGACCCCTGGTAATGTGCTATATATATAAAAAACTATGTATTTTTTTAGTAAATAAATTTATTATTACTTATTATATTTATCATAAACTTATTCTTATTACTTTTTTTTATACTGTATATATTAGGGAACATACCTAAAAATAAATAAAGAGGAATAAACATAATAAAGTTAGGTGTATGTCCGTTTGTACGCGGCAAGGGCGGATAATTTCCTTAGTATGGGGACGCTTGACGGGACTTTTGGTAGAGATTCAGCGTTAGAAAACATATCTCTTAAGGGCCCTTTAGGTAATATTTATTTCGTCTTAAAGCATATTCCAAAAATGTACTACATAGAAACTATAACACCAGATATGAGCTATACTTATATTTTGTAGCTATTATTTTCGGAACACAACTGTAAGCTTAAGGAATATTTCTAATAAAAGTGGTCGAGGAGCTCAAGCTGTATTTTACAGGGTACAGTAGGTAAGGATTTCCAGGGGATAGAATCCTTGCATGTCGCGAATATAGTAATAATTGAACTTGTATAGGATTTTAAGGGCTACGTTCTATTTTCATATCCGCGAAGAGGATCTTTGACTTTTACGAACCAACGCTAAAATGTATGTATGTGGCCGAAAAGTGTCTGTCACATCCATACAGACAGACAGACATAGAGATCGACAGACAGAGTTACTTTCGCATTTATAATATTATATAAATGCGAAAGTAACTCTGTCTGTCGATCTCTATGTCTGTCTGTCTGTTACCTCTTCACACTTAAACCGCTGAACCAATTTAGATGAAATTTGGTATGTATAGTTTAAGTTACGGGGAAAGACATAGGATAGTTTCTATCGCGAAAAACTTAAAAGTTCCCTCAGGAGTAACCAGACCCAAGCTTAAACGAATTAAAGCTTGCTATCGCCAACTTAATTAGGATAATTAAGGAGTCAATTAAGAAGTTCCACGCCGATTACTAAGTTTAGGGTGTACATTAATTACCAGCTATCCTATTAATATTATAAATGCGAAAGTTTAGATGCTTGGTTGTTTGTTACTCAATCACGCTTTAGCATCCACTGTATGGATCGGGAATCGATTTAGATCAAAATTGGTGTGGAGATAGTTTGAGTCCCGGGGAAGGACATAGGCTATTTTTTATCCCAGAAAATTGAGGATTAACTATAACGTTTGCTACTCATTCCTGCCGCAACAGAGCATCCAATTAAGCTGAAATTTTGAACAAGGACAGTTAAAGATACGGAGAAGGACAAATTCTACTTTTTATCCCGAAAAATTTAAAAAATTCCGTGGAAGTAACTGTACTGTAACCAAATTCTACGAACGAACCATAGCTGCAGCTGTAGCTTGCTATAACAAACTTCTTTAGTATAATCAAAGAGATGCCGTAAGAATCCCACGCCGGTAACCAAATTTAGGGCGGGCGGAGCCGCTGGCAAAAGATAATGTTCGCGTAAAGTTCAATTATTTATTCGTATTCACTCTGCATAACAGATGAATATCGATAAAAATTCAAGTAACCTGATTTTTGGCACAGTTAGGATAGCAACTAAGTAAGTAGTGAAAATCACTACAATTTTATCTCCATACTAAACCATAGCGTGTTATTTTTTTGAACAGCGACATCTAGTGAGTATTGTATCACACTATTTTATTTCTTTATTTCGCCACCTTAGATGTCGCTTTGGCGACGAAGGACAGACAGACGGAGACGTCATTTAGTATCCTTTTTATGCATTGTTTGTTCATCATGTCCTTCGGTCATCTGACCGGTCGTATTTCAAAGCCTTGCAATTATTCCGATCAGCCATAGATTTATTTATTGATGCTTAATTGTACAGTTTTGCACAAAAGGCGAGCTTAATGCCTCAGGCATTATCTCTTAAAATTTGACAGGTTTAATTAGTTTTATACAATCATCAAAATAAAAGGAGTTTCACCACTTCCAAATTAACACCAATTATTTTTTTTTACCAAAAATTTAAGTTTTAAATTCACAACATTAATATGAGACCACCTCGGAAGTATTCTCTTTTAAATAAAAACAGAATTTTGAAAATCCGTCCATACATGACGGAGTTATGCCCGAACATAAATAAAAATTAATAAATACAAACATCCGAATTGAGAACCTCCTTTGTTTTTAAACTCGGTTAAAAAATACAAACATCCAAGTTGAGACTCTTTTTCCTTTTTTTGAGTCGGTTAAAAAAGGAATTTTAATAATAGCTGTCCATACAAACAGTTTATGAATTATGATATTTTTTAATGTGTGGGAGGGTGTCGTTTAAAAAGGGCTTCAACGTTGAAATGCATTTTATTTGTTGTTTGTGAGTTAAAAATTTAAGTCGTTATTTTGTATCCTCCGACTCTAGAAATAGAACATTTCAACCATGTGTTCCAGAGGTCTGAGAAAGATTACAACTATACTTAAAGCATAATGCAATAGTTCATTCAATACGAGTATATAACCAATTCAATGAGTCTACAACACGCAATTATTCTAAAAAAATCTAAAAACTGAAAGAAGTTTGACGAAAATATATATAAGACTTACGTTAAAAACATAAGCATTGGAAATGTGGCATTTGTTTATTTCAGCAACCATATTTCCTTGTAATAAAATTCACACATGAGTTTAAAGTAACTTTTTTTAAACGCTGATTCCTATCGGGTTCGTAACTAGGTGGTGTGAGTTTTTAACTCTACTATAGCGTCCTCGTCAACGAAATACATGTATGTAGACAAAGGAGCGCCTCTAGCGGACGCATTTCGAGACAGTTTTTTCTCATAGGACTTTAATGAATACGCGAACGTGATAGAGTTACGAATACGCACAAATTCACACTAAGCACACATCCGTCATGCAGTTTGCATCGATTTACAAAACACAGATTTATCCAACGCAATGAAATATGCAGTGCACTCTATTTATCACCGAAATCTTTTACAATAATTTGCTAGCTTTATAGTGATTTTCTGGTTAATTACCCCACTGCACCAGAAAGAGGGTTTATGATTTTCAATAGTATATTTTTTGGCACGCTCTGTAGCCTAAACGGATTAATGGTTTTTAGCTTGAGAGGCGTCGTTGGATTCGTTTCAATTGTGATAGTGACACTGAGTACATGAAATTTTTAAAAAATCAAAATGGCGGATTTTATGCGCTTTAATGAACGGGCTAAAAACATTTTTTTTCAAGATCCTCGAGTTGGGTTTTAAAATAAAGGGCTTCAAAAGGCGAGTATGAAAATATATAACATTTTTTATAAAATAGTCAAGCGCGAGTAATCCATACTAATTTAATGCATAATATATGCCTCCATTTTAATACATTACTAATTGAATTTTATTACCGTGACCATATTATTATGTTCAAGAATTGACAGCAGTTGCCTTTCTTTGTTGTAGTTCCTGTTTTTGTCTATACTGTGACCGAAGGGTTTCTCATGACACAGCGACGTGTGTGTTTAGGTATTCGATACAGTTAGTCTGAGGGCGTTAGAAAAACGAGCCCACGTAGATGGACCAGTCCACCCACGGTCGAGTCCCAGCAGCGTTCAGATCTACCAAGTTTGAATACTGGTCTCCAATGACCTGTCAAAAGCTTATTGATTGATCTTGTATTCATAAGGCGTCTGGATACCCATACATTTTTCTTTTAGCGACTCCGTAACTGACGAGGAGGTCTTTATTTTATTAATAAAAAATAATCTATATATAAATATTATAAATGCAAATGTAACTTTGTATATCTGTTTGTCTGTTACCTCTTCACGCTAAAACCGCTTTACGGATTAAGATAAATTTGGCATGGAGATAGTTTGGGTCCTGAGGAAGGACATAGGCTACTTAAAAACGTCAATTGTAAGTCGGTTTTTTTTTCTATAATTAAGAAGTCGGCAATGAAAACCTACACCGATAACCGAATTTAGGGCTGGTGGAACCGCGTGCAAAAGCTAGTATAAAATATTTGCTTCTTATAATAACACTGTTTGTAGAGTTATTGTAGTTTGAGTATCAGGACTGAATGATGTTATATTTTGTCAAATTTAGGTTACTAAATTATGTTTTTTTAAAAGTTGAAAGACTTAAATATGCTTTTCTATTTCCACGTTTTTTTTATATTTCCACAATTTACTGTTAATTTTAAATTTGAGTTAAAAATACTTCTTGATCATGAAATCTCAAAAACATCAGTTTTATACAATTACTATATAAAGATAAACTTAATGCGGTATTAAAATTAATTAACGCCATTTAAGAGTAACGTTGCTTAACTTTTAATTACGTTGCCATCTAACAAACAAATATGTTACTTTTTCGCTGAATGAAAACTAGATGGCGCTGTAACAGTGATTTAAGACAGTAAATGGCTCGGTCCCGTCTCACACGGGACCTGTTTTTATTATTTGTTGTTATTAGTGCTTAAGTTAGAGCTTACACACACTATGATAACAGCAAGATTATATGTGTTACTGTTTTTACGTTAGAGCAACTAGATTATAAGTTTGTACTCTGTACCGCCAAGCGACGCGCCTGAATTTAAACGTAAACATTGTTATTAATTTATTAAGTGTTAGTATTCAGAATGTCATAATTTATTTTTTCTATAATATTATATGGTTCATAAACTTATATTTAATACCTGTTTTACACAAACTAAGTACTAACTTCATCTATATACCTTTTGATGTTTTTTTTTCTTATCCCACTACACTTTTAATTTTTCCTATTTATTTCTTTAAACATATATGCTATTCTCACATTTTTTTCCAAACGCCCAAGAACAGCCACTTAGGTGGCAGTGGGGGAGGACACTGGGCTCTTATAAAAATTTGCACTTTAACAAATAGTTTTTGCATACCCTCAATATTTTTATACGAGCAATCTAACGCCCTAATTATTTAAAGAGACGATCAGATTATTTATAGAGAGGGTTAGACGAGAAAATAAAATCATCCCTACTTTACGTGTAGGGGAGGTACCCTAAAATATTTTTATTTTTCTAATTTTATTTACCAATTGTCGGCCTAATTAATATGTATATCCATGTAAAATTACAGCTTTCTGGTACTAATGGTTTCTGAGCTAAGCCGCGAAAAGAGACAGACGGACATGGCAAAACTATAAGGGATCCTTGTTGACTACGGAACCCTAAAACTCAGGCGAGTCCGCGCGCCCCGAAGAACGTCCGACCACCTATATACGTTACGTACGTACGTCGCCCATTGTAGTTTGTAATTAATTACAGTTTGACTGTACGTAGTAAATATGAATCATAAAATATTAATTAATTACACAAAACGTCTATCACACAATCAGATGTGTTCAGATATACAAAAACTGCAAAAACATCCGATTTCACACAATTTGAAGTTTGAGAATATTAATGAGTACACACGTACTTTTCTAAACTTTTCATCAAAACGTAACTATAGCCTGATATTTGTTTGTACATCGACATCTAGTGGATATTTTGAGCAAAGAATATAGATTGTGAAAATAAAACTTTTTTTAGGACGCTTCAAAGAGGTTGTATTGTTATAAAAAAAGTATGTCCTTTCATTAAAAAAGTGTCAAGTGCAACTAGAAGTTGGAAAGTTTTATATTTAAGATATTTGCTATATTGTTATAGTATATAGTATATAGTGGTTTCGGAGATAAGCGGGAATGGTTAATTTTTATCTATTTTCTTAAATAACTTGAAAACTACTTATTTTAAAATAATAAAAAAAAAGATATTTGAGATACAAGCCCTTTTATTTAATATGTAGGTTCATAGTACAATTTGCAAAATTTTTCTTGCAAAATCTATTTAAAAAAATGCAGTCAAATGCAGAATCTGTGATGCGTGTTGTTATACATAAGTTGTCTTCAAATGTGCTAATTCTGAACTTAGACAAGACCAAATACATTGTTTTTACACCTATTAAGGCTACATCTCCTCCGTCTACTTTTAAAATTAACGCCCATAACTGTTGTTATATATAATATTGACGCAAACGGTGACTGCATTCATATTACACGCTTGCTAAAAATACCTGGGAGTTTGGATTGGTAGTTCATTGACGTAGGAACAAATAAATAGTACTGCTTAGCGTATAAGGAAATTAATTTATGTTTATAAGAACCTTAGATATCTGTGGTTGAGTTTTCTACCCTAAAATATGTTTTTTACTCCTTAGTTCAATCAATCTTATCATACTGTATCACTGCCTGGGGGAGCTCAGGTAAAACTCAACTATTGCTTCTTGAGAAAGCCCAAAGGTCTTTTTTAAAAGTTATGACTTCTAAGCGTATACTATTCCCAACTACAGAATTATATGTAATAACTAGAGTTCTGACCATTCGACCATTTTTTATTTTGCACACCTTATTACGAAACCACTCTCAACTTCCGTTCGAACCTAAAGTTAAAAAATAAATACAGGGGTAGCCCAGTGTGTAAAATTGAAACATCTAGAGTTACAGTGTCTAGAAGAAATTATAACTACCTTGTTCCTGCAATGTATAAAAAAATAAAAAAAAACTTAACATTTATCTTCTAAAACTCACATCATTGTGAGATCGAACTTGTGAAATGGCTTTGAAAACTAAGTTAGGTACAGTGAAACAGAAGAGTTTTTAAAAGTGGTTACTTAAATAATATAACTATAAATGTATTAAGTATAATATACATTATGTCCACACACACACACACAATTACTCCTCTTTTCTTTTACAAGTTAAATTATATTTGAGCACTTATTTTCTCTGTATTAAAATAGCGCTTATATTTTTTTTGTGTTCTTGAGGTGGGCGTTAATGACTGCGATTTTCGTAAACTAAGTTTTTTCTACCATGTGTTTATAGTTTCAAATAAATAAATGATTCATATTACCTATTTATAACAGGAATTTAGATATCAATTACATATTTTAGCAGGAGGAGGAAGGAGTTTAAACAGGAAAATAAAGTAGGCACCTAGTACGTCAGAAATAACCCGACCGTACACTGTATCTATTACATACAATATTTACAATACATCTAAACCAGTTATAAAAAACAAAATTCAAAACCGGTTTTAATTAATTATTTAACCGGAATTAATCAATGTTAAATAATGCAGGCACACTGTCGGCAAAACCAGTTTCGTTTTGCGATGTCAAAAATAAAACAGTGGAAAGACTGATAATTCTTTTGGGAGTGCTAAATTATCTTTACTGCCTGCAGTGTCTCTTTTGTATTTACGAAATTGCAATAATATATATTAATTTAGTAAATTTTAAGGAATTAAAATCAATGGCTATTAAATTAATAATAAGCGTGTTAAAATCTTGTACAATTGGCTAGTTGCCTTAGGCCGGCCGCATACTACGAGAAATTTCCGATAGATAATTCATAAATTTTGTCACGAGAATTTTTTTGCGGGGTCTAGTACAAAATGTGTGAACGGAGTGCGCGTCTGGTGCGCGCGAGACTTTTTCTATCGGAAATTTCTCGTAATGTGCGCTCGGCCTTAATGTTTTTCATCAATCATCATTATAAAGTGACAATAAAAACGTTGTCATTCTATCTTTGGGCCTCCACAGTAAAAAAGTTTTTTTGTCAATTTAATAATATTTTTTTCTCAGTGTATCAATGACATGACATCAACAACAAAAATTTGCTATGCAGATGACAGTACTGGAGACGCTTATTACACGGGTCGTACAAGCACCCCTTGTTCCGTTGTGAAGGTAAAACGTGAAGAACTTGTGTCTCAAATCGAGAACACTCTGTCCAAGGTCTCTAACTAGGGACGGGAAAATTTGGTCCGATTCTACCCTACAAAGACACAAGTCTGTGCGTTCACCGCTAAGAAAACCCCATTCACTGTAGTCCCACAATTCCAGAACACTCCCCTCCCCATCTCCAATTGCATTGGGATCCTTGGTGTCGACATCTCCAGCGATGTTCAGTTCCAAGATCATTTGCAAGACAAGGTGAAGCTGGCGTCCAAAAAACTAGGTGTAATCAACAGAGCGAGGCAGTGCTTCACGTCGGGGCAGAGGTTGTTGCTTTACAAGTCGCAAGTTCGGCCCCATATGGAGTACTGCTGCCATCTCTGGGCAGTTGCACCCGGATCACAGCTTGGCCCTTTTGACTCGGTTCAACGACGGGCTGTGAGAATTGTCGACGATCCTAAACTCACTTGCCGTATCGAACCCTTAAGTCTGAGGAGTGACTTTGCCTCGCTGTACAATGGGTTGTGTTCTAAGGAATTGTTTGAAATGATGCCCACGGCTACTTTCTATCATCGCGTCGCTCGCCATCGGCAGGGAATTCATCCTCACACTTTAGAACCTAAATGGTCGCGCACAGTGCGGTTTCAGAAAAACTTCCTCCCTCGAACGCTTGAGTTGTGGAATGAGCTCCCTGCCAAGGTTTTCTCTAAGGACTACAGCTTGGGGTTCTTCAAGAAAGAAGTTATTAGATTTTTGAAGGGTCGGCAACGCGCGAGTGATGTCCCTGGTGTTGCAAGCGTCCATAGGCCACGGTGACCGCTTACCATCAGGCGGACCGTGTGCTTGTTTGCCACCTTAGTGGTATATATAAAAAAAAAAAACCATTTTAATACATTACCAACTAAACTATTATTATCTCCTCACATATTGCGTTTACATATGTAACATAACAAAAGTCTTGAAGTTTAACCAGTAATATAAGAAACTAATCAAAAATATAAAATTGTTTTTTTTCCTATATTTTTAAATATCGGTAAAATATCGACAACATTTTCCATCGAAGTCATTTTTTCACGAGTTATGGTAGTTTAGTACATACTACAAATCCTGATTAGTTTTATCAGAATATGATGACCAGGGAGCTTATTGCGAAAAAGTCTGAAGTACTGCGGCATTTTAGGCGTCTTAAGGAGTGGTGAACAGGCGGGACAGGTTGTGCGCGTGCTCATGCAATTAACAAGATGGCGAGCAGCTGCCGGTTAGGAGTTGAACAAACCAATTGTTTTTTTTTATTTATTTTAGGTAACTAAAAGCTAGGAAATTACTGTAATAGAATTCCTATATATCTTATGTGATACAATTGTAATTATTTAATTTAATTTGTAAGATATTTTTGTCACACAAAAATGAACTCTGTTTGGGATAAACCTCGTCGACTTTAGCTTAACGCCCATAAAGTAAATGCGTATGCGCATTGGAGGACCTCTTAAGGAAAAGATAATTTAAAACCGATAAAGCGTTTTAAATCAAAAATATGTATATAATATAATATTTTTATTTTGAAACACCTGTACAATTTCAAATTAGTTAGGTTAGATACTTTTTGATAATTTGATATCTCAGAATAAGTTAGTAATAACATAAGTATAAGAATTAATACGCAGACCTTGATAGTAATTGAATAATTGCAATCTATCAGGTAGGTAATCTAAATTGAACAAGGTAACCAAACATAATGATAAAAAATGTAGTGACTAATATATACTAGTATGTCAGTCACCTATCAGGTGGAGTGCGTCTGTCGTGTGGTGTCATGGTGACACCTCGCACGTGTCCTATCTTAGTTAGTTAGTTATATAAACACAACGTGATTTACACCGTAAGTTTTTATATTTACTCGACTGCCTAGGAAGGGTTATGATTTTCGCGCTTATTTTGTTTGTATGTATGTATATTTCTTTATTACCTCGTATCTTCCAAACGGCTGGATGGATTTCTATATTTAAGGTATCGTTTGATTTGTCATGATAGCCTAAGTGTTCTTAGAAAGGTGCCGTAAAAAATCAAAATGGCGGATTTCATGCGCTTTGTTGTACGGGATATTTTTTTTAAAACCCTCGAAAGGGGGTATTAAAATAAAGAGCTTGAAGATACTATTCCGAAAATATATAACACTTATAATAAAATATTCAAGCGGAAGTCGCAAAAAAAAAAAAAAATTAAAACAAAAATTGAAACATAAAAGCTGTAAATAAAAATGTATACCTAGTTAATTTATAAAAAAAACCGACTTCAAAAACATTAAGAACTAACTATAAATAAAAAAATGCACCTAAAACATATGAAATATTTAACTATAAGCAGACGGAACTCATTTTAAGGTAACTTAATTTTTTAATGTTTTTGCAGTCGGGTTTTTTTATTTATTTGATTACGTATATTTTTATTTTATTGTAAAGTCTATTAAACGTGAACTTGGAAACGAGAACGCAACGTAGTAATAGGAATTCTCGTAAATAAAGTGCCTAGATTTTGATTATAAGTTGCGTTAAATTACATTGTTTAAATCTGAGTGTCTATGTCTCAATGTATCAAGAAACATAAATATAACTGATCACAGTTCGCATTACTTGTCGACAAGCCCTAAGTAAGACTTATTCGTATTATAACTACATAAAACATCTATGGTGATAGTGGTCCTGGTCAGACCAGTCGCCACCTTTTTGTGGACCACTCCGCCATCGCTAGCAGTCAGCCGAAGGTCAGGTAGGACGGCTGTGCGAATCTATGACGTCATTCTACATTATACCTATGCCTGAGTGCTAGTGTTTACTTAGGTACACCAAATAAGAATCGGTAAATGGGCCATTATTTAGTCGCTAATACACGACGAAATCTAAGATCAAAATGTGAATTTTTCAATGCAGTTTTTCGTAACTCCAAACACAACGACATAGTTCTTTAGAACTTAATTATCTTAGTCTTACTTTTTGGTAATATTGCGTTTTGGTCCTTTTAAGTACATATTGGTCTTTTTGCGTATTAGTCGTTTTGAGTAAATTATAGGTCTTTTTGCGTATTGGTCGATTGGTTATATGCGAGTAAAGAATAACAATCTTACTTGAATGCAATTCAATTATCAAAGCCCATCCGTGGTTTATGTTTATGTCTGTGCAAAGACTAAAATAAATATGAGTATGGGGGATTCTTTGATGATGCGACACGACTGTCTAAGCTAAAAGGTTATCAGTCACTATGCATTGGATCATTTTAATATTCTCCATTGGACTACTGTTTATTTGTTATTTCCAAAAAAAGGCTCCTGGGGGAAAGTATTGGGGATCAAGTGAATGATTACGGTATATATATTTTAGCAGGAAAAGACGAAATATTCCCTTTTCAAGGATATTTCCAGTTTGTCTAAAACAAAAGTTATTTAAATTTTAAGACAGGTGGAATTCTTTGTACCAACAATCAACTAACACAGTTAACGTGAATCATATATATAAAATAGGCAGCAATATTTCGTAAACAAAGATATATGATTCACACAATGAGTTTAAACGAATATTAGCATAAAAAAATCAAGGTAAAACTAATCTTATTTCTTTGGGTTAAAAGAAGAAAATGAGAATGGGCGAGTTTAATATAATAATGACTAAGGTTGAAGATATGCTTAGCGAATCGTGACCGTCTTAAGTATGAAAGACAGGGTTGCCAATGATTCAAAAGATTCTAATTGTAATAAATCCCCGCAAAGTAGAAGCTAAATGTAAATAAACTTGATACATGTATTTTATAGAAAATACAATTAATAAAAATTATATTAGAAAATAAGTTTGAGTGATTGAATGGAACTGGTTTACTAAAAAAAAAAAGGATAACTAAACTAGTTTAGCTATTCGAAATTTACTTAGCAATAACCAAACTTTTGTTATAATTAAACAACTGATTCGCTGCACATGACCCAACACTTAATCTACAATTAGCAATTTAGCTAAGCAGTCCCCGAATTATGTTACCAGCAGTTAAAATTTGTGTTATTTTTAGCTAATCTTTTTTTTCCGTGTTCTTGAAAAAACATAAGGGCTTAGATTTCGAAGATTTTGTAAAACTGAGCAAGTTTGTAACCGTATTTTTTAAATGACAATTGTTACGTGAATAAAATACATATGTAGTAATTAATCTACATGCTATAAGTATTAACATGATTTTTCTTAGAATCTAATTTAATCTATAGAAACGAAATAAACATTTCGCAATTGCTTAAAAATGTAAATATTTATAGACATATAATTTTTTTCAAGTAAAAAAATTAAAATCCATTGCAACAGTTGATAAAATATTGCCATGTTTATTTATTCTCAGAATTAAGCAATTCTAACAAGTAAATTTAAGTAATTTCTGATATATCAACGTTATGTATGTAAATGTACTAAAAATCGTTATTTGATGTTCAACACATTGTTATATATTCCGTTGGTAATTTATACCGTAATGATGTCTTGACACTTATTTTTTTTTTGTATGGAATTTAACGTTTTTACCGTTTTGTACAATATTTTTTGAATTTTTGCTACAACTTAGTGTCAATGCACTAGATAACAAGTCATTCTAATTATTTAACCAACTTTGATTACAATAGAATGCAAAACACAATTTAAAACTTTGCACAAGTGTTGAAACAATGGTCACTTCCAGATTTTTTATTACATTAAATACAATGAATGAAAATCATTCATTAAAGGTAATGCACTAGAAAAAAGATAGTTTTATATATAATATGTTTGTTTTTCAATCCTTTCGATGCTATAGTTCAGCCATAAAATTTGCAAAAAAACGGCGTATTATCGCAGTTTTGCCTTAATCGCAGTCTTAACTGATTATAATAAGGAACGATTTTTAATGTACGAAGGGAATAATTGTTTTTTTGTTGATTTTGATAGAATTGTTATGGATTTTCGTGATTTATATATTTCCACTGTAGATGCAGGTAGAATACGAGACGGGAAAACAGGAAAAAATGACAACCCTATAAGTCCATTTACATTATAGATGCTAAGCACACATGGAGTTAAGAATGAACCGTTCGTACGGTAAACGATCATTCCTACTACTTCAATGTAAACTCATCTTTATCTTGAATGCTGCTCTGGCTTGGCAGGCATACGTTTAGCAGATATGAGCCAAGCTATTTCTAGGTTCGCACCTGGCGTCAAATTATTGCACACTCGCTCGCAGTATGTGTAAGTCCGTCTGACTAATGCATCTTTTGCGAAACTCTATTGTTTTAAAAACTAAGAATTACCTTTCAAAGATGTTATGCACGTTATTTCATACATTTCATGATACTTAACAATCCCTACTGTTAAACTCGCGAAAAGATTAGGCGTGATTGAGTAACAAACATCCAATCTGCTTCATAAATTTCTACATTTATAATATATAGGATTTTTTTAAAATCGTATTTGAAAAAAATATAAATACAACTATTATCCTAAGACTGCGATATACGCTTGTGACCTTGCTGGAGTATAAAGCAAGCCTAAATCAGTTCAAGTATGCTACCGTAAGTTTGAACTTTGCGCTTTATGTTATGTACATCGATATGGAATAGTACATTGTGTATTTAGCGTGGCAGGGAGAACATTACTAAGGAGAGACTAATTAGAAGCCTAAGGCCTTCGGCTTTAATGACTCGAGTTTGTAATTTCCGCACCGCCCGTGTTACACACAATGTTTTTCATCACATTTGCGAGTACATAAATAAAAATATAAGATGAATTTATTCATTTTATTTATTTAAATATACTCACCAAAACACAATCTGAATGTCAGGAATAGTAATAATATATCTAGAGAACTTATGAATTAAAAAGTTTTTGCTGAAGTTAAAACATACTACAAACACATATTTAGAACCACAGTACAGCTTTTATAGTACCTGTTTGATAGAATAGGCGCGTCATTAGTGGGTTTTATGAACGCGCGCTTTGCTGAGAGAAAAGTTAAATGTACAATGAAAAAGCCCGAGGGAGCATGCACCCACTTTACCTGCATCTAATGACAATATTTACGAGTAAGTGTAATGAAAAAACAATTCTATATTACTTTTACTTACCTTTTATGTCTTTTATTTATATTCTCCATAATAAAACACCGGAGTCTTAATATAAAGGTTCATTTTTACCATTTTAGTACGGATAACGTTTTATGTATAGAGAGTATTTAACAAACAGCAGATACGTAAAGGTAACTGCTAGTTATGGTGGGCAAACCTGCGCTTCACCCGGGTAAACTTAAGATTATTAAAGAAGCATGACCTAACCTATCCTTACCCTGAGGTTTAGTTCCTTAACTAGCAGTACCTGTAACATACCTATGTATGATACCAAAGTACAGTGAATGGATTACTGTATGTTAAGGAGTTTAGTGTTTAAAAATAAGTGAAACTCTTTAAAAGGTTAAACTATTACCAAGTTTTTTCCAATGAAATAAAAAAAGAAATCCTTTTTCGACGTGTTTTTTTATCAGTCGCTTTTAATATAAAACACACTCATAGTATTAAGTTACTTTTAGTTAATAAAACTAAATATCGTTTGATGTCTCCAATATTTTTTTAGAACAATAAAGATATTAAAATTAAATGTATGAAAACGTTTACCGTCACTGGATATACCCATCTCAATAAAGAAAGCGGCTGCACAAACAACGTAGAGACACATCTGTAAAAACTCTACAATCTCTACATCAAGATCGGGCAAGTTTATTTAGGTGCTTGATAGACGTACTTACGTCGTTTAGCGGCGGAAACTGATGAAAGCAGATTAGCAGTTACTTAAAATCCTGAACTCTGAATTCGTTTTTATTAATCAAATACTTCTTCTTTTAATGGGAGTCTGTATTACCCTTGTAAATAAAAGAATTGATACCCTGCTCTCAGGTAAGGTCGGTGAGGATGCGTTATCACACGGATAAAGGAAGAGACATCCAGACTTCTCCTACGTAACACAAGATATTTAGGAAACTAGGAAACGATTGAAAAAAAAAAATTAGGTCAATCTATGTGATTAGTACTTTGTTCCGACAGAGTAACAATTTATACTTAAGCCTGAAGTTAAGAAATTCATCTTACAGCCTCCGTTAAGTTAAGAAATACATCTCAAGAGTACCAATTTATACTAAAGCCTCCATAAAGTTAAGAAATACATCTTACAACCTCCGTGAAGTTAAGAAATACATCTCAAGAGTACCAATTTATACTAAAGCCTCCATAAAGTTAAGAAATACATCTTACAGCCTCCGTGAAGTTAAGAAATACATCTCATTAACATTTAAATCAATGAAATATATCTTAATAGCACCAAAAGTACTAATAAAATCAATTATTATGTTAGTTTGGCTTTCAAATTAAATAAATATTTACATCTTAATGTGTCACGGTTCTAAGTTTGTGGCGGTTTAAACAGTAATATTATTGATTTTATAAATTTTAACCGAATAGTATAAACTATAAGAAATGATTTACTTATATCTATACTCGTAAGTGTACCTACTTCTGAAACTTATTATAAAAATTAATGTTTCCTGCAATAAATAACGCAACTTAAGTAAGTTATGCACACGATCGGAAACGTTTATGAATCGTTTCAACCAATGTGTGTGTTTTTTTACATATAGGTATACTTATATATATTAGTGACAGCTACTTTTCATACATATAGCTCCCGCGCAATAGACAAAAAAAAATCACAGCTTACTTAACCTTTTATGCAAGTGACCAAGTAGACTTCACCAAGTTTATTTTCTTTATCATCATCATAAATAACAAATACACCAAAATAATTAAACATAAATATTAAAAGTAACGCATATAACAATCGAAATTAACCGATATCAAGCAAGCAAAAACACTTACCAAGTTATAGTAAGGTAATGATTTATATGTGTATATTTATATATATGTATGTGTAAATGTATTTATATGCACGTATGTATGGATATGTTTATCTTATATGTATGCTCATATTTTTTTTTTTAATTTTTTTTTTTATATTTATATGCAATTAGTTATCATTATAAGTCAGTATAATTATATATTTAACAATACACACGACTACAAGTCTCGCGGATACACCTCCACCATGGGCGTCGCTGAAAATCAGCGCTGTAACACTCGTGTTGCAGCATATGCTGAGTCGATGTCCAATTTTGGCATCATAGCACTCACAATATTCTGTATAGTCCTGCTTTTAAATTTATTATTTTTTTTGTTATTTTTTTTGTTCGTATGTTTTAAATTTTTTGTATTTTTGTGTTTTTGTTTTATATTGTGTGTGTTTTCTGGTGCCAAATAAATGTCTGTCTATTTCTATGTCTATGTCTATGTCTACTTACAACAGCCAAACAGTCTATCGTCAGATCCAGATCGGATGAGTCAGACACAGCACGTCAAAAACAACAAGTCCGATAAGATCAGAATGCACACGACGTTATTATGCACGTGCCCAATCCGATGCACACACACAATACAATTCGATGCACACACACAATACAATTCCTCTACTTTTGGTCTCGATACCGACTTTTGATTAATTTGTATTCAACGCGCGAGAGTTTCCTCTGTGTAACGACCTTAATAAAATTAAGTATTAAACCTAAAGCTTGTGCACACTATCTCGTCTATATGTATGTTTAAAATAGAGTTCCAAATTCTAAAAGAAACTTCGTGTACCATATACATGAGTTAACACAATTTGATACCAAACAAACTAGCTGCTTCCCCGCGGTGTAACCTGCGCGATTTAACTTTTCCCGTTGTATAAAGCGGTGGAGCCTATCTATATAAACTTCCTTCTCCTATTTTATGGGATTAAGGGAAGATTAGGCCAAAATGCTAAAACACGTCATTCATTGAGGCTATATACTAATTTTAATTATTTTATTTACGAATTTAACCGAAATCCCATACAAAGTTAACCTACTCACTTAACTAACTTTGTTGAAAATTCCATATTTTGAAGTGAAAACTTCTTTAGCGGCGTTGTGCACTTTTTTTGGTATGGGTAAAAAATGATAAACTCGCGTCAGGTCACGTGTCCTAATCGTGGAAATTCGTAAGACGGAAACCGTAATGCCACCCCTATTATAATTTTTATTTTTAGTATTCGCGATTATGAGTAATACAGGGAGGTTGGATATGGAATTTTAATTCTATGACAGATTGCGATGTCAAATATACTACGTCAAAAAAGTAAATAAACAAACATTATTATTTCTTGACAATGTCAAAGACATGTCTTGTGACATATTTGAGTGTTAAGCGCGAATCGTGTGTAAAGGTTTTCACTTCTGCCGGCACTCCCGGAGTGCAACTCGTTTTTTTTTTTAGGTGCAGTAGTTTCGGCTCGGCGTTCTTGAACAATTGCTACAAATTATATACAAACTCCAACGCCTATCTCCCATCCCTGTCTTACCTTTACCACCTCTTCCCCTTCCCCAGCCCCTATCCCCTTGTCCTAACTCTCCGCGCTCAATTCATACCGAAATCACACAAACAGCTGTTCAACTGTAAGAAAAACTCCGATTTGTCAAAACGACTTACGCTCCACCTCAAACAGCTGTTCAAATATGAGAATTGTAAAACGGTTGAAACATAGTATATTATTTAGTCTGTGGTTGTAATAATTAAGACACCTTCCCTAGCAGCAGGCGCATATCAAACTCATCCAAGTTTTTATCACAATCGGGTAAACACACGAGAATAACGCAGCAATACTTTCCTCATTCCATCCTTAGATCAAATAAAAAGTTCAAATGGAAACTCTGCCACAGCGAAGTAAGGCCAGTTAAAACCACAGAACATTATGTTACAACTACACCTTGCCACGGCAGCCGTGTACATACATTAAAAACATACATTTTTACTTGAAAATTTTGATATTTGTGATAACGTTGTGCTCGACGCGACGACAAGGCAAGACGTAGTTTCGTTTTATGCGTGCGTGTAAATGTGTATGTACACGGTAAGGTGTAGTTTTAACCCGCCTTACTTCGTTGTTGCAGAGGTTCCGTCTGAACTTTTTTATTTGATCTGTGATCTCATCCTGTAAAGAAATATACATTCTTTTTCAATAACTCGACTACAGCGCCACCTTTCGGATCCAAATTTTGCGATTTACTTTTTTGGTAATATACCAAAATATATTGTGAATATCAATTGTTTTGCTCCATATATACAAATTAATAACTCGACCACGGTGTCACCTAATGGGTTCAATGTGTGAATCTAAATCATTTCCTGACCTGTCAAACACACACATTTTTTTTTTTATTAAAATCGGTGCACCCGTAGGTTCAGGCACAGAAGAATTATATATAAAAATTTAAATTAAAAAAAAGAATCACTATCCTACATAAAAACAGAACGTTTAAGCATAGGTACCAGTTCATAATTATTATAGTTAAAAGCCGCTATTTATTTTAATTTTCGAGCTTTTTAAGCTTACCTCTCTAAAATTTCTAGGAAAACATAAAGTGCAAATTTTGGGGGAAATATGTTATTTTTTCCCAAAAATTTCAGCGCTTTATAATCCAGCCCAGGCATACAGCATAGATAAGTATTATTAAAAAGTGACCTTTTAAGAGTTGAGTTTGGTTTTCCCTTCTGCTGTGCTGGTCTCGAAACGCATATTTTTGTTTGTTACCTGTCATTCAATCAACATTTTTTCTAATGCCATACCCACTTTCACTAAAACGTGACATTGGCACATTGACTACCATTTACAGCAAATAAAGAGTCATAGATGATAATGAACGAAAGTTTAAAAGAAAACAGTATGGCATTTTAATCAGCGCCGAATGTAATTGCTAAGAGAAAGCTAAATAATGTCAAAGTTGTTAAAGAAGCAGTGACCTGCTGTCCAAAATGTGTACACAAATGTAGGTTCTCTATAAAAAAAAAAAAAAGGTTTCATAGCCAACTTACAAAAACGAAACTCCTGAAAATTCGTCATGTCCGTCCGTATATCACAGCTTAATTCCGCTTTGGGTAGATTCTAATGAAATTTTACAGAGATGTGTGTGTGTGTGTGACCCGCCATACTTACAAATATTTTATCTAAATTGGAAAGAAAATTAGCGTTAGCTCTCTATACATTGAACTGAGGGATGAATTTCGTATTTCGCGCACCTCATATGGGGTATTATTGAATAGGGTTTAAAAATAAATTTATAGAAATATCATGTTTTCATAAGTGACTTTTCCTTTAAGATTTATATCTTGTAAGTTATAAGCTTGTTCAAAAATGTGTGACTATGGAGTTTTGTTACGCCAGGGATATGACTCGCGCGTTGCCGACCCTTCAAAAATCCAATAACTTCTTTATTGAATAAACTTATAAACTTCATTAGATTAAAATATATATAACTATAAACATTTCGCTACTTAAAACGCAATATTATCATCTCCCTATTATATAAAAGAAAAAACTGAATCTATCTCACTTAAACTAGCACCGGTAAGAAGCATTCTTGATTATACATTCCATCTATACTAATATTATAAAGAGGAAAGATTTGATAGTTAGTTTGTTTGTATTGAATAAGCTCCGAAACTACTGGACCGATTTGAAAAATTATTTTACCATTAGAAGCAGACATTATCACTGATGAACATAGACTACTTTTTACCGCGGGGAAATGCTTCATTCCTACGGGAAAACGGGTAATAGGACGACGGGTATTAAGAATTATCCTTCCGTACATTCCTAATTACTTAATTACTTCCTTTTTCACATAACTACTAAACGGCTGAACCGATTGGGTTGAAATTTTATATGGGTATTTCGATGGTTTTCTGAATGATTTAAAAATACAATTGGACTCGGTAGGTGGCGCTGCTGTCGGTATGTCAACTACTAAACGGCTGGACCGATTGAGTTTAAATGTTGTATGTGTATTTCCATGGTTTCACAGACACGAATGTATTATGCCATTAAAAAGGAAAGATTTTATAATTTTTTTTTTCTATAATTCAGGAGTTGCCGTAAGAACCTACACCGATAACGAAATTTAGGGCGGGCAAAGCCGCTGGCAGAAGCTAGTCTCATATAAAATGTACTTGTGCAGAATTATATGAAAAGTGCGAATGATATACCATTTTGAACAGTTTATCCAGTTGTTGGAAGACAACAGGTTGCCTAGAGTCGGGAAATGCCAATATGATTCAGTTGATTCGTTACGCACCGGTAATTTTTATAAACGCGTGTCTTCATTGTGAAGTTAGTTTTGAAATGGCGTAGTTAAAAAAATTTAAGACATTTAGTTTCTCAACTCTACAACGTTAAATGTCGATTTAAGTTTCCATTTTGTTTGTCAATAAAAACAGTATTTTTTTATTTATTCAATTAGGTTTTTTAATGAAAGTTAATAGCGAATTTGCGAATTATGGTTGGTACATCACCGAGCTCGTATGATGTGGGAGGAAGCGTGTTTTACATTGTTTTTTTCAACTTAGTATCTTATTAAAATCAAATAGTGAATCTTCTAAAATAATGTTTTCTTGAATTAATCCATACTAATATTATAAATGCTAAAGTTATAGCCTGGAATAGCACATATATAGACTAATTTTTATCCCGGTAAATGAAAATGTTTCCGCGTATAACTATAATTTGTTTCTTAATCACGCTGCAACGGAGCATTCAATTGAGCGGGAATTTTACACAGATATAGTAAAAGATACAGGAAGGAAATAGTTTAATTTTTATCCCGGACAGTATTTCAAAAGTTCCAGCGAGAGGAACTAGAAATGATTTCACTTGAAGGAACTATAACTGCAGCTATACCTTGGTATAACAAACTTCTTTAGTATAATCAAGCAGTTGCCGGAAGAATCCCACGCCGATAACCAAATTTAGGGCGGGCGGAGCCGCTGGCAAAAGCTAGTCATATATAAAGGTATGAAAATTATAAATAAACACTACATTTCCTAGAACAATTTTGTAAAAAAACATACATTATTTTTAAAACGTTCGAAAACAAACCTTTCCAAACAGTTTCCAGTTTCACTTGACAGTGACTATTGCATCAACCGTTTCCTTTGTTCCTTTTAAAACTATTTTTAAATGAAACTAAATTCGCCGTCGCCGTCCATTTTAGTTCTTATGAAATAGGATCTAGTGAAAACGGGTTCATTTCAAAGACCACAGAACACACTGGCTGGAGTACCTACTACGAAACAATACATCGTAAAGTCCTTGGTGAATATTGCACTTTCGATTTACCACAAACACAATGTGTTGTACATGTTTTTGAATAAATAACGTACGCGTGCGTGACCTTAGGTAATTTAGTCTGTGGTTAAACTTTTTTTCTAGTTTTCAAAGATGGCGGATAAGCAAGGTAGTAAAATTACACCACCTTCACAACCCCATTGAACTAAAAAGTAATAAATAAACCTTACGCAGTTAAGCTACATAAGCTAAGTGTTTTCTTCTCTATGAAGTGAGAAAAAATTTCACCAAGAATATGAGACAATTATTTATAGTAACATATACGAATATAAACAATAACCTATTTTTTTTTAAAGTGGTTCAAAAAACCAAATTAGGCTATTTAAGTAAGGCAAAAAGTCAAGGTACTTTAGTCGAGCTGCGTGTCGGCATATTTATGTTGCCACTTATGATGGTACGATGGTACCTACAACATAGTTGCTTCGCGTAATATGTTGCCACTTATGATGGTAAGATGGTACATACAACACAGTTGCTTCGCGTAAAAATCACTAAGTATATTCTTTTATTTCCTGGATTAGTTAGCTGACCCAGAACTGGGTAAAAAGAGGTTTACTTTAACAACGAGTGATTTGACCCCCTTCCCATATGATTATATTGTATAACACTTACATTAGGCAAACCGTATTAGCGAACAATCTCTGCTAAGTTGTAAAAAGGCATAATGAAGACTTGAAGATACATTTCTTACGCGTAATAAGTATATGAAATAATGTAATGAAACATTTTGCAATGATTCGCATACGTTTCAAACAAAACTATAACATTACCTATGTCTAGGGTTGCCAATTGTTTTTAAGAAAATATAAAATTTTTATGTATGTACACGGTTTTTATTCCCAGAGGATATAACCAGTGGCTGGATACACACCCGCATCATATTGTGGTGGACAGTATTTTTTCACCATCTACTTCAGCCCTTAGTGACAGGGGTGAGCCTATAGACGCAACACTACCGCTCCTGGTGCAGTGTATCTGAACGGTGGCTTTATAAATATATGGCCCATACGTCGTAACTTATCAGCTTTAAAGTAATGATGGTAAAATAATAGTTCTATTTTATTATGTCCCAGATATATTATTTTATATGGATATACGGAACATATGTATATAAAGCGATATATGGGACATATATATAGCCACCTAAGTCCATTGCTAATTCCTGACGAAGTATAAGAAGTAGGTCAGGTCGGATAAAAAAAACAATCAGTAAGTATTTATAATAAAAACAGTTAGTTTTACTTTTAAACATTTTAAATACCTATATATTTTTTGAGATTTTTTGCAAAACTTATTAGATTCGCTTTTTGTGTAATATTTCATAAGCCACAGCAACATGCAAAACAAAATTAAATACACGAGGAGCTTATATAGTCATAAATAATTTAAAAGAATCAATTATCCACCCATCTGTTGCTGGCAAGCATAAAAAAATACTTCCACTGCATGGTTGTCACAAACGGTATTTTATATACTTTTATTTTCAATCGAACAGTAACCAGTATCAAAAAGAAAAAGAAATACGACATTGTTTTACAAAATTTATTGGCAACCCTTTTCGGATCTCGAACGGGTAGGTAATAGGTATGTGATCTCATTAAGATACCGGCAACAATAAAATTTAAAACAATAAGGAAAACATAATCCTATATTGATATAACTAAACTACACAAATTAGGTGCCTACTACCTACTAAAAGTATGATGTAAAGTCATCATGGCCTTGTCTACACAAGTTAAGGTCGTCTTTGGCAGTGTTTAGTTACACGACAATACAGCAAAAACAACAATGAAAAGTTATAAAAAACAGCACATAGACAACCCATTAACTAACCACGAACCGTGTTATAATGTATGTCAAAACGAATTGCAGTAGTAAGATACAGAAAGGTGTAAAATAAAATAGGAAAGTATATGATGAACTAAATAATAATGTTGTTCACGCTCAATATACAAGTTCACAGGTTCATATTTTGAATTTTACCAATTTTCTTCAAATTTAGCGAACATAAATGGCGTCTTCATCATGTTCCGTTTCGATTTGAACGGTTTGCAAGGTAGAGCGGTTTTAGGGGATCTTTCTCCTACGAAAGCTTAGGTTGTGAAATGAGCTCCCTGCTGAAGTTTTCTCTAAGGACTATAATATGGGGTTCTTCAAGAAAGTAGTGATTACATTTTTAAAGGTTCCGCAACGAGTAAGTTATTTTTTGTGTTGTAAGTTAAGAGCCCGTGGAGTTGCAAGCGTCCATAGGTTGCGGTTACACCGCTAACAAGGTATAAGGCGTACTGTTAGCTTGTTTGCCACCTTAGTGGTGTTTGAAAAGAAAAAACTCTATGTAGGCCAGTGATAGTACTATGCGGTTCACCGGAGTGGTTGACCGACCTGTGCCTAGTGTGAATTTTTAATGCTACTATAGCGTTCGCGTCAACGAATGTATTTATGGTATGTTTATGGAAATAAAGAAGCGCCTGTAGCGGACGTGTTTTGAGACGATTTTTTCTCTTAGTACTTTCAAAGAATACGCGAACGCGTTAATAGAGTTACATACACGCAAAAACTCCTACTAGGCCCAGTTAGCAGTTATGTATGACGATGTATGGAGCCTTATTTGTATGAACGGCCGCCTGCGCCACGGTTTTGTACAGTGACTATCACCGTTCTTTGAATTTTTAAAAATATAATTTAAAAAAAAAAAAATTGCCGCTTCGTCTTTGCCCTTAAGAATACAATAACAACACGAATACCTACATCACCTAACAATACACGATTGCCGCTGGTAACACTGAACTCATAACGGATATGCATCATACCTATAATTGCCGACAGAAACAATTGCGGTTTCCTTGAACAATATTGATTGTATCCACGCAAATGCATACTTATGGCATAGTCGTAAGGTTTTACTAGTAGGCAACTACGACTCTGCTTGCCCAAAAGTGACGGAAAAATTAAATTCCCGTGAAATTTACACAAACATGCAAACAAATATTTTGGTAAAACCTGTCTTGTCGCTAAGTACTCCTTGCCTGAAATTCTATGAACCGACTTATACCTATTTATAGTAGGTAGGTAGACGTAATGCAAATTGAGGTTTTGTATCGAATAAGAAAACGATACAGTAAAGTAATATATTGGTCAAGTGCAAGTCGGAATGGTGCACCGTGGGGCCGTACCACTATTGAAAATACCAAGAAAAGTGTGCCGCTAAGCGGTCAACCATCCAATGCCTGACCAATCCTGACGTTGCTTTGAATATCGTTTCCAGGAAATAAATGTAACGTGTTACTGTTTCTCGTAATAATCGCTAAACAGCGCTGATACAGTAATTTAAGATGGTAATGGCTCTACAAAAAACAAACTAAACAAAAGACACTATAAAAAACGTTACTTCTGTTAGCTTTTTAGGGTTCCGTACCCAAAGGGTGCCAACGGAGCCCTATTACTACGACTACGCTGTCTCTCTATCTGTCCGTTTGTCCGACCATTAAAAGGCACTATCTTGTAGACCGAAATAGGTAGAAGCTTGAATTTTTTACAGAATATGTGTTATAATGGGAGATTATCTAAAAAATAAGTTAAAATTTAAGAGGGGTCCCCATACAAGAAACACGTTTTCGTTATTTTTGCTCTATCTTTAAAAAAGAGAGACATACAAACTTAAACTTGCAGTGAAAAATAGTGTGAACTTTAAAGTATAACAACAAATAATAAAAACCGGCCAAGTGTGAGACGGGCCCAAGCCATTACTGTATTAAATTACCGGTACAGCGCCATCTAGCTTATCATAAACAAAAACAGTAACACATTTGTTTGTTGGAACCGATACTTAAAGATAAGCAACGTCGGGCTTAGTCAGTACTTGGATGGGTGACCGCTTAGCGGCCCATTTTATGTTTGGATTGTAAATTATGTAAAGAGTGGTAGGTACGAAACCCACGGTGCGCGAGTCCAACTCGCACTTGGCCGGTTTTTATAATTTGTTAGATTCTCCGCCATTAAACCACAAATTCCGTCTAAATTTCAGGCTTCTACCAATTTCGGTCTAAAAGGTAGAGTCTTGTAATAGTCGGACAGACAGACAGCGTAAGCTTAGCAATAGGGCTCCGCTGGAACCCTATTGGTACGGAACCCTAAAAACTCACTTTAGGCACGTTGGAGTTGGAGTTTTGGACGTAACTCACACTTAGTGCTAACTTATGTCTGGAAATACAGTACTCGATATTTATTATACATTAACTGTATATTTATTGTAGGTATTTATTTCTGTAGATGCTTTGTTGAAATGATAGTTAATCAATGCTAACAAAATTCTGCCGGTATACTCTTAGGTACGTACCTACGAGATGAATCACAGCCACAGTAAAAAATATTTTACAACACGCATGTTCTCGACGATGTGGGAGGGACATCATAAAAACAAACTTAAAGAGTAGGTATACTTAATTAGATCAGAACCATGTTTTGTTGTTTTTTTTTTGTAGTTGATAAATGTTAAGCTACGACAAGCTTTATTATAGCTTTGGTTAAAGTACCAAATGATACAAGCATGGCCACTTTGACGTCGACTAAGCCCAAGTATGGTCAGTAAGTAGGTATTTATTTATCTGATGTTCGGTTAGACAAGTATAGACAAATGTTTGATTTAAATCGATTATTATTTATGAAACCCCCACAAGTCATGATTTTGGTGAAATTGAGTTAAGTAGGTATGACAAAACATTCAGTAAGGGTAAATATACCAGTCACGGGAAAACCACACAAGTGACAGTCCAGGTCATGTGGGATTTCTGTAATATATGCCACTCACCAAAGTAGTGACAGTGTATAGAAAATTCAGCATAAAATTTGAACCTTTTTCAGAAGTTTTCTTATAAATAACTCTGTTTATATGCTCTTACTGTAAAATCAAAATTACGAACCTAAATAATGTTCTTTAATTGCATACTTTATTGTTATTGTATCATGCATCTAACTACATTTTGTCTTCCATATCCAAAGAAATCGAATTTCTTTATATCTCTGACCAACCTTTTGGGAGAATAGAGTCGTAGAGCTGGAGTCGCATGCTACTGCTTGTGTTAAACAAATCGCTCAATCACCACGTCTCTAGGACAACTTATGAGGCAGTAAGAGCACCCTGGCCTGGTTTCTTTCTTTCACGCACGTACACGTACAATCGTACACAACGTAGAGCCTTCTCGCATCACTAATGTACGAACTGCTGACATCCGCTTGACTTTCTTAGTCCCTACTTAACCCGTGCACTGCCGGTCTAAAAATGGCATACTCGCAGATTGTACCGAAATATGTCTGTCTATAGTCCACCTTACGTCATGGGAATCCTTGATTAAAATATATTTTATTTTGGATTTTTTTTATAAAAAAGCGTGAACGTATGATGTAGTTTATACTTACCTCTTAATTATCTTTGGGTTTGATCAACTAGTTTTAAAATATAAGAAAAAGACCTAATGCGACCTAGTGGAATCACTGGGGGACTCTGCTCCCTCATATTTCACAGTTACTCGCTGGGCAAAAGAGTTTAAGCTGGGTCAGCACATCCACTGAAGATGAACATCGCGAGAAACGCCCATCCACGTCCCTCACTGCAGACAACGTGAAAAAAGTCGAAGATGGCGTGCTGGCAGATCGAAGAGTGACCATAAGGTATGTAGCTGAGGTCACATGGATCTCATAAGGCAGTGTTGAAAGAATCTTTGCGAACGAACTGCATATGAAAAAGGTGCCTTGCGCTGGGTACCGAGAATGTTAACAGACGAGGAAAAGAGTCGACATTTCGAGGGTGAATCTCGAAAGGTTCCAAGCATTTTTGGATTAACCCTCGTATAGTAATAGTTTTGGAGAAATCACGCAGCAGGTCACCATGTTTGGTCTTAAAGTATAAAAAAGCAAGTTTAGTACTACGGGTACCAAACATCTGTTACAAATACCTATATACCTTTTTGTAAATACTAACAGATTATACATAGCTAGAAAGAGATTTACAATTTATATTATTAGTTTTAGAACCAGTTTAGTTAAGATTTCAACTTTGATTTTTGGACCATGCTTCTTCAAACTTTAATGGAGTAAATTTAAATTCTTTTAGTAACAGCCAATCTCTGAAAAGTAAAACAAACACACCCTCAGCGCCAAGTGTATCTATCTATCTGGATACACAGCGTAAAAACATTGTGTATCCTAGTGGTTACACGCGATTGTACATTGAAAATTAACTGTGTATCCTTTTGGTGCACATTTGTATTAATTTGAGTATTATAAATTGTACCTCTGGCCTTTAGGTTTATCTCTTAAAACAAACACACCCTCAGCGCCATGTGTATCTATCTATCTGGATACACAGCGTCAAAACATTGTATATACTAGTGGTTACACGCGATTGTACATTTAAAATTAACTGTGTATCCTTTTGGTGCACATTTGTATTAATTTGAGTATTATAAATTGTACCTATGACCTTAAGGTTTATCTCGTATACATGGGTTTGAAATTCGCCAAATAAAAAAACGACTATACACACACACACGTAGATACACGTTCTATTTTAGGTCACGAATCAGTTTCATTTTATGATAAAGTCATCCACTTATTTGTATTGAGACAATTTCCCGTGCGGAGGGCACACCACCACAGCGATAGTTGAACAATACAATAATGGCGACCATCACGGAAAGTCGTGAGTCACGTGGACGGTTCTGGAGGGACCTGAATGGGTCATTAGTGAGGACTGACGCGCTTCCTCGACTTTGATGGATCACATGCAAAATGACAACCATTGATGATGTTTGTACAGTACAGGGAAACTAATACGAAGTTTAACAGGTTCAGTAAAATAGAAGTTGTCATTATTTACAGATATAATCATAGATAGGCATATACCTACATTTTCATAGATGTAGTGTATTTTCTACCAATAAGTTGTCGACGCTAAACCTAAAATGAGTCAGAAACAGTGTTGCAAGTAATATATAAATTTACGAAACCCCTAAGGTATCGAAATTTGGAAATCTCTGTTACATATGGATATATAATTTAAGGTTAAAGCTATAACGTTAGATATCGATGGTCTCTTTTTAATTGCCTCAACTTACGCGACGCCTTTAATGTTACTGGACGAGATGTTTGATTTTTCTTATTTTTCCGTTTATTTCTCTAACTGTTAGTCGTTTGTTCGGTTCTTTTTACTTTTTTAGAGTCAATGCAAGAAAATGAAGATTGACAGTATAAGTACTAGACTCGATGATTTACTTCGAAAATCCAGAAGATGTTCAATTTCGCCGTATGACTTTAAACACGCGATTTGATGTTTATGAAAAAGAAAGTAAAGAAATCATCTCCAATTACAGGGTCATTACACAACCGTTACTAAACGATAACACGGTAGCGTTACAATAAAGATAACCGTTTCTAACAACGTTCCAATAACGATTGTGCAACTACGATCCATAAGAACACCAGCAACAAGTCACAACACAACACAACACTGACTCCAACCATCAGAACACATTATATCATTAACCTAAATTTAGTTTATGTCATTCAATTGTAATGCATGCTCATTTATCTTCTGTTCTTAATATAGATCTGTCATGGATTCCATGTTAAATAAAAGTGTGATAGATCTGTTGTTTTAATAAATTTAAATATTTTTTTTGTTAATTTTGGTAGGCAGTTGTTCTTCATAGGGTCAGCTGACACATCTTATAGCTATTACAAAATTGTATCACTATATTGATGAATAACTGTTTTTTATACGAATTTTGAGAAATGAAAAAAAAAAAATAGGTATAGGATATGGATTTTTTAAGGCTGTTACAAAATTCCATTATAAATATAATTTTATACTATGAAGATTGTAGATCAGAGACCTTATTGGAGACAAACTTGGCAGGGTCCATGTTAAGTTGCAAATGGGTGGCTAGCTTTTTGTCCGGCAGAAGCATACGAGCCGTAGTTGACGGTAGTTGCTCTGATAGCATGGACATTAATGCTGGTGTCCCGCAAGGCTCTGTGCTGTCTCCTACGCTGTTTCTACTGCACATCAATGATATGTTGGACATCAACAACATACATTGCTATGCAGATGACAGTACTGGAGACGCTTATTACACGGGCCGTGCAAGCATCCCACGTTCCGTTGTGGAGGAAAAGCGTGAAGAACTTGTGTCTCAAATCGAGATCGGTCTGTCCAAGGTCTCTGACTGGGGGCGGGAAAACTTGGTCCGATTCAACCCTTCAAAGACACAAGTCTGCGCGTTCACCGCTAAGAAAACCCCATTCACTGTAGTCCCACAATTCCAGAACACTCCCCTCTCCATCTCCAAGAGCATTGGGATCCTTGGCGTTGACATCTCCAGCGATGTTCAGTTCCGAGATCATTTGCTAGGCAAGGTAAAGCTGGCGTCCAAAAAACTTGGTGTACTCAACAGAGCGAAGCAGTACTTCACGTCGGGGCAAAGGTTGCTACTTTACAAGTCGCAAGTCCGGCCCCATATGGAGTACTGCTGCCATCTCTGGGCGGGTGCACCCGGATACCAGCTTGGCCCTTTTGACTCGGTTCAACGACGGGCTGTGAGAATTGTCGACGATCCCAAACTCACTTGCGGTATCGAACCCTTAAGTCTGAGGAGAGACTTTGCCTCCCTGTGTGTGTTCTACCGCTTGTACAATGGATTGTGTTCTGAGGAATTGTTCGAAATGATGCCCACGGCTACTTTCTACCATCGCACCGCTCGCCATCGACAGGGAATTCATTCTCACACTTTGGAACCAAAATGGTCGCGAACAGTGCGGTTTCAGAGAAACTTCCTCCCGCGAACCCTTGGGTTGTGGAATGAGCTCCCTGCCAAGGTTTTCTCTAAGGACTACAGTATGGGGTTCTTCAAAAAAGAAGTTATTAGATTGCTGAAGGGTCGGCAACGCGCGAGTGATGCCCCTGGTGTTGCAAGCGTCCATAGGCTACGGTGACCGCTTACCATCAGGCGGACCGTAGGCTTGTTTGCCACCTTAGTGGTATAAAAAAAAAAAAAAAAAGTTATGTAGTGAGAGTAGACTCTCTTACAGCGATTAAAACACTATAATATTACATTGTGTTTTAAGGATGGTAAGGAGAAAATTACGAACGAAAGGCTATTTAGAAGCCTAAGGCCAAAGGCTTCAATGAGTCGTGTTTGTAATTTCCATACCGCCCGTGTTACATACAATGTTTATCATCACATTTGTTAGTAAATTATAAACTCACCACAACGGAATGGCGGGAATAGTAATCAATAATATATCTAGAGAATTTATGTATTAAAAAGTTTTGGCTGAAGTTAAAACGTACTTAACTATACACACAATATATTTTGAAAGAGCCCGTGGGACTAATGAAAGTTTTAGCATGCACCCTGCACATAATAACACTGTTCACGAGTAAGTGTGATGAAAAAACAAGTGAAGCCCGCTTGAGGACCGCATTTTTATGCGGAAGTACTGCAAAATTTAATCACAGCTAGTGATTAAATATGGAAGTTTACCAACTGCATACAAATTCATAATAGTGCATTTGCGGTTTGCAGCGTAGGTACCTACTTAATAAACATTCACGTTGTAGAAAATAAGTAAATGCAAATCAAACGAAAATTCCAAAACAGTATGCAAGTTATTGAAAACGAAGAAAATCGAATATGGGTGAAAACGTTTATCGATATGTGTGAAAGTGTTATATTTCTAGGCGCATGAATAAACGTGAGAGTCGCGATGCACGACGGATGCGTACCAGTGCACATGCGTTTGGAATTGCATTCGCGTTAAAAAACGCCACAACTTGCATTTTTTAACGTGAATGACATTTAAGAGTGTCACGATGACACAGAGGATATTCTTAAGTGAACATAAATTAAGAGAAGAATTGGAAACGGTTTCGAATTGAGAGGGGCTTTCAGATAATGGAATTCGTTTTCACGCGTTTTTCTACAAGTTCGTTGTTGGAGATTGTTTTTATACTTCATGAATATGTTATATGCATTCAGATTCAATTGTCAACAGATTTTTTATTAGGTAAGGTAACGAATAACAACCGAAAACGGTAAAATATGGCGTTTTTACATTTAATTTATATAAAGGCTCAGTTTGGTCGTATTTATGAATTAATGGGTGTTTTTAAAGTTACATGTTGGTAAATAACTGTATTGCAATTTGTTGTAATGTTTACAATGAATGAGAGTTTTATATGAGCAAAACTACGACGAAAGACATAATACAAAAATCTGTTCTTTTTTTCTGAAAAAAAACTATTTTTGTATTTTAATGGCACTAATTGTCAAAAAAATACCTATCATTAAAAAAATTATATATCGAGCAGACAGACAGACAGACAGACATATATCCTAGCTTTAGTACTAGGGTCCCGTTGGAACTCTTTGGGTACGAAACCCAAAAAAAAACGTGCAAATAAAAGTAAATTCCAAAGAACTACCACCAAAACCAAATAAGCTATTACGGCATATGACATACGTAACATAGCACGACACATTTAATATGGCAGACAGACAGACAACTATAACATAGGTGAAAAGTCACACATATGCAACGTCTCTGCCAACATGCGTGTTGTAACTGCAAACGAAATGGAACGGTATATCTTCCATATCAGACCGTAAATATATCTTAACTGCCATGGATGGAAGAAACCATATGAATTTCACAATGTTGAAACAGGCGTGACGGGATGCGCTGGTTGTGTTCGTAGATTCGATTCCATGGTACATATTTATTTTCATAGTTTTGTAACAGAACAAATTGTGTCACTTCATTTCATAAGTTTTGTAGTTCTTTTGTTTTCAAGACCGAGACACATATTTTTAACTGACATAAAAAGAAGGTTTAAAGCAAACTTGTAGGAAGTTTTCAACCGCTTACAAATAAGTATGAAACTTTGTAAGATTGCGAAGGGTTTTTGAGAAATAACTATTTATTATTAACATGTTTTTGTACTCAGTTTGAATAAATTAAACACCGAGTACAAAATAAATAAACCCTAGCTCGGGTCACCACCCTATGGAAAGATACCTTCTCTTTTTATTGAAATGGCAAATGGCCATATAACGAACACGAAAATGTAGCAACTGATAAATTACAGTATCTATATTGTATGTGATGTTTGAATAGCTTATATTATATTATACAATGGCTTGTTCATTCCTCTCACATTTAAGAGTATAGATTTACGATTGCTTCATACGAACAATTAACTCGCTTGTTTTTATCACTTACTGATCAAATACTGTAATATTTTGTAGACATGATCTGAAGCCGAATTTCTGTCTGTGGTTTTCCAAAATCCTAATTTTTTTTTACTTCAAATTTTATTTAAGAAAACTTTTTCCTCAGAACAGAAAAAACAATGTTTGGCCACGGCTACACCCGCGGTAAATTCGGTTATAGGTGTGGAATTTCTACGCCTTCTTGGAATTCTGTCATAGTCATCCTTATAAAAACTTTTCAGGATAAAAAGTAGTATATTATATGTCCTTCTCCGTATCCTTAACTTGCTTTGTACCATTTAATCAGCTCAGTTAGTTGCTCAGATGCTACGCTTAACAATAACAAACAACTATTTATATACAAACCAATATATATTAGATAGTCTAGATGATTAAATTTTTCTATAACGTAAATGAACTAAACAAAATATTCATATCTCTTAGACATCAAGTAGACAAGAAAAAGATAAAAATCGTTTTAAGGCCGTTTACATAGCACAGTTTAATAGCATAATTGTTTAGTAACACAATGCTATCTGATAAAGATTTTTATCCACAGGGTGATTAAAACGTAAGTGTCTATTGTGTTACCGTATTTTTAACTGATCAAAATTTAAAAAAAATAATCACTTCTGTAGTTGCTAAAACTGTGTAACATAGCTGTTACTTCATTATATCTACTTGTAGTCCTATTTTTACCGACTTTCCCAGAAGGAAGTATATATATATATATATGTCCGTCTCTTTGGCGTGCCCTGATGCAATAAGCAAAACGGAGAAAAAAATCTAAAAATCTTTTTGAGCAAAGTGGTACCATAAAATATTTTTTAGATCCATTGTTACTAAAACAAAAACTTATTAATAAAACTAAAACAAAGATAACTTGAACAATAAAAATGCTTAAATATATGTTTATAGGGGTAGGTATACCAATAATATGTAAATTATCTTTTCTCTTATCATATAGGGTTTTTATGGAAATGCTTAAAATTTAGCTTATAAGCTAAGTATAACACCTGTAGTAAAGTATTATAATTTTCTTTTTTATAACGCGACTATTTTTTTATTTGTGAAACACAGGAACAAAATCATATAGTTAATGCACTTCAAATATCAGCTGGGAATATACAAAACAGTTCTCAGTACAATACGATACATTTATTGTTTTTTGATATTTTGTACTTGTTTATTATTCATTAATTTATATTTAAATATATTCCAAAAATATTAAAAATTTAAAAGAACCAAGGCCGTAATCATCATAATATCAGCTTATACTGGTCTACTGCTGGACATAAGCCGCCTTTGTGGCGCGCCATTTCACCCCGTCCTCTGCCTTCCGCATCCAGCCATCACCAGCCACCGTTTTACGGTGAGATCGGTCCACCGGGCTGGAGGGCGTCCCACGCTTCGCCTGTGGTTCCGGCAGAACAAAATTGGACCACTCCCTATCTTCCTGGGATGTCGTAGAAGGCGACTAAGAGGTAAAAGGGGCTTTATTTCTCAAACCCAAACACAGACTGATGTTGGGCAGAAGCAACATCCGGTAGTAGTCTACGAATGAATTGCGGTCACCAACCCGTCTGCCCAGCGGGGTGACTATGGGCAAAACCCAATATGGTGAGAGCACAAAAGGCCGTAAATGACGTTCAAATTCATTTCCTTTTTGTATAAATCACTAGGTGTACAGAATACAGATTAATAAAGAAATATTAAAACATTAGTGTGACAGACATGTGACTTCCAAATTCTATCGTTCAATAATTTTAAATGTTATAACGCCTATATAGATCCTTTGATGTAATTTAAAAGCGATATATTTATACCAGAAAGCAATAAAAGATGTAAGCTACAGTAATATAAAGCGACAAAGATGGTGGCTAATCTACAAATAGGTTTGTGAGTTTGTCGACTTCTAAGTGGTCACCCTAAAACGATCACTCTTTTTTTGCTTATCTATATATATAAAAAATGTAATTATAATCAATTTGTTCAACGTACCATAAATTAAAACGATTTATAGAAGTAAATAGACAGCTGTGTTTTGACGTAAAAATTACTCACTCTACGAGCTATCAACGAATCCAGCTATGCGATAAATCTTGTCAGAAGATTATAATTTCTAAATAAGATAATTTAAAAATTATATCTACCTACGACTGTTTATAAATTATGTATGTATTTTCTTACCCAGACAGGATATACGGAAATACGGAGCCCTACGGAGCCCTCTTTGCCTGTTTTTTGAAACTAATATGATGATAAAAATGTTTATTTGTAGGTACTCATATATTGCTCATGCTCAGTAGCTAATGTAAGAGGTAGCTTGTTATACTTGTCAGTCAGCAATGTAACTAATTGGGATTATGTCACAGAGGACAACGGCCTCTGCCTGGGGTGACAACTGACAGCTTATGTCGTAGGTACGTAGCCCGATCAGCTTGTCGATCAATCGCGCTCTTCCATGTGTTAAATCTTATTTTAGTTTGTTTTTATAAAAGAAAATAGTAGGAGTAGAAACAGAAATATAATGAGTTTTAGGAAATTGTAAGTATATACTAAATGATCCAAATTCACCAAGCCCATAAGCTGTTGTTAAACTACAGTTATATAAACTGCTATTGAACAAAATACATACATAATAAGTAGGTTTTAAATACACGAAGAAGAAAAAAAAAATGATTAAATATGCTTTTATAAGTTCGATTGATGCAAAAACCCCTTTTTTCAGTTCATTTCATTCGTAGATAATTTCAAGTACAAACGTACTTACGTTTTCTCTTAGTCGCACGAACGGACACCTTAATGCGGGAACTCATCATGTCCAGGGATTTTACGACCAGCGTTGCGATGTAATACACCCCTAACCCCTCCTTATAATATGCATGGTATAAGATATTTTAATGATCCATTTATAAACCTAACAAATTAATAATACCTACGTATCCGATACTGCAGTACAAATATTACTTCTCTGTAAATCTCATTCAATAATGCTTTTTATTTATTTTAAACGCGAGTTTGTTCTGCCTGTTAATAACAAACGGCCCGTTAGAGTAAATCCATCCTCAAAATAGAAAGTATGAAAATTCTTCAAAAGAAGTTTGTAGTGTGCATGGTCGACCCGTATCGTTTCCGAGCCAGCATAAATCTACGCGTTTGTTTTAGTTAAACTCCCGTTAACTGGGTTATTTATAACCCGCACACAGTTAATTTGGAACCCGCTAAATGTCATTTAACAGCTTTTATGAACTTTAGGGTCTAGTCACACTGGGCTCCAAATCAGAAAAATTTGACGACTTACAATTGAGATACAGGGTGTCGAGCGGTAAACTGTTTTTAAATTCCCGTAATAACCACACAAAAACCGCCGAAATTCTCGTATATTTTAGAACTAAGAGTTTAGTTAAGGTCTGAAATTAATCTTAAATTAATCATGTTTTTACGCGTTTGTGTATTGCTTGTTTTTCCCCCAAAGAATTTAGGATTTATTATTACTAGGTTCCTCTAAAAGAAATCACATCTACTCTACTCATCTTGCACGTCGGACAACATCTTCTTTTTTGGTAAATTTATAAAAATCTATCATAGATATTCTTTTGGTTTTCACTTTAGCAGCAGCTTCCTTTTCCTGTGGTCTAAGGAGTTCCGTGCGGTATCAACCATGCCCTTGCTTACCCATTAGTTTTCCTACTCCACCAGCTGCCAACATAGTATCCAAAACCGACGACAATCAGACATGCTTCATTCTGATTGACAATCATGTAATTCTTGTTCAGGTAGAACTTCTCTCTTTCGCTGTATTATCATCATTGTCATCCTCAATTCAGCTGAAAGTCGTCGAGCGAAATGATCAGGGGCCGAAAGTCGGGCTTTATAAAACTTTTTCAAATTTTTCCGGATCAAATACGATATAAGATAAAAACCTATACCTATTCTAAAACAGTGAATTGTGGAAATTACTATTAAATCTTTATTGAAACTAAAGATGTTCGTGTAGCTTTTGTGTTGCCATCTCCATTGTGCCTCTTCCTTTACTGGCGCGATGTACGTACATGTTTGGAGGTCTGACGAAGCTATTGCGGTAATGACTAAATTTTCCACTCATTAATATCTTCACTAGCGTGTGAAGAAAAATGACAATATATATGTTGTAAATACATATATACAGTTCTTACCACTGATTATTTATTTAAGACTAGGCGGTGTCATTTTATAATTGATTATCCCGCACGAAATTTTAGCATGGATTATTCATGTTTCATTATTTAAGGAATTGACGAATTTAAGGTGACGAATTGCTTATTTTTCTCGTACACTAAAAATATCCATACTTACTTGTAACAAAATTTTATACAATCATCAGTAAAATGAATGATTGATGTTTGTATAAAATTTTGTTACAAGTAAGTATGGATATTTTTAGTGTACGAGAAAAAAAAGCAATTCGTCACCTTAAAGCAAAAAAATAAAAACTTTTAACAAAAAAACAAGCGGCTTCAAAAAGATGCACTAAAAAGGTAAAAATGATTACTTATTGCCAAAAATCTTATCTGAATTACAGTTCATCATTTCAAACAAAATATTTTATATATATTGCTACTGTTATTAAAATTGTAACTGATTCATACATCAAAAAAATATACCCGTCGAACATAGAACCCCCTCCTTTTTAGAAGACGGTTAAAAATAAACGAGAATCCTTTCCTACTAGTTTGATATTCATTAATAGTTTTCAAACTACAAGTTTAAACAGATGCCAAGTGGTTGGTAAATATATAGTCTTAGATCTCTTTTAGACGTTAGTGCTTGCACGGGGTTGAACGCTTTCTAACGGTGTTGAAACGGACATCTACAAGATCCCTAAGGGCTCTTGTATACGGCACCGGGTGCCGGACAAATCAATATTCGGTGTCATCTACAATGCAGACTATGTGTATGTGTGTTGTGTTTGGGGAAAATTTGAAGTATGTGTAGAATTTGTATGTTTTTACAAAAAAAGGATATAAGTATCTTGTATTCGTTGTCTGGTATCCATAGTGCATATATATAAACTAATATTTGATTAGTTTAGCGCTAAGCGGCGTCGTGCATCTCACAGAAACAGTTATTTAGAGATGATGAAGCATTTAGAGTTTGTAAGCAAATAAAAGTTAAAAATAACTTGGATAAAATCCTAGTCAAGACGTTCCGCCCTATGATGGAAGGTTGGGTACTTGCCCTACCATGTCATTGGCTGCAGCATCGCTAACATATAAATCTATCCCTAGAATGACGTAACCCGCCCCCGGTGTCCGCGGACTATTAATAGCGGCACGTGCGCCACCTCCCGGGTGACGCTAACACGCGATGTGCTACGACCTTTACTTTTGAGATCTACTTCGTGGCGTTATAGATGAAAAGTTAAGAGCGACGAAAGGGAAAATACAATCACCATTGTGCCTTATACTCAGTATACAGTAGATAAAGATGAGTACAAAAAGTGATTTTGAATCGACAATACAATATTTTTAACAATGTTAATTTCTGCCGAAAAGAGTGCAGGCCTTCCTGGAAGCAGGCGACACAAAACCGGCCGTTGCGTTAACACATTTGGGGAAGGCCTGCGTTTAACAGTTTTAGCTGAGATTATGGGTAGTACCTAAGTATTTAGAGTCCATACGCCCTATAGATAGTTCCTGAGTACGCCTACATCTACCCCATTTAAGTTTTTACAGGCGACTAACCAGGAAGCAATATAGCCTATCAGAGTAGGACATCTTATTTAAGACTCAACAGTGAGAATGAGTGCACAAAAAGTTAATGTGGTAGCTAGAGGTGGTACGATCCTATCTAGTGGAGGCGGTGGTTGCCAACGCGGATGTGACCGCGTGACATTATGTCACACAATGCGGGTAGAGGGTTAGTGGCTATTCTGAGTGTTACACGACAATTGGAGCTTGAGAGCGATGACTTTTGTATTAAAGGTGACGAGTGAAGAGATAATTTGCTTGCTGCGTTTTCCTATTGTCGTTGTAGTTGAGGTGAATCCAGGTCAAAAAACAAAATTACAAAAGCAAAAAGTGCCTAATGCAATGATTTTCTGTGCAGTAAAACGTACTACAAGTTTATAAGGCAGGCACTGGATAGAAGTGAGTATGGGAAATATGAGGAACGAGATCTGTTGACTTATCCGTATATATATCTGAGACCCTAAAAGCAACCGAAAAATACATATTGCCAGAACCGATATTTGCATACCCTACTTCTCCCCTGACTTTCTATTTTTCATTCTTTTGATGTGTACGTAGGCGTATATGACGTTGGAGTGTGTTTTGCCTATTTGACTATATACCTAGGGTTTCGTAGCCAAATGGAAAAAAACGAAAATCTAATAATTTCGCCATGTCCGTCTATCCGTAGGTCCGTCCGTCTCTCTTATAATTCCGCCGTCTTTAAATCAACTTTGATGAAATTTTACAGGACAGTGTCGCCATATAGTTAAGTAATGAAATAAAGGGTATTTTAAGGTAGCTCTTTATACATTGAACCGAGGCAAACAATATTTTTTTTCACACACCCCATTTTGTGGGGTATTGTTAGATATAGGTCTAGGTGTTTTTCTAAAATGTATATTTTGCGAGTTATTGGTCGACAAAGCTAAAATATTTGCGTAAGCCCGTCGGTTTTAAAAAATCTGAAAATAATAACTGTAAAAGGGCTCTACAATTACTTCCAAGGAAAATTGTATTAAACATAATCGTTTTATAAGTTTTTCAAATAGCTACAATAATATAATACTCATTCTAGGTAACCGTAACTTAATTTAATGTCTGATACATTAATAAAGCCGATATTTTTGACTCAGCCTTGTACGTGCCTTTTTGCTCTGATGTAAAGAGGCTTAGGTCATAGTAAACTACGATAGCTCATGGCTGTGAGGCCTTAAAATGCCATTTTTGTAAGTAAAATACGGGTATCGAAGTGGACTATGGCCTTAGCTTCTTTTTATCAAAGATGCAAAGAAGCACTTACAAGGCATAGGCTACCAAAAAACCGGTCAAATGCGTGCCGGACCGCAAGTTACGGTTCCATAGAATGCGTATTATTGCGTATTTCTGAAAATTTATCAGCCGATTTCGTTCAAACAATTGCAAGTTATTATAAAGCCCATACAGTTATTATTTTTAGATTTATTAAGCCCGCAGTTTAAAATGTATGGATATTAGTCCACGTATTTCTCGGATTTAAGTAATAAGTTATATATCAATTATGCTTTCAAATACTCACTAAAACCAAAAATAAACCTTAATGGAACATTGATCTCAGTAGTTTTTTTTAAGACTGATAAGCTAGATCGCGTAAATACGCCGTTTTTGTGTAAATTTTGTGGTTAGCACCTAAAGGATTGAAAAAAATATATGTTACATAACTTGCTTTTGTCTAGTGCATAATTAATTACCTTACTAAATGACTTTCATTTTTGTATTTAATGCAATAAGAAATCTGGAAGTCACCATTGTTTCAACACTTGTGCAAATTTTTAAAGCGTGTATTGCATTTGCTTGTTATGAAAGTTGGTTAAATAATTAGAATAGCTTGTTATCTAGTGCATTGACTCTAAGTTTTAGTGAAAAGTGAAAAAATGTGACTTCAAAACTTGTATAAATTACTTAAGAAGCATATAACAAATATATCTCACAGTAGGTAATGTATGTGACATTGTGTAATGATTTTTAATCCATTTACATGCACATCATTAGTATTACAAAAATTAACTTACTGGCCTATATCGCCCTCTTAACTTGAATTCAAGTGTCTAAAATCCTGTTTATTGATTATTAAGAGAATACGATTCGCGGCGTCTTGCAGTGCGCTTCATACAAACAAATTTCCCACCAGTGCCAGTTTTTTATTTAGTTTTTTTTTATAGTGCAGGATTCCACTTTTTCATACAAATGATCTCAAATAAGATTAAAAGTTTATTAAAACGAGTAGGAAATTTGTTTGTATGAAACACGCTGCGAATCCTATCCTCTTAAGTCACTGGTGTTAAATAACAATGTCTAAAAGGCTTCCGGTTCTTTTCAGATATGCCTACGTTTTTGCTATGAACATTGGACAAACCGCTTAAATATTTGGCGTTATGCGATTATGTCTTCTAGTATCTGTTTTCCCATGATGCGCTAGCAGTTTTATTTAGGGTCCCGTATGTCCGTCCCTTCTCCGTTAAATTACGTAATTTGAATTTTTTAAACTTTTATTTAAGACTTTATTCCATACAAAAAAGAAAATGGTCAAAGGCGATGTTCAAATAAGTTCACGTGGGAAGACGGTCTTGTTTACAAAAGTAGAAAGTTGCCTCGAATTATCGTCGGTTAGGTTGAATAATGCCGCATTCTTTCGACTATAAAGCTGGTTGCGAAATGATATACGATTTGGAGATGATACCGCACGTAAAGCAACGCTTTTCCATATACGGATGGATGGATAGCGCAATGTAGGTACCATTGTATAATTTCAAATTTAGGAATGTTATGAGGATATTCTAAGTAAATAATGGGACAAATAAGAATGAACGAATATACGTATGTGCATTGTACAAATAAAATAGTTTCGGTACAGTTTTTTTTTATATTTTTTTAGCCTAAAAGAAGTTAGGTACTCGATTTGATGCTGATCTGCCAGGACGTAATAAGTGTGCCTTAACCCTTAAACCGTTTTGGGAAACTAGTTTGTAATTAACAAGTATTAAGGTGCGTTTAAAACTAAGCACACGAAGCTTACAAAAAATATTATTATATACCTTAGCTACTATTACCTACCAACATGTTTTGACTTATTGATAAAAACAATAATTGTATATTTTTTTTTATTTTCATTTTGTAACATAGAAGATAAGTAAAATTTTATGATAATTAGCAAAATAATAATAGTACCTACAACTATCTCTTGTTGCGTTAGATTTATAAAACTGTAAGCAACAAGGTACAACAATAAAAAATAAAAATGGTCAAGAAAGCAAGTAATTAACAAACAAGTTAGGTAATATCGTCTTTATCTACATGAATACAAATTTCAATGGTGCTCAAGGATTTTTCGTAAATACCTCTTTGTACTTGTATTTGTATCGTGGGCTGTCTATTTGTAATATTACAGGTGCAGGGGTCTCTGGCTTACAAGAGTTTCCTTGAGCTACATACACCTACATAAAATGATTAAATAATTATTCAGAAACCGGTTCAACAATAAAACTACAATTTTAACGAGAATTCGATGTCATTGAAACTTCATTAGAACGGGAAATTGTCCATTTAGCTAGATATTAGGAGTCATTATCAACCAGATAATAGTATTTTCAAGTTTAGCGTCTTAACCAAATAAGTTGGTCAAGAACACTATTTTTAGGTAGTTTCAAAATTCGCCCAAAAATCGTAAGAGGTGATCTTAGGGCATTGCCTACACTTTTGCTACTTTGGCGTCCAGCGTTGACTTCACGGCTCGAAGGACCACTTAAAAGTTATTTTTACGCCGCAGGATTGATTTGTTTGAAGAAAGACGAAAACGAGTCATTGGGTCCCTAAGTTGTAAATTTTGTTTCCTTCTGTCCCCCTCTAACTTTTAGACCTTACAAAAATCTGAAAAAAAAATAGGGCTGAATATTTCCAATGAAAATTGTTTTGGACGAAATCGGTTCACCTTTTTTTAAATATTCGCAATAATTTTTAATCTTCTCGGAACCCATGTACGACACGCACTTGGCTATCAATGGATAAAAAAAAGAAAACTGTTCATATGATACATGTTATCAGGAATCAAGCTTAGCCGGATCTTCTAGAAAATCCTCCATTATATATCAGGTCAGATCTAGATATCGGACATTGGATTATTCCAAGTATTAAAATTAATATACAAGGCATTTATTATAACAACATCGTCGGTTTCGTATTGCATCTTAAAAATTCAGACTGGCCAGTAGTTTTCTTTCTCGATTCAGGAAAACTTTTGAAAGAGGTATTGTTGCTTATCGCACTTCTTTTGTCCATTTAACTTAAGAAACAAAAAGGCAAACGAAAAATTATATAGGATCGAGTAAGGACGAGCCAGTACCATTAAATTAAGACAGTATTTACCATGTACGTATATTATCACGGACCCTATCCCCGAAGGACTTAGCCCGCGGCTGGATACACACACACACACACTTAAATCATATTATAAGGGACGGCCTGTTCTCACCAACCCTTTCTGTCCAACGTGACAGACGGTGAGTGTGAACCCATCGCGACACTGCTTCTGATAAGTGGTACTGATAATCTGGACTAAGGTGGCTTTATAATATTAATTAAGAACGCACTGAATTGCATACAATTGCATTCTGTGTTAATCCCCGGAAGGCGGTAGCCGTAAACATATCTATATATATAAAAATTACGTGTCCCGTTGTTTGTCCGCGATGTACTCCTAAACTACTGAACCGATTTTGATCAAACTTCGTAACTATCTGTTATTTGATCCAACTTAAAAGATAGGATAGTTTTTATCTCGATCTGTTAAGTGCAAGCCGGACTCGGGGACTTTAGGTAAAAACCAACTTTCGCCGGGTTACAGAGGGTCGGCAGCGGTACAACGTTCGTCGGGACCGCTAGTATATAAAGCTTTATAATATATAAAGCGTTATGATTTCAAGAATGAAAAATTTTACACACAATTCTAACCGTTAACAGATCTTTTTTGTTTGTATTTAAGTAACATGTGCGTGAACGGAACCATAAAGGAGTATTTATTTACTGAACTCTGAAACACGCGAAGTAGTCTAATTAGGTGCGCGTCAAAAACCAAACCGGACAGGATTAATATAAAACCGCGTAAGCATCTGCGATCAAGCGTATAAGCGTAAGTACCTACAGACGTCACCACATCTTAAATATTGTGAAATAGACCCCCTTTCCCCATTTAAGACTAAATCGATCGATCAAATAATGGATTTCGTGATTAACAAACACAACTTCAAATGAGTTAATAGTTGCAACTCAGCGAACACATTTTATAATTAACATGACATTTTCTTGCAATGAATATTAAACACTACGAGGAATGCAAAGTATAGGATGTAAACGATTACAAGGCCTCACAGTGAACGTATGGTAATTGCTGACAAAACCTGTTCAGACCATAATACCTTAAACAAATTAATTTGGTCTTTTCGTCCATCTGTCACAGCGTTTTCCTCAAATGCCGCTGAAATTTGACAATCTTACATTTTAGAAATCAATGACCTAATTTAAAAAAAATAGGGGGAAGAGGCATTTCATATTTACAATATCGCGATGGTGTCATTCACAATCTTTTTGATTTCTTACATTAAGAAAGAAAAAAAAAAGGAAGCAAAAATCTAATGGTAGTTCAGTTTCAGCGTCCGAAAGATGAAATTATCTAAAGACACCTAATACCTACCCATTAATCGAGTACAATTTCACGTCATTCATTACTAATAAGTAAAATAAGTTTTTTTGTTGGATGTATTCACTGTAGGTAGGAATGTATAAGGTTCCATCCAATAAGCAACATTATCGGAATAATAAGGAAGATAATGCTCGAAATGCTAACAAACTCACACAATATTTGTTCACGGAGAAAGAGATTTGGATGCGATTCATTGTTTATTGTAGAAGCGGTGAGAACATATAAACTAAATTAAAAATAACCAAAATCGAAAGAAGGCACTAAAATCCATTAACAAAATAAGAATGCAGCAGTCTATTATAACTGTAATAGAGTACACTTACTCATAAATCATAGCAGGTACCAGGAAAACAAAGTTAATGGGAGTTCACAGTAGGTAGTGGCAATTGAAAAGCGTTACGCGTTTTTGCACCATTGGCGTAGTTAACTACACCACGCCCAGTTACTTCAATAAGATATATCACATAATGATGTGTGTGCACACTGCACATAGGCGTATCGCGCATATTGCGCAAATATTTTTTTTAACGATTCTAACAAATTTAGGATTAGACGTGAATACGGAAACCTGAAATGTCGCTTAATATTTTCGTCTTAATCAAATACTCTTGCTTGAAATATTCTATTTACTGGTTTCTATAAATGGTATGGAAATATTAAATACCGCTTCTTCAACAGTTCTGTCATTATTTCTAAGTAATTTTCAAGCCATACGTCTACAATGGGTGTTATTGTGTCAGCCCTTCGGATTTATATACCTTGAACATCCATAAATCATATCATCTAAACAATCTTTTACAGGTATAAAGGTCCGTTAAACCACCTATTGCTAAACAAAAAACTGTTATAATTTCACAGCGTTACCACAATGTTGCCATAGCAACTCTAATACAAAAATATGACAGATACTACACATTCAAGCAACCAAACTGAAAATGCTATTAAAGGAAAAAATGGACATCTGTTTTCTAATCTATGTCGATGCGTACTAAAATACTGCACTAATATTCATTCCATGGTTTTACTATTCAACACTGGCTGGCAAGGGGAGCCTTTCTATTTTCAGTGCACGTCACGAGTCACGACGACTTACAACTTTTTATAAGATTCCTGTTTACGGTTCGGTCGATTTAAATTTCGAACGTAACGTGCTCTAATAAAACATTCATCAAATGAAATATTTGAAATTTTCTTAGAACTATTATCATTAAGTAGGTATCTGGCAATCTACGTGTAAAGTAGGTCACCGGTACTGCTACATTATTTGTTACCTACATTTATATAATGCGTATTACGTTACTTTTTCATTTCAAATAGGAGGAAACTGCCATAATAACGTAGTTATAACGATATACTCGTAAAGCCAGATTATTTTCGGATTTCGTATTTTTATGATGGGTGTGGGTTTCTTTAATTATTTTTCGGCTACACAAATCAAGTTTACAACGAAAATGGAAAACTGCCTACACTAAAATAATCGTAAACTATTACATGGATATTTGTTTTAGATGTACGTTAACAAACGCATAAAAAATGAAAAAAAAAAACCAAATGCATTTTATAGATAAACAATACCGTAATATGCGCGTTGGGAGGTTTACATAATAACTTTTTTTAGAAAATAAATTTAGTTTAGTATTACGTTTACTGCTACACCTGGTAGCAAGTTTGCCAGATGGCCGGGAAATCCGGAAAAGTCCCGGGAATTTAGAGTCCGTGCAATGTTCTAATTAAGACGCCATTATTCCGGTTAAAATTACAGTCTAATGAATAACCAATAGATCAAAAGTAGATGAAGAGTAGCAAAAGCAAATAGATTTTATTAATGTAAGTCGTTTCGTCACGCATGAGATTTTTTATCTCTTAATATGCGGTCCGCCTTGTTATTAGACGCATATAATAAAAAGTTAGGTACTCACCATCTCTTTCTTCAAATAAGTCAACTGGGAATCGAGATCAGTCGGTGGCTTCTCCTCGGCAGCTGGAGAAGGTGGTTCGAGAAGGTCAGGCTCCCCGTCCGCGAAGCCGCTGAGGCTCTTAGGCAGAGGTGGCAGACCGTGCAAAGACATGGTGCTGATTGCGCGGAATTGCTTACGCAGTCTGTAAATAGAAATTAGTATTTCAAAAGACGCTTAGAAGTTGTAGCATTACCCCTAAAGCAAAGAAAGCTACTGTTTTTACGATATAGCAATTAGATTAATAAGTTTGAACCCTGTACTGTCAAGCGCCGCGCCCGAATTCGAAGTAAATATTATTATTATTAATCTAGTAAGTATTTATAAGTATTCAGAATGATGTATTGCACGCCTCATAAGCGGAGCGGTGAGGTAGTGCTCTACTCTCGACATGTCAAAAAACCCAGTCTTTCGAAACTTAAATGACGTTTTTTTTTTTAATATAACACTTACAGGATAATATGAGTGCACTAATATGAAGTTAAATAATCTGTCTAGCACATATGGTACATTTTATAAACAATTAATTTGTTTAATATAATAAATAATAACATTAAAACTAATCATTCTTGGACGTCCGTGAGTCTGTGTTTATGTGACCATGTATGTGGCAGAGAAATTGGTCGTAAAATTCATCTTACCGGAATACTTTTGTTTTTAATATATAAAGTATTACACTGTGCTGATTCCTAGTTAATATTAGCGTTCTAAGTACTGTCGTTTAATTATAATTTATAAAAAACTAATATACCACTGTATACTGTATATCTATATATATATATTTTATTTTTATTTTATAGTATATTTTTTCCTCACCTTATTTGTTATTTTATTTTAAAAAACTTGAGTTTTTGTTTTAGAATTTTTTTTTAAAATGTGAATGACCGCTATGAGGCGTGCACTTTTGGATTTTCCAAATTTTTTTATTTTTCTTTCATGTTACATGGTTCGTAAACTTATATTTAATACCTGTTTCTACAAAAGTACCAACTACATCTATAAGTACTTTTTAATGATTTTTTACGAAATTTTTACTTTTTCGACTACAATTTTAAGTTGGTCACTGTAACTCATTAAGTTGTAAAGCCTATTTAGCTATGATAATTTTTCTGTTAATTTCGTTATATATGCTACTCCCATGATTTTTTTCACAGACTGAAGAACAGTGGGTGGGACACTGGGCAAATTTACACTTTAAATCTTAATATTTCGCAAATGCATCGCTGAATCGAAAAAAGGTTATCATACAATTTAAAAAAAAAATATTTTACCACTTTGTCGACCTAATTGATATGTATATCCATGCCAAATTACAGCTTTCTAGTACTAGTGGTGTCTGAGCTAAGCCGCGGATAGACAGACGGACGGACATGGCGAAACTATAAGGGTTCATTGTTGACGACGGTACCCTAAAAAAAGTTAAATATATAGGACTTTCAATATGAGAAAAGATACTAAATTGACCTTTAGGGGTTGGCTGATTGAGGTGATACAAACCAAGGGCACCTAAATTGCGTATAAGTGACAGTTAATCGTGACTGAAAGTATTGCAATATCGATTCTAGGTCAAATAGCACTAAGTTAATCTATGTCAGGCAACATTTCCAATCCGAACCGAACCTTGGCAGCAATACTGTGCTATATCGTGATCGGAATGCCAAAGCATGTCGCAGGTGTATTCGGAAATAAGTTGTTTTAAAAATATACTTGTCCAATTCTGACTTCGTTCAGTTCGTCAAGAACTGGCAAAGGGGGTATTTATGGCCCTGTTCGTACGTTAACCACTTACTTTTCTAAATATGGTGGTTAACTACGAAAGGCATATATAAGTTACGCGACGATTGTCTTACCACCTGTCACAAGACTAAAGTGTGCTTGTAAAAAGTGGCTGTCTCTCACATTACATGTAGGTGTGTCTAGCCTTTGATTACCTCCTTCGGGGAAATGGTATCGTGACGATATATATACAATAATGTAACATCAATCAAAAATTTAAAACGGGATAAAGATGACAAAGCAATTAAATATTCCGCGGTCGAACATTATTGATGAACGCATTTACGTACCTATATAAGTAGATAAAACATATCTACCTATTGGCTTTTGATCTGGACAAAACGCAACTAAAATAGTTCTTCTAATGCTTCCGTTTAGAGGTATTATGGTCTCACAATTCTTTGAAATTGTTATTAAGTGAGAACTGATAATCTTTTACTTTTTTAAAAGTAGAGATATTACGACGCCGAATATTATAAATAGTTATATTTATAATCATATAAAAACGGCGAAGTGCGATTTTAACTCAGGCACTAAGGGTTTCACACCACCACATGATAAAAACATTAATTCTTTGGTAAATTTTAATACAATTTTGACCCTTCTATGCATACCTAATTAACTGCTTTTGAAAAAAAAATAACATGGTGTTGAGGAAACTTTTCAAACCACATAGAAGGCCAAGGAACAAACACTTTGAAATAATGCAATTTTCCGAAGTTTCTTGTATGGGGACTTCGCTTTATTTTTGAATAGTTGATTATTCTTCATTATCTGCCGTATTATGTAAAAACTCAGCCTCTCTAACAGATAATGTAGGCTTAGTAACAGGGTTCTAGTGGGACCCTAAAAATAGACTTTTGGTTGAATTCTGCCCATCCAATTGAATTAAAAGCAGTATACCTAAAATGGTGAAGTGTATGAACAAAAGTCATTAAGTCAAGTTATTGATGTTAGTCTTCTGTTGCGCTCTGTCAGTTTTGGTCACGGTCACGGAGGTTATATCACCGTTGTTTGTAGTTGCCCATTATAACTCTTAAATTGACTGTGACTTGGTGATGGATAACCTATTTTTAGGAAGAAAGTACGTTGGATATAAAACTTTAGCAGGCATGAAACTATCCATTTATTGTCCCTAGACCTTAGTAGTCGCTATATTATTTTTCATTTCTACGGGCGCACGACAAAAAAAAGCCGGTTCTACCCAGTATCGATTTTTCACGAAGATGAATAATATTGATGATTACAATTCGTACAGTTTAGGGTTAATAGGGTTCCGCTAATTACCCTTTGGGTACGGAACCCTATTACTAAGACTTAGCTATCCGTTCGTCCGTCGGTCCGTCTGTAACCAGGCTGTATCTCATGAACCATGATAGCTAGACAGTTGAAATTTTCACAGAAGATGTATTTCTGTTGCCGCTACAACAAAAAATACTAAAAAACAGAAAAAAAAAAATATTTAAGGGGGCCATACAACAAACGGGAATTTTTTGCTCGTTTTTGCTTGATGTTGACAACGGCAACAGGTAGACGCTTGAAATATTCACAGCACATTTAGTTATATATTCACTTTAGACATAAATAATTAAATTAAAATAAAACAATATTTAAGAGGAGCCCCCATACAACAGTGATTTTTCTGCCGTTTTTATAGATGGTACGGAACCTTTCGTGCGCGTGCCCGACTCGCACTTGGCCGATTTTTTACTTGTAATGTAGTTTAAACCGAAATTTAAACGCTGTAAGAGTTATCAATTATGTTTAAATCACTGAAAAAAAAAAACCAAAAGTATACGCATGGGAAGCCATATAGTTTTAAGAAGCATATAAATAAACAAACATTAACAGCGAATGAATTGAGTCATCGTAAATATCTGCAATATGAGTTAATCTAATATTTTATTGCCATTGTGCAATTATTGTTATATCAATTCATTGTTCTGTTATGCAATTATGATCTAGAAACTTGTTACGTTCAGTGTTGGTCGACCACTTAAACTGCACGAAGGTCAGCATCTTAAATTTAATTTAAGCCCATAAAGACGCTATTATAACATCATTTATATTTTGCTTATATCATTAATTTACATTACTCAAATGAGAATATCATCTAAGAAGTCTACCACACACTATTTAGAGCGCGTTCGTTCTGGGATGCAGAATCATTATTTTTATTACTTTTGCCACCTGTCATCCGTTCGTTTACGATATTTTTGTTATTTTTGTCACTTTTGCCACCGAAAAATCAAACTTTAGACCCATGTCTGGAGGTGGGATTTTTGTGTTAATCTGTCAAACTGGCTATACATATTCATTGTTTATAGTAGTGAGTGTGTGTACGTCAACCGTTTTGCAAGTTTTGTAACCAAAAATTTTGTTAGTAACGTTTTATAGCTAAACGAACGGTAGGTGTCGGTAGCAAAACTGGCGTTATCAAAAGTGTGAAAAGTATCATTCGTGGGAACTCTTAATCCCAGAACGAATGCGCCCTTAGACGTCTTACCTAGATTTAAGACTATCATCTAGAATGTAAGCGTATGCTTGGACATCTCCATCATCAGTATTTTCACTGTACACTGAAGACATGGCGTAAATATGTTCAGTATCCTCAGAGTCACACTTTTCACTCTTATCTACAACAGCCTCATTATTATTAACACATTCAGGCACGTTTGATTGCGACCGCATTGTCTGCAACTCGTATATCAACATGTCATGGTTACTCATGTCCCTTCTCAGCTCAAACTCCGGAGAATCACTATTACTTATCTCCGGATCTTTCCCTTTATCTATAACAACATTCGCATCTTCCTTATTATTGTTTCTGCTTGCGAGTATCTCTGATATTAACATTTCAGTCACTCTCGATGTTTTTCTTTCGAGGGAATTGTTATTTTTATTTACATTTTCGTCACGTTTCGGACTGTTTTGAATACTTTGTGTGTTTAAGGGGTTATTGACTTGTTTTGATGGGCTACTTCGTAATCTGTCGTCGAATTCTTGAACTTCCTCTACGGTAGCGTAAGGTGCCTCAGATGCAGGACTCTTTGGAGGCTTCGCGTCTACCGGTGACGAATACGGACTTATATCCGGCGTTCTTTTTTGTTTGTTTTTCTCTAACGAATTTGTATTCAAAGGTAAAGGTTTCATTGGTTTCAACTTAGGTTTAGGCGATAACGGTGGAGGTGGTGCTTTGCGTAAAGGAAACGTTTTCTCCGCAAAACTTGAAGACTTTGTAACTTTGCATTTCGCATCTTGGTCCAACTTATTTGATGTGGAAAGAGATCGAACCAAAATTTGTTTACAAGTTTTCACTGCTTTGGAATTCAGTGATTCATTTGACTTTTTATAATGTGTCGTTGCCGTTGTTGAACTGCTGTCGCTCGAACTCCTTCTTGAATTTTGACCACTCGACTTCCTTTCATCTGACGACGAGCTTCTGTCGCTAATAACATCTCTAATAAATGATTTGACTCGAGCAAGACCATTTTGTTTAGGCGAAACAGTAGGTGCACTTCCAGATGTCCTATCTAAAGTTTTTGTTTTCGACGCGAGTTTCTGTTCCTGTTTAGACGCGGCGCGAGACTTGGACAGACTAGCCTTGGACTCCGCAACGGCCTTTCTCGTCTTTGCTAGTGCCTCAGCGACTACACTTTGATTTGGACGCGGAGGGACAGGAGGCGGGCCTTTTAACTTAGTAGTCTTCATAGGTTGCGTGTTAGTCTGTACCATAAGCATGTTTGGGCGAAGCGTCACTCGTACGATACTATAACTGGATTCCTATAGTATAAGAGCGCGTTTACACCAGCACCGTAGTCACAACACACGCGAGTTGAGCGATATTACGTCAACGGCCGACGCGGCCGCTCTCGATAGCGCGCGACACCGACTGCCAGTCCTAACTCGTTGACCACCGCCTCTGATACAGCGCTTAACTCAGCTGATCAAATAACCGACCTTAATAAAAGGGGTAAAGAGTCATTATGCCTTATAGCAATAGTATGATAAAGTTGCGTATTTCTACTTGGTGTCGTCGTATCGCATGGCCGAACAACGAGTTGACCCACACTTTTAATAATGTAAAAGTGATTGTTTACTACGGGAATGAATGCAACACGGCTACCGGAGTGCACGCGACATGCCATGGGGGCTATTGTTGCTAGTTGTGAAAATACTTTCCACTGACCTATTGTTCTAAAGTAACAAATTGTTAACTAACTGTCGTGGTGAAATAAAAATGGTACAATATTATAGTTAAAATTGTTTCAGTAACTTAGATTGTTAAGTAGTAAGGTGTTTTTTAATTTTATCATAACATGTTTTTGATTTAAAATGTAGGATCAAAACAAATTTTGAATTTTTTTTTTTCTTCATGTAGCCCTTATAGCAAAAAAATATTAGACAACAAGTGTATCATTTCCTTTACACAAAACGTTCTAAAAAATTTGCTTTAGCTGTTTTATTTTAATTCGTGATTTTTCTGGTACCAAGTAGAAGTTAAAGACCTATAATGGTAACGCCATTTAAGTTATCATAGCCATTTTAATTTCAAATGGAATATTACATTCTAATAAATAATTTAAAAACAATTAAAAATGTAGTGTTAGCCTATATCGTTTTTTTCTCATTACATGTTACAAAAACAAACAGTCTCATTTGACTGCTCAATGCAAGAGTTACAAATTATAAAAACTGACTTCTAGCATCATATCATTAGAACCGGTATAGTGATGAATAATGTATCATCATCATCTTCTCAGCCGCAAGAAGTCCACTGATGAACATACGCCTCCCCCATAGATTTCCAAAGTAAATGGTTGGAAGCGTTGAATAATGTATGTGTTATAATTATTATTTTTACTGTTTTCCAAATTCATCCTTTTGTCAAGTAAGAGTATGAGATCATCATACAAAATTATTCTCTAATTTAAATTTAAATTTCTTGACAAAAACTTCATTTTAACAGGAATTCCAAATGAAAAAAAATACATTTTGCAGAACAGTTTCCTATAATTTTAATATTAATATAACTACAAAGACGAAATTTAATTCATATTCATCCATACTAATATTATTAATGTAAAATTAACACTGTCTGCCTGTCTGTCTGTCTGCTTATCTTTCTGTCTGTCTGTTACCTCTTCACGCTTAAACTGCTGAACCGATTTAGATGAAATTTGGAGACCAGGAAAGGAAGCGTTAAATGTGAGTCAGTTTTTTTCTATAATTAAAGAGTTGCCGTTGGAATTCTACATCGATAACCGAAATTAGGGTGGGTGGAACCGCGGGCAAATTTAGCATGGAGATAGTTTGAGTCCCGGGGAAGGACATAGACTACTTGATAATGTCAAGTGTGAGTTGCTTTTTTTCTATAATTTTATATAACCGCATTTAGGGCGAGTGGAACTGCGGCTGTTGCCTTGTGCCTGTAGTTGTTCCTTACCTTGAAAGGAAACAATAGAACCCTTATAGGACCACTTTGTTGTCCGTCCGTCTGTCAAGACCTTTTTCTCAAGAACACGTGGAGGTGAGTTGAGTTGTGAAAGTTGAGAATACGTTCTCATCTTGGTGCGATATCCTTGCTGGCGTACCTCAAGGTGGCGTCTTGTCTCCACTTCTTTTTGCTACTTTCATTAATGATATTTCACACGGAATCTCTTCCCTCTACCACTTGTATGCAGACGATTTTTAAATCTATACTCATGCCTCACTCAATGACCTCAATAAGGCTATTCATACTATTAACAGTGATTTAAATATTATAAATGAATGGAGTAAATATCACGGTCTTAAAATAAACCCTACTAAGACCCAAGTTATTATTATTGGAAGCCCTAAGCTTATATCTAAAATAAATTTTAATCAGCTGCCTCCTGTTAGGGTCAACAGTAACCACATTCCTATCAGTGAAAGAGTAAAAAATTTAGGGATAATTATTGATCGTACCTTAACTGCAAGAATTAAGTCGTAAATTATACGCATCTGTGGGTTCTTTACGACGCTTACGTAATTTTCTTCCTATCTCTACCAAAATTGCACTTGCGCAGTCATTACTTCATCCTATTCTCGATTATGCTGACGCCTACTATTTTATCTGTGAGGGCCAATAAAATAAACTTGAGCGTCTTCAAAACTTGTGTATACGTTTTATATTTGGACTACGTAAATATGATCATGTTTCCAATTTTCGACAACAGCTCAAGTGGCCTCCGATTCGCATTCGCCGGAATAATCATATTCTATGTCTTCTGTAGAGCATTTTGTTCAATCCTTCAACTCCTGCATACCTAAAGGAGCGTTTTCAATTTGTAAGCATTTCTAATCCACATCTTCGGCCTTCTACTCATCTCCTACTTAAATTACCAACCCACATTTCAAATTTTTATGCAAATACATTTACCGTACATGCAATAAAACTGTGGAATAAATTGCCTTTATCCATAAAAAAAGCTCAATCTATTCATAATTAATATGTGAATATATATATATTTATATATATATGTGTTATATATATTTATATATTATGTATTAATAAATATGATATTATATTTAATGTATATGTAGATGTATATGTATTTATTTTACTTGGCTATTATCTACAGTTTAAAATATTATATACAATATATTATGTTTTATTTTAATGTTAATACTAAGTTATTAATTTAATTATGCTTCACCTACCTTTTCTGTATATTTTTTCTTTGTCCATCTACCCAAAGGTTGTCTGGTAGAGATCGCTTATAAGCGATAAGACCGCCTGATTGTATACTACTTATAAGTTTATTTCTAAATTTTAATTTGATTATAATTCATTTTTGGTGTGCAATAAAGTATATATCTATCTATCTATCTATCAAGCTAAAATTTATATCAAATACTCAGGTCTACTGTCCCTTGGAGCTGTGAAAAATCAAACTTCTAAGCCAACGCAATCAAAGATACAGCCGTTTATGCTGCAATTTTCCACAATTTTTTTGAAACTCGCAAGGGAATCAAAACCTACAGGATACTTCCAACTCAGAATCTTAAAATTTGGTACGAAGCAAAATTTTATAGCACAGATAAAGGAAAGAATTGCGAAAACCGTAAATTTTTAGTTACATCATAAAATAAAATATTTTCAATAATATACAACAACATATAATAAGTTTGCACTTGGTCAGTTTTTTAGTTTAATAATTACGGATTTTAGTCAAAAGATAAGTATAGCAAAGCCCATTGCAACCTCAGCTTTTACCTATGTTTGTCAGTGGTATAATGGGAATCGACTGCACTGATCTGATCTATTTCAGATTTTGAGTTATATTATAGGTATCTTCTACTTTAAATAAGCAATCATATGAATAATATACATACAGTATGGGGTTCTTCAAGAAAGAAGTTATTAGATTTTTTAAGGGTCAGCAACAAACAAGTGATGCCGCAGGTGTTGCAAGCAATTATAGTCTGCGGTAACCCCCTGCCATCAGGCGGACCGTGAGCATGTTTGTCACCTTATTGGTATATAAACACTAAAAAAAAGGCTACTTAGGGCTTAACCTACATACTTTAAAATGTAAATGTTTTGACCAAATTGTGCTGGAAGAAAGTAATAAAATTATTACTATTATTTTTATTTTTGTCTTGTGTTGTAGCTGTGATGCCAATAAAGTGATGGCTATGTATGTTTACCTTACATGTGACAAATATGGTAAATACAAAACTAAAATTAACAAAACTGTTATTAAAATTTTTATTTTTAATAACAGTTTTGTTAATTTTAGTCAGTCAACAACAGAAAAGGACACAACAAAAACAACAACCAACTTATATACAATAGGTAAAAATAAGTATTTAAAAAATCAGATCTAAGTTATAGTTTGAAGTTGGTGTCTATCTCTCACAGTTCTTGATGTCTAACAGTTTATAACACACTTCAAACTGAAATTTAGATCATATTAATTTTAACCGTTTTGCATCTTTTTGAAGTAGGTTGTTGTTTTTGTTAAATTGGCTGATTTTCTCATACATTAAAAAAATACCCAAATCACTTCAAGTGTGCATATAAAAAGAAGCGTTCCTGTGATTTCTCCAGAGTCCCATCATTATAACCTGGTTCACCTAAAAAGTAAACCCTTTTAAACAAAAAAAATTTTTGGAATTGGTCAGATATCTTCAAGTAATTGGGGAACATACATAAAAATAAAGATTCCAAAGCATTGAGAACTTCCTCCTTTTTTTTGAGTCGGTAAAAAGGGAAGTATGCATCAAAATTTAAAGTTAAAGTAAAAGTTAGTTTAATGGGCTGGCCACATTTCTAGAATATACAGCTTGAGATGTACAAAAAAGATGAAGAGGAAGCGCCAGGAATGGGTAAGCAAGATGTGGGAAAACCTAAAAGTAGATCGGTAGATATTATAATTCATGCAATAGGTAAGTAATGGATAGAGGTGCAATGTAGTAGAAAAACAGGAAGGATAGCTACAAACTGTATTGTATTTAAGTGTAAGAATACTAATACAGTTGTTACTGTAAACTTTAAGGTCACAGTTGAACTTACCATCAGTGTTTCATATTGCAAATTTGAATTAAGCCCATAGTATTGGTACTTTAAGTGGGATTAGCTTGTTAGAGACAACAGGTGTTACCACCAGCTCAGGTATTTTCAGGTTGCAGGCACAGAGCATTTAAGGTAACACAAAACATCTATATGTGCAGGTATAATATTACTTCACAATTAAGTATATTTTTCATTAGTGGAATAAACAAAATTTAAAAGGTGGCACTCACCCGTAAATGTTAATGTCTCTACTTGTTATTGAATTTCCAGTCCTGCCTACACATGGGACACTGCTGTTGGGGCTGAGAGTGTAACCACTTCACTATACAATGGATATGAAAGCAATGGGAGCAGGCTCCCCAAACTAGAGGGCAATCGTCACCAGGTAGTTTACAGTCAGGACAGCAGCTATCGAAGGGCATACGACAAATGCCGCAGTTGTCGTCGTTTGCTATCCAGCGCCAGGTCGCGACTCCTGTCCAACCTTTAAAGCGTAATCATGTTAGATGATATTCATTGGCAATTTTATCTGACACGCAATATTAATGGTATGTGTTAACTTACTTTTGACTGTTACTTTCATTGCTTATCGCATATTCCGCTAAAGCACTTTGTGGAAATGTTTTGGAAATAAACAGAAAAGGCAAATCCCGATTTCACAGATGAAATTTTTATTTTTGTAGTATTATATTCTCTTTGACCAAAACAAAACAAATGTGTTACAAGGCGAAAAGAAAATTTTTCTACCTGTAGTTAAGGCGCGTTCTTTTAAAGCAAAGAACTCTATACTGATGTATTTGCGTAAATGTTAAGAAATTACTTAGTTCTATTTATTACGTTAAGTTGTTACGAAAAAAGAATGGAGATAAATAAATTTTATGAACAACATGAATCACATGCTGGTGCCTTTCTCTTCTTTACGTGCCATCGCTGAGACCTTGTTCAATGGGTTAACTTTATGATCATGATTTCTTTAGTTTTTTTAGAAATTGTACATATGATAGGTCAAACCCCATACAACAAGAGAACAACTCTTTTATTCACTTTTATTTTAAGAATTTTGTATAAAATAAATAATTTATGAATACATATTTGTTAATACTTTTGTAATTTATTAATAAATTCTGAATATATTCATTAGCAAATGCAATTAAATTTTTTTTATTATAATTACATATACGTCTGATTGACGGGTACTCGAGTTGAAGATAATAACGAACATGATCGCAATCCGGAGTATTGCTAGGACTTTGAGTTGATCGTAGATGATACTAGTTTAAAAACAAATCTTGAGGTGGCCATTGCTTTTGAATTTTATTTTTACCAATATACCATTTGAAACAACTGAACATCATGTACGTAAAGTTAACAAAACAACTATCGCAAATCGAAATGAAATAAGTAGCGTAATTTGTCGCTTATTTGCCGTGATTTATCCGTGATAAAATAAAATTTGACGCTTTCATATTTCTTGAGTTACAAAAAAAAGCGATTAAGAAAAACCAAATACATAGGAATGTGCCATGATTTATCCGTGAAAAAATAAAATTTGACGCCTTTATATTCTTGAGTTACAAAAAAAAGGGATTAAGAAAAACCAAATACATAGGGATGTTATTGATAGAATCAGGCGTTACTTTGCGGAAAATCGTTATTATGATAAAATATAATTACCTTACAAATCCGCTAAAAACAATTCAGTAGCAGTCACGTGCAGAAGTACACCATCCACATGTAGGAGTGCACCTCCCTCCCTCCTTCCTTGGACGATGCCAACTTCACCTCAACACCACCACCAAATTGATACAAAAACTCGACTACTGAATTGTTTTTAGCGGATTTGCAAGGTACCTCATAATATGTTAACATAGGAATGTGCCATGATTTATCCGTGAAAAAATAAAATTTGTCGCTTTTACATTTCTTGAGTTACAAAGTTTTGTGCTTACTTTACGTGAAGTTAGCAGAACACTAACGAAAAAATTGGGATTTAGAGAAAACCAAATACATAGGAATTTGCCACTATTTTGCCGTGATTTATCAGTAAAAAATAAAATTTGTCGCTTTTATATTTCGTGAGTTACCGAGTTTTCTGCTAAGTTTACGTAAAGTTAGAACCTGAGTGAACATTAATTTGCTATTTCTAATTCTAACAAATTTCAACTTCATTGTAATCTGGAAATTGGAAAAATAACTCACACTTGACGTTATTAAGTAGCCCTTCGGAACACAGACTATCTCCATGCCAAATATCATCCTAATCGGTATAACAGTTTAAGCGTAAAGAGGTGACAGACAGAGTTACTTTAGCATTTATAATACAGCGGACCTGGCAAACGTTTTCCTGTCCGGAAAAGCAGTCCTACGTTAAATAAATGATATTTTAAATTTTTACATTTACATTTTTTCTAATTTTGCGATTTCATAATAACTTCTAACAAATCTACGAAACAGTCATTATTTTTGGATATCTCACTGTTTACTATAGTCTCTATGTCTAAATTTTTTATTCTACATTTTTTCCAAATCTTCTATGGTTTCCCTTTCGATGCGTTTCATACGTTTTATGTAATGTGTCGTTTCCAAACCACAAATTTCACAATGATTGAAATTGTGAGATATGATAATAATGGAGTCGCATTCAATGCAGCGAATGTTGAAATCATTGTCGTTCATTCAATATTTGCCGTTTTGGAGATGCCACCTTAGAGGTCCGTTTGAGTTATCAAATCTTGCAGGGACACGCTGAACGTACACAAAAAAATATCAATCAAATCGTTCCTACGATTCAGGAGAATATGAGCGACACAGCGACTGCAGCGCCACCTACCAGGGTCCAATTGTGTTATAAAACCTTGCAAGGGCACACTCGAACGTACACAAAAAATATTATTAAAATTGTCCCTGCTGTTTAGGAGATCAGTGACACATCGATTGCAGCGCCACCTGCCAGGTCCATAAGTGAATTCAAAACTTGCAGGGACGCATTCGAACGTACACAAAAATATTATTGAAAATTGTCCCTGCTGTTTAGGAGATCAGTGATACACCAAATGCAGCGCCACCTGCCAGGTCTATAAGTGAATTCAACCTTGCAGGGACGTACTCGAACGCACAAAAAAATTATTAAAATTGTCTTTGCTGTTTAGGAGATGATCAGTGACACACCGAAATTCACCAAAATCGTTCCAGCCTTTTTATGTTTTATTTTAGAGTACCAATCTTTTTTTTATTTTACTGGGTACATTATTCTAGCATTAGGTTTTTTATATAAAACTGACAAGCATTATTGGGCCACAAAACATTACGTATGTGCCACTGATTATGCTTATGCTTTATTTTCGGCCTATTTTTATTTTTCCCTAAAATCCAGCAACCTAAGATTTTGAATACGGCAACCCAAAAGTCTACTCGAACAAGACTGGAAGGAACGCGCCTTATGACTTACGTAGTATTATATTCTCTTTGTATTATGTTATGACTTATACATACTGGTAACATTGGGAACCACGTCAAAATGTCAAATAAAAATTAAGTATTTTTGAGCAGCACTTTGTTTGTGAATTGGGTATAATATAAACTTTTAACGTTAACTTAAATATTGTGGGCACAGTACAATCAATAATAAATAATGGCGACTTATGAAGCAAAGTTTGATGTAAGTATTGCATTGATTCTACACCTCGAATCACAAAGTTAATATTTATAAATTTATGTCAATGATTAAAAAGTTAATCTCTAAAGCCAAGCATGCTCCCACAGAAACATAGGTTGAGGTGCACCCTTTCTTTTATTTTTAAGCGGGTGGTGTTCAATCTAGCCCGGAAATAAGCCACGGTCAAAGTAACTAAAAGGGGGCGCAAGGGAAAAAATTACCGGTATGATTTTAGACATCAACTTGCTATTGCCCGCGGCTTCGCTCGCGTAAAAAAAATATCAGCGTAGGATTTTTGCGGCAACTCTTTGTTTGTAACGAAAGAATGTTCTATAGCAAGCATAGTTGTAGCTATAGCTCATGCACATGGAATTTTGTTATATTCATTCCTGTGAAAATATTTTTGGGATAAAAAGTAGCCTACGTCCCATCAAACATTTTTGTACCAAAATTCACTCATTTGATTGCAATAGAATAAACAAACAGATTTTTAGAAATATATTAGTTAGGATTCTCAGTTTGATTACATCTCCGTTGTAGGTTGGGATAATAGTGCACTTACAAACAAAATTTTGTGACACAATTCTTTTGATCCCTTGCAGGCAACAAGGTGCAATTTGTAGTATATTACAGTTTATTGACAGGTACAAGTGTATGGTGGCTGGCCTCATACTTGCAAACCTGATTGTATTAATATTAAATCAGTATTGGAAAAGTGATATTCTGTAACTCAGCAACTTTTTTCCCTTGTAATGATGTTTATGCATTAGTTAATTATCACTTTTTAATGTTGATTCCAAAGTAGTTGGCACACCTATAGACAGAAGTAACAATTCACTATAAATTTATTAGGGCTATATTCGCTATTTTTGTGTTACTATACCTGTTACTTCACACAAGCAAACAACACCAACCAACAGTAGATTTTCTCAAAGGGTTAGTGTTTTCGACCAGGTTTAATTTCAAATGGGTTCGTGTCATATCTCTAATACTGGTGTTTAATATCCAACCAGAAATGTAAGGAGAACAAGGGGGAGAACAGGTACATGGATTTAAAATGATCTGAAACTTATGTCTCTTTGCAGTCACTTATTAAAAAAATATTGAATGTAATTGGGATATAAATTAAGTTATTCTAGTTGCATTAAATAAATTAGTGGAATGTACTTTTGCAGCAATCGATGTTACATTTCCAGATGTACCCTGCTGGGGATGTAGGTGTGATAGAAGGAGAAATGAACTTACCAGGCCGAGGGCCTACTTCTACTGAGAGCATGGAGTTTAATACTCTTGAAGAACCTATTAAAGAAACATTTGTGAGTAAAGCTATATTAAGGGGCTATGTCAGTAGTACCTTCTTTATTGCATGATTTTAGTTCCAAGATTACCCACCTAATTGCAAACTAAGTGAGTGTCAATATACCGCTCAATGGATGGAATTCCTTGTGAAATTAAGCATGCTGCAAAGTACCATTTTTACATAGCTCAGTATCTTTTACTACTAATATTATGTATCAACTCATAAAAAATTTTGCTTTAACATTATCAATATTGATATTTTGCATTGATAGAAATAAGAATGCTTTTATTTCTATCAATGCAAAACGCAATGCACAATCTTTATATGTATGAGGTTTATATTATAAAAGGTATTTATTTAAAAGTCTTAAAAATTATTTTTCTTTAACATTTTAAAAACTCAAGAAATTGTAAATAAAAACCCTAAAAGAAAAATGAGTCTATAAATTGACAATCCTGGTTCACTATTATGTTTTTTAATAATTGTTTACCTATTTTGTACTTTATTTTCCAGTTACGTGACCTCAGAGCAGTTGGTAACAAATTCTATCATGTTCTGATACCAAGAGAAAAAACCAGTTTATTAAAAGAATGTAAGTATATTTGTTTTAACCTCACTAGCACGAAAAGGATAGTTTGGCTGTCCAAATTCAGTGGGCAAAATAATTCACTGTTCGAACATTGACTTCCGCAGTCGCAATTCCAGGCGAGCGATGAAGGCAAGTCTAGCCACTGACAAAAGCTACTAAGAAATATTTTTCTCGCTGGTAGAGGTGAAAAGTTGTATGTTGGACGTGTGAGCAAATTTTTTTCTGTCTCGTGCCTTTAAATCCCTTGCTATACTCAGTAGTCTATTCGCTAGCTCAAGATTTAAAGTCGGCACTTCTACCAAAATACGCTTTTACTCACTTGTATAACAAATAACTATTTTATTTAACATCGCCCGCCCTAAATTTCGTTATGGCGTAGGTTCTTACGGCAACTCCTCAATTACAGAAAAAAAAAACAAACAAATCAAATCTTTACTATTTAATGGCATAATACATTTGTGTCTGTAAAACCATGTAAATACATACAAAATTTCAACCCAATCGGTCAAGCCGTTTTATACTTGACAAACCAACAGCAGCGCCACCTACCGGGTTCAATTTTATTTTTAAATCATTCAGAATTTTTCAATGCCCGAAAAGTACCTATACTATATTGAACCTTTTCTTTTGTTATATAATTGTTTTTACTATTTTATTACCTTTTGTTAATAAGTTGGAGTTCAATTATTTGTTGAACACTAAACTTTTGATATTACAGTATACATTGTAGCTAAAGGAAAAGTGATACATGGATAGATTTTTGGTTATGAAATAACAATTTTTGCTTGCATTTCACTGAAAAAAAAAGAGATAAAAAAAAAGACAAAATCATTGTCAAAAGGTCAGATTGCTACGAATTGCAAGACATTAAAGAAGAAAAAAAATTTTAGCTACAGACCCAAAATATCAGAGGAAATTAGACTTGCTCTAAATTCTACTTACTGCTAATCCTACTAGTCCTGCTTACACTATATATGTCAAGCACTAAAAATGTAAGTTTGTTTGTTTGCTCAATTGAGCATCAATAAATAAAAAAGCAATTGAGCTGAAATTTGGCACAGAGATAGTTAAAGAGAAGAACACATTTAAAAAAAATTTTAAGGTCTTGTAAGAATAACTATCAATGGATTCCGCTTTAACCGAACTATAGCTATGCTTTAACTTGTTATATCAAACTTCTTTAGTATAATCATGGTGTCGCAGTAGGGGTCCCGCGCCGTCAACCAAAGGGTATGAGGCCTTTTGGGCAGGTTCTTTGCCACATTACTACAATATCTGATAGTAATTTATAAATTGTAAAGTGAATTTTACAATAGTTAGTTTAAAACCAGCTCGTTTCCATTACGGTGAAGTAATAAAAATGTTTTTTTAAGAATTTAAAAAAAAAATGTTTTGCACATCAACCTTTTTGCTTTCGGTTGATAGTTTTTTGATACTCTGTGCTGTGGGGCTCTAGCCATGTGTGCATAAATGCGATAGCAAACAAAGAAACGCTAACATAGGGCCGAATAAGGAAAAAATATTAATTTATCTAGTACCTACCTACCAAGTATCTTTTCGATTTTTTGCTGTCGTGCACTTGGCTCGAGGCTTTGTTTGTATGTTATTAATCTGTAACATTAGTGATCGCGCTCGGGTCGGCTGTTGATGTAGTGACATGAGACGTGCGATGTGGCAAAGTGGTGACAGCGACGCCCTACATAAGTCGACCACTGCCGAAACTAGACCTCCTACATAGTCACTAGAGTAAGCTAACCAATGCTGAACATAGGCATTCTCAAGACTGAAACGTTTTACAAGTTTATATTTGATGCCATTAGTTACTTAAAATGTTTCTCTATCTATTGATAGCGATTTCATGTCTGTCGAACTTACTGCTCAGATCTCCTTAGAGAAAACCTCACATCCTTTAGGGCCGATGGAGCCGCTGGCAACAGCTAGTTTTTTATAATGACCTTTTGTAACATACATTTAAAAATATAACCGTTTTTAATTCCCATGATTACAGGGGATTTATGGGGCCCTTTGCTACTGTGTACACTCATGGCCACCATCCTTCAGGGTACAACAGAGAGAGCTGACAACTCAAATGATGGTGGGCCAGAGTTTGCAGAAGTCTTTGTGCTGGTGTGGATAGGTGCAGCAGTAGTCACCCTTAATTCCAAACTCTTAGGTGGAAATATGTACGGTTCTTTTGTTTTAATAATAATAATACTCAATATTTCTAGACATCTTACACAGCACCATCTGAGCCTAAAGTAAGCCAGGCTTGTTCTATAGATACTCAGTTATTTTTAACATGTCCCAAAATTCAACGATAAGGCACCAGAGTGGACCTGCTTATGACTAGTAGAGAAAAATATAATTGTGGTGGATTTTTGTGTCTATAGCCATTCTGGTATTTTTCAGGGTTGTGGTATCCACTATCCAGCAGTACAAATGTTGCCAATACAAAAAAAAAAAATTATATGGAAAATTGACATGGTAGTTAAAAATATCTTTAGGGGTGTCAATTTTCGAAAGTTATCAAATTTTTTTTAGTTATATCAAAAAAAAAAATGTTGTCTTTATCGTTGAATTTTGAGACATGTATATATCTTTTACTGTTAAAAAGTAATAAACTTCTGGCTATCAAAACTAGAAACAATTTGAGAGTACATTTTAATCAGGACCTAAGTCATTCTTATGCCTACTTTAATGTAAATCGGCAATCCTGCTTTTTTATTGACTGCAGTCAGTTTGAGGTACTGTAAGCTGGGTTTTAAAAAGACTATTTTATGAGAAATCAGCCATCAAGTCACATGACCTTGAGTCTTCACATTTGTGCTAGATATCTAATACAGTGTGAGCTATTTCTTTAAGTAGTTTTGTATAGATTAAAATCAAAAGTTAAAATTGATATGTCCATTGAAAAATGCCTTAAGAATATTTTGATTAATAGTTAATTTTTTTCAGCTCATTCTTCCAGTCCGTCTGTGTGCTGGGTTATTGCCTGTTTCCGATAGCCCTGGCCCTTATAGTGTGCCGAGTAATTCTCTTCTCTACACAGAACACATTCCTTTTCTTTTTGAGGTTCGTCATATCAATGGTTGGCTTTGTCTGGGCTACTTTTGGTAAGTAGAATAAATAAAGTATTAGGGCCTTTTTAATCTTCAGATAAGAAGTCTACTAACTACTACAGGAATATACAACTCTTAGTGACGCTTTACTGATTTAGATGAAGTTTGGCATATAGATAGTTTGAGACCCGAAAAAGCATAAAGGCTACTTAAAAACGTCAAGTGTGAGTCGGTTTTTATTTTTATAATTGAGGAGTTGCCGTTAAAATTCTACACCGATAATAGAATTTAGGGCGGGTGGCACCGCGGGAAAATTTAGCATGGAGATAGTTTAAATCTCGGAAAAGTATAGGCTACTTGAAAACGTCAAGCGTGAGTTTTCTTTGTCTATAATTTAGGAATTACCGTTGAAATCCTGCACCGAAAACCGAATTTAGGGCGGGTGAATCCGCGGGCAAAAGGTAGAACAATATAAATTCTTTCTTAAGAAAAGATTATTTCTGTATATTTATATTGTATTTTTAATTTTATGTAGATTTTGTGTGTTTGTAATATTGATGTACTACGACTTTATAAGTCACTAGGAGTTGTATGTGTCTTTCGTAACGAGCGTCAAATCCTGGCTCGAGGTTAATCTTTTGATTGCATGAAAATATTTGTTTATATTGATGGCACTAAAGGAATAAAGTTATTTGATAATTTTTTTGTCTATTAATTGGTTATTAATTTTTCTTAAGAATAACTATCAGACCGATTATTTTGATTTTGACGTCGCTAACTTCAGATGAAACAAATGTATTGCATTAACTAACGTTAGAGCCGCGCAGACTTCTCCCGTCAAATTCATTGTGCAGTGCAGGTAAAGAAAGGGCCCCCAAGAACAAGTAAAATCACATAAAATTCTAGTGCCGTTTTTATTTGGTGTTTCTGATTTTTTACTGTAATTTTTGGTTATTTTGTATGAAAGATGATTCTATTTTTTTCTCAATGTAATGAAAGGAAAAGGAAGGAAGGAACGGAAAGTGAATGTTTTAGGATGTTTATACTGCTGAGATACAATTTGCTCAAGATGCATTTATGAATTCATTTGTGAAATTGGTTTTTTTTTATGGAAATCGAACACGGAATTTTCAATTCAACAAGAAGGATGCTTTGCCACTGCCCACTTAGGTCATATAATAAACAAAAATCTTTCTGAAATTAATAAAGGTGGACACAAAACAAACTATACAGCACGTCTGAGGTCAAAATTGTCTTTCCCATGATTTTGGCAGCAAAGGTTCACAGACAGCTGTACTACAATCGTGTTGTCACCCTAGGTTTAGTATTTAGATAGTATGCTTTGGATGTTTAATAGTTTTACGGCATATCTTACCCGTCATCTAAAAATTTTGCAATGAAATTACTGCTCTAACTAAAAAAAAAATTTTATTGTTTACAGCGGCGACTAAGTTCCTCGGAGACAGTCAGCCAGAGGGCAAAAAAGCATTAGCAGTTTTCCCAATATGCTTGTTCTATTTCATACTATCCTGGCTTGTGGTTTCGCACAGTAATGTTTAGACGTGAAATGGACATTTTTAGTGCTCTATTGTGATATAGACCTATAACTTGTGAAAACTTTGAACTAAGTCATGTCTGAAGCTAAAGTGATACTTAGGTAAATGAGATATATAGATTTTATTTTACTTTTTAGTTATAATGTATTAAGTTTTTTGAGAGTGGAATAATATATTGATTTCGTGCATTTTTTTTCATTACGGTGTTATACAATTTCAATATATATAATTTTTACATACTCTATTTACCTGTGGTAGGAACTATAAATTGTACTCCAACAGATAAGTGTTTTTAGGAAGTTTTAGAGTAAATTATTATTGCCTAAATTTATTGCATAATTGATGTAAAGGTTATTTTTATGTACATGTTAAGTTTTAAGTCTGAAGCGTGTTTAAAGTCTAAATTTAAATAAATTATCGGTATCATGCATAACAGTTTATGTACACATTGTATATAATAGTAGTTTTGTTTGTAACTAATCCTGTACCATACTTGAGGTTGCTTAGGTTTTTGAAAAGCAAGGTATTTTGGTTAGCCCGAATTTTGGATGTTCTTAAAGACACGACAATAAGACTGCGGATGATTGTCTATATCAAGAACGACGTTGTAAAAATTAACTTAAGGGGATTCTAATATAAACTTGAATTCCGAAATCCAAACATTTTATCACACAAACTGTGTTACATTAAATATTTTTAACAATGAAGATTCCGCTACTCAAAACGAGTTATTATATATTGCTATTTACCACAGTCTCAAAAGAAATGTTTGCTATCATTATCAATCTATACTATACCAATATAATAAAGCCTAAGAGTTTGTTTATTTGAACGCGCTAACCTCTGGAACTACCAGTCGGATTTGAAAATTCTTTTTTGCATTTGATAGCACAATTCTTAAGGAAGGTCAAAGGCTATTTAACATCATGCTGCGCCCCTGCCAGGTAAGCTAGTAGTAACAAGTGCTTTTGTTGAATTAATTTATGTATAAATTCAACAAAAAATCTGGTTATTCACTAGCATTTCATGAATGTAAATACTTTTTGCTATTTTGTTAAATAGCGAAACCTATATGATAATAACACAATTTGGGTAGCGAAATGTTATAGGATGAAAATAAAGTTATAGATAATACAATAAAGTCTTTATGGATAAAATCTTATTTAGTTTTACCTTAAACATATTGGATTTACAATTTTAGTTATTTTGTTTTGTTATAAGATACTCTATCCACTATCTTGCCGAATAATCGGTAACATTTTACTACTACATACTTAATGGAGAAATATTAGCTATTAAAATACAGAATTTTATTAGAATTAGGTCGTGGGCTTTGTCGACTATGCCATTTCCATCCAGGACAGGCAAAAATTGTAAATTTCCCGTCTATCCGTCATACTGATGTAGATGTCGGCGGCCGATCGTAAAATCCGGCAGATCACGAAATTCCTAGGTTGATAGTTAAGTATGGAAACGAAAGGAACAGAAATCGCATTGTACAAGTCATGTATGATAGGTTAGGATCAGTTTCTCTTTTGTAACGTACGGTCGCGTTCCACCCAAGCTTCATATAATAATCTGTTCAGTTATATGATAATTTCTATTCCATACTTTACGATCTGCCTAGGAATTTCGTGATCTGCCGGATTTTACGATCGGCCGCCGACAAAGACACTATAAGACACGTTTGTATTGAAGCTTGCACCCGGACCGATTTATTCGAAGAAGCGATGTAATTTTTATTATATTATTGTAATGATTGTAATGTAATTCCTATTGCTATTGTAATAACACAATGTTTCTATGAACGGTTCGCCGCTGGTGTATAATAACGACAATATTTCTATGAATGGTTGCGCCGCTGGTGTATAATAACGACAATGTTCATATGTACGGTTGCGCCGCTGGTGTATAATAACGACAATGTTTTTATGAACGGTTCGCCGCTGGTGTGTAATAACGACAATGTTTCTATGATCGGTTGCGCTGCTGGTGTATAACGACAATGTTTCTATGAACGGTTGCACCGCTGGTGTGTAATAACGACAATGTTTCTATGATCGGTTGCGCTGCTGGTGGATACTTGCGTTGCCGTCGCCCTTGTGTTTATAGTTCTGTTATTAACAGTTAAGAAACTACCTCTTATTAGGTTACGTTTTAATAGGAACGAACCGTTTACCTACGTACAATGGCCTATCATGAGGCTAAGTGCGGAAAACATAAGTCCAACCAACTAACTAACTAGGTTACTTCATAACCGTCTTAATGCTGAGGCGTTATAAAACCCCGTTAAATAAATATACAGATAACAGAAGGTATACTTAAGTTATTGCTGTCGCATGTCACAGTGACTGCTGAGTTGCGATTGGCTTGATGTGATTTCCTTTCAAACTCCTTAACTTCGCCTGTTTGCGATTTATGCATACTTAAACTATTTATTATTGCCACCTTAGTTGAACATAAATTCTTTCTATTATCGTCATATCTCTTTTCCCTAAAACAATATTTTGATAAAAATATAAACCCTAATTAGGTTTGGCATAATCCAACATTCCAGTTTTGACAAATTTATACCTAAATAATTAATGTATAAGGGACAAAAAGCATTTTTGTATGTAAATAATGTGTAAAAATTAAAAAAGGTCTTATTTATGTAGTATTTGTTTTATTTCCATTGATATAAAACATAAAATGTATCTAAAAATACATACTCTGTAGACAATTCGAGATGTTTCTTTAAAAAAAAAAAACATAAGTTAAATTTAACGTTAAAGCTAAACGCCTTAAAAACGCATACAAAATTAATTTTGTCACAATCTCGTAAGTTACTCAATGTAACACTGTACTATAAATTCAGAGCTCAGCCTTTTTGGTTTCATTAGATTATAGTTGTTTTTTATTATATAAATTAATTTTACGGCGTTCAGCCTTAAGTTAGATTTATAAAAAAAAAAGTAAAGGAACAAAATATTCTTACAAAAGTAAAGTGTTATGTTGGGAACAAATGAGTTTTTTAAAGTCGCTATTTGAATCTTACAGTACATGTAACTACTCATACAAAAGCACGTATACAGTAATGAGCAATCGAAAGTACTCAAAATACAATACAAGCGTATGTCACTAATATCATTGAAAACAATTATACATCTTCAAAATTGACTTAAAAAAGCAGAAGGGAAAGCCCCCTGCTTTGAGGCAGCCTACAACGCGAAGAAGATAATATAGTCAGTACTTTATAGACTTCCAACAGATACAACATTATTACATAAAAACGTATATGAAATGGTAAAATATCGTTTCCTAGTGTTTTGGCGGAGTTTCACCAGCCTTCAGTCACAAAATACATATATTTCAGAAAGCTCACTTCCCACTAAGCGCTTTAAATCCTTCGCCCGTACGCATACGTCCCGTACATTCGTACATACCTTGGAATTTTCTTAAGCTGGAATGTATCGGAGTGAGTTTTCTGTATATTAAGTGATTAGTGGTACAGGTATTTTACCATTTTACTTTCACTTACGCTTTCAATCCGGTTATTGTTGATATATTTTAATAATAAAACACTAAAAATTAAAAACTTAGTTACATTTGTTCACACAGCCTAATAATTTCGCGATCGGTATCTATAAAACATGTAGACTCTTGGCTTCATATTGCATACTATGAGCTTAATGCAATTTAATTAATATCTATATCTAAAATAAGACAAGTGAGCACAAAAGAAGACTATCGAAATCCTAAGCGGTGTGTTTTTTTATGAAATGTGTGCAAAGTGGTTGATAGCAGAAAATATAAGGTACAAAAGGACCACTACATACTTAGCGTGTTAAACTATCCCCCGTATGCATACGTACCGTACAGGCGAACTCATTTACATTCACAAGATTTGCGCGGCGGTAAGTATTTAATATCGAGTTAATCATGCGTGGACCTCCTGTACCTATTTATTTTCTGTGTACATGGACACAAAAAATACTTACACTTATAACTTTAAATTTAAAAAGTGCTCAAAATACACTAAGGTGGGTATTTTAAAATGCTTTTGTGCATCTACGTCTTGTTTTACTACACATATATATCACTACACTATCACATGTCAGACAGACAATAACGCTAAAAAGATTTTAAAAATTAATTTACACATCTTTATAGATTTTTAGCTCATGAGAATTCTTATATAGGTAGTACAGTCAGAAATAGTTATAAAACTTGCACAATTTTATACAAGGTCTGTTAATAGTTTAACGTTTACGGTAAAACTAGAAATATTAAAGGAATTATTACTTGTGTTAACACACCTTGGACACTCCATGCTAAATATATCTGTGCAAATGTGTGCGTGTTGTACACAAGTGGTAACAGGGTAGTAACAGACAGAGGGGAGGTAAGGTCGACACTAGGCAGCAGTGGACAGTTGCGCATGAAGTGCAATAGACCGTGACAGTGTGATGTGGAATTGGGAATTGGACAAATATGCCAATAGCAACTAAAAAGAAATTCCTTGTAGTCACATCAATGTAAAAAGTTGGCCGGACGAGTCGAGACTGTAAACTTGTTTGTTTTTACCCAAACCACGGAGTAAAGTATAGCAAACTTCAATGTTGTGACGTCACTACTTTTACGGTATATTGCTAATGATATACTACTTGGAGTTTTGGCGCGCATCTTAAGAGGAGTGGTGTTTTTTTCTGTTTTATTTTCTAAATTCATTTAGTGTGCTTCGATGTATATATTTTAGCAGTGTTTAACGGAAACGGAAAAGAATTGTGCAGCGGAGGCTCATGAATAGCGAATTATGAAGAAATAAGCAGGACATGACGCGCAAATTCTGAAGGATGCACACCAAATCTCCCGCCCTATAAGATAAAACTTGTATATGGCGCTTCGCCAAACTTAGATATAAGCACGTGGCTATGTTTACACATGAATCTGGAGAAATGATATGCTATAATGCGAAATCTGGTCTCCACATCGAAGAAGGAAGGAAGGATATTCTGCTTAGGTCATTGGCTATTACCTATAGGTACCAGAGTATAATATCGAGTAAGCTCTTTTTAGAACTCTACTCTTTTCTCATTCTATTTAGCCCTGACCAAACATGATGTTTGAAAGAGAACTTACTCGGTGTACTCCGCCGATACTGTAATTTAGTTAGGTAATGCATTCTATATACCTACGAATAAAGCAGTTAAATTCAGGGTTATGCCTATTCTACTTCTAATCTGACACCAGAATACCGAAAATAATTGCATTGTATTAACAAAGATACGAACCAAATATTTACAAAACATAAACGTAATTAAATTAACTAGATTCATTACCACTGGATGATTTGTCAGAGAGCGTTGGGGATTGTTTAGGGGAGGTTTTGGTGGGGGGTTGGTATGACATGTGCATTTGTATTGTGTCTCGCGCTTTTCTTGAGCTCTTATATGTGAGGGAGTTTGCTCTGGGCTTGCGTCTTGAGAAGTGTCTCTCTACCCATTTGAGCATCGCGAGCACGGAGTCAGTTGAAGAGAGCCGGCGATCAGCTGATGTCTTGATAATGTTGGAAGATGCTATTCGGAAAGTAGCTGCCATACCTTTTAGGGCCTGTAAAAGATAATTTGAAAATTGTTTTAGCAGACTATTTTGACTTGCCATTACCTACATAAGACTTGTCCTGGCTGATCGATTCTTTAACGCACAATAACCACTCGTGTGAGAAACACGAAATTCAAGGGGTCCAAGAAAGGGTTTTGCGACATTTATACCCTATGACGTTAAAAAATTGTTTAAAAAACGATTTTTTTTTTAAGTTGAATCTATAAGGTAAACATTGGTATTTGGTGTTTTCTTTGTAATTTTTTTTTTTTTTTTTTTTTATACCTCTAAGGTGGTAAACAAGCTTACGGCCCGCCTGATGGTAAGCGGTCACCGTAGCCTATGGACGCTTGCAACACCAGGGGTATCACTTGCGCGTTGCCGACCCTTCAGAAATCTAATAACTTCTTTCTTGAAGAACTCCATACTGTAGTCCTTGCAGAATACCTTGGCAGGGAGCTCATTCCACAACTTAAGCGTTCGCGGGAGGAAGTTTCTCTGAAACCGCACTGTACGCGACCATTTAGGTTCTAAAGTGTGAGAATGGATTCCCTGCCGATGGCGAGCGGTGCGATGGTAGAAAGTAGCCGTGGGCATCATTTCGAACAATTCCTCAGAACACAACCCATTGTACAAGCGGTAGAACACACACAGTGAGGCAAAGTCTCTCCTCAGACTTAAGGGCTCGATACCGCAAGTGAGTTTGGAATCGTCGACAATTCTCACAGCCCGTCGTTGAACCGAGTCAAAAGGGCCAAGCTGGTATCCGGGTGCACCTGCCCAGAGATGGCAGCAGTACTCCATATGGGGCCGAACTTGCGACTTGTAAAGTAACAACCTTTGCCCCGACGTGAAGCACTGCTTCGCTCTGTTGAGTACACCAAGTTTTTTGGACGCCAGCTTCACCTTATCTGATAAATGATCTCGGAACTGAACATCGCTGGAGATGTCGACACCAAGGATCCCAATGCTCTTGGAGATGGAGAGGGGAGTGTTCTGGAATTGTGGGACTACAGTGAATGGAGTTTTCTTAGCGGTGAACGCGCACACTTGTGTCTTTGTAGGGTTGAATCGGACCAAGTTTACCCGTCCCCAGTCAGAGACCTGGGACAGTGTGGTCTCGATTTGAGACACAAGTTCTCCGCGGTTTTCCTCCACAACGGAACGAGGGATGTTTGCACGACCCGTGTAAAAAGCGTCTCCAGTACTGTCATCTGCATAGCAATGTATGTTGTTCATGTCCAACATGTCATTGATATGCAGTAGAAACAGCGTAGGAGACAGCACAGAGCCTTGCGGGACACCAGCATTAATGTCCATGCTATCAGAGCAACTACCGTCAACTACGGCTCGTATGCGTCTGCCGGACAAAAAGCTAGCCACCCATTTGCACAAACCCTCGGGCACTCCGTAAGATGGCAACTTCGATAGAAGACCGCGGTGCCAGACCCGATCGAACGCCTTCGCTATGTCCAGGCTACATGCCAATGCCTCCCCCTGACTCTCAATGGCTAGTGCCCATCGGTGTGTGAGATACACTAGAAGGTCACCAGTCGAGCGACCGTGGCGAAAGCCATATTGACGGTCACTGACCAGATCGTGTACTTCTAGGTATCTTAGAAGCTGTGTGTTGATCACACGCTCCATCACCTTAGAGAGGAGAGAGGTAATAGCGATAGGCCTGTAATTCGATGGATCTGATCTATCGCCCTTTTTGGGCACCGGGTGCACATTCGCAGTCTTCCATGAAGACGGAAATTGCCTAGTGTGGTAGGAAAGCGCGAAGAGGCGCGTGAGTACAGGACATAACTCAGGAGCACACTGCTTAAGCACCACTGCTGGTATACCGTCTGGCCCACTCGACTTATGAACGTCTAGAGAAAGTAACGCCCGCCTGACCTCCCGCTGCGTTATGGAGATTTCCGGCATGGTCTTACCGCACCACGGTATAGTAGGTGGTACAGCGCCTTCATCGTTCATATTCGAGTTCGAGGCAAAGAGACTGCCCAGTAGATCGGCTTTCTCTTCAGCACTATGGGCCAAGTCACCGTCGGTCTTTCGCAGTGGTGGTAACGACGACTGGCAGAAGTTCCCTTCGGCAGCTTTGGCAAGCGACCAGAAAGAACGACTCCCAGAAGGATAGCTCGCAAGTCGCCCACCTATTTTGCCGATGAATTGGAATTTTGCTCTGGCCGTAAAATCAATTCGGGTTATTAAAGATTGTACGGTAATCCAGTACTAGGAAGAAGTTGTAGGTTCGTTTATGTTGAATAAAATCAAAAAAGACTAAGACTTAAATAGACTTTCAGTTTCAAATAGCAATAGTTGCAAAAAATGTCAGCTTTTGAGAAAATTATTAGGAAGATAGTTTTTATTCGCTTGATACGACGTTAGACGGCTTAGCGTCACCTGTGGCACAAAAACGTAACAAAGTAAATTATTTTATGTATTATTTCGTTGCTATCATCATAATATACCGGTATGGATGTTGTTGTATCTTCTTCTTCCTTAAGAAAGAAGTGATTAAATTTCTTAAGGGTCTCGAACTCGCGATTAATGCCCCCGGTGTTGCAAGTGTCCATATGCTGCTGTGACTGTTTCACATCTGGGGGATCGTAAGCTTGTTCGCCACCTTGGTGGTATAAAAAATATGAAAGCCTTAGGTATGGGCGGCATGAAAACTGACAGTCGAGTTGCCACTAACTCGCGGTGGACTATAGCCTAAGCCTCCTCCATGAAAAGGCCGATGCCTCTGTAGTAGGGTGTATAATGGCTTAGTCAAGCAAGTCATTTTGTCGGATTGCTCGATGCTCTGTTTTAAATGTTATTAAGACTAAGATACTGACCAACATGGCGTCTTCATCGGTGCTATCGTCTCCTGCGTAAATAATCCTTATTCTCTCGCTCCAGTCCAAGCCAAAGGCTGTCCTTAAGATGTAAATTGAAGCGCGACCTGTTGTACCATTAAATTATTCTTAACTCAGAGATTCACAGAGCGCACAATTTTAACCAAGCAAAACATTTTTTTTCAACTTTTTTTAATTAATGCAATGGGCAAAATTTCAAAATATTTTCAATAGATTTTATTGAATTTACACTAAAAATGCCACTTGCCTTTATTCCACTGCACGGGCGGTTTGGCCTCGATTGCACAGTGTGCTTGCTCCGGCTTGAACCCGGCGGCTGCGATCAGTCGTCGCGCTTGTTCTGCCAAAGCCGGCCGCTTCGCCAGCGGGGTCTCACGATAGTGGAATGTCAGAAGTGCACCTTTGTTCTCTACCCATGCGCCGTCTTTGCACACCTGTGATGTAGGTACAAGTTATCCCTTGTCATAACGTTAATTGTAGATGCATAGATATGTTGGTTGTTTGATAGATAACCTATTTTTAGATATCTTTTCATACTATAGAGTTAATTTGGAGTTGGCTTAGTGGTCTCTTCATCTGCTTCACGTTCTGAGGCACAAGCATTTAAGCCACGACATGTACCAATGAGTCCTTTGCTAAATTTTCTTAGATACATTATTTTTTTCGGGTATATTCGGTGAATAGAATTGTGAGGAAATCAGAATGCATTGAAAAGACGTATTGTGTCCACAATCAGCCCCGGCCCGTGTGATAGACTATGGTATAGCTAGAGCAAGTCATCCTCGCCCAAGGTGAGGGTAGGTCGGTACCCAAACAGTAAAAACGTATGAAGGCTGCCGGTAACGAGTAGAGTTAAAAGAATAATTAAGAATCAAAAAACCTTAGAGCTGTGATGTTCATATACCTGCTTGCTGCTCTTTAGAATTTAAGTAGGTACTGTAGAGGTTACGACCTCTCGTTAGGTGAAAAGGAAGTAGAAATGCTAGTGAACGTCTTATTGCAGTAAATACTTCATTACGGAGCTATAAGAGACGCTGTCAGACAGTTTTTGAATAAAAACAATCGGAACGCCGGGATGGTTCCTTTTTTCGAGAAGATAACACATTCAAGTGTTAAATATAGACCCGGAAAGTCTGATGAATATGTAGGGCCGATTCCAGTCTTTTACCAGGAAGCCCTAAGATATTATAGAATGGCTCTGTGTAGCCAGTAGAGTTAACATCAGACACTCCTGTGTCAAATATCTGATAGAAGCTCTCATAGCATAAATATAGACCAAGAATTGTAAACCTATTCAGAAAAAAGTTCAGGAAAGAGGACACTGGACATTAAGGATATCAAGAGATAGGTTGTCTTTGTTTAATAAATGTCGCATAGAAATATTAACTCAATGTTAGTCACCTTAGATGAGAAAAGAACATGAATATACAAAAGATCTCCCTAATTCGCCTGGTTTCAATTAGCAATTAGATCCGGACCTAATGGTAGTTTAAGGGAAAAGCAGCATCACTGCCCGCTGCAGTACATAACTTTTTTAACTTTTGATCAAGCTACAACACTACAAGCAAACAATAAAAAGATTTAACTTCAGCCAAAACTTATATAAATTCTCTAGATATCTATCGTTTGGTTGTGTCTTTGTTTTTTCTTCTTATATTCCCGCCAGGTCAATTGTGTTTTGATAATTTTATTTATTTATTCACTCGCAAATGTCGTAAAAACATAGTGTGGAACAGGGCAGTTACACGGCCTTCGTAAAATTCTAAATATCCTCTCGTTAGTAAATTAGGAGTAATTTACCACCCTAAATATACAAAGTACTATTGTGTGCGTCAACTTGCCTGTTCCTGCAGTGACTTGAGAAGTTTAACCACTTTGTCTTGGAACTCCATGGGCATCGGATGAACAAATTTGGTGCCGTCAGGATGTAGAATTTCTAGTCCATGGTTACCAGCGTAAGTGATACCTTCGATACCGACCTGCAAAGAATGAAGGTAGGTGAGGTAAGTAATGCACAATTTAAAAAACTTAAATGCTTATTTATTAAAATAAAATAAAAGCTTATAAAATGAATGTAAATAAATATTTTCATGGTAAAGACGAAGCCAAAAAATTATCTCAAGCCGAGAAATTGAACCTGCAACTCCTTACATTCCGTGTAAGTGCTCTACCAAATTGTGCAATCGACGCACAAGTCTGGGTAATGAAAATCCCAACTACATCTTTGCTCTGGAAATACGCTCGTTACGAACGTCACTATTTATTTACATAGATATAGCATGTATGATATATTTTCTTCTCAGACTCTAACCGTCAGGGAGGGAGGGAGTCATAAACTAAAAAGTTGTTTTCTATGTAGGTATGTATATTTATATTGTATTTCTTAATGCTATGAAGATTTTGTGTGTTTCTAAGATTGATGTACTATAAGAGTTTATAAGTCACTAGGAGTTGTAAGTGCTTATAAAGGTTCAAATTTACAAATTTTTAAAACTTCATTAATAATATATTAGAAAAACATGAACTAACTTAAACAATTACTAAAAATCAGACAGGCAAACCGTTCAATTCAAGAAGAAGAAAACACTTAGCTTCCTAGCTAAAGATAGGAGATACCAATTGTTCATTAGTATCAATATTATTTCTGGTTTAAGGGATCGTAAGAATTTAAAGTCCTAAAAATATTAATTTTATACATTGAACTCAAACTGAGCACTTCTTGTGTATAGATTCAATCATTTTAGAGCAAGTCAAAGCCAAGTGCAACAACCTATCTCAGCGTATAAACGGACACGCTGTTTAGTATTTTATGACTATTTTACCAACCCGTTGCAGGAAAGTTTCATATCTATCTACCTAAGATACGAAACTACACTTAGTAGTGGGTCTGCTTATACAGTGCAACTAACTTTACTGACCCGGTGTATGGTCGCTAGTCGTGTAGGTACCCGCCATTTTAATATGGCAACTGTAATTCTGACTTTTGACCACCGGGTGAGAAAAGCTTGTTACATTGTAAGTTGATTTGACATATCACTTTATTACTAACAGTCTCTGTTTACTTAAACTATAGGTAATAAAGCCTACAGTTCGTTCAATGTAGTTAACGAGGCAGCATGTAACCATATTATGTCTAGATGAGCCATATCGAAGTTATATAACGAATGGCAATGTTACTATCATAGATGTTTGTTTGAGCCTACTTAGTTGACCCCTCAACGTATGGATTAGATAAAGAGTTCATAAATATAACCCTATCTATAATAATACTAAGCAAATCCAGATCTGTAATATACCTAATTGTTAATATAGTATTAAACCCGGTTACTAGAACATATATCAATACGTTATGATTATGTAGCGTTAATGTTTTCGTTTAATATGGTAATAAATTGAGTCAAAGTTTGAATTGATTGCGGGACTTTGTTTGTGTACCGTAAGAAAAACATTTATATTATTACTAGCTTTTGCTCGCGGTTTCACAAGTGCTAAATTCGGTTATAGGTGTAGGATTTCAACGGCAATTCCTCAACTATAGAAAAAAAAACCGAATCACACTTGACGTTTTCACGTACCCAATGAACGATATCCATAATTCCCGGAACTCAAACTATCTTCATGCCGAATTTCATCTTAATCTGTACAGCGGTATAAGGGTGAAGAGGTAACAGACAGACAGAGTTACTTTTGCATTTAAAATATTAGCATGGATTATGTTATGTCATATGTCATATATGTGTTCAGTAAAAGTGTATTCGATTTCGAGTAATTCGGTCTTTTCTGAAATTGCTTTGATTTTTTACCTTGCATTAATGTTTTTTTCTAAAATTTCTACAAATTACTAGGTACATTTTTAATTGCAATTTACAATTTTTTGGTAATACTCCACGCTAGGTGCTAGGTAGGTAGCATCAATTTCATTTAGCAGTTTTCAAAAAAATAAAATACCTCCTAGAAAAAATGCATTTTTTGAAATTTTTTATCAACTCAAAATTTAAATAGTCAGTTTAGAAGTTCAGTACTGAAAAAATAATGTACTGTGCAAAACATGCTTGTTTTGTGAGGATTTTAAAATAGAAAAACATCACCTATTTCTTTTTACAAAGTTTAAATATTGAAAGTTTTATGGCTTGTTTAACTTTGTTTGTAAAAACGTCAACTTCGAAATTCGAAGAAAATCGGCTTATTGTTTTCAAATAAAAACTTCGATATTTTAACTTCGTAAGAAAAAATAGGTGATGTTTTACCATTTCAAAATCCTCACAAAACAAGCATGTTTTGCACAGTACATTTTTTTTCAGTTCTGAACTACAAAACTGACTATTTAAATTTTGAGTAGGTTAAAAATTTCAAAAAATACATTATTTCTGGGGACTGTTTGATTATTTTGAAAACCGTCTAAATGCAATTGATGCACCAACTATCGTAGAGGATTTTCCAAAAAAATATAATTAAAAATGTAATTGAATGTAGAAAATATAGCAAAGATTAATGCAAGGTAGAAAATTTAGGCAATTTCAGAAAATTCCGAATTACTCGAAAACTAACTTTTATTAAACACATTTTACATTATTTTACTACGCCATGAACCAATTTACTAGGACCCGGGCGTCTGCGCGCTATTTATGGGGCACCTGTATGTATAGTTAATTTAAAAATGTGGATTACTTGCATAAAGTCTAAATGACAGTTGACAATTTTTGAATGCTTACGTTGCAATTACATTCAATACAATGATTTTGTGTTATTAAAAAAGTTTTAGGGTTCCGTAGCCAAATGGCAAAAAACGGAACCCTTATAGATTCGCCATGTCTGTCTGTCTGTCCGTCCGTATGTCACAGCCACTTTTTCCGAAACTATAAGAACTATACTGTTGAAACTTGGTAAGAAGATGTATTCTGTAAAACCGCATTAAGATTTTCACACAAAAATAGAAAAAAAAACAATAAATTTTTGGGGTTTCCCCTACTTAGAACTGAAACTCAAAAATTGGAGTGTCGAGAATTTTGGAGAATTATTTTATTGTTAGTTATAATTTATGTCTTCTATTTCTGTAACAAAGTGGCATTGTCCGAGAAAGTTAATATTCCTAAATAAATTTAAGAGAGAAGAGTGTTCTGAATTGCATTTTACAAGCAGTTATTCTATCCTATTGCTGGCTTTTGTACATCCGTCTTTTTATTCGTTCCAAAAGGACGGTAACTTCACCCCTTATATTAAAACAAGTTTTCCTTTGTTGTTGTTAGATGCCACGTCTTCTAGCTAAGCCGTTGTTTCATATCGATGCTAAGCCGGCAATAATACTGATCAACATCACAACAGAACCACACATATTGGTTATAACTCTGTGTGTGTTTTCAAATTATTTCGGGTTAATGTAGTTTGTACGTATCGTGTACGTACGTACACAACGGACATTATCATATATATTATAAACTCTTTATTGTACATATGATGTTATTGAACGCAGGCATAGGATAAGGATAATGATGTTTTCGTCGGCGGAAACTGTACATGAAACAATGCAATTTCATCAGTCAACTAAAGCAAAGATAGCCTGACCTTTTCTTACACGAACACTGCTGACGTCCATGTGGCTATCAATGATATTGTTTGTAAACTTTTGTCTTTATACAAGTTTTTGTGTGCGTTCTAGAGTTACCTACCAGGTCTACGCTTATAATTTTCTGGACACATCTAATCCTCGCTCATTTCTCGTCATTTCCAAACATTTCTACCACTTAGGTGGCAAACAAGCTCACGGCCCACGTGGGGTGAGCGGTCACCAGCTTACACAGTATAGTATTATATAGTTGCGCGTTGCCGACCTTTTGAAAATCTATTAAGGAGCTATCAAAGGATCGACAACGTCTTGGTATTGTAGAATTCTATATCCATTCATTATGCATTTTTTTTGGGTCAATGGCGCCTCATTCTCAGGGCAATTACCGGACCACTGGATTTCCAGCCCATTTAGGAACCCTAGTTAAATCGATAGGTAATAGTTATCACATCAATATTACAAATACATAAATCTTCATACAATTAATTTCCTTAATTCTATATGAAGATTTATGTATTTGTAAGATAGTTATACACCTACTAGGACTTCATAAATCCCTAGAGTTGTGTGTTTATGACTTTTGTAACGAGCATATCTTCAAAGCAAGAATGAATTCGAGATTTAAATCAAGTATATTTGTACCTCGATAGCTTAATCGGTAGGGCACATAACGGTCGCAGGTTTGTATAATAATTTTTTTTTGTTATGTAAAATAATAAGTTTGTATAATAAATTTTGTGTTATAAGTGTTCTATTTTTTGACTGTATCTTTGCTATGAATATGAGTATATACTCATACTAAATATATATTTATGACTCCCTCGCAGCCTAAATGGTGGTGTGGCTGGCTGCTGTGCAGAGGGTGTGGGTTCGATTTCCGCACAGGACATTTTGTGTATGACTTGAGTCTTGGTGTATGGTATGTATGGTGATATGTCCAAAAATACAAAATTATTAATTATATTTAAATACAAAAGCAAATCCAATTATTTCTGTCTTGGCCTTAGATTTTGTAAACGCAAAGTTTAAAGCTAATTTAATTAATTTTAAAGTCAACAACTTTCTTTCCTTACCATATTTCTGACATTATCGACATTTCTTCCTGAAATGATGGCGATGTAGACGTCAGACATGTTGGAAAGCCTCTGCAGCGTGTGTTTGGTCTCGAGCGGTAGGGTTGCTAGGTCTGGATGGGGCGCGATCGGAGCCAGGGTACCGTCGTAGTCAAGCAGTAGTGCCAGCTTCTGGGTATAGCCTATGTATCTGAGGATAAACATGGTTTTAGATAAAATTGTTGTTGTGAATAATATATCTGTAATAAACTTAAAACCATATAAGTTTCAAATAGTTGAGTAATGGTTCGGAATTTTCTGTTTTCTACTTAATCCAAAAAATAAGTTTTGTATTAACATCTAAAATTCTTATAAATATTTCTACAACTTACTTTGATAAGTACTCGTCGAAATCGTCAATGGTGACAGGCTGCATTGATGTGGCTCCAATGTCATCAGCCTCATCTTCCAGCGAGTCCATGGCTTTGAGAAAGGCCTTCATCCAACTGTCCACGTCGTTTAGTTGTTCTCTTCGCCGCAGGTGGTTCATACGAACTGTGCGTTCGTCTTCTGGCATTATTAAAGCTCTGAAAATATTATATAGTGTTAAGTGAAATAAATTCTTTACAGCATTATACCTATAAAGGACCCTTAGGCCCAGAACAGACGGTGAAACGCAACTGCAACGAAACCCTTTTGAAATTATTAGCTACTAGCTTCTGCCAGCGGCTTCGCTCGCGCTAAATTTCGTTATCGGCGTAGGTTCTTACGGCAGCTCCTCAATTATAGAAAAAAAACAAACTATCAAATATTTCCTCCTTAATGGCATAATACATTCGTGTCTGTGAAACCTTCGAAATACCCATTTATTTAACAAGGTGAAAGCGGTTGTTTCTATTGTCAAACATATTTTCGTACCTACGAGTACCTAATACCTAACTCCCTTTATCACGCTGTTGTGATAACTTGGAATCCTTACTCTGTGATTTCGGCAGGTGGGGCGCGCTCTAAGGACTTTAAATTGGATATAAAAATTGAAAGTGTCACGCCTAGCATGGTCACTTCACTCTGTAAAGTAATTCATAAAATAAATAATAAATAAATAATATATTAAACCTAGCAGCGTAATGACAAATTTCAGCTATGGATGAATGAAATGTTTTATGGGATAATTAATCGGAGTTTAGTTTTTAAGAATTTCTTAACGGGCTGCGGATTTTCAATTATTTACCTAGCTAACATACAGATATAAGTATCAGTATTCTCGGTAGTAATCAAACCGAACCGGTGGTAATTTTTTTAATTAATTATTTAACTGACGCTCCAAAAGTGCTGTTTAAAAGTCTATTTGAATAAAAAAGGTTTATCATCTTGTTTGGCAAGAGTTTGTACTCGTTGGTTTTCATTAACATTAAGTTTGATATATTCACTTCATTCGCAAATAAAAACAACGTAGATCACACGCGTATCTAGTCTTGGTTATTAATTGGGTACTACTAATAGAATATTCAATTGAAATACCTGTGAATAACTTCAGCAGCATCGTCCAGTTCGTAAGGGTTGCAGATGAGAGCCTCGTGCATCATTTCTCCGGCACCAGCGAAAGGTGACACGATGAGGACTCCGGGCGGCTGCTTGATCTGGCACGCGACAAACTCCTTCGCCACCAAGTTCATACCATCTCTTAGGGGGGTCACCAATGCTACGGAGGCATCCCGGTAAAATGCCGCCAGCTCATCTTGTCCAACACACCCGTAAATATACCTGGAATAGAAGGATAATTTATTTTTGACGTTTGAAGGAAAACTTTGTAGTAGATATAACAACTTCCCTATTAGGTTATTACAATTTAAGTTTAAAATTATTTTGGAATGTTGAATCAAAATCTCCAACTCCCAATCTAATACAGATTCTGATATAAGTTTTGTATGTGTTACAAGCGTCCATAGGCTACGGTCACCGCTTACCATCAGGCGGACCGTAAGCTTGCGTGGTATAAAGAAAAAAACCACACTTTGCGATAAGCGTAATAGTATAACGGTGCACTGGATAATGATCCTTTTTCTTATAGATTTCTACAATGTATTATTAAAATGATGAGGTATTTGGTTAATTTACTTACCTGATAGGTGACCAGTTGGGTGTTGTAAATCTTCCATTGATTCTTCCAACTAATTGATCCATTTCTTCCTTTAAATCTTGGTACTCTTTGACATCTGTTCTTGACGGTACTGCTATTTGAAGCAACATCACCTTTTCTATATGTTCTGGATGTTTCATCAATAACCTTTCAAACGCTTTCAGCCTATGCACTAAACCTTTGGTATAGTCCAGTCTATCAACTCCGAGTATCACTTTTTGATTGGTAGAGAGCACTGGTTTTGCATTTTGAGCTAACTGCACGAACCTATCGAAGGGAACGCCGATTGGTAGTGGTCTAACGCAAATTGTGCGACCACCTAATTCGACTAGAAGATTTTTTCTGTCCACACGACAACCCAAATTCCTTTGACAACAGTCTATAAAGTTTAAACAGTAATCTGTTATATGAAAACCAACCATATCACAACCTGTAGAAGAAATGAAAATATTCTTCAATAGTGTAATTCAATAAACAGTCAAATTGGAACAAAGAAGTCACTATTAGCTTACCTAATATGCCTTGCAGAACTTCGTCAGACCAGGGAAACAGTCTAAATATATCCCATGGTGGAAATGGTATGTGTAGGAAGAAGGCCAACTTGCATTTTATTTCATCCTCCTCTGCTCGCTGTCAATGAAAAGAAAGGTAAAAAAAATTAAATATAGTATCGAACAGAAAATAAGTCTCAAAAATAGGAGCAAATTCGGTTTTGAATAACCTGGAACCGTTTCGTGTATACGTGTGATAAAAAAATTCAAATAAAAAAATTCAGATATAAGAGGCTGTGATTTATAATAAGATGGATTAGTAACATGTATTGCAGATGTAGGTACAAACCTAGGTATTATAGGTACAATAACTTAGAAACTATGAATGTACACTATATATTTCGGAAAAAAATTAGAACAATTTTGATAAGATTAATTGAGAACATTTTAAAACTAAAGACATGTTTGGTAACAAAAAAAAAAATTATGATAACATTGTTTTTTGTTTTCTAGGGTAACGATGTCTTTAAATTGAATAATCAATTAGTTGGTATTATTAGCTCGTTTTAAAAGTTGGTTTATAAGGGTTAGCAGATTAATAGATAATTTAGCTAAAAGTAAATCTCATTAATAAATACGTTTATAATTCGTCTCCGTGTATCTTACCTAACCCTAAGTTTATTATGACAAAACGTAGTATGTAACCATGTGGAATAATATAGCTATGTAACAGTGATAGAATTTTACAAATCAGTCCTTTATGGTAAAATTAATTCATTAAACAAAGTTACAGAATCCGCTATTTCTCATTATGGTCTTTAAATCTTAAAACATGCATGCTGTAGTCTTTAGAGAAAACCTTGGCAGGTCAGAGACCTTGGACAGTGTGGTCTCGATTTGAGACATAAGTTCTCGGCGGTTTTCCTCCACAACGGAACGAGGGATGTTTGCACGACCCGTGTAATAAGCGTCTCCAGTACTGTCATCTGCATAGCAATGTATGTTGTTGATGTCCAACATGTCATTGATATGCATTAGAAACAGCGTAGGAGACAGCACACCGGGACACCAGCATTAATGTCCATGCTATCAGCGCAACTACCGTCAACTACGGCTCGTATGCGTCTGCCAGACAACTTCATCATCGGACTTACTTATGTACTAAAATTATTACGAGTTGTAAGATCTGCAATTTTAGTAGTGTTATCAATATTATTGGTTTGGATAGGTACTGATTGGCCTATAAAGTGAAATGTCAACGTTAAAGTAAAAACACGAGTTTCATTTTGCCTCATTCAGCATTTTTTTTTCAAATTGGTACATTTTTTTTACCCAGTAGCCAACTGCTTTGTGAAAACTTAAAACCAAGACAAATAGGGGTTAACTATTTTAGTGCACTGTCATTTTTATTTTGTTGATTAAAAATTTTAAAACATTACAAACCTGTCTAATCCAGTTAGCAGCCAACATAAGCTGGTAATCATGAACCCAGACGATTGGAGGTGAACCGTTCTTCTCTTTGCTGTCCTTTAAGAGATGTAAAGCATGAACGGCTTTTTCAGCAAACTCCTGGTTAATCTTGATGTAAGCTCTCCAATGGTCGGCGATGAATGTAGCTCGGTCAGGCATGGAGTGGAACAACGGCCAGAAAGTGCCGTTACAGCAGCCATTGTAATAACTGTCGAATAGTTTTGGCTCAGAGCGGATGGCGACTATCTGCAAAAAAAGATTTCATGAATTTCTGAATTATCGCATTCTAAAAGAGTGTCAAATTTACAAAACAAAAAAAAACTTTGTCATTGTGAAGCCGACCATAGCCCATACTTAGAATGACAACGTTTTTATATTACTTCTTACTTTTATAATGCAACAATATTCATCGTCAATCTTACTAGATAAATTTGGTACACGGGAAAAAGAATTAGTTGTGACAAGAAATTATCGTTTCATATATGCACCAACGAATATTTGCTTCACCTAAGATATAATTGCTCTTTAATATTTAAAATAAGATGAAGTTAACTCAAGATTAAATTTCTTTGAACCAGTAAATAAAACTCTTTCAGTTTGAGACAATATTTAATTCATTGAAGAAAAATATGGTTCTTTATTTGAAACACTTAGTTTTCTTGGGCGTAGAACTTCGTGTGTTGTTGCATGGAAGAAATTTGTCGTTTACACAAGAGAATAATGCTCTTAACTTGACTACGGCAGCCCTTAAATTAATTACATTATATTTTGAGCAAAGCTCGGTCCCCAGGTACTTAAAAAGTGCCGTTAAAAGTGTATTTGAATAAAAAAGTTTGAGTTTGAAAATAAATGGGCGAGTGGGCATTCTTTTGAGCTTCTCCGTGCTTCATGAGGCACGTTAACCTGTCAGTCATGGTTGCTATTTAAGAGGACGTATATAGGCGTCTTGAAAACTCTGACAGTTGAGTGGGCACTAGACTAATTCCTACTATGTCAGCGCAGAGAAATGTGAGCTAAACTTAATTTCTCTAACCTCTCTCATACCGCGGGCAAAGGCTAGTTCTTTATAAGTTCCTATCACAATAGAGAGGAAAATAACCAAATCAAACATTGCTCTATTATTGCTTACAACTATTCCACTTGCCACAATTTACATTTTTAATTGTTGGACGTCGTGATAACTACGTCTAGGTACACTATTTATTAGTATCTAAATATGTATTGACTATATAGTATGTATTAGGTAAAGTATGTATAATGGTTAGGATCCACCACTGGTCCGGTTGCGGTAGCTAGACAATATTCATTCTTTCGTTGGTATTTTAGAAAATCTTTAATTTAGACATTAAAAAAAAATTGTCTAAAAGAATAATACCTAATACATACTGTTTTTTAATATTGAAGTTTTTTATTAATTAATGTATAAAAATAACATTCATATTTAAAAATAAAATACTGACACAAAGTAGTTTTAGGAGGACACAGTAATTAAGGTCTTAGCACCCGCTGTGCCTGCATATCATGACACTTTTAACGAGTAACGGTGATGAGAAACTATAACAGAAACGAAAATTGCAACCATTACACATTCATTATGTATATCTTAAGCCCGCTTTACGACTAAATATGCATGCATTAGATATGCAGTGGCTGATTTAAATGCGTAAGCGCTTCTGGTTGTGCTCCACAAAAGGAATAACTGATACTCTACCTGCACGACTGCATGTCGCTTTATCACAACAATGTTAACATGGACACGTGCAAAGTGTTTGTGTCAATGAGATTGAACAAATATTTGTACAACTGACAATATAACAGCCCAGCTTGTGAATTGGTATTGATTCTAATAGGTCATGTAGTGTTGATTTGAGACAAACATGCAGCAACATAATAACCAATGCCATCACAGTATAAGAAATAACAAAGACTCTGTCTTAGTGCATCAGCTCTATTCATGTGACAGTGCCTAGTTTAATTCACTGCAATCTTTACTTGATTTCAACTCTACCATCACAGAAATCAGCATTCATCATCATTTAATCCCAAACATATAATAAAAACCACCACAATGTGCAATATTAAAAAGTGCCAATACTTTTCTTAATTATAAAAAATAATTCAAAATTTATTATATTATTTTATTTTATTAGTATTTTACTGCGACCTCGTCCGCCTGGCTTTTTAAAAATAGAAAGCTTCCGACTGATTATGGTTTTACCTACAAAAATATCTAATTATAATACAAATTTTTATCCGTTATATTGCCCCCTAAGGGATAATATTCCAAAAACTAAAAGTTTATATGCATTTAGCTACAAAATTGACGGATTTTCATATAAACTGCCGATCTCTATTTCTCTCGTTTAGAGGATGAATTTTGTAAATGTTAGTGCATGATACACGTCTATACAAAATAAGTCACTCTTTTATGGGGCAATGTATACACTTTTACAACAAAGTTCCCAATAAAATTCAAAATCTATCAATAAGTAAATTTAAATCTTTAACAAGCAGGTACTTTGTAAAAAGGCATACTACAATATTTCAGACTATGTAAATGATAAAAATCCTTGGGACTGATGATGCTCAATTACAGGATGCATAGGTAAACCAAATTAAAATGGAAATAACATAAAATTGCACGGCTAAAAAAAATTTTTTTATTTAAAACATTAATTGTATTTTAGTTTATTTGTATTATTGATAGTGTTTTTAAAAGAGTAACTATCGAGTTTCTTGCCTGATTCTTCTCGGTAGAAATCAACAACATTGTAAACCGGCGGAAAGGTGGGAGGGTTCAAAAAATAATATTTTATAACTTTGACGATTCAAAAGTGATTGTAAAATCCTCATTTGAATAAACCATTTTGACTTTGACTTTGACTTTAAAATCCTTTCTAAGTGGAGCCCTTCAAAAAGTACCCAAATACCAAATTTCAAGCCGCAGCGGTTTGGGCTGTGCGATGATATGGCTTTAAATCAGTCAGTCTATTTCTTCTTTTACCTATACAAATGAGTGCCTACTTCAAGGTTGTGTTCAAATAATATATTCTCATACAAATAAAGCTTTGGAACTGAATTGTGTTGTGTTTTGCCACTCCTCAGAAAATGTACTATAGAAGGTGATAATGTAACACAGGATCTAATTTTTTTTACAGTCAGACCTGTGCATATCATTGTATAATACAAGTAACATACTACGCCTAGATCACATATCATAGACCCATCCTCAGACTAAAGATACCTCACATAGCTTGGCTAACAATAACTTTAAGTAACGACAGCTCATCGACCGGACAGTAGGTCATGTCTGTACTTAAGTAAGTAAGTGCTACTGTATTCTTGTGTAAACATTTATGCATATTTTGGATCAGTGACCATTGTTCATAGACATCACGTACGTTGAAGGCAATTGAAGTAAAAACTGTATTTGTTTAACTGCAGCATTTCATTGCAGTTGAAGATCCGAACTCGGTTTCCTGAAATTAGATGTCCAGGATAATCTGGAAGATGAACTTTCTTTATCCGTAAGATTCGTAGACAGAGAAAACCTCAAGACGTTTGCCATTCCAATGAAAATCAGGGGAAAGTGATCTGCCTAAAAACACGATGGCGTTACAAAGTTATAGGCCCATAACCCTAATCAGCAAATTCTCTAAGGTATTTGAGAAGCTTCTATTGGAGAAAATTTAACACCTCAAGTGCTAATTTGGCTTATCATTTGGTGCAATAAAATAGCAGGAAGGAATCTTTAACGACGATCCAATTGGACATAGAGGAAATATTTGAAAGTCAAACTGAAGGGTTGCTGTATGGAAAAAGTCATTCTAGTATCTTTATGTAGTAATGACTTTTACAGAACAGTTCCCAAGATACCAGTAAAGACGTTATAACAAAAGAACAGCTGGTAGGAGCTGGTGTTGCCCAGAGTAGGTTTTTTTAGCATAATTTAGTTCTTAAGAAAAAACGCATTATCTCATCTCATAAGTAATGGTGCTACAGAACAAAATCTTGAGATAAAGAAAGCCTATTATAACAAGTGATAGAGTGTTTAAAGACCTAATCGTATAGCTACGGGAAATGCGTAAAAACAAAATACCATGCAGCTCCAGTACATCTTCATCTTAAGCTGAAACGCGCAAATGAGTTACAAGAGGTAATGCAAGGTCAAAATGGGGTTTCACCTGCAAACGGGTGCCACTACCAGAAATAATACGTTCCTTACTTTGAGCAAAAAAGATGGAATTGTAAAACATTCAAGGTTACGCGATAGATGACGTTTTTGTTGGCGCAGCGTCTGTACTTTTATACATACAGTAAGCATTATATAATCTGTTGTAATACAGTATAGTATTTTTGGAACCACCAACCATAACAGAAAGGGATCGATGTATGTTACTAAAACATTAAGTAAGCCAGACAGAAAAGTTGACGATTATTATCATTAGGTTTATTATTTTTTTCTTTATGTACCTATACCTACCTAATGTGATATTATTATTTATTAAAGCTGAGAAAATAGTTCCATTATTTCAGTTTTTCATCATGTTTAAACAATTGTGTAAAGATACATTTGGTTTTTAGCCGAATTTCGCTATTTGACCTGTTTGTTTTAGCCAAATATCAAATATCGCCATTATGTGAAGTCAGACTTATACTGCGAGCCTTCGTAAAATTATCACTATTCACTGCGCTAGTTTCAATTTATTGCCTTTTCAGAAAAAAAGGTACAAGTTGGAAGACATTTGCATAAAGGGTTGTATCTGCTTTTATGCTATTGTATTGATTTTAATATATTTATTCATATATCTATATATATTAAAATATATCACCTGCTTTTCCTATCCCCCATACACATTTTGTTATTTCCACTACCGTAAGGTTGTCTGGAAGAAATCAATTATTAGCGATAAGACTGCCTGCATTGTGATTTTCTTTTTGTTTCTTATTGTTTTTTTGTATATTTTTGTTTGTACAATATAGTATATTACTACTCCTAGTAACATAACGAAGGTATACCTACTATGAACGCTGTGCTATTAGTAGTTTAGGGTTTAAATTATAGTATAATCGTTTTTTACCAATTCTGAGATACAGATATTGGAGAGAAATAGACCTAGTTAATTGCAAATGCGACGTTGTTGCAAAAAATTAGACAAGTATTAAAAAAATCCCTGGCTAATTCTGACCTGCTTCTTATAGTAGGTACTTCAGGAACTGGCAATAAAGGTATATTATTCTGTCCCTCGTCTTTCATCTTACCACTTATTACTCCAAAAGCTCAAGCTCACCCTCTGTCACTCAGGACTAAAGTGGTTGGTTTTTTTTTCTTTTATACCACTAAGGTGGCAAACAAGCTCATGGTCCGCCTGATGGGAAGCGGTCACCGTGGGCTATGGACGCTTATAATACCAGGGGTATCACTCTTGGTGTAAAGAGGCTACCCCCACGTAATGAATAAATATTTTTGGACCTTACACACAGCGCCATTGGCCCCAAAGTAAAGCTAAGTTTGTATTATGAATATTACTTTTTTTAAATACATACATAAATACACCGAGACTCTTGAGTCTTGACAAACAAAAATGTTCATCACATAAGTGTTTGCCCAGTGCGGGAATTGATCCCACAGCTTCTGCAGAGCAGCCGGGCACACTACAAACTAGGCTGCGAGGGAGTCAATTATGAATTTATGATACACACACATTATGATGTAAGTGTGTATCCAGCCCCTAGTTACACTCTGCTGGGGCAAAGACCTACATACATACATATGTACCTTACTTCTTTATGTTGTCGCACGTATGACTAGGTAAGTAGACTTGCCAGTGTTGCCAGTACCAGTAAACGCTAATAGCTAGCCCATTACCGTGTTTATGTTGAGCCTAATTATCTACGGTTTCAATGCTTTGTAAACGCTGATGTACCGGCTTTAATGCAGTTTATGCTAGTATGAATGCGAATGAACTACCGTTCTGGTGAAGGTTACGGAAATGGAAAATAGACATTATAATGTCATTCTAAGTAACTAATGATCATATTTTTCGTATTACTTTTTTATAATATTGTGTTACCTTTGTGTGCTTAAGTCCTGGGTGTAGTTACACATAACTGTACTGTACTTCAAGGTGTACTTATCGCTGTAACGAATAATACATTTCATTATATAATGAAATATTATTTCAAATTTTAAATAGGAAAAAACATAAGTATTTGAAATATTTCGATAAATTGTATATATTAATGTTTTTTTCTTATTTATAATTTAAAATAATAAATCATTAAATAATTAAATGTATTTAGATTTATAGATATTTTGGAAAGTTTGCTAACCAATAAAATATATTCATGATAGCATTCAGGAAGATTGAGTTTTGATTATAACGTTTAGTTTGCTGGCCAGTAAAACTCGCGGCGCAAAATAAGTCGCGGCCTACACATATTATATAGCAGTCCTTCGAAGAAACAGCATAAAATACGTCATTAGTTATGTGCTGTTTAATTCTCATTCAATTATTTTTGCCTTAGCCACTATACGCTCCGCTGCATCTCCTTGGAAATGAAAGCTTAGGCCATAATCTACCGCGCTAGCCCAGTGCGAATTGGCGAACGTTCCATGCTAGTGGTCACTTCACTCTGTCAGAGTTTTCAAGCAGACCTCTAAGGCCTCTTACTTAGCTTAACGTCATATCACAATATGACAACACGGAGCACGGAGGAGCTCAGAAATGTGCCACTAGGTGGTCAATCCGGGTACTGATTACAAACGACAATGCTTAGCTTCGTTTATGCACCTTTTTTCGTAGTTGTAGGTACTCAAACGAGATAGTAATTTGCACTAAACTTTCTATTGATACAAAAAATGTGCTTTTTTGTGAGCTTTGCGGCCCACTGATGCTACGATTTTTATGCATTTGGCCCATACTGTGAGTTTTATATTAAGTCATGATTGATTTAAGGCCGGAGCAGACCAGATGCGTAGCGTGACGTGACGTGCGCACGCGCGTGCTTGCCCTGTTACAGTGACAAAAGCGGTACAGTATACGTCACGCAGGTAACTTTGCATGCGTGCAGCCATATAAAAGTTAAATGCTCCCTTTGACCGTAATAATAACTTATACATTTTATTATTGTACTTTTCATGTTTGGTGTTGTAGAGATACTCATATTTGCAAACTATTTCTATAAGTTTATTAAAAAAAACACTCCTAAACTGTATTACTTCTGAAAATAAATATAACTTGCCGTTCGTGCGAACGTGCAGCACTGACTGATGCGTGTGCGTGCATGCCTGGTCTGGCATTTGACAGTGAAGGCAACATCATACAACGTTATCAATGCACGCGCGTGTGCGACGTTGCCGTACCACTACACACGCGCATGGACTCGGTTTGTCAGCAGAGCGGGTAACGCGCATCCGCCCGTAACGCATTTGATCTGGCACCTTTCTTACAGTTTCATACATTACAAATGGTGCGTGCGCACGTAGCGTCACGCACCGCATCTGGTCTGTACCGGCCTTTTGGTAATGACATACCCAAGCGAGTTTAGTTTGCAAGAATTTGATTAATTTTGTTATAGTCCTGAGCACTGTCACACTTTTTACGTGAAAAAATATATGTTATACTTCAAATCTTGATAAAGTGGATTTGCTAATATTATAATTATTTGCCTATTAAATCAGTTAGAAAAAAAAATCTGACACTTTAAGCTTTAATTCAAATTGTAAGGAAAACTAAGAGTGGTATTCTCTTAATTTTTATTTCATCCTACTAATTTTATAAATGTGAAAGTTTGTATGTCTGGATGGATGTTTGTAACTGAATCACGCTTCGCTGGACGCATCGGGATGAAATTTGGCATACATATAGGTTAGGTCCTGGAATAGCAAATAGGCTAATTTTTATCCTAAAAAATTCAAAAGTTCCCGCGGGCATAACTAAAACATAGTTAAACGAACTATAACTGCACCTATAGCTCGCTATAGCAAACTTTATTAGTTTAATTAAGGAGTGTCACGCCGATAACTGAATTTAGGGCGGGCGGAGCCGCTGGCAAAGTCTAGTAAAATATATATTAATATAACCTTCTTCGTCGCTTATTATTCAGTTGCAATATTGTACATGTGTATGCTAAAAAAATATGTTGTTAAATTTTTACTTTACCTTTTTGGACAGGAGGCCAGCTGTGGGGGTTTTGTCGTTGGGGTCTGACTCCGGGATCTTCTCATTGGGGTCTTCAAGGTGTAACCCGGGCCACCCCACCCAGATCCCGTTGCCCCGGATAACTACGGGTGCTACTGCTGTAACCAGCCCACCAGCGCTGAAAAAACTTTTACTTTAAGAATACTTTCTTTTTCACTTCTAATTTAAAATAGTAAAACGGGATTAAACGCGTTGTTATTGTGCTAAATAATAACGATTTTAATCCCGAGTTACTTTTTTAAATTAGAAATGGAACGAGTAAATTTAAAAACTTATAATCTTCTTTACTTTTCTCTAAGTAGAGTATAATTTAGCTTAAAAAATCTGAAAGTGAGAATTGTCAGTTTTGTGATTTAGTAAAATTATTACAATTTCTTGTCAGGGGGAAGCTTTTACATAAAATTTATAGTAAAAAATATAATGTGTTTCTAAATGTTATGTAGATATAATACGGTAAAAACGGTAAATTCCATATAAATCTAGAGCAGAGTAAGTAACTTTATAGTTAGGGTTCCGTAGAATGAGAATTATTGCGGATATCTAGAAAACTTATGAACCGATTTTGTCCAAAACAATTTTTATTGGTAGTATTTATAAAGCCTGTTATCTATTATCGTGTTTTTTTTTCAGATTTGTAACTCACGCGGTCACAGACTCTACGTATAAATACTATTTTAGTAACGCGGTTACATAGATAACTCATTTTTGAATGACCCTATTACTAAGCCTATTCTGTCTGTCTGTTTGTCCGACCTTTAATGAGCTGTGACCTTATTGCATACATTTTTCTCTCGATTTTCAGTGTCCGAATAAATCAAGACCGTTCCTAATAAGGTCCCCGTTATCTTTTAGGTTGTTGTTGCCAAATGGTATAAAGTCTTATAATTTCGTCGTGTCTGTCTGTCCGTCCGTATAGGATAAGCTTATGACTCAGTATTTTTTAACTAATATACAATTGTGTAGCAAAATTAAGGAAATTCAATAGTAGATGTGAGGACATGTTTTAGTAGGTTTTTGTTTTATTTAGGCACATCCCGGGCACTTGCAAAAATCGCGTTATTCGTGACTACTACACTACAAAAAGACATGATGTGTGCTTGTTTCCTACATGAACTAATTTGTCGTTTGTGATAGAGGGGGATGTGAAGTTGAACTAGAGAGCAGCCTAATATGGTCCGACAGTAAGATCTTGGCTCCTAAAATCCCAGATTTTAGTCTGGGATACTTTTTAGTTAAAGTAATGTGATGTAAAAGGGTGTACTCATTAAATTCACTTCACATGCAATATTCCAAAAGAAATAGGGATTTTAAGCATACCATTGAATTAGGCGCAGCTATTTATTTAAGCGTAATTATGACACTCACATACTCGTAAAATCTAGCACAAATATTTGAAAATAAAATTTTAAAGATATATAAAAATATGTAAAATATTTATTATAAATGTTTAAGTAATATAAATAAAAAAATATTTATAAATTATATTTTAATATTTTTATAAATATTTTTTATTACAGATATGGCTTATACTCAACAATGTCTCTTATATTTTCTTCAAAGATTTTCACAACGTATATACTATACCGAGCAATTTCCGTTATGTTTGTTTTCCTTTACATAAATCAGATTGGTATCTCCATACATAGTTGTAGGAAACAATTACTAAATTCAACAAGTTACTAAATAGTGACTATTTACAACAATACAAGCGTACGAATATGTGGTGTTTTCCAAAACTAAAGTATGCTATACTTAACTCAACCTTATCTTTGCATTAGCAATATAGCAATATCCCACAATACTCGATTACTCTATGCCCGATTTATATTTTACTAGATGACGTTCTATACACAATAAAATAGCCTATGTCCATCTGTAATAATATACCTATCAAATAGTGAATGAATTTTGGTGCTGTGGTTTCGGAGATCACAAAATTAAACAAAACTTACAAAATCCGCCCTCTCTCTTTTTAAATTACTAGCAATCCGCTGCGATTTCGTAACTATGTATATCTTAAGGAAATTTAAATTATATGTAAAGTATAGTCAATAATAACCTTACACTATAACAGCCATATAAAAAAAATATTAGCTTATAAACATTTGGAATAATATCTAGTACAAAAAAAAATTCTGACCTTGGGTTTTTGGTCGCTAGTGTTGTCTCAAGTTCACAACATTTCAATATGGCGACTGCGGTTTTGATTTTTGACCACCGGGTCAGAAAAGTTTTTTGCACTATAATACTTCTAATAGTGAAAGAATTTTTCACATCAGTCCAGTGGTTCCGGAGATTACCCTCCACATATAAACAAAGTTGTAAAATCCACACTCTCAGTATATAATACTAGTATAGATATTAAAATATTTTATTTTATAACTCTTTTAAGCCGTCACACAAGTACCTATAATATATTTTAATATGCCATAATATATCCATACAATACTGAAATAAATTAACAGCCGCGTGTGTGGTCCTTCAAAGATTACTACAGAAAAAATATCGTAATATATATGTGTGTATATATTATAGCTCCGTGTGTGATAGGCTTAAGGCCCGTAGCTATAATATGTCAAAGTATACTATTTATATCTCCGTGTATGATGGGCTTTAAATTCTGTTCTATATTCCCTAAACTAAACTTTTAAAGCATTTCGATTTACAAGATGTATTCACTACAAAATAAAATTACCTGCACGATACGATATCTACAATAATTTCATGAATTTTACAAAACATTGTAAACTGCGGGTGGATTCCGTAAAAAAATTGCTAACCTTTTTGAAAGAAATAAAATATACATTGCGGTTTCGCGACAATCGATGAATTTTATACGTCATTTCAAATGCGGAATGTATATCTTATTACTATGGATTACAAACGAGAATTGTTAGCAACCATTTAACGGAATTAACCAGCTGAGATGTTTAACAATTGTTAAACATTGTTTTTTTAGTATCCACGAGATAATTAATTATCCGATCTGGTTTAAGGTAAGATCTTATATAACATCATTAGTAGATAAATACGTATTAGTCATCATTGAGATCAATGGCCTATGCTAGTACAATCCTGGTTGAAGCTGCTAGCTATATCAAAGATTACATGTGATCTAATTTGTAGCAGTTTGCTGTAATTGAGCACCATTTAAATTCATTCACAGTAATTATGTGGGCTAGATAAGCTTTTATAAGATTTCGTGTAACAAGTTGATTAACACTGTAAAATTTTAACTATGTGCAGTAAAATGCATTTTATAATTGTTAATTGAAGTCACAGAATAAATGATTGCATAATTGCAGTTTACATGTTCTTTCGCATTTTGAAAATATATTTGTGGCCTTAAGTTCAGAATATACCTAGCTACTTTTATTTTCATAAAAATGCTGTATTGTAGCGGACAGCACTACTAATTAATTGCTAAATGATGAACAACACCGACTTGTATAACTATATTAACGCTCGCAACATTACAATGTTGATTTCAGGGTGCTTAATAGATAGAGTCAAGATAGAGTCAGCGTAATTGTCAGCTTCTGTAGTTCGGGTGTCCTCTAATAAGTCTATAAATGCCAAAGTTATGTGGATGTGGACCTTATGTGAAAACTAATAATGCAGTTTTGCGCGTATTGGGCTGGAACTGTGACCTACATGGGTGATCAAAATCATCAATTGAACAAAGACGACTTCCTTTAGTATGAAGGTCGAAAACGTACAGCGAACAATTTTGTCATAAGGTCTGTTACGATAGCAGATTCCCTTGAATATCCTTATAAGTTCCAAATCGTATAAAATAAAAATAAGGAAAAATATATTTTAATGCACCTGGTTCGTTAATTGTGAATTGTACTCATTTGGTTAAGATTTTGTTATAATTAATGGGATTTGACATATTATTTTAAATTATTTTTTATAGAAGCATGAACCGTCGGTAAGTAAGACTTACTTAAGGACCTACCTTATCCAATAAAATATTCTAGAACTATTTAATTGTTGAACAATAAGTAAGAGTTTTACTAAAAAACAAAATTTAGATCAATAGAAAATCTAAAATACACAGCACAAGATGTAACTTTGTATAATAATATAGTATGGTACCTATAACAAAAAATGATCGGCACAAAGAAAACTTATACAAACGGCAGCCAATTGTAAGCTGCCTGCTCGTCGCTACCACTTTCAGATCTAATACTAATCATGGCTAGTAAATAATAGAGTTAAAGATGTAAGCTTTGATTATTAACCTGTCTAATAATTAAAGGCTGCAAGTAAATTTTAACGTGTTCAAATGAGCATAAATAAGCACTGAACTTTTAATTGTACGTAATAAAATGTTAACTTAAGGTACGTATATTTATACCAAAGTGACCGTGACCTTGTGTTTCTTTGACTTCAAGTTTAAGGTTAAGGGTTCAGAATGTAAACACAGACGAGACAAGTAGACTGTTCTAGACTTGTCAAAATCAATAGATCCAATGCTCTTCAATTCGGGTGGATTACAACTGCGTGGTCATGTGCCGCCACCGGTTTATTATTTATATGTTATCCGACTTATTACCGTAATATTTATATTGAATTATTTGATGACAAATCAATTGATGATGTAGAAAATAAATCTATAAATGATATATTTGTTATATTACAGATATTTAAGTTAAAAGCATTGCTAATTTAAGCATGCGCTCGGCCGCGGAAAGTTCCCGAAAACCTTGCGAACTTTCTAGTTTAAAATTATTGATGCTTAGAAAATTTGCATTATTGAAACATATCAACATCACTAGATAGAAAAAAATTGGATTAGAATCGTTAATAATTTTATTTATAAAAATATTATTGTTTTACACAGTAATTTTTTTTTATTACATTTTCTTATGCAATTATTTACAACAAGTAACATTATATTCACTCATTATTGTTTAAATATAACTGTAATTTAAATGAAATCCGAAAGCTGAGTTCCTTTAAAACCGGAATAAATGTAAACAAACACTTGACACTTCGAGGTGAACCAATCCGCTATCGTAAGTTGTTTATGTAGGTATGCACTTAATAATAAAATTACACATTGATATTAATAATTACTTTACCTGGCTTTCCTTTCTAATTCACCGGTTTTCTTATTTCTTCGCAATATAAAAGGTAATCTATTTGACACAACAATCATACTGCACTTGCTGTTACACGCAGAGCGACTGACACTATCAAAATTGTTTGTTCCACTCATTTTTATTCCTTTTACGAACGTCCTTAACACGACCAATCACAACTCTCGGTTTGCGCATGCGCGTTTAATATGGAGGGAGATTTGAATTATTAGATTTTCTTTTAGGCTAAAGTTTTCACTGTACTACTTTTCATTTGGAATTGCAGAGGTCTCCGCGTTAATGTATAATTGCGAACGCGTTTGGATAAATATACATCATCGACGGAGACCGATGGCAGACTGTTTCTTTTGTGTGCGTCGATTGCCTTTATAGACTTAAGGAGACGCGTCGTTGAAGGGCGAAGGAAAAGAGCCATTTGCGTCGAGCCGGAGGTCCACAGAATCGTCTTGAAGGGGTTATCAGGTTATCACTCCAAGCTGACCCCTTGAGGGTTGTCTTGGTCTTATCATTCTGATTGTTGCAAATTGTTTGTTTCATGTTCCACGAACGTCTTGCGATATCATATTGGTAGTTGAAATTGTCTTTGCATGGTATGGTAATACCTACTTTAATCTAGTCTAGATAGAAAATATAAGGTACCTATCCGTCCATCATCATAATGTAAGCCATCATAGCAGTAGTTGAATCCTAGATGATCTTAATAGAATAAAAAACTTCCGTTTTTGCTACGGAACACTCAGAAGACACACTTACTATTGGCCTAGTAAGCATTATTTTCTGGAGGGTGTAGTGATGTTGTACCTAAATACTAAAAAACTAAATACTTACCACTAGTTTTAATTAGATCTCGTATATGCTCGGAGTTTTCTTTTAAGGTTATGATAGAAATGGGAAGATTTGACGAATTATAACTAAATCACCGACATAGTTTACACACACACCTAAAGCTGAAGTGCCAGGTCATATCAGTTTTGTTTTTGTTTTTGCCATACGGAACACTTAAAAGTAATACCAAAACCTTTTCTCTATGTATGTGTGGTTATAGTACTGAACTTCTTTTTTGAAGAACCCCATACTGTAGTCCTTAGAGATAATCTTGGCAGGGAGCTCATACCCCAACCCAAGCGTTCTAGAGTGTGAGAATGAATTTCCTGCCGATGGCGAGCGGTGCGATGGTAGAAAGTAGCCGTGGGCATCATTTCGAACAATTCCTCAGAACATATCGCATTGTACAAGCGGTAAAACATACACAGGGAGGCAAAGTCTCTCCTCAGACTTAAGGGTTCGATACGGGAAGTGAGTTTGGGATCGACGTCAATTCAAACAGCCCGTCGTTGAATCGAGTCAATAGGGCCAAGCTGGTATCCGGATGCACCCGTCCAGAGATGGCAGCAGTTGTCCATATGGGGCCGAACTTGCGACTTGTAAAGCAGCAGGCATACTAAACATTGTTACGGAACGTAAGTCTATTAAGGACTACATTCGAATCGCAAAGTCAAAATCGTATAAAACACATCATATCACTGAATGGAATGAAAAAGTGAACGAAAATATAACATTCATTCAATTGTTGAAAACCTTCTGTTTCAGAACCTTCAATGTAACCTATGGACACGGGTCAAGGTCATTTTTGTTTACCCGAATTGCAAATAGATTCCGAGTCAGGTTTTTAGTCTCGAACGGTCCGGACCACCCGAGGCAATTCGAGCGGCTTGCGTTCGAGAAATGTCGGATTCGACATTACCAGAATTGCTTAACTTCATTTTCGTCGAGAATAGTTTGAATTCGTACTTTACTTCGCATTCGCGATCAATTCGCGTACATGACTTTTTATCGATTTCTATATAGCTACGGTATCTATATAGATACTGCCCTAAGTAACAATTTACTGTTTTAACATAGTCTGCTTGACCGTTTCCTAGCTATTTAATTGTGAAAAAAAGCAATGTAAATAGCCAACTATAAACCTTTATTTGGTACCTCAAGTTCACCTGTTTATATATTTCGTGCTTACCACTATACCACAGGGGCATGCGCCATATTCAATCGCAAACAAAAACCGATAATTTAGTGAAACAATATAAGTGGTGGCTGATATTTGGATCAGTTCCGGTACTAAATTTCAGCCACCCCGGCTGATATATGGCACTCCATACAAACAAATAGACCAAACGTCAGCCCTCTATTAAATTCTAAATCCAGGAGAAAATTAACTTAATTCATCTAATTAACTGTACGTAATATTCATATTTGTTCCCTTAAATTATAAAGATATACCTAAGCATCAAAGTAAGTGAAATATTGCTGTGTCCAGAAAAATCACGCTTTTTTGTTAAAATTTGCGTGTATCGGCACAACAATCCGTGAATAGAGATTGAGAGAACCCTAACAAAGGGGTAGGAACGATAATTGGAAGATTACGTCGGTAATATATATTCTTTTAAAAAATAGACCAAAGGTGAAGATAGGGCATGTTACTTCTTATTTATCACAGAAAAAGGCACGCTCGGTTGATATTAGGAGGGAGGCTGGTCATAGGGGCATTCACGCTACATAATAATGGAAACAAGGCAGCCAGTAATAGCATCATAATAAGCGGCATATTCCCGTAACTAAAGTTTTATGCGGTATTTTTCCAACTCTAAATGTATTGAGCCGTTTAGGTTTATTTTTATTTGGTATTTTTCCAAGTCGAAATGTATAGAGCCGTTTCGGTTTATTTTTAGTGATGAAAGTAATGTTAGTGTTTATTAGTTAGTAGGTACCTACCCAAATAGAGATGGGTTCGGCGTTAGCGTATCCGATAAAAAATACCAAGTATTCAGCGAACGATAATATACCGTATGTAAAAAAATAGGGGAACTTCGCGGACATCCCCAGTATGAGAGGTTGAATAGTCGTTTATTATTTCTAAAGTAGAACTTAACCTACTCACTGAATTAATTTTATCGTGTATAACCCAGAAATAGTAGCACGTTGGACTGGATTGGTAAATTGTGAACTTGTTTAGAGTTTGGTTCGTGACTGGTATGGACAGGGTGACAAATGGACATCACCTGTTTGTGGAACGGAATGCCAGAAGCGTTGAAACCTGGGTGCTATGAGCTTTGTTTTAAATTTCAAACCATTAAAAAATCGTATTCGACCGAACTAAACTTCCGAATAAGGTTACATATTTTTTACCGTGTAAGATTAAAGATATAACCATACACCAACAAAGTCGCAATATCTTTTGAAATGTTGATTTACATAGATTTTTCTTCATCGCTTGGCTCAAATCATAACATAGATCAAATTATATGTTAAAACAAAAAAGAACTAAAATTTTATCAAGTTAATATTCAATTTCATCTAGTATTAATATCATTGAGAAAATACTAGTTGATAACAGTTGTCCATCTCTAATATTAATACTATGATTCAGTTTTCCGCAAATGCACGCGGGCGCGTCGGAACAACGAATGGCGTGCACGTGCGTGTTACGTGTTTCGCGCGCGCACGCTTGTGCCACGAGCGCGCCTGACTATCTCGCTATCTGTGACCCAATCACCCAGCTGCGGATGAATGAAACTGAATGGTATAATGCGGTATTATTGATCAGAAGTGATTAAAGTCGGTTACTTACAGCATAGGTTTCTAAGGGTTCATGAATTTCAGGATGAGTAAAAGTCGTCTTACAACGTTTTTGTGCAAGATACTGTACAATTATTTCACGCTCATAGCATGTAGAGTAGCCAGCAACTGTTGAACGTTAGGCCCCTCTTCTGACGGGAAGAAAGGTCTTCTGAAGTGGCGACCACAAGTGAAATGAATTAAAGACCTCAAATGACCTATTTAACAATATCCCTCATAATACGGTGCAAATATTTTTTAATTTAATCTATTTACGCTTAATTTGTTTCCCTTCAATTAATTTTAAAACTGAAAAACAGTTCACAAGAGTTTCCTTTCTGTAAAATTTCAGAATGAAGCGTCCGAATAGAACTGTGACATACAGATGGACGAACGGACATGACCAAATAATAAGTTTTTGGTTTTAGGATTCCGTTGAGACCCTCGATGGAGCCCTGTTATTACTAAACCTTAAGTTGTCTGTATGTCCGACCTTCCTGAATTTTTAAATTTAAATTTAAATTTAAGAACTCCCTAAATCCCACTCCACGGAATCAGAGTCATGGCGTCTGGTCTCTTACCATCGTCCCGTATAAGTCCGTTTGGTTCAAGAACAGCCGCGCAATTGGCGGAGACAAGAGCTCGGCATATAATATCATTAAGGCTGGCATGGCGGGAAAACCTACCCGCACTCTTTGGGCAAGAGAGGCCGTGATGACCGCGCTGGTCGACAGCAACACCACACTGGCAACGGTGTGGAGCACAACATGGTGTACCCAAGCGAAGGGAGGTCGCAATTCTGAAAGTGGAAGAATCCAGGAGGCACTGAAAAAAAGGATAAAACTGGTTTAGCTATTCGAAATTTACTTAGTAAGCTAATCTTTTTTTTCAGTGGGGTCCCTAATTTTGGTGAAGGAAGGACCTGCAACCACAAACCCGATTCCCAATCGGCAACAGCTAGTAAACGGGCACGATCTGTGGCGTTCAAGCACGTTACATATACATTGTTTTTATATAAGTAAATGTATACTCGTTACGCGGTTTACGCGGCGGCGCAGGCGCACGCCATTACAACTCCCACTCGGAATATTGTGGTGACATATCTTCAACATATCATCGTCATATTTCAGCCGATTTACACGAAACTTTAATGAATTCTACACCTAAACCTTCCTCATCAATCACTTCGTCCATTGTTGAAATCCATACGAAAATCCCTTAGGTAGTTTCTGAGTTTGTCGTATTCAGACAGACAGAAGAACGCGGCGGGGTATTATGTTGCATAATTTAATTTATAATCGTTATGTTTGAAAATGACTTGTTATCAGTGACTATAAAGCCATTATAATGTTCCAATGAAAACAAAACTAACCTTGAAATGTGCAAACTACTACATATGACGTCATTTTATGTATATATGTAGTTAGGCCCATACCGTTTAATTATGACATCTGTGTGTAAAGTGGTACAGGCCATGAACATGAATGTGCAGACAGCATTCGAAAAAAATCCAACTGTGTGAGTTTTTTATTTGTGTTTTATTGTATTGTATTTATGTTTATTAACCGACTTTAGAAAAGGAGGAGGTTCTATATTCGACGGGTATTTTTATTGTGTACCGATTTCAAAAAATTTTTTTTTAATCGAAAGAGTATGTTTCTGAGGTGGCCCACATTAATGAAGTGGATTAAATCTGGTGAAACTGGTAAAATCCGCCTTTTTTGTTGATTATTGTATAAAATTTTGTTTGTATAAAACAAATCGGCCAAGTGCGAGTTGGACTCGCGCACGAAGGTTTCCGTACCATTATTCTATAAAAACGGCAAAACATCACGTTCGTCGTCCCCCTTTAAATGTTTTGTTATTTTAATTCAATTTAATTTAAAAGTGAACATATAACTAAATATTCTGTGAATATTTCAAGCGTTTATACCTGTTTTACAGATGTACCACTTCATTTAAGTAACTTTTAATGGAATTTGTACGAAAATTTCACTACGTAAGTACATTTTATAACTTGGTTGACTATTACTCGTTAGCCTGTAAAGTGTACGTACCCGTGACAGTTTTCCGTTTAAATTCATTATATGCGCTACCACCGTAATTTTTTTACATTTCCAAATACTATACTTTTGCTGGTAGAGGTGGGGGGACACTTTAGTCTAACAAAAATTAGTACTTTAAAGCTAAATGTTTCGCAAACGGAGCCCTAAATCAAAAAATGATCGTGACATACCAGCAATGTTTTTTGAATTCCTATCCAACGATACCCCAGACGATGGGGTATACGAGAAAAAAAAATTACGTCCCCTCTTCACGTGTAGGGCAGGTACCCTAAAAAAAATTTTTTTCAATGATTCTATTCTACCAATTTGTTGGGTTAATTAATAAGTATATCCCTGTCCAATTGCAGCTTTTTCGTGTTAGTAGTTTTTGAACTAAGCCACCGACATGGCGAAACAATAAGGGTTCCTTGTTGACTACGGAACCCTAAAAATCACGTTTGTTGTTTGGGAGCTCCCATAAATATTTATTTTATTCTGTTTTTTAGTATTTGCCGTTATAGCGGCAACAGAAAAGTCTTCTGTGAAAATTTAAACTATGACGGTTCATGAGATACAGCCTGGTGACAGACGGACGGACGAACAGCGGAGTCTTAGTAATAGGGCCCCGTTTTTTACTCTTACAGGTACATTATATCCCATTTTTGCCGTCAAAATGTAACAAGCTTTTATTATTTTTATTTAAACGTGTCACATTTTGACGGCAAGAGAAAGAAAGAAGGTGTGATGCGCTTTCATTTAAAAAACTGGAATATAATGTACCTATAAAATGGTAAAGTACGTAGATATATGTAAATACGTAGAAAGTGTGATAAAGTAGAGATTCGAATTCCTTCTCTCTACCATCCCTATAAGGAATGCTTTGACAGGAACTATAACCTAAGCTTTTCAAGGTAGAAGCTTCTGTGACAATGCGTGACCTGTGTGACCATTCAGGTTAAAAAGATGTTTAGTACCTACTCTAGCAAAAGCGTGTCGTTTCGACCAGTGTACAAAGACATATTGCAGTTCCACTAGCACGTGACCGCATGGCTGATTTTCTCAGTTTGTTGTCGGTATAAAATTCAAATATTTATTTAGAACTCTGAAATTAGTAAATTCGCATGGTCATATTGATATATATTTATGAAATAATCAAAAATCACTATTAGTAATTCAAACAATATAAATAAAAGCCCAAAAATAGTGTGTCAGAATTATTTCTTTTTTCAACTGTTTTAAAGATTTTTTTTTACTGTTTTACTAGCCAAATTATTATAATATTAGCAACCTTATGTAGCAACCCTATATACATGTAAATATTTTTTTTTTGTAAAAACATACATTTTATATTTACATAGAAATCACCTAGACTCAAGACAAACTCAAAAAGATCTGCAACTCGCTACTGTTTTTTTTCACCCAACTGACAACTTTTTTTTCTCACAAAAAATAGTAATAGTAATATACTTTATTGCACACATAAAAATATACAAATAACAATATAAAACGAAAGAAAATCACAATGTTGGCGGTCTTATCGCTAATAAGCGATTTCTTTCAGACAAAATTTTTTTTGATATTGAAACTATTTAATCTAAGAATGCTCTAGAATAAAAATTATGGAAATCTTTGTATTCATGTCTGTTCTGTCTTTTCTATCTACGCCACGTTCTCCGCGACTAAACTTCTGTACCTAGAAACATGAATTTTTAATAGTACATAGTTTATTTATTAAAAATTTCCTACAATTATAATATAATATCGAAAGCAAAGCTAGATACCATATAAGGTACGCAAAAACATTGTAAGAAAATGTTTTAAACTATTACAATATTAATTTAAAAAGTAAAAAAATAGAAATTCAAGACACTCGAAGGAATGAAATTCCCGTTCAATAAAAATCTTTGAATGGTTTTTTTTTACAGTTTTCGCAATGATTTATTATTTTTATTATCTTAGTGAGTTTTTGTTATTTTTTTTAAAGTTGAATAATTGTTAAATAAAAGCCTCTAAAATTATTTCCTCGAGACAGTAGCATAACCTAGACCTAACAAGATTATGAAATTGCAATATTTTTATTTGTTATCTATAACCTAAAATTTATTAATTATTGAAGTAAACAAAAAATCAGTAAATCTCTAATTTTCGTTAATTTGGGTACAATAAATCCATACTTATATTTTTATGCTGTGCTGATGCTGACCACTCTTAGTAGGCATATCGCGTCAATAATACAAATATTATAAATGTGAAAGTAACTGTCTGTCTGTTACGTCTTCACGCTTAAACTGTACCGATTAAGATAAAATTTGGCATGAGGATAGGTACCGAGAAATAACATAGGCTACTTGAAAACGTGAAGTGTGAGTCGGTTTTTTCTATAAATTGAGGAGCTTCCGTTGAATCCTACCCCGACAACCGAATTTAGGGCAGGTGAAATCGCGGGCAATTTTGAAATGGATATAGTTGGAGTCCTGGGGAAGGACAAAGGCTTATTGAAAACGTCAAGTGTGAGTGGGTTTTTCTATAATTGAAGAGTTGCCGTTAAAATCCAACACAAATTACCGAAATTAGGGCGGGTTAAACCACATGCAAAAGCTAGTAATTTATATTTGATTGTCATCAGTTTTAATGTTAACACGATATTATTCAAATAAAGAGCTAAAACAAAAACAAAAAGTAAAAGTCTCATTAATTTATTAATTATCCAAATATTTACTTAGTATTGGAGGTATTATTCACACGTATCAGATAACTTTGAGGAAAATTCCTTTATTATTGTGCGATTTTTTTGCCGCCTGGAAAATAACTTAATGTAATCATCACATACGTAACTGCGAGTAATATAATCTATAGATATACCTACTAGGGCAATCCATACCTAGTAATATAATAAACGCGTAAGTAACTCTGTCTGTTCGTCTGTCTGTCTGTGTGTTACCTCTTCACGCTTAAACCGCAGTACCGAATAAGATAAAATTTGGTATGGATATAGATTGAGCATAGGCTACTTGAAAACGTCAAGTGTGAGACCGTTTTTTTTTCTATAATTGAGGAGTTGCCGTTGAAATCCTGCACCGATAACGGAATTGGGGTCAAATATGGCATGGAGATATTTTGAGTCAAGGGGAAGGACAGCATAGGCTACTTGGAAACGTCAAGTGTGAGTCGATTTTTTTTTCTATAATTGAGGAGTTGCCGTTGAAATCCTACATCGATAACCGAATTTAGAACCGCGGGCATAAGCTATTAGGTTATAAAAATTAAAAATATACTATAATTTTAGTAGGTATAGTTCTCCTATTTTTAGGAATTTTCGACAACAATATTCTAATACGATTTTGGTAGTTTCGTTTAAAATTAGTTTGCATGAGTTATCTTGACGCACATAGCTTGCGACAAAATCAAAATATGTAGTGTAATCGACTTGCGTGCCAGCTACAGCAATTTATAAGTTAAGAGTTGTGCTCTTTTCGGTGTAACTTATGTAGTCCTCCGCATTAATTTCCATCCAATGCCTTGTCTTTCACCTCCGTGTATATGACATAACAGCCACTTTCTCTTTTATTTGACTCATGTAACTCCTTCTTGGTCTTCCTCTCTTTCCTTCTATCTTTCCCAATATGATTTTTTTTTATGAAGCTGACATTATGTCATACACGACAGCCTCATCTTGCCTCTTGTTTTGGGGATCTCTCTATTTTCATTTATTCTTTTCAGTACCATATCGATTTTACCACTTTTTCTGTCCAGCTAATAATATCATTATACTCCTTCAACACCACATCTCAAATGCTTCTATTAGTTATATTTCTTTCTGTGACAATGTCCACGTCTCATACCCATACAAAGCTATGTTCCATATTATGATTTTTTTAATTTCTTTAAAAGATTTCTTGGTAATTGGGACGTAAGTATTTGTTTCTTCATGTTGTACACCTGTTTTTTTAACGCTATTCTGGTTTTAATGTCTCTCGTACATTTTGAATCTGTAGTAATATGGCTGTCCAGATATTCTCTTCTCTGTCCAGCTCAGCTAATTTAATAAAATGACATTATTAGGTGTTTGATAAACCAAGCGTTTTTTTTTATGATTCTTTAATTTATATATTTTATACATAAAAAAAGAGGTGTAGTTTGTTAGGCTGTTTATAGATTTTGAAAATTCTTTTACCGGTAGAAAGCTACATTATTCCTGAGTGACATAGGATATAATGTAAAATAACAATATTTGTGAATGAATTCCGAGAAAAACGGGCTGATGCGTTGACTAAACGGTTTGATATACTTACACGGAAAAAAGAGATTGCTTGGATCAATGCAAATTGCTTTAATTTTTTTTTTTTTTTTATACCACTAAGGTGGCAAACAAGCCTACGGTCCGCCTGATGGTAAGCGGTCACCGTAGCCTATGGACGCTTGCAACACCAGGGGCATCACTCGCGCGTTGCCGACCCTTCAGAAATCTAATAACTTCTTTTTTGAAGAACCCCATACTGTAGTCCTTAGAGAAAACCTTGGCAGGGAGCTCATTCCACAACCCAAGCGTTCGCGGGAGGAAGTTTCTCTGAAACCGCACTGTACGCGACCATTTCGGTTCCAAAGTGTGAGAATGAATTCCCTGTCGATGGCGAGCGGTGCGATGGTAGAAAGTAGCCGTGGGCATCATTTCGAACAATTCCTCAGAACACAATCCATTGTACAAGCGGTAGAACACACACAGTTGCCGACCCTTCAGAAATCTAATAACTTCTTTTTTGAAGAACCCCATACTGTAGTCCTTAGAGAAAACCTTGGCAGGGAGCTCATTCCACAACCCAAGCGTTCGCGGGAGGAAGTTTCTCTGAAACCGCACTGTACGCGACCATTTCGGTTCCAAAGTGTGAGAATGAATTCCCTGTCGATGGCGAGCGGTGCGATGGTAGAAAGTAGCCGTGGGCATCATTTCGAACAATTCCTCAGAACACAATCCATTGTACAAGCGGTAGAACACACACAGGGAGGCAAAGTCTCTCCTCAGACTTAAGGGCTCGATACCGCAAGTGAGTTTGGGATCGTCGACAATTCTCACAGCCCGTCGTTGAACCGAGTCAAAAGGGCCAAGCTGGTATCCGGGTGCACCCGCCCAGAGATGGCAGCAGTACTCCATATGGGGCTGGAATTGCGACTTGTAAAGTAGCAACCTTTGCCCCGACGTGAAGTACTGCTTCGCTCTGTTGAGTACATCAAGTTTTTTGGACGCCAGCTTTACCTTGTCTGGCAAATGATCTCGGAACTGAACATCGCTGGAGATGTCAACGCCAAGGATCCCAATGCTCTTGGAGATGGAGAGGGGAGTATTCTGGAATTGTGGGACTACAGTGAATGGGGTTTTCTTAGCGGTGAACGCGCAGACTTGTGTCTTTGAAGGGTTGAATCGGACCAAGTTTTCCCGCCCCCAGTCAGAGACCTTGGACAGACCGATCTCATTGATTTAACGCAATCCGTGATTTACATACGAGGAACAATATATATTCTCAAATGTAAATTATAATATTGTAAGAATTTTTGTATTAAGTTGAAATATTTCAATCTTTAATGAAGATTGCATAAATTGCTTGCTTTAACACAGTAATTTATTTGTTGTTATAATGACGGTAGTGTAGAACCAACAATATGAAATTCTTAAACACTCTCATTGTTATCAAAGGAAAAAAATGATATTCTTATTTTAACAATATCATAGTTTAGTAACAAACTCTAAAAATGTTTACAATACAATTTACTGCGGTTGTAATCTGTACTGTTACAATGTATCCCAACGAGGTGGAAGTACGCTACCACATTACAGGTTAATCCAGGACGTAGTCACCAATAAGAAGCTTAGAAACGCTTAGCAAGCTATATTTCGGTAAAACTCTACCTTACAATTAAGTATTACACGCAGATGCGATATATTTCTCCCATATACAAAGCCAGAGCGTGTTCTATTATAGCAGCAACAGCGCCTTCTCTTGACAAAGTCACAGAACTAATAATCTAAGTTGTGTTACAGAATATTATATTCTTAATTTGGAAAAAAAAATATTATACTGACTGAACAAGCGTAAATTGTTAAGTTGAGAATATGATGTTTCAAATAAAATTACGTTAGTTTGTTTTGGTCCAAGACAAACGTGTCTTCGTTTAAAAATTACTGATGCTGATTAAACACGCAAAACCGGGATACTTAAGAATATCTTATTCTTAATTTGGAAAAAAAAAATATTATACTGACTTAACAAGCGTAAATTGTTAAGTTGAGAATATGATGTTTCAAATAAAATTACGTTAGTTTGTTTTGGTCCAAGACAAACGTGTCTTCGTTTAAAAATTACTGATGCTGATTAAACACGCAAAACCGGGATACTTAAGAATATCTTATTCTTAATTTGGAAAAAAAAAATATTATACTGACTTAACAAGCGTAAATTGTTAAGTTGAGAATATGATGTTTCAAATAAAATTACGTTAGTTTGTTTTGGTCCAAGACAAACGTGTCTACATTTAAAACAACTTATGTTGACTAAAAACGCAAAACAAGGCTATTTAAGAATATTATTCGAAACCTATTTGACAAAAATTTGAGATTTCGGATATTTTAGTGTCTCATCAAATATTTATGTTTTATGGTTAACGTTTTTTGTCTTAATATTCCGGTGGGCACTACCTGTTGATCGAGGTAAAAAACATCCGGCCTTGTTAGGGTTCCATAGCCAAATGGCAAAAAACGGAACCCTTATAGATTCGTCATGTCTGTCTGTCTGTCCGTCCGTATGTCAAGCCACTTTTTTCCGAAACTGTAAGAACTATATTGTTGAAACTTGATAAGTAGATGTATTCTGTGAACCGCATTAAGATTTTCATTCCCGATTCCTCTCTCGTGTTGTGCGGTCGTGTTTTAGTGCGTCAAGTGCTCTCAGTGTGCTCCGTGCAGTGGTGACTCAGCTGGTGCGCATTCCTGTGTGGTGTTTTGCCTCAGCGCTGACGACCTCGAATTGTTGTTTGGATCATTGCCCGCAATTCCTGGAAAATCGGCCTGAGTGTTGAAGCGCTGCTCGGCAGTGTGTATTGGCTGGGAAATTGCTTCTCGGCCCGCTCTGAGTGTGTTTGTGCGTTCTTCAACGCGCCCATAACCGAGTGTTTATCGAAGCGATACTGTGTGTTTTTGTGCGTGAGTGTGTGTTTTCGTAGTCGCGGAACTACTACGCATAGCGGTGACCCTCGCTTTCCTCTTTGTCTGTTACCGGTTCGCCCGGTCTGAGTCCGGCTTTGGGTTAAATCGCTAGTGTAGTATTTCCGCTTCAGCGGTTCGCCGCTCCGCGCATTCTCGCGTTTTAAGTATCGATTGCGTTTTAGTTTGTAGAAATCCAGTTCCGAGTGCTCAAGGGCTGGTGGGTGAGATCGTATAGCTCTTTTCAGAGTTGCGGTCTACCTAACGTTTCTCGTTCATAAACGTCTCGTTGCTGGGGGGAAACCTAACGGTAACAACGTAACCCCGGCCGTAGGAGTAGGAGTTAGGTACACACCAGGCAATCCGTAGCACTGCGGGGCGCCTGGCCACATTTAGGTATTCTTGCTCCTCGCCAGCAATGGTGGGGAGTCACTAGGTACTCACAAGCGACACCTCGGCCACTCCCACGCGATGGCCGAATTACTCACCGGCATGTCCCGGGACCAGATAGGGGAGATCATAAGGGCATGCCTTCGTGATCACTCAGATCTGGTCCAATCCTGCATTTCCCAGGATGTGGCTGCCCACATTGCGTACGACAAATCGATACCCTCCCTGTTGTCGCCGCGTTCCGCGTTTCGCTCGCTCTCTCGCTCGCGCTCTCGCTCCCGCACTCGTTCGCGCTCTCTCTCCCGCGAATCCCGCCATCGCGACCAACGTGTCGCCCGCCGCGCTCTTCGGGCCCCTGTGCCCAATCGCCCCCCCACTCCGGTAGCCGATGAGACCCTTTCTCGGTCACTCGCTACCCCGCCCCCCGCAACCTCCGAAACCGCACCCCTGTCTCCAGCAGCCGTAATGTCCGCTGAGTCGGCGTTGTCCGAGGACGACGAAGGCTTCAAAGTGGTTGGCCTGGGGACCAAAAAGGGGAAAAAGCGGAAGAAGTCCGCCAAGTCCAAAAAGGCTTCGGCGGCATCCGCTTTGGAGTCTTCTACTCCTCCTCCCTCCGATTCCGAGGCTCAACGCCTCAAAGCGCCTAGCGCTTCCCCCTCTCCGTCCACCTCGGCGGCCAGCCCTGAGCTAGCCGCCATGGACACAATCCCCCCCGCCGCCACCTCTTCGCAGGCCGCCTGTCCCACTTCGGGACGGACGGAAAAATCTCCGCCGCCCATTGTCATCAAAGACAAAGGGGCCTGGCCAAATATAGCAAACGCTATGAAGGCCAAGCGGATAAATTATACGCACGCCCGCAATGATGCCGAGCGCGGCATCAAAGTGCAGGTCCCGACACCGTCAGATTTCCGAAATCTGACGGCTTTCCTCACGGCCCAAAAGTATGAGTACCATACTTACTCGCTGGCCGAGGAACGCGTTCTCCGAGCAGTCATAAGGGGAGTTCCTAAGGAATTCTCCACTAAGACTGTTCAGGACGACCTAATCGTTCAAGGCCTCCCAGTTCGGGAAGTACATAGAATGTACAATGGCCGTAATAAGTCAGAGTGCTACGACATGGTGCTCGTAGTACTAGACCTGTCCAAAGAAGGCAAAGCCATCTTTAACATTAAAGATGTGTGCAGCCTCAAGGGCGTCCGGGTCGAGACTCCGCAAAAGCGGTCGAACCAGGGTCAATGCCACCGATGCCAATTATATGGCCACGCGCAGCGCAACTGCAGACGCAGACCGTGCTGCGTGAAATGTTTGCGCGATCACGCCACTCCGGACTGTGATCGCGATTGCTCTAACGCATCCGACCCGGTCGCTTGCGTACTCTGTGGGAGTGAAGGCCACCCAGCGAATTACCGCGGGTGCCCCAAAGCTCCCAAACAGAGCTCGCGTAAACCCAAACAGGGTAAATCGCGTCCCCCCGCCCCCCGCCCCCCGCCAACAGGCTCCGCTCGTGCCTGCACCTCTCCCCGCTGTCAACGCCTGGAGCCGTCCTCCAGCGCTAGTTGTCGCGTCCAAATCGAAGGAGACAGACAAACTTTTGTCTGCTCTCCCCGGGCCCGTCTCTGTCACGGGTACTCCCTACCCCGCCCCTCTTATGTCCCGGGACATTCCGCGTCCAGCGCCTATGAGAAGTGCTCCCGCACCTCTCGCGCAAACGCGCCTTGCCCCCCCGCGCCCCTGTCTCGCGCTGCCCCGCAACGCCGCTCAGACGGCCGAGCAGCAGCATTTCGACATTCTCGCCGAAATTTCTTGGGTTTGCGATCCAGCCTATTTCGAGATCGTGTACACCGAATACGTACAGATCACCGATCTCTCTCAAATGCTCGGCTTCATGGCTAAGCATAGCGACTTCTTCGCCGCCCTCCGCAGGGTAGCTCCAAAACCTTAAAACCAAAATGGATTGCACAACCGCGCGCGAAAAACCCCGGTCCGTCACCATAGGCTATTTTAATGCCAACAGTCTCCGCAACCAAAGAGAGGAATTATCGCAATTCCTCTCGTCCCAAAAACCGGACGTCTTCCTCATCCAGGAAACGTTCCTAAAGACCGCTGTCCGTACCCCATCGATCGCGAACTATCGCACCGTCCGTAATGATAGAACTTCCTCCAATCTCGGAGGCACTCTCATCTATTACAGGCGCTCCCTGCATTGCTCCCCTATCGATCCTCCACCGCTTACGAATTTAGAAGCATCCGTCTGCCGCTTAGCGATGACCGGCCATCAGCCGATCATCATTGCATCGGTTTATCTCTCTCCCCTAAAAGACTTGCTCGAGAGCGACCTTCAATCGGTCTTAAATTTAGGCGACGCCGTCATTCTTGCCGGCGACCTAAATTGCAAGCATCGCCGCTGAAACTCTTCTGTAACTTCACGGAGAGGCAGACTCCTTGACGATTTAGTTGACAGACTAAACTTTGACATTATCGCTCCCATGACGCCCACTTTCTTTCTCCACAATACTAGGAACAACCCCGACGTACTGGACATAGCACTTCTAAAGAATGTAAGGCTAAGCTTTCGTTCAATAGAGGTGCTTGACGAACTTGACTCGGACCACCGCCCTGTCATCCTACGATTAGGTTCCCCTTCGGACTCTCCTCCCGACACTAGAACCGTGACGGAATGGGATAAATTTGGGCAATTGCTCGAAAATCCCAGCTCGCCACATCTAGACCGCGTTCCCAACGTAATCTCTTCCGCGACCGATCTAAACGTAGCTATCGACTCACTCACTAGCCACTTGACCGCCACCGTTGGCGAGTGCTCACGACAGGTGCCGACTGGTGATTATCACCACCTAACCCTGCCTCAGCACATCAGGTCGCTAATGACTGAGCGTAACGCGGCCCGCCGCGCTCGCGATCGCGCTCCCACTACCGAAAAAAAAAAAAAAAATTAAGATTTTCACACAAAAATAGAAAAAAAAACAATAAATTTTGGGGGTGCCCCATACTCAGAACTAAAACTCAAAAATTTTTTTTTCATCCGACCCATACGTGGGGTTTCTATGGATAGGTCTTCAAAAATAATATTGATGTTTTTAATATCTTTTTTTTTCAAAACTGAGTAGTTTGCGAGAGACACTTCCCAAGTGGTAAAATGTGTGTGTCCCCCCCCCCCTGTAACTTCTAAAATAAGAAAATGATAAAACTAAAAAAAATATATGATGTACATTACCATGCAAACTTCCACCGAAAATTGGTTTGAACGAGATCTAGTAAGTAGTTTTTTTTAATACGTCAAAAATGGTAAACCAGAATTTATCTTTTATTCAATCAACTCAAATATAAAAATAAAAAAAACATATTTTTTTTGTTTGTGTTTGTAAAGTACGTAAATGGTGGTGAATCCTCGGTGCGTGAGTCCCACTCGCACTTGGCCACTTTTTTTATATACTTAACTACCCCTGTCCCAAAAATTTATGTCAGCGCTCTGCGGTATTACCCTATTTCCGTGCAAAATCTCGATTGGGGTACAAAAATATACTATTTCCTTCTCCGTCTCTTCTGCCTTCTCGGTGCCAAAAAATAAATAAATGCCTGTCTGTTACCTCTTCATGCTTAAAGCGCTGAAGCAATTTAGATGAAATTTAGTATTGAGATAATTAGAGTCCCGGGGTGTCCCGGGGAAGGGCATAGGATAGTTTTTGTACCGAAAAGTTTAAAAGTTCCCACGGAAGTAAATATAACCGAGCTTAAACGAACTATAGTTACAGCTTTAACTTGCTATAGCAAACATCATTAGTGTAATTCAAGAGTTACCGTAAGAATCCCAACCCGATAACCAAATGTAGACCAAAAAAAAAACAAGTTATCTATTAATTTTAAAAATAGAAAAACTTTGTCCTCGTTTATATAGCTAAATATTTTTTGGACGTAATCAAAATTGTAATGAATACTCTTTTTTTTAACTTTTATTGTTAGGTATTTGTAACTAAGGGCTGTATTGATTCCTGAGTTGCACTCTAGGTACTTAATAATTTGTATCGATTTATCAAATAAAAACTATTCAAGATGGAGGCTGGGTTGCTCTTTAACTCTCTACCCTACGGTATCATTATATTATTATATTGTTATAAGCCATTGATATAAACATTTTGTTTATATCAATGTTATATGCTTAAGTTAAAAGATATGGGTCGAATAGTAACGTCGGTTATATTTATGTATAGAAACGTTTGCAGTTTGCAGTGGTCACAAATGGAGGCGGGACTTTCTGGAAACGCCAATATTTAATACCTTTATCGGAGCAATAATTTACTCTGTTTATTTACACAATACTTATCGCTTTGCTCACACACATAGGTACTGCATACGCATATTTAAATAAATAGTAAAATTAGCACAACATGTGTTGAGTACCAACAAATATTTGTTTAATTACATTTCCATCAGTTTGTATTAGATTAGAATGTAAGAAGAAAAAAAATCAGCCAAGTACGTGTCGCATACGTAAGGTGTTAAGATTTCTCTTTTTAAAATTTCTATTTGTGCGACATACCTGATCTTGCGTCAGTCGCAATTATTTTCCACCACCAATAATATCACACACGATGGTGTGGGCGAAAAAAATGTATCATCCTTAAGTTCAGTGTATTTAGACGGGGATATAGTGACAGAAAATACTGGATGATTTGTACCGTACGGCGGTTCTTCAGGGGTCCTACGTAATGACGAAAAGAAAAATTATGGTCATAGCGCTGGTACCGCCGGCCCAATGGCGTGGGCGTGAGTCGAACGTGTCGAACACATTAATTTAAAAAAAAAACAATTTAACCATTTGTACCAAGCTAATTTTTGCACAGCTAATCATCGTCGAGTTTTCACGAACATCACCATGCCATACTTTTCGGACGGTTCCAAATGGCCGCACATACCGCCGCAAGGCAGTTAATTTTTTTTTTTGCAAAACGATTTGTACCACCTGGAATTTTTTTTTCAACAGTTTCTGTCTGATCATAAATAGAAGTCTGATAATGCCATACCTGTAGGAGGTGGCAAATGTGTACAATTTTTTGGCAAATATAATAATGGTCACATTGCATCATATAATTTCCAAAAATCCAAATGCCATACTGGTACAAAACGTCAAATTTTTTTTTTTACGTCTTGACTTCAGTCTCACTGTCGTCCGCCCCATAGTTACAATCTGGAATATTTTTTTTTTGGTAGAATTGTATCTAAACAAACAGAATATGATGTAACAAATTATTTTACGTATTGTACAGTCGTATTTTTAAAACGTGTCGACTAAAGATTCCATGGAGGATGGGGCGGCTGTTAGTATGGGATGCAACTTGCGTCGACACCCTGGCACCGTCACATCTTCAAGGAACACAGAGTAGAGCTGGTGCGGCGGCGGACTCTGCAGAAGTCATCTAAAGGCGGAAATACACTACTCTCGACAGTGGGTATGTATTTGAGCCTTTTGGGGTCGAAACCTTAGGACCGTGGGGGAAAAGTGCCAAAAAAATTTTTCGATCTTTATCTTTGCGTCTGGTTGAAGCTTCTCGTGACCAAAATGCTAGCCTTTATTTTGCTCAAAGAATTTGCATTGCAATTCAACGCGGCAATGCGGCCAGCATTTTGGGAACTATACCAACTGGCAACGGTCTTTTAGATATTTAATTAATTTTTAATTTTTAGTTTTTATTGTAGAATATTTTAAAAAATGTAAAAAATTAAATCTTGTCGACTAAATAATAAGTTTTTCAAGTATGGCAGCACTTTTTCCGCCTAGTAGAAGTATGGCAATAATAATAGCGGTCATATTTTATCAAATGCTTTCCAAAAATTCAAATGCAATACTGGTACAAATCGTTTTACAAAAAAAAAAATTACTCCCTTACGGTGGTATGGCGGCCATTTGGAACCGTCTGAAAAGTATGGTATGGTGACGTTTGTGCATGGCTACTCGACGATGATTAGCTGTGCAAAAATTAGCTTGGTACAAATGGTTAAATTGATTTTTTTTAAATTAATGTGTTCGCGTCGGTATGGCGGGCTGTAATTCACACCGGAGAAGTTAGCATTACGCTAACGCCTACTTTTTTTAATGGGCTATCGGAAAATACAAGGATTTTTGTTGAACAAATCGTTCGACACTCGTTATTTATCCGACACGTTCGACTCACGCCCACGCCATTGGGGCGCCGGTACCAGCGCTATGACCATTATTTTTCTTTTCGTCATTACGTAGACCCCTGAAGAACCGCCATACTGGTACAAATCACCCAATATTTTCTGTCACTATCTCCCGGACTATTTGTATGATTTGTTTGGAGAGCCCAAAAAGCCCTTTACTGATTAATGTGAAATTTAGCACGGAGATAGTTTGAGTCCTGGAAAAGGACATAGGCTACTTGAAATCGTCAAGTGTGAGTCGGTTTTTTTTTCTATAACTGAGGAGTTTCCGTTGAAGTCCGACACCAATAACCAAATTTAGGGCGGGTGAAACCGGGCACAAAGATGCTGCACACCTCGCGACAAACGCTAAGAAAACAATTAGCCGACCAAGTAAAATTAGAAAGTAAACATCCGGAATTTTTAACAAATGTCAGGAATTTTCTCCGGAAAACTGTGTTATTGATCCGGTAACCCTATTTGCGGTCCACAGACGTTATCTATGATCTTTAATCAATGACTTTGAGTTTTACATGCTTGTTGTAAAGTCTGACGCAAAGTAAGAGTAGGTACATGTTTTTATGACATAAAAATTATCTAATTAAATGCATATCTAAATTTTGGCGTTGACCTTTCTTCACCTCTTGAAACACAGCCGAATATCAAAACATAAATTATATAATAACATTATCTATTCGAAGATTGTTCATATGTTTATGATTCCGGACATAAATTTGAATCTAGCATAATATTACAGATTAAATATGTTAACTTTAGTACGTTTCCAGATTTATTTAAATAAGTTCAATACAATACAGCTTACAGTCCGCCTGCTGGTAAGCGGTCACCGTAGCCTATGGACGCTTGCAACACCAGGGGTATCACTCGCGCGTTGCCGTCCCTTCAGAACTACTTAACTAGCCTAACCTAACCCTATTTACCTCTTTCTTGTAGAACCCCATACTGTAGTCCTTGGAGAAAACCTTGGCAGGGAGCTCATTTCTCTACCCAAGCGTTCGTGGGAGGAAGTTTCTGTGAAACTGCACTTTACGCGACCATTTAGGTTCTAAAGTGTGAGAATGAATTCCCTGCCGATGGCGAGCAGTGCGATGGTAGAAAGTAGCCATGGGCATTATTTCGAACAATTCCTCACACATTCTATTGTTAAGCCCCACCTTAGGGCACCGGCCGCCGGCCTACCCTCACCTTGTGGAGGCGAATTGAGCCAAAGTCCACTCCATTACGTGATCTCGGTGCTGATTGTGGACAATAAAACCGTTATTTTACATACGCAGGTTTATTCATGATGTTTTCTTTCACAGAAAAGCCAGTGGTGTGTAAAATTAAGATAGCGACGGCTGTAACGCCATTTTTATAAAATTGTCAACTTGTTAGGTACTCATGGTAGTTTTAAATATAAAGTGAGCTATATACGAAAATATTCTATTCTTTATAGGTAGGTATGTACCTAAATCATAAAGTCAAGCTGTCCTGTGTGGCATCCTGCCATCAATTACATAATTAGTATGCTTTATGTAGTCGATGTTTCAGAATGTGAATTACCAAAATATAAACAAAGATAATAATTTATTTTCCATCGCACTTGAGTTCGCATGGCTAACAACGTGACTTAGATAAACAAAAGAATCTAGTGCGATCCCGTAATTGCTTTACTTTTATACTGGTGGTACAATTAGGGTTGCGATAAGTATTTAAAACCTGCGTCTTATGTAATATCTCTCGAGTTAAAAAAACATTTTTTCGGTGGCAATACAATTATTGACGATTCGCAACACTCGTATAGCTGCATACGCATATTTTAACGAAATACGGGACAAGGTTATCAAATATGGTGCCAGACCCGTATATGCGGTATGTAGAGAGTAATCCTGCTTGCTGAAATAGTTTAGATTTCATATTTTATGTACGGAACATTTGTGTTTATTTTGAGTGTGGTCATTATTTCTGTGGGACTTAGAATATGGTTATATTTACAAAGTACCTATCTATAAGTAGTTGTATCAGATGTCAGAACAAGCCTTGCTTAGTTTGGGACTAGCTGTTCTGTTGTAACAAAATGTTTTCATCCAAGCTACGAAACTGAATTTACAATTTAGTTAAAAGCCTATCCGTGTTAGTTTAGGTACCCAATCTGAAGGGGAAACGAGGTTTAATTCTCTAGGTTAAGTAAGCGACCAATAAGCTAAAAATAAACTGGTTATTTACAACTGTAGGGAAACACGAGAAGAGAAAAGAACAGAAAGGTTAAAAGTTTTGATAACGTTTTTGCAACACCTTAAAAACTCCCCCATTTTAATATGGTAATATGGGAAGAAATTGCTTTTTAATATCATATATTCGGACAAGAGCGATGACTGGTAGCTATCTCGCTTAAATATAAAGACCTCACCGTGGTCCAACACTACTTTTATATTCGCTGGTCACTTTTCTAAAACCGCAGAAAATGTTATTTTTCAAAAGAAAAGTAACCTTACGGGTTTTGTTTTTTAAAAGGTAGGAGAATATTCGCTTCAGATTATAGTTGATCTATTTGTAATTATTGATTGTTTTATTATAACTTACATTAATATCACTGTAACTGTAAAGGTTTTGACGTGACAACGTCTTATAAATTGGTTTGCCGGGTGACACTTCAAGAAACTGCGTTACGCTCCGCTCACGTTATGCGCTCACAATGAGAGCGAGTGAGAGGCACGCGGCATGGTTAGCCCGCCTAAGAGCGAGAGAGACAGACATAAAAAGTGAAAGGCACAAGTTATCACGTAAAACTTTCGCCCGTATACCGACTTTACAGGCAACCAGTTTTTTTATGCAATACTGTTTTTGCAATTGAGCAAGATCCATCTCCACTAAATTTTTTAGGGTTTTCGTCGAAATATTCGCAACAATAACACATAATCTGTGACGATATAATCACTATACCAAACTTACGCTTCAAATAATAATAAAAAAGTAGGCTTAGAAACAGGGTCTCGTTGGCACCCTTTAGATGAACGCTTCAAAGAAACTAAACTACTACTGGATCGAAGCTCAGCTGTATGTATATCTGGTAAACATAGTAGTACCTATTCGTTTGTAGGTGGGTAAATCGTCATATACTGTCTGAACTTATCAACCCTTCGATAAGACTGCAAACAGTCCTATAAATTATGTGGCCCGTGTACGAACTATTATTATCTACGTAGTGTCTGTGCAGTCACGGACGAAGCGATACGATGCCCTCTTTTCTCAGTTCGCCTACCAAATGACGTCTGTCAAGTCATAGTATAAGAAAAATAGTATTGTAACTCAGGACATTCATTAAAATAACTACCTACACATAAGAGGAGGGGGCAAACACCTATACACATGCAGGAGGTAGGCACACAAGCCACGAGGTGAGGACATAATGAGCCAAATGTCACCAATGCTTTGGAATTTTATAAGGCGTTCCTTTACACCCTTGCGAGAATTAAAAAAAACACAGCCACTATTTTTTTTAATTATTTTTAAATATTTGTTAAAAAAGGAACGCAGATATCTTGAGTACGTTATTAAAAATAAAAGCGCTGGCTAACGAAGTCAATTACAAAAGTTGCAGCCTAAATTTACAGGCTTGCTATTAAAAAATGTAACATTACGATACTAGTGTGTTAATTATATTGATATATTTGATTTTAATACTTTTCTGCTTTACTTATACTATGGCGAATCAAACCGAAATGACCACCGCTTATCTCTGCGAAGTAAATGTCACAGTCACATAGTGGCTATATCTGCAGAAGGTTTGTGACAAAGATATAGGTACATATATACCACAAAATGCTGTTGTAGTTATAGACAGGGGTATTTATCTGGTACTAGCTTTTGCCAGCGGCTCCGCCCGCTCTGAATTTGGTTATCGGTGTGGGATTTTTACGGCAACTTGATTATATTAAAGAAGTTTGTTATAGCAAGCTATAGCTGCAGTTATAGTTCGTTTAAGTGGAAATTGGTTTATAGTTACTCCCGGGATAAAAAGTAACCTATGTCTTTCTGCGAGTCTTCATCTATCTCTGTGCAAAATTTTAATTAATTTGGGTGCTCCGTTGCGTTACAAACGTTAGTTATTCCCGTGGAAACTTCTGGATTTTCTGGGATAAAAAGGAGCCTATGTGTTATTACAGACTATAATCTATATGTCATATTTGACCGAGATCCGTTTAGCCGTTCTGGCGTGGTTAAGTAACAAAAATCCATCCAAACTTTCGCATTTGTAATACTATTACTTATAGATTATAAAACAATAATCCATATCCATACTAATATTGACGTGACAACGTCTTATAAATTGGTTTGCCGGGTGACACTTCAAGAAACTGCGTTACGCTCCGCTCACGTTATGCGCTCACAATGAGAGCGAGTGAGAGGCACGCGGCATGGTTAGCCCGCCTAAGAGCGAGAGAGACAGACATAAAAAGTGAAAGGCACAAGTTGTCACGATTCCGGACGGTTGTCCGACACTAATTTTTTATAAATGCGAAAGTAACTCTGACTGTCTGTATATCTGTCTGTCTGTCAGTCTGTTACCTCTTTACGCTTAAATCGCTAAACTGATTTAGATGACATTTGGTATGGATATAGTTTGAGTCCCAGGGAAGGACATAGGGTAGTATTTTTCGATATTATAGTGTCTAGAAACTTGAAGCTTAGTACACAGGTTTCTCGTGCGAAATTTATCTTCTAATAGGGTGAAATGGGGGTGGAAAGTTTGTATATAGAACCGTCACTTTTAAAGTTAAATGCACAAAACTTGGTATTTTACCTCAAGATTAAAAATTTGGAATGGAAAATTTCACTGTTCAAGGATAATTATGCCCTAAAGGGGATGTAAATTTTTTCATAAGAATTTCGATATTTTGTGTCTAGAGACTAAAAAATTTGCAAAGAGGATCCAGTTATACCGTATAGTTAAATGTAGCGTAGTTTTGTTAATAGCATGCCCTCAATCCATTCCTTTTACAAATAAAAGTAGAGTGGGTTAAAAAAATGGACCGGTAACATACTTATTATTAATCTTTAACCTATTCTTAACTCAAATCCATTGTCGGAATTCGGTTCTCACATTTTGCATCCTCCCACCTCTAGCGCCCAGTCTCATAGGAAGTGGTAGTAAATTTGATAGAGTAATTTTAGTGGGAACAGTTAGAAATTTAGTTAGAAATAAAGTTAGTTACATAATCAATAACAATATTTTTATATGCTTAAACAAGTTTTTTAATAACTATCGTAGTTTTTAAGTAAACGACGTTTCATTGATTTTTAGCAAGATTTATTTTCTCTGTGACACTAAACAGCAATTTTATAGCGCTGTCTCTTTGCTAACATCTCTGCATAGGCGCACTCTTAAAAAATTTGCAATATCAAATATTTTTTTACTGTTCTATTTGTGGATTCCACGATAGAGTTTCATCGAAAAGAATACCTTAACTTTTGTATGGAACAGTACATGGGGAAAGGTTCTCGAGTAAGGAGGGACGGCCTGTCTACCAGGTGGACAGACGAGATGGCTAGTGCTCCAGAGAGCCGATGGGCGCAGGCGGCTCAGAAGCCGCCGGTTACATTGAGTTAGTTAGTTTTATAGTTAGTTTAAGAACCAATTTCAGCAGCTAAAAATGGCTTCAGATACTAAAAATAATAATTTCAATTTTTATTTATCGATTTCTTTGCTTTTCTTGTGGAAAAAAACTAGTTATTGTCAGCGGCTGCGCCCGCTCTTTCTGTATCCTCAACTATCTATGCAAAATTTCAACTCAATTGATTGATTATGTAATGAACGTTAGATATAGTTATTTCCGCGAGAAGTTTTGAATTTTCAGGGATGAAAAATAGCCTACATCCTATTCCAGCACTTAACCTATATGTGTATCGTATTTGTGGATAATCTATTGAAACACGTTGGTAGTGTGTTAACAGTTTACTCGCTCGTAACAGACTGAAGACACAGAAAACATATTGTGTACTACCTACCTATTCTAATATACTACAATGTGTACCATATTCAGCGTTGCCAGATTTTTTTTGCCAAGTCGGGATTTAGGAACTTTTTAAGTGAAAAAAGCGGGATTATTTCGTCGAAAGCGGGACATAGTAAAAAAAAGGTTTTTTGTAATTTGTAACAATTGCAACTTACAATAAGAGAATAATTATTAATAACAATTACTAATTCATGATATTCCTGTTAAGATTTAACTTCTTTTAAAGTATTCTTTTTCTGATGAAGAACTCTTCACAGGATAGCTGTAGATTAAACTGGATGAGTAATTCTGCTTTCATTAAATTTACGGAGCATTTATTCATAGCATCCACGGTCGAGTAATTCCCGAAAAGCGCGCGGGACATTTAATTTTGGTTTAAAAATCGGGACGTTCCGCCAAAATCGGGACGTCTGGCAACGCTGGCCAAGTTTCATCCCGATCCGTCCAGTGGTTGAAGCGTGATTGAGTAGCAAACATCTGAACTTTAACATTTATCATATTAGTGGGATTTGATAGTATCGCCTTATTTCTAAGTCTTTTGTCAAACGCTCATGTTTTATGAGAAACAAGACGAATAGGATATAAACGATTACACTATATTACGTGTAACAAAAGGATCAAATAATAATGCAGGAAATATTCTATTCCTTACACTGAACAACTTTCCTCAAGTAACATGGGTCGAAATCTTGAAAAAAAAATTTAACCTTCCATACTAAGTTTGATTAGGTGATCGGATCTTTAGGTAAACTTGTTCAGTATGAGGCGTGAGCCGCGGCTAACTGTGACTGAATATACCGCGCGATAGGTTCGCGTAAATATCCCGTTTTTGTGCAAATTTCGTGGCTAAACTATAGCATCTATTTTCTATATACGTTAATCTCCATACAAAAAAAATGGTATAAATCACTAAAGCAATATACAACTAAGCACTATATCTCATAGGAGTGTTTATGACATTGTGTTATGATTTTTAGTTAAATGAACTGCACAATGTTAGTATTATAGAAATAAGCTTTTTGGCCTATATAGCCTTCTCGACGGAGCGGCGACGTTTGTCACAAGTGTTTTTGTGATTGGCAATTATTGCAAATAAAGTGTAGATGCATTCTATGAAAATTTTATTACAAAAAAGTGAGATTTTGTGATAATAACGTTTAAACTGGTACCTACTCATTATGAGTACTAATAAAGTAGAAGCTGGTTTTGTGCAAGCCCAACCAGATAACTTTCTAAAAGTGGATTATTTTATGGTATTTGATTACCTAGGTAATCATTCTAAGTTTACCAGTGTTGAAATCCGTGGTTGAAAACTACAAAGGTTAGAGTCCTCATTTTTTTTCTATTGTAATGTTCAGGTCAAATTTTATTATTGAAAAAATGGTAAAAAAGAAACACAAATAAATTTTATTGCAATATTTCCAGTTTCCGTCGCAGGGCTAAAGTGGTGGTGGTGACTTATACGTCTAGATACCGTGTCCCAAACAACATCAAACGGGGCACTGCAAGCCATTTTCGTAGCCATGTGTGTGTAAATCAGCTAATACGACTATCATTTTACATCTGCTTCATTTCGGTGTTACCAACCCTAAAGTGATTATCCCAAATTGGAGAAATTTTACCTTTATTCGGTAACCGTCCTGGCTTCGCACAGTTTATTTATTTATTTATAAGTAGCTTTTTTTACAAATTTCAATTTATATTTCATCCATAAATCTATTTTTATTCTCAAAGTTTTTTTCCTTGAAAAAAGTCAAAATGTCTTATATATTTGATATTTCGCTTGCGTCCTCTGCGTAGGGAGGGAGCGGAACGCGGTGCAGCGTCGCAAATGTTAACAAATAAAAAAGAAGTTTTTAAAATTTTAATAGGTTCCTTAAATAGGTTCCTTAAAGAAAATCAAACCAACATCATATTTGCTTTTATAAGTACATTATATTTGTTTTCTTTTTCTTCATTCTTAAAGAGTACTAAGTCTATCATTGTAATCATATAACTTACATTACTAAAAATCTGGCGTCTCAGAATATTACGCAAACAATCCAAATTTCACTCGGTTTAGCTCGAAGCGCTCGAACAGTCTTTTATTCATAAAATAAACATTTGGAGTGCGTTCGTTTGGGGATTAAGAGTTTCCACGATTGATACGTTTCACACTTTTGATAGCGCCAGTTTTGCCACCGACACCTATCGTTCGCGTAGCTTTGAACGTTACCAACAAAATGTTTGGTTGCAAAACTTACAAAAGGAAAGGTTGCGTACACACACTACCATAAACAATAAATTCGTATAGGCAGTTTGACAGATTAACACTAAAATTACATCTCCAGACATGGGTCTAAAGTTTAATTTTTCGGTGGCAAAAGTGACAAAAATGACAAAAATATCGTAAACGAACGCATGACAGTTTGTTACAGATGATACTAAAATTTTGATATTTTTGTTACCAACGCTAAACAAACGGATGACAGGTGACAAAAGTAATGAAAATAATGATTCTACATCCCAAAACGAACGCGCTCTTAATGCACCCGTGTAGCCTGCTGTCTGCCGCGCCGGCCGACTAGATAGATAGGACGCTGTCGCCAGGCGGCGGCAGCGTGACGTGACGTGACGATGAGACAGCCTTATTATTTTACACACCCAATTGCGCGTGGTCATTACTGGTCATGTGCCGTCTTGCTAATGTAGTAGTAGTAGTAAGTAATTAAATTAAAAATTTTATACAAAGAGTTCAAGGTGTGACGTTACCTTTCGTTGTGAAGACAAGATATTTTTATTTAACTACTAATGTGTTTTAAGATACGGCGATAAATTAATTTAGTTTCGTAGTCTATAAATACATTAGACATACTACTTTTTCCATTGTGATTTACATTCAACTGCTATGTTTGTGTCAAAGTAAAATTTAAAAAAATGCATAAGTGATTCCGGGGTAAAGGTATACGTTCTATGAATACAATGTGTCACAGGGGTCATCATTACAGAAATACTTTATCAACCTGAAATAATGTACGTAGGTTTGTGACGTTAGGTAAAAAGAATATATTTTCATTTTAATGTTAACCTTACTGAACTTGGGAATTTAAGGTACAGACTTCTGAGTTAGCAACACAGAAAGAAATTATTTGTTGTTAGTCTGGCGAATAATCATTTTGAAAAATTCGTTCGTAACTCAAATGTACCAAGCAGATAAGTGTACTTGTGAAAAGTGTTTTTTTTTGTCATCAAGTGTTTTTTGCCAATAGTTTCTACACAATTTTATTGCACAAACTGCCTTTTTTATAACTTTTTGCGGGAGCACAGTTCACGTTGACGCACAGATTACGTATGATGTAGTGTTGACGGCAAGTACATGAAAAATCAGGTACTCGGATTGGCTCGTTTTGTGTGCCTGAACACGGTATCTAGACGTATAAGTAATCTTTGTGGTGGCCCTTACTCTGAGCTATTATAGTAGGTATCAAAATGAACTCTTGATTGGGACAAAAATAGGGTTTATCCATATGCAACCCTTTCGTATATACGAGTTCACAATAATGTATGTAGTATTTCAACGTTATTTTAATATTCAAACAGCAATCCAAGCAACGATGAAACCCACGATATTATTATGCCATTACATGTTTTGGTGTAGGCAGGATAGTAAAAAAATATATATGGTAACCTTTTATCGGCATTAGTACCGCTTTTTCCCAGAAGGAAATAGATCTTTGTTAGTCTATACCTGCAGTACTTCCCAACCTATTTTGAACTAAAGCAACTATCTTTGCACTTTACTTTTAGTGCTGCTATTCACTACACATAACAATCTACGACGGAAATCTTAATATTGGTTGTCAATGGCTAGTATTTTACAGACTCGCTAAGATGATATGATATGATATGATATATTTATTGGTAAATTTATTGAATTTACAGGTCATTATACATTTCTTTATACATAACAATATACATTTTACAATTAAATAAGAAAAACAATATGATATATACAAAATGAACAATAAAAGTGCATACGTATACTTATGTCTGTAGATACATTTATAATTCGTCACACTTTTTCTTCAAGAAACTCTTTAAGCGAGTAGAACGCTTTGCTTTCTAGCCATCTTTTAAGCATGTTTTTGAACACCGTAATGGAAGTTGCACTTGTTATTTCCCTAGGTAGCCGGTTGTACACGACCGGTCCTAAAATATAGGGTGACATTTCTGATTTTTTTAATTTGTGGGTTGCTGCCTGGAGTTTTTGTTTATTTCTGGTTTTATAGTGGGGATTTTCACCTAGGAATTTAAACTTATCTATATTATTGTGGACAAATGTCGCTATTTGTAGAATAAATATTGAAGTCAGGGTCAGTATTTTTAATTTAATGAAATGCTGCTTCGCTGAATCTCTGGGTGATATACGGGCAACAATGCGAACTGCCTTTTTTTGCAGAATGATGACTTGGGTATACACCAAAAAAGTTATATTTTGCTTTTAGATATTTTATTCAGTTTCATTTATTTACTACGGATCGACATGTGAAAACTAGGAAAATGAAGCTGAACACATGTACATCGAAATGATCTTCACAGCAATGTCTTGTAGCTTGGGACGAGACTGGGAATTTATCATTTCTTTTAACACCGTAACACGATTTTTTTAACGAAGTTTTGACATTTGAACAGACAGATTATTACATTCAAAATTCAAATCCGCGTTGATCCTTATTCTCTTTAACTCTTTTTGATTTTAAACTACTTTTGATAAGCAATTGTTGTGGTGTGTAATATATTCTAATAGCAAATAAGGTGACGTAAGGAAAACATTTCTAAAACAAGTCTTTTTTAATCCTTGAACTTTATTAATCAAACAATTGCAAATTTCGTAAAATTCATCAAAAACAACTCTTATATTAAAATATTACTTTTAGGTCAATCAATTTAGTAGGTGATTTATTTTGTATTATAAAACAAAGTACATATGAAAATGTCATGGCACCTATAAATAAAATTGCGTCAGTATACTTTACTTGATTTAAATAAAAAATGAGCAACTTGTCAATTAAACTTAACTACACATAAAATCTTGTGTACACTTGTTTCCTACGATACACGTAGGTACATTTTATATGTATAGGGAACATAATAAAATTAAAACCTAAATTGAAAGCCCAATGTTATCTTAAAAAAATAATATGGAACAGTAGGTAAGTATTGTATTTTTTTTGGGTTAACAGGGAACAATTGTCACTTGCTAGGTTTAAAATATTGATTTCTTTAATGAAAACATCCACTTAAAATATATCTTCACTAACTAACTACACATGGTCAAGTACGAGGAAACTCCCAGTAAAACTATTATAAAATATTAAAACAGAAACTAGGAAAATATGAAGTTTGTTGCCAAAAGAAAGTTGACGAACACTATGCAGCCGAATACAGACAATACACACAAATTCTAATGTGCCACTTATGCGCTTCTTGTACATAAATCTTATAAATACACAGTTCTTTACAGAATTAAGAAAGATATAATAACTATACACACTTTATTGTAATAAATATGAGTACAATATATAAGCTATATTGATTGATCGCTATGAAAATGTAAATAAAAAATGATGAAATAAAAAAAAATATGCCAAAAAATGCAGCCAAAAGATTTAACCTCGAGAGCCATGACTTGGCCCTGCGACGTAAGATTTCGTTTTAGTGCTCTACTCTTTAGTGCACGCGCTATACGTGCTTTGCAATAGGTATCTTTGCTGTGAAATACACTGTCACTGTTACGAACGTCATAAACACACGACTACTAGAAACTTATAAAGTCTTAGTATATCATATACAAGGACTTCATAAGCTTCTAGTATGTGTGTCTCCCTTCTCGTTACTTATGAATACTTAATAATAATTTATTTATTAATATTCATGCGGAATCATAAAATATAACGAATACATAATATTGAAGTAATATCGTTTAAATATAGAAACTATATTTGAGCTCTATGAAAAATAAATTTGGAAATATCACAGTTACATTATATGTGGAAAAGTATTTTATAATTAAAACTATAAATGAAATATATCTACATAAACAATAAAAAAACTTACAAGCAATTTTCATACCCATACGAACGGTTTTTGAACCTTTTAAAACTAATTTATCATATATATGTATTTATTTACTTTATATATTTTAGAGTACTCTGTATAACATTCACATTAAATTTTACTATAAAAAATCAAACTACTATTGCCTTCTCAATCCTTACATCGATTTAATTGGGCGTTGAGGCAATATCTTTGGTAAATTTGTAACAGAAGCATTACTCCGATAAAAAAAATATTAAGGTTGAATCTTTAAATTTTCATGCCAGTGAATGAATAAACTCCCACATATTAAATTCATTTTAGTAAAAAAAAAATTTTCAAATCGTAAATTAAACATTTTTTTTTTAAATACGTACATCATAAATCTCTCTATCTATCTTAGAGCATTATGCTCTAAGCTATCTGCATATGTATAAGTCGATGGACATAGTCTAATGATAGGTTTAATCAATCCCCTAACATAGTGACTCGTAACCACGTAACCTATCGGACCGAGTTGAGTTTCCACTTGAGGAGTAGAAAGGCGGCTACTCTGAGGATCACCAAAGTTATCGACAGGCCCAACACGTCCCACCAGAATTTGTCTGCAGACATGGCGATTTCATCCAATATCTTTGCTGGGTACCTGCAAAATCACAATATGTAAGATATCTGTAAATTGTTATTAAAAATGAATATATGTATACTTATGTAAGTGTTTCTTTATGTATCTGTTATGTGTGCATTACTAAAATTTTCCCCGAGCGTTAATATATGGTAAGAACAAAAACGGTCCTAACATCTATCTTTGCGGAACTCCCATTACAACTTGATCCCGGGGATTTGGTTCCATTAATGTCAACAATTTGTGCTCTGCAACTTAGGCACCAATATATAAGATGAAGCGCAGATTCTTTTAAACCATAATGTTCTAATTTTTGAGTAAGAGTCTCGTGTTTAACGCAGTCGTAAGCCTTGGCCTACCGTACGAGATATGAGCATACGTGCATCATTAGAGATACACCTGCATCCGTATTTGAGCGACTTTTGTTAAGTAAGGTAGTGTAATAATTTATTACACATGATTTTTTCAAAAAATTTACTGAGTGCTGGCAAGATAGAAATGGGTCTAAAGTTACTAAGCTTGTCTTAGAGTACTCAACATACATTCATAGTGCAATGAACTTTTCTGAGCCGGTGGTCAAAAATCAAAACAATAGTCGCCATATTGAAATCGTGTGTGTAATAACACCCAAAGTACGAGGGCCAGAAAAGTTAGTTTGTTGTACCAACTTCGTGATATAAAAAAAAGGCTAGCTTAAAAAAAGAAATTAAAAGAGGAATAGTAGTCCACCTATAATGACAATATAGAGCTTCTTTGCAGTCGAGCGTAGGCCTTTTCAGTCCGTAAATGGCATTGACGAGTCCCTCGAGTCCGTAGCGCAAGTAGGAGATGTAAGAGCCCCAGTAGAGGTAGGGTGGCAGGTCGCGCAAGGTCACTCCGAACCCGGCGAACATCATCATTGGCACTGACAGCGTTGGGCCCAGGAATGTACCATTCTGAAAAAATAAAGCACATACCTATAACATCGCCCCGGGCGTGAGTGCGTATGGCTATTGATGTAGGGATCGTACCTAATTAGTCTTACATGATAATGTAAAAACTGGCCAAGTGCGAGTTGCAAGGTACTATAATTACAGTAGAGCGTCGATTATCCGAACTAATTGGGGGACTTGGGTGTTCGGAAAACCGGTATTTTCGGATAACCGAAATACCTATATGTATATTGGTTAAGCCATACAAATTTACGTACAGGGAAATGAAAACTATATTTACATTTACATGGGACACTCAGAAAGTTTTGAGGAACTAAAATACTAACTTCTATGGATAAAATATTTTAAATGAATCTTTTCAAAGTACTCTCCACCAGCCTGTATTCAAAGTTTCATGCGTCTGAATCAACTTTTGAAACTTTTTTTCTAGTCCACCGCAGACGTCTCTTTAACAGCCTCCTCGAACGCTGCTAGCGCGTCTTCCGGCGATTACAACTGTATCCCTTACAGCTAAATTATCATTATATGGAAAAAAAAGAAGTCCCACGGTGCCAGATCAGGACTGTAAGGAGGGTTAGCCAAGACTCTAACCGGTGTGGTGTCCAGGAAGTCCCTCGTTTTGAGCGCTGACTGCGCGGGCGCGTTGCCATAGTGAAGCAGTACCAGAGCCCTGTGTTCGGTCGCTTGTTGCTCATTGCAGACAAAAATTCTGGCAGGCATTGTGTGGTATACCATTCGGCGTTGATGCTACATACGAGTACAATTAACAAGTCAACAAGTCGCGACACGTGCGCGAGCACTGTAGCGCGGAAAGCGGGAGAGAGGCACGCGCGGGTCAGGTTGGCGTAGTAGTTCGGATAAGCGGTCGTTCGGTTGAGCGATGTTCGGATAATCGACGCTCCACTGTCATTATTTTATGACTACACTAAACTTATGGAACGCTTTGATACAATACCTAATTAGCAATTATGCCTTTGTTCGTTATTGCTTTGCAAAATGTTGGCACACGGAATAATATTTATACACTTAAAGAAACTACAAAATGGTTTACCTATTTGTATAAATTTTCAGTTATTCCCTCTAATTTTTAAAACATACATTTCCAAAAAATTGCTTTACCATACATCGATAAAATTACATCACGGTTCATTTTCCGACTGAATTAAGTTTGTAATCGATTTTTTTTTATATGATTTATAACTCTAATTAAAAATTTTCGGACTTTGTCATTTACTATTGCGTTGCCATAGGTAAAAGCTCGATTTACAGATCTAGACCTCATACCTTTTCGCAGTGGCGGATGTATAATTGTTTAAGAAAGTGTTTAAGGGTTTTTGGAAATTTCAAAGAAGTATTTTTAAGTATACTTGTGCTGTGAGACCTCGCTAATTTTTATGATTATGGCTCAACGTGAATTACCTATAGGTTCAATTTTATTTACTATTATCTAAGAAGCGCCATCGCTTTTTATATTACGAAATAATAATCGTCGTCGTCGTTCATTTTAGCCGGAAGACGTCCACTGCTATACGTAAGCCTCCTCCATAATTGTCTCCTCATCAGCTAGTCCTGAAATGGTCCTGAGCCATGCGCGCTCATTGGCTACCTACTGCTTTAACCAGGGCGTCTGACTACCTGGTAGGAGGCCGTCCCACGCTGCGGCTTCCTCACTGGTTATCGGTTCGACGAGCGATTTTGCCTAGCCATTGTTACTTCAGCTTGCTAACTTTTTGAGCTTTGTCGGTAATTTGGTTTTTTAAATATACACGGAAAAAAAAGAGTTTCCAAGTTCTATTCCACCAAAATAATTTGCATTCAGTCAAGAAATCCAACTATTTTGGACATATTTTGTTCACAGAAGGCAATATTATTTCCCAGAAAAAAAATCATTTTATCAATCGAAATTGATAAACTTCTTTTCGTATGAAAAAGTTTTTTTTTAACCAAATAAATGTACGTTTTAGATCAACCAAACTTAAATTAATTACTCTAAGACAGTTAATGTTCTTGTATGAAATTAATACATTTTTATATGCAACATTTTATTTTTCTTCGTTTGAAACAAAAAATAATTTTGCTTTGATATAATTTATTTTGCGCTAAAATTATGGTTTTCTTAAATCTGCCACGTTACTTATTAAAAACTTTATCTTTCGATTAAAATAATTGTATCTTAAATCAAAGCCAGTGAAATGTTCAGTTAAGATAATATTGTTTTGAATTAGAGAAAATAATAATTTTAACAGAATTTGTTAGATTCTTGACTCAAAATCTGATATTTTAAGCTGAAACTCTTGTTTTAGTCGAAACAAATAATATTTATGCTTTAAAATATTAAACATTTTCGTTGAAATTAATCAGCTAGTATAGCTTTGAACGATTTTTCTTTTCTTTAAAGCACCTGCATTTTTAAAACTGAACGAACCACATCACTGTCCTTCATAGGCTTTCGTATTGGATTTTAATTTTAAATAATTGTTTATTGTAGGGTTTTGTGCGTCAAATTAGTATCAGTTCATGCAAGAAACCTACAGTTAATTATTATCTGAGAATTGAAAAGTTCGTGGCCCAGTCGCATTCGTCTATCTGAAACGATAAGCGAAGTTAAGCAACGTCGACCGTGGTCAGTACTTGGATGGGTGACCGCTTTTTCTTCCATGATTAAGAAGGATCGTTAAATAGTCATAACAATTATAATTAATCAGCTAAAGGCGAGAATAGCTACTAAGCTCGACAAAGTCCATATAAAGGCAGTGCGGTAGACTGACTATATGGCCCAAGCCTCCAGAAAAGAGGCCTGTGCCTCTGCAGTAGGGCACTAGCTCGACAAATGTCCGATAAGACACACACTAAGTCAGTGCGGTAGACTGACTCTATATGGCCCAAGCCTCCAGAAAAGAGGCGTAGGGCTTTTTAAAAAACTTTATTTAATCTTGACGGATAACTATGTCATTTTGGACCGAAACATTTTTTGTTTTAAACTAAAATATAATGTTATTAATTTAAGAGCTGATGTAGTCAAGTTAAGAGCACTATTCTCTTGTGTGAACTAGACATTTCTTCAGTGCAATAACACACGAAGTTCTACGCCCAAGAAAACTAAGTGTTTCAAATAAAGAAGCATATTTTTCTTCAATGAATTAAATATTGTTTCAAACTGATAGAGTTTTAATTACTGGTTCCAAGAAATTTGTCCTTGTGTTAACTTCATATTATTTTAAATATTTAAGGGAAATAATACCTTAGATGAAATAAATATTCGTTGGTGCATATATGAAACGATATTCTCTTGGCTCAACAAATTCTTTTTTACCGTGTATAAAAGCCAACCCGGTTGGGAAACTCTGCCGAGATCTTTGAAGACATAAAAAACGTATTTGATTTTAATTAAAACTTGATACCTCAATGCTTTACTAAGAAAAAGCGTCTCGACAGACGGATAACAAAGTAATCCTATACGGATTCAGTTTTTTTCCTTCTAAAGTAGGGATTCCGTAAATAATAGGGTTTTTGCTTTGATTTATTAACCTGTGGTTTTTGTATGTAGATATCTCTAATATTTTTATACTTTTATTTTTTATTATTTGTCGTTTATTACGACAAATATTTTGGATAGGATATTGTTTTATTTCTACAGTTTAGGATAACTTAGCAATTTAGGATAACTTAAGTGCTTACAACGACGTTTAAGGCGGCGCCGACCATGAGGCCAAAGCTCTGCGCCACCAGCACCGTGTACACCGAGATGGTGAAGAACATAGAGAACCTCGCCACCTCCAGCGGCTGCGCTGACATCGCGTACACGATCACTGTGAAGATCGCGCAAGCCACTATCTGTCAAAAAAATCAGTCGTAACTTTAACATCAAATTAATTTACTTCTCAGGATGTCATATCATAAGGCTGTCAGGGAAAACCACAAGGAACTTTTCTATATTCGTTGCTGATCAACAGAGACCAGCAGTCCCTGATACCAGTCCAGCTCTTTGAGTTGTCACTCCAACCTATTCAACTCCTTCTCTACCTTGTTCTCCCTCCCATCAATTTCCCATCAATGTTTTTTTTTATTAAACTATATTTTTAATGTCGATACAAGTGTCCAAAATATGCTATACTTTTGTTTCTGCATTGTTGTGACTAAATCTAGCTTTTTTATTAATTCTATTAAGTATTTCCACATTTGTTACTTTATCCTTTCATGAAATCTTTACCATCCATACTTATAAATATTATAAATGCGAAAGTAACTCTGTCTGTCTGTCTGTTACCTCTTTACGCTTAAACCACTGTACGGATTAAGATGTTTGGTATAGAGATAGTCTGAGTCCCGGGAAAAGACATAGGCTACTTGAAAACGTCAAGTGTGAGTCGATTTTTTTCACCTAACTCCTCCTAAACGGCTGAAACGATTGGGATGAAATTTTTTCTGAATATTTCAAAAGGTTTCTGAATGGTTTGAAAACTCAATTACACATGGTAGGTGGCGCTGCAGTCGGTTTGTCACTAATCTTCTCCTAAATGGTAGGGATTATTTTAATGATTTTTGTGTACGTTCGTGTGGGTACCCACGAGGTTTGAATTTACAATTGGACACGTTAGGTAGCGCTGCAGTCGGTGTGCTACTAAGAAGGGAAGATGTTAATGATATTTTGTTTCACTTGGAGTGGTGTAATTTACACATTACATAGAACGTAAAAACACATCGAAAGGCCAGCTTAAAATCAAAATGATTTAAAGAAAAAGGCTTCCCGCCAATAGAACTTCCTACCATAGATATAAATTTTCTATTTTTACTTAAGCGATTATTTTTTTTCGACGGCCTTTCGATATAATCACATTGCCCAAAGTCAATGCAAAGTTGGATGAAAAAATCCTAGCGTTAAAAAAAAATTTCGAAATCGATAAAATAAACCTTAATTTACTACTATTTCTATGGCCATTAATAAAATTACTAGCTTCCACAGTTCAGAGGCGCAGAGATCAGGTTCGACCACATCCTACTGTTTATAGCAGCTGCATGTCGCTGAGTGGTATAAAACATTTTACTGAACTTACCGATATCGGGAGATCAACCAGGGTTGTGGAGATGTAGTAGGATCCCAGCGAGTACCAGCGATTAAAATGCTCTTTCGACAGCACTGACATTTCGTAAGGAACTGGAAAAAATATAAAAATCTCTACTAAACTATAGGTAGGTAGGTACTGATTATAAAATGAGAGCGGATTTTGTATGTAAGTCTTTTTTGTATGTGGAGGATAATCTCCGGAGACACTGTATCTAGTTATTCGTAAACTTCTTTTACTATACATAGAAAAGGCATAGTGTGCGCCACGTAAGATGAGATTTGGCGAGCGGTAGAAGAGGGATTATTTCGCAGCTGTATAGGGTATAATAAGGTCAGGCAACTACGGTGCATGCGCTGTCACCGTACCTCACCCTGCCTCTTTGCCTCTCTGCGTAAGGGGCGTAAACTTTATAAACAGGTGGCGTGCGGCGCCTCATCTTACGTTGCGCGCGTTATACTATACAAACGTATAAAAGGTACATAATTCCAGATTTAAGGCCTTCATCAAAGACGCGATAAAACGCTACTTTGAGAGGGCAGCCCTCCGCCCCAAGGCCATTTTTAGACACGCTTACGATTACGCCCCCAATAGAGGGGCCTTAGGACCCTTTAGATACCCTAGGCACGTAATAATCGATCCAGACAATGATATCATCAGAAGGTTCACAGCTCAAGCGCCTTCTGCGCCCGTGCCCGCGCCCGCGAACACAGCTTACACAAATTTATACAGAAAACGTCGCCGCAGGCGGTATACAAGGTACACTAATATACCTGGGCGCTTTGACTGGTTAGATTTAATAATTATTATAGGCGAGGGCTGAATAGTTTCTTGCCGTTTCTTATCTTCAGAACTCCTTTGATTTTCCGAAAAAAATGGCAATAGGCTATGTATTGTAAGGGTCGGCTATGTATCTGTAAGTCAAACAAGACAAAGTCGCGAAGGACTGCTTGTTTTTGATAAATTTGTACTTTATTGATATCCCAAAGGTTTTGAGGCAAAAAAAGGTATATGGATGAGTTATGTGTATTTATTTTTTAGACTGACAGTTTTTTTGTCGCATTGAAGGTATGGCATTCTAAATATAAAACGTATTTTTAAGGTTCCTTACCCAAACGGTGCAAACGGGACCCTACACTAAGCCTATGCCGTATGTGTGTCTATCTAACCTTTGAAGGTCTGTATCTTAAGAGCAGTAATATGAAATGAAATTTAATTAGATGAAGTATATCATTAAGTATTATGAGGATTTTAGACAAGCAATAAAAAAAATAAGAAAGTAAAAATTTGAGAGACATGCTTACGCACCTATCCAGAAAATATTTTTTTTAGGGTTCCGTACCCAAAGGGTTCAAAATGGGACCCTATTACTAAGACTTCGCTGTCCGTCCGTCTGTCCGTCTGTCACCAAACTGTATCTCATGAACCGCGATAATTAGACAGTTGAAATTTTTTAGAGATGATGTATTTCTATTGCCGCTATAACAACAAATATTAAAAAAACAGAATGAATAAAATATTTAAGGGGGCTCTCATACAACAAACGTGATTTTTTTGCTTGCTATTGATAACGAAAGGTAGACGCTTGAAATATTTACAAAATATTCACTTATATATTCACTTTAAAAATAAAACAAATATTTAAGGGGGTCATTAATTCAACAATGTCTGATATAAAAAGCAGTTTTTATAGATAATGGTACGGAACCCTTTGTGCGCCAGTCCAACTCGACTTGGCCGGCTTATTGAATGTTAAAAGTTTTTACTTTATTGTAAAAGCTGTATTACTTACAATCTTGTAACATTTAGTCAGTCTAGTGTGAACCTTGAAGCAATGCTTAATTACAAATATATAGGTCAACGGTGCACGGTACTAGTACAATTTATTCCGCACGCCTATGATATTACATACAACCTAAAATGATTGCTTCCTATTATGAGGTATTGTATAATATTGTTGCAAGTTTGTTGCCAAATTTAATATTATGGGGTAGTACGGAATCCTTAGTGTAAAAGTTTGACTCGTAGGCACTTTACTTGCCGAAGTGATTTTGTATCTCCGATTCACATCGTCATGGGCTTTGCAATGTTGAACTTGAAACCGATTCCGACTCCAAGTGAAGTAGGAAATAACCACGTGGGTTTTTCTATAATAGTCATATTATTTTATTGTTAAACTGACTTATAAAATGTGTTTAGCAAATTTGTGTGTTAAAGTGTGAAAATTTATGTCCAGGAGCATTTGATGACAAATAAGATTTTTTTTTTTTAATATATTTGGACATTACACACAGCGCGTTCTGGCCCCAAAGTAAGCAAAGCTTGTGTTATGGATACTAGATAACGGAAACAAATACATATATTCCTTTTTTTTTGTAAATACATACATATCATACATACTCAAGACAAACACAACTGTTTATTACATATATGTTTGTCCAGTGCGGGAATCGAACCCACACCCTCTGCACAGCAAATGGCCAAATTACCAACTAGGCTGCGAGGGAGTAAAATCATCATAAAAAACTAAATTATGATAACAACAAATTGCAATATAAAATATACATACATCATGTTTTGAAACTGTATAAAAACATAGGTTATTATTAATGTACTTATGGCCACCGACTATGTCATACTAAGTATGGCCTTGCATCTTTGCCCTCGGTATAAACTACTAACTATTTTAAAAGCATAAATCTATCACGAAAACAGATGATATTCACATAAAATATGATATCTACTGTGCGATGTTTGTTGAAATCAAAAATCGTGCGTCATCGGTGCAGATCAACGATTAATTATATTGTTACAGCACTTTTTAGGGTTCCGTAGCCAAATGGCTAATAAAATTTTACAGAGATGTGTTTCTTGTGAACCGCCATACAGATATAGGTATTATGAAAATTGAGAAAAAAAATCATACGTGAATGCGTGTATATGTAGTAGGTCTTTTGTCGTCCATAACTTAATAAAAGGCGAATTTCATACGAGAATGCGTGTACCAATAGGTAGTACGTTTGATTAAAAAAAGAATTTCATATTAGAATGCGTGTAGAGCTTAATAGAAGGCGAATTTCATACGTGAATGCGTGTATAGGTAGTAGGTCTGTAGTGTAGTATGTGTCGTTCACAACTTACATGCGAACTGCCTTTTTTTGCAGAAAGATGACTTGGGTATACACCAAAAAAGTTATATTTTGCTTTTAGATATTTTATTCAGTTTCATTTATTTACTACGGATCGACATGTGAAAACTAGGAAAATGAAGCTGAACACATGTACATCGAAATGATCTTCACAGCAATGTCTTGTAGCTTGGGACGAGACTGGGAATTTATCATTTCTTTTAACACCGTAACACGATTTTTTTAACGAAGTTTTGACATTTGAACAGACAGATTATTACATTCAAAATTCAAATCCGCGTTGATCCTTATTCTCTTTAACTCTTTTTGATTTTAAACTACTTTTGATAAGTAATTGTTGTGGTGTGTAATATATTCTAATAGCAAATAAGGTGACGTAAGGAAAACATTTCTAAAACAAGTCTTTTTTAATCCTTGAACTTTATTAATCAAACAATTGCAAATTTCGTAAAATTCATCAAAAACAACTCTTATATTAAAATATTACTTTTAGGTCAATCAATTTAGTAGGTGATTTATTTTGTATTATAAAACAAAGTACATATGAAAATGTCATGGCACCTATAAATAAAATTGCGTCAGTATACTTTACTTGATTTAAATAAAAAATGAGCAACTTGTCAATTAAACTTAACTACACATAAAATCTTGTGTACACTTGTTTCCTACGATACACGTAGGTACATTTTATATGTATAGGGAACATAATAAAATTAAAACCTAAATTGAAAGCCCAATGTTATCTTAAAAAAATAATATGGAACAGTAGGTAAGTATTGTATTTTTTTTGGGTTAACAGGGAACAATTGTCACTTGCTAGGTTTAAAATATTGATTTCTTTAATGAAAACATCCACTTAAAATATATCTTCACTAACTAACTACACATGGTCAAGTACGAGGAAACTCCCAGTAAAACTATTATAAAATATTAAAACAGAAACTAGGAAAATATGAAGTTTGTTGCCAAAAGAAAGTTGACGAACACTATGCAGCCGAATACAGACAATACACACAAATTCTAATGTGCCACTTATGCGCTTCTTGTACATAAATCTTATAAATACACAGTTCTTTACAGAATTAAGAAAGATATAATAACTATACACACTTTATTGTAATAAATATGAGTACAATATATAAGCTATATTGATTGATCGCTATGAAAATGTAAATAAAAAATGATGAAATAAAAAAAAATATGCCAAAAAATGCAGCCAAAAGATTTAACCTCGAGAGCCATGACTTGGCCCTGCGACGTAAGATTTCGTTTTAGTGCTCTACTCTTTAGTGCACGCGCTATACGTGCTTTGCAATAGGTATCTTTGCTGTGAAATACACTGTCACTGTTACGAACGTCATAAACACACGACTACTAGAAACTTATAAAGTCTTAGTATATCATATACAAGGACTTCATAAGCTTCTAGTATGTGTGTCTCCCTTCTCGTTACTTATGAATACTTAATAATAATTTATTTATTAATATTCATGCGGAATCATAAAATATAACGAATACATAATATTGAAGTAATATCGTTTAAATATAGAAACTATATTTGAGCTCTATGAAAAATAAATTTGGAAATATCACAGTTACATTATATGTGGAAAAGTATTTTATAATTAAAACTATAAATGAAATATATCTACATAAACAATAAAAAAACTTACAAGCAATTTTCATACCCATACGAACGGTTTTTGAACCTTTTAAAACTAATTTATCATATATATGTATTTATTTACTTTATATATTTTAGAGTACTCTGTATAACATTCACATTAAATTTTACTATAAAAAATCAAACTACTATTGCCTTTTCAATCCTTACATCGATTTAATTGGGCGTTGAGGCAATATCTTTGGTAAATTTGTAACAGAAGCATTACTCCGATAAAAAAAATATTAAGGTTGAATCTTTAAATTTTCATGCCAGTGAATGAATAAACTCCCACATATTAAATTCATTTTAGTAAAAAAAAAATTTTCAAATCGTAAATTAAACATTTTTTTTTTAAATACGTACATCATAAATCTCTCTATCTATCTTAGAGCATTATGCTCTAAGCTATCTGCATATGTATAAGTCGATGGACGGAGTCTAATGATAGGTTTAATCAATCCCCTAACATAGTGACTCGTAACCACGTAACCTATCGGACCGAGTTGAGCTTCCACTTGAGGAGTAGGAAGGCGGCTACTCTGAGGATCACAAGAGTTATCGACAGGCCCAACACGTCCCACCAGAATTTGTCTGCAGACATGGCTATTTCATCCAATATCTTTGCTGGGTACCTGCAAAATCACAATATGTAAGATATCTGTAAATTGTTATTAAAAATGAATATATGTGTACTTATGTAAATGTTTCTTTATGTATCTGTTTTCTGTGCATTTCTAAAATTTTCACCGAGCGTTAATATATGGTAAGAACAAAAACGGTCCTAACATCTATCTTTGCGGAACTCCCATTACAACTTGATCCCGGGGATTTTGTTCCATTTATGTCAACAATTTGTGCTCTGCAACTTAGGCAACAAGATATAAGATCAAGCGCAGATTCTTTTATACCATAATGTTCTAATTTTTGAGTAAGAGTCTCGTGTTCAACGCAGTCGAAAGCCTTGGCCTACCGCAAGAGATACGAACATACGTGCATCATTAGAGATACACCTGCATCCGTAGTTGAGCGGCTTTTGTTAAGTCAGTAAGTATATAATTGATTAAACATGATTTTTTCAAAAAAATTACTGAGTGCTGGCAAGCTAGAAATGGGTCTAAAGTTGCTAAGCTTGTCTTTGCTTCCAGATTTAGACTACTCAACATCCATTCATAGTGCAATGTACTTTTCTGAGCCGGTGGTCAAAAATCAAAACAATAGTCGCCATATTGAAATCGTGTGAGCTTACAACGACCTAACACTCAAAGTACGAGGGCCAGAAAAGTTAGTTTGTTGTACCAACTTCGTGATATAAAAAAAGGCTAGCCTGAAAAAAGAAATTAAAAGAGGAATAGTAGCACACCTATAATGACAATATAGAGCTTCTTTGCAGTCGAGCGTAGGCCTTTTGAGTCCGTAAATGGCATTGACGAGTCCCTCGAGTCCGTAGCGCAAGTAAGAGATGTAAGAGCCCCAGTAGAGGTAGGGTGGCAGGTCGCGCAAGGTTACTCCGAACCCGGCGAACATCATCATTGGCACTGACAGCGTTGGGCCCAGGAATGTACCATTCTGAAAAAATAAAGCACATACCTATAACATCGCCCCGGGCGTGAGTGCGTAGTGCTATTGATGTAGGGATCGTACCTAATTAGTCTTATATGATAATGTAAAAACTGGCCAAGTGCGAGTTGCAAGGTACTATAATTAATTATTTTATGACTACACTAAACTTATGGAACGCTTTGATACAATACCTAATTAGCAATTATGCCTTTGTTCGTTATTGCTTTGCAAAATGTTGGCGCACGGAATAATTTTTATACACTTAAGGAAACTACAAAATGGTTGACCTACTTGTATAAATTTTCAGCGTTTCCCTCTAATTTTTAAAACATACATTTACAAAAAATTGTTTTACCATACATCGATAAACTTATATCACGGTTCATTTGCCAATTGAATTAAGTTTGTAATCGATTTTTTTTATATGTTTGTAACTGTAATTAAAAAAACTGGTTGCCTGTAAAGTCGGTATACGGGCGAAAGTTTTACGTGACAATGATTTTATGTCTGTCTCTCTCGCTCTTAGGCGGGCGCGTGCCTCTCACTCGCTCTCATTGTGAGCGCATAACGTGAGCGGAGCGTAACGCAGTTTCTTGAAGTGTCACCCGGCAAACCAATTTATAAGACGTTGTCACGTCAAAATTTTCGGACTTTGTCATTTACTATTGCGTCGCCATAGGTAAAAGCTCGATTTACAGATCTAGACTTCATTCCTTTTCGCAGTGGCGGTTAGTATAATTGTTTCAGAAAGTGTTTAAGGGTTTTTGGAAATTTTAAAGAAGTATTTTTAAGTATACTTGTGCTGTGAGACCTCGCTAATTTTTATGATAATGGGTCAACGAGAATTACCTATAGGTTCAATTTTATTTAAGTACTATTATCTAAGAAGCGCCATCGCTTTTTATATTACGAAATAAGAATCGTCGTTGTCGTTCATTTTAGCCGGAAGACGTCCACTGCTATACGTAAGCCTCCTCTATAATTGTCTCCTCATCAGCCAGTCCTGAAATGGTCCTGAGCCATGCGCGCTCATTGGCTACCTACTGCTTTAACCACGGCGTCTGACTACCTGGTAGGAGGCCGTCCCACGCTGCGGCTTCCTCATTGGTTATCGGTCCGACGAGTGATTTTGCCTAGCTATTGTCACTTCAGCTTGCTAACTTTTTGAGCTTTGTCGGTAATTTGGTTCTTCGACGAATTCTTCCGTTCCAGTTTCTCAAAGTTGGACCTACCTAACTGGAATACTTTTTTAAATATATAAAAGCCAACCTGTTGGGAAACTCTGCCGAGATCTTTGAAGACATAAGAAACGTATTTGATTTTAATTAAAACTTGATACCTCAATGCTTTACTAAGAAAAAGCGTCTCGACAGACGGATAACAAAGTAATCCTATAAGGATTCAGTTTTTTTCCTTTTAAAGTAGGGATTCCGTAAATAATAGGTTTTTTGCTTTGATTTATTAACCTGTGGTTTTTGTATGTAGATATCTCTAATCTTTTACTTTTCTTTTTTTATTATTTGTCGTTTATTACGACAAATATTTTGGATAGGATATTGTTTTTTTTTTTTTTTTTTTTTTATACCACTAAGCTGGCAAACAAGCTTACGGCCCGCCTGATGGTAAGCGGTCACCGTAGCCTATGGACGCTTGCAACACCAGGGGTATCACTTGCGCGTTGCCGACCCTTCAGAAATCTAATAACTTCTACAGTTTAGGATAACTTAGCAATTTAGGATAACTTAAGTGCTTACAACGACGTTTAAGGCGGCGCCGACCATGAGGCCAAAGCTCTGCGCCACCAGCACCGTGTACACCGAGATGGTGAAGAACATAGAGAACCTCGCCACCTCCAGCGGCTGCGCTGACATCGCGTACACGATCACTGTGAAGATCGCGCAAGCCACTATCTGTCAAAAAAATCAGTCGTAACTTTAACATCAAATTAATTTACTTCTCAGGATGCCATATCATAAGGCTGTCAGGGAAAACCACAAGGAACTTTTCTATATTCGTTGCTGATCAACAGAGACCAGCAGTCCCTGATACCAGTCCAGCTCTTTGAGTTGTCACTCCAACCTATTCAACTCCTTCTCTACCTTGTTCTCCCTCCCATCAATTTCCCATCAATGTTTTTTTTTATTAAACTATATTTTTAATGTCGATACAAGTGTCCAAAATATGCTATACTTTTGTTTCTGCATTGTTGTGACTAAATCTAGCTTTTTTATTTATTCTATTAAGTATTTCCACATTTGTTACTTTATCCTTTCATGAAATCTTTATCATCCATACTTATAAATATTATAAATGCGAAAGTAACTCTGTCTGTCTGTCTGTTACCTCTTTACGCTTAAACCACTGTACGGATTAAGATGTTTGGTATAGAGATAGTCTGAGTCCCGGGAAAAGACATAGGCTACTTGAAAACGTCAAGTGTGAGTCGATTTTTTTCACCTAACTCCTCCTAAACGGCTGAAACGATTGGGATGAAATTTTTTCTGAATATTTCAAAAGGTTTCTGAATGGTTTGAAAACTCAATTACACATGGTAGGTGGCGCTGCAGTCGGTTTGTCACTAATCTTCTCCTAAATGGTAGGGATTATTTTAATGATTTTTGTGTACGTTCGTGTGGGTACCCACGAGGTTTGAATTTACAATTGGACACGTTAGGTAGCGCTGCAGTCGGTGTGCTACTAAGAAGGGAAGATGTTAATGATATTTTGTTTCACTTGGAGTGGTGTAATTTACACATTACATAGAACGTAAAAACACATCGAAAGGCCAGCTTAAAATCAAAATGATTTAAAGAAAAAGGCTTCCCGCCAATAGAACTTCCTACCATAGATATAAATTTTCTATTTTTACTTAAGCGATTATTTTTTTTCGACGGCCTTTCGATATAATCACATTGCCCAAAGTCAATGCAAAGTTGGATGAAAAAATCCTAGCGTTAAAAAAAAATTTCGAAATCGATAAAATAAACCTTAATTTACTACTATTTCTATGGCCATTAATAAAATTACTAGCTTCCACAGTTCAGAGGCGCAGAGATCAGGTTCGACCACATCCTACTGTTTATAGCAGCTGCATGTCGCTGAGTGGTATAAAACATTTTACTGAACTTACCGATATCGGGAGATCAACTAGGGTTGTGGAGATGTAGTAGGATCCCAGCGAGTACCAGCGATTAAAATGCTCTTTCGACAGCACTGACATTTCGTAAGGAACTGGAAAAAATATAAAAATCTCTACTAAACTATAGGTAGGTAGGTACTGATTATAAAATGAGAGCGGATTTTGTATGTAAGTCTTTTTTGTATGTGGAGGATAATCTCCGGAGACACTGTATCTAGTTATTCGTAAACTTCTTTTACTATACATAGAAAAGGCATAGTGTGCGCCACGTAAGATGAGATTTGGCGAGCGGTAGAAGAGGGATTATTTCGCAGCTGTATAGGGTATAATAAGGTCAGGCAACTACGGTGCATGCGCTGTCACCGTACCTCACCCTGCCTCTTTGCCTCTCTGCGTAAGGGGCGTAAACTTTATAAACAGGTGGCGTGCGGCGCCTCATCTTACGTTGCGCGCGTTATACTATACAAACGTATAAAAGGTACATAATTCCAGATTTAAGGCCTTCATCAAAGACGCGATAAAACGCTACTTTGAGAGGGCAGCCCTCCGCCCCAAGGCCATTTTTAGACACGCTTACGATTACGCCCCCAATAGAGGGGCCTTAGGACCCTTTAGATACCCTAGGCACGTAATAATCGATCCAGACAATGATATCATCAGAAGGTTCACAGCTCAAGCGCCTTCTGCGCCCGTGCCCGCGCCCGCGAACACAGCTTACACAAATTTATACAGAAAACGTCGCCGCAGGCGGTATACAAGGTACACTAATATACCTGGGCGCTTTGACTGGTTAGATTTAATAATTATTATAGGCGAGGGCTGAATAGTTTCTTGCCGTTTCTTATCTTCAGAACTCCTTTGATTTTCCGAAAAAAATGGCAATAGGCTATGTATTGTAAGGGTCGGCTATGTATCTGTAAGTCAAACAAGACAAAGTCGCGAAGGACTGCTTGTTTTTGATAAATTTGTACTTTATTGATATCCCAAAGGTTTTGAGGCAAAAAAAGGTATATGGATGAGTTATGTGTATTTATTTTTTAGACTGACAGTTTTTTTGTCGCATTGAAGGTATGGCATTCTAAATATAAAACGTATTTTTAAGGTTCCTTACCCAAACGGTGCAAACGGGACCCTACACTAAGCCTATGCCGTATGTGTGTCTATCTAACCTTTGAAGGTCTGTATCTTAAGAGCAGTAATATGAAATGAAATTTAATTAGATGAAGTATATCATTAAGTATTATGAGGATTTTAGACAAGCAATAAAAAAAATAAGAAAGTAAAAATTTGAGAGACATGCTTACGCACCTATCCAGAAAATATTTTTTTTAGGGTTCCGTACCCAAAGGGTTCAAAATGGGACCCTATTACTAAGACTTCGCTGTCCGTCCGTCTGTCACCAAACTGTATCTCATGAACCGCGATAATTAGACAGTTGAAATTTTTTAGAGATGATGTATTTCTATTGCCGCTATAACAACAAATATTAAAAAAACAGAATGAATAAAATATTTAAGGGGGCTCTCATACAACAAACGTGATTTTTTTGCTTGCTATTGATAACGGAAGGTAGACGCTTGAAATATTTACAAAATATTCACTTATATATTCACTTTAAAAATAAAACAAATATTTAAGGGGGTCATTAATTCAACAATGTCTGATATAAAAAGCAGTTTTTATAGATAATGGTACGGAACCCTTTGTGCGCCAGTCCAACTCGACTTGGCCGGCTTATTGAATGTTAAAAGTTTTTACTTTATTGTAAAAGCTGTATTACTTACAATCTTGTAACATTTAGTCAGTCTAGTGTGAACCTTGAAGCAATGCTTAATTACAAATATATAGGTCAACGGTGCACGGTACTAGTACAATTTATTCCGCACGCCTATGATATTACATACAACCTAAAATGATTGCTTCCTATTATGAGGTATTGTATAATATTGTTGCAAGTTTGTTGCCAAATTTAATATTATGGGGTAGTACGGAATCCTTAGTGTAAAAGTTTGACTCGTAGGCACTTTACTTGCCGAAGTGATTTTGTATCTCCGATTCACATCGTCATGGGCTTTGCAATGTTGAACTTGAAACCGATTCCGACTCCAAGTGAAGTAGGAAATAACCACGTGGGTTTTTCTATAATAGTCATATTATTTTATTGTTAAACTGACTTATAAAATGTGTTTAGCAAATTTGTGTGTTAAAGTGTGAAAATTTATGTCCAGGAGCATTTGATGACAAATAAGATTTTTTTTTTTTTAATATATTTGGACATTACACACAGCGCGTTCTGGCCCCAAAGTAAGCAAAGCTTGTGTTATGGATACTAGATAACGGAAACAAATACATATATTCCTTTTTTTTTGTAAATACATACATATCATACATACTCAAGACAAACACAACTGTTTATTACATATATGTTTGTCCAGTGCGGGAATCGAACCCACACCCTATGCACAGCAAATGGCCAAATTACCAACTAGGCTGCGAGGGAGTAAAATCATCATAAAAAACTAAATTATGATAACAACAAATTGCAATATAAAATATACATACATCATGTTTTGAAACTGTATAAAAACATAGGTTATTATTAATGTACTTATGGCCACCGACTATGTCATACTAAGTATGGCCTTGCATCTTTGCCCTCGGTATAAACTACTAACTATTTTAAAAGCATAAATCTATCACGAAAACAGATGATAATCACATAAAATATGATATCTACTGTGCGATGTTTGTTGAAATCAAAAATCGTGCGTCATCGGTGCAGATCAACGATTAATTATATTGTTACAGCACTTTTTAGGGTTCCGTAGCCAAATGGCTAATAAAATTTTACAGAGATGTGTTTCTTGTGAACCGCCATACAGATATAGGTATTATGAAAATTGAGAAAAAAAATCATACGTGAATGCGTGTATATGTAGTAGGTCTTTTGTCGTCCATAACTTAATAAAAGGCGAATTTCATACGAGAATGCGTGTACCAATAGGTAGTACGTTTGATTAAAAAAAGAATTTCATATTAGAATGCGTGTAGAGCTTAATAGAAGGCGAATTTCATACGTGAATGCGTGTATAGGTAGTAGGTCTGTAGTGTAGTATGTGTCGTTCACAACTTATTAAAAGCAAATTCCATACGAGAATGTGTGTATCTACCTACAGAATGTGTGTACCTAATTTTCTACGGGAATGTGTGTATAGGTAGATGGTAGGGTGGATGTAGTTTATAACTTACATGTGAGAATGGTGAGCATCATGGGCGACATCATGTTGTGCATTAGGATGGCAAACATAAGTTTGTAGTTGTCGAGCACACGCGAACCTTCGTTTCCCGCGTTTATGTACAGGCAGCCGAGCAGCAAACCAACCACCACGTTTACAATTAGCCGAAGATGGGTCATCGTCTGTACCAAACACAAAACTTATTCTCTAAGAAGATACCCACATATCCATTGCATGCATGTTCAGGAAAAGTTTAGGGGCATTAAAACAAAAGAAGCTCAAGTACTTCCTTAACTTTTGAAGGGAATTCCCGAGATAGTATATAGAGGAGAAACTTCGAACATCACGTCAGAACAAATAAGATTCAGCCAGTGAGTGAGTGAGTGAGTGCCAACAAACTTCAGCCCATGTACTGCAATTTTAACGGCAAGAGTAGTTTTTTCTCTTTTGGGTACGTAGCAAGACTTCCGCTGCTACCGACACGGGTAACAGCATTTTGTAGTGTAACAGTATTAGGCTGTTAGCACTGGTCCATCCAATGGCCGCCCTACATATAGTCATCACATATCCAAGTAACAACAATATAATCTATATCTATACAGTGCAGCTTTGCGTTAAAAGTTTCTAAGTTATAATATGGGATCATAATAATCTTGGAATCCGAAGACCTTCATTGACTTGACAAGTGTAGGCAGACTTTAAGTTAAATTAATAAAAGTTTTTTTCCGACTGTTATTCCTTTTTCTATTTGTATGAAATAGATAAAAGAAAACATAACACTTCTTTTGACAATCAGGTAATAAAGGTATACCAGGCAGGTTGCATGAGAAAATAGAAACAAAAAGGCCTTTCTTCCTATAGTTGCTCGTGCTCTTTGCACTTGTAGATTCGAAATCGCGAATTCAAACGGTCCATATCACTAGCTATCCTATTGAAAAATATCTCAAAATTCCTACTATTATATTGCCAAAGTCTTGGGCTAGTTTAGGACTATTTAGTGCTACAGAAAGAAACCTTTAAAGCTGTAAAATTGTTCAGCGCGAAATTAAAGTGGAATCCTGCGCAGATATGAAAATATAATACTAGCCAACTTTTTGAAAAATCTGATCCTGTCAAAGTTTTGTACCACTTTTGTGGCGGTTTTTCGGCAAAGTTGAAGTTTTATGCTGCATTAGGCCTTGACGTACTACGCTACAAAAACTGAATTATTGGCCATTCAGGATAAATACAAGGGAAGAGAAAAGTCTCTTACAGTATCTCGCTTTGCCTTTAAGAACCCTCTCTTGATGAGAACTGATCTCTGATTGGACTGCGACGTTTCCTCATCCCAAGGCCCTCGGTCTTGCTCCCGCAGCACGCTAAGCGGATATTGTTTTCTAAGGGCCTCCATGGTTTGTATCGACCCTGGATTCTCGAACCAGTCCAGCGCTTTTCCATTTTCGGCCTTATTTGTTAAAAGTTGAATATTTTCATCTCCATATTCTCCACTCGCGATTTCTATAACTGAAATAAAAAAAAAAACCGTTTTTAGAAGTCAAATTCTTAATAAATGAATTTCTTTGCTCTTTGCTTGGGACCTTTCCTGGCATCTAATCTAGCGCTAATAACCCATAGCCTAATAGTCCTAACAAAATTAAAAATCTATAATCATGCGTTGTAAAACCTTAGTCTGGCTAAGCATTTATTGGAAAAGGCTTTTTTGGGGAATGCAAAGAAAACGAGGACGTGGTCTATTAACTGTTATTTGTCGCTCTACGAGCTGTGCTACTGTGCAGGTGATAGGTGTTTCTTTTCGCAATATATATGCCAGTAGATTACGCAATGGCATGTCCAGATACTTGCACGACATTTGATTTGTTTCCATGTAAAGTACAGCGGTAGTTGAGGGGGGGCTGCAATCGTATAACAAAAGGCAAGTGAGAATGCACGCGACAGTTATGTGTATTTTCGGCTTCAAGAGTAAATTTGCCAAATGTTATAACATAGGCAATCCGCGATTTTTAAAGCTAAATGCATAAACAATTTAGATTGAAAATAGATATGTGTCATCGTTTTTGGAAAATCATCGCTTAGAGCGCAAAATAGGGGATGAAAATTTATATGAGAATTCCAATACCTCTGTAGATAAAACCATAAACATTTAGAATTTTTTTTTCAAAGGTTCACGCGTACGAAATCGCAGGAGTAAGCTAGTAAGCTATATAACTTTACGCTACCAAAGAGCTGAAAACATACTAATTAGTGCTATCAAAATAATGATTTGAAAATCCTCGGTTTAGATTACAGTTGAAAAGAAAACCGGTCAAGTGCGAGCCGGACTTGCGCACCGAGCTTTACGTACTATTTACGTAATTTATTATTATAAACCTAGCCCGAAGTGGCTTAATTTTGAATATCATTTCCAACAAACGTGTTCCTGTTTCTCTTTATAATACATAGCTAGATGGCGCTGTAACAAAAATGTGTTTCTTGTATGGCGACCCCTATTAAATTTTTATTTTTATAACTTTTATTAGTTGTTAGATAATATTCTATTATTACACATATTCGGCAAAAAATCCAGGCTTCTAACTTTTCCGATCCAAAGGATAAAGCCCTTTAATGATCGGACAGACAGATAGCGAATAGGCTTAGTAATAGGGCTCCGTTGGCACCCTTTAGGTACGGAATCCTAAAAAGCCGTAAGTAACAAAAATAAAAATTCAATATAGCGACTTACTATAATCAGCTGGATTATGATACATAGGGCAAGGAATGCCAGCTTCCTCCAAATATGGGACAAGATGCCTAGTGGTCCCTTGGTAAAGGCAGTTCCCAGCAGCCAGCACGTAGACCTGGTCGAAAAGGGCGAACAGGGATGCCGAAGGTTGGTGGACCGTACAGACAATAGTGCGGCCCTGGTGTGCCAGGGACCGGCACAGCTGTACCACTTGGGAGCATGATGAGCTGTCCAAACCTCTGGAACAAGTATGCAATTAAGCTAGATAGAGAAATGTTCAAAAAAAGACAACAAAAACCTTTAGTTTTTTTTTTGTTTATTGTCAATTTATATAATTGAAAACATTCTCTATTTTAAAGAAAAGTTGGTAATTTGCAGTTTTTTTTATTGTAATACTATATGGTATGGTACTTTGCAGTATTACCAGGGAGGGGTCTATTTCATGAAGCCCTCTTTAACAAACTTCACTCATAAATTAACCCATAAATTTCACTCTTCTATCAGTTTTCTGTTCCAATACTGTTTTGAAGACTCAGGTACTAAGAGTCAGTTGCCAACTCTACATTTGCAATTTGTTTGTCATGAAGAATAAAGATAAGATTTCCAAAGTTGCTTCGTGGAATAGGCCCCGGTCCACCTAACAGTTTCTCCAGGAGATATATAGTATGTGTTCGGCGATTTTCTTTCCTTACTTCATCACTTCAGCAATCTCAAAACAAAATCTTTAGTTTTCAGACCCAGAGATTTAAGCTAGACACTGATGTTGGCCTCCTACTAAGATGAACTACCGGTCTGATAAAGACGCGAAAGCAGCTTAGCATCTTTACTTTTCAAACCAATTTAAAACGCAAAATCCTACTGCGATCAAGAAATACACTAACCTATTAGTAATTAGTACCCAGTCATAGAAATAAAATGTATGAAGTCCAGAATACCAAAAGATTGCGGAAAAGTGCGGCCGGAATGACGGGGAACTGCAAACACAAGCCAAAAGGCAAGTGTTCATGCAGGCTACAACAACGGACATTGAAGTAGCTGGCAAACTGTTGTGTTTTTATAGTACCCTTAGTAGCTTACTAATGGTACTATAAAAACATAGAACAGTTAGTCTTAATAAGTTTAAAACGTTTTGGTACGTCGATTGTATGTATATAGGATTTTGTAATTAAAAGTGAAATTAAAATGTGGGATTGCAAAGCGTGGAAGTGCTTTTAAAAGTAAGTACTTAGACCTGTTCGTTAAATAGAGATTTTAGAAAGAGGCCTATGTTCAGCAGTCTTCCGGCTTTATAATGATGGTGATGTCGACTTGTTAGTCTGTTTACCGTTTTGAAGCAAATCTCTAAAAAATAAAATAAAATAACTTTCATTTGATTCTTTGTTATAAAGTCATTCAACCAACATGCAGCGGAAAAAAACAGCCTTTGTGGCTTATATTTGACAGCAGTGGCCAATAACAATTTACAACAGTCGGTTAAAAGGAAAAAAAACTGCCTTCTCAAAAGGGTGAACGCACGGACATCGAACCTCGCAGCTTGGATTCACTTACTTTATTGACGCCGAACCATTATTTTTTTTTAGGGTACTATTATGTAGCACTTTTAATAAAAAAAAATCATGAGAATCGATGCAAAGATGGCGAATAATAAGGCTGTGAGTTGCCATTGAGCTACGGAACCTTTGAAAGGCAAAAAATAAACATGGATACAGGAAGTTAGCTCTATATAACCTGTCTTGTTCCGTATGAGCATCATTATTTTTAATAGCGTGTAAAACTCGTAAGTTTTTAACCCAAACGGTACTGCTGTTGTCGTAAGTTCAGTCGGGTAAGGTAAAAGGAAAAGTTGTTGGGAAAGGTAAGGGATATTTTTGGTAATCATTTTCATTCGCTTGAAGGAGTACCTATTTAGATCTTTAACAGAGTCATTTTTTTTATTTCTTCCTTGGTCACACCACTGCGAATAGGACAGTTGGTTCATAGTCATGTAGTTTTCATGGAAACTATAAATTTTTAGAAAACCAGATTATTTATAAGTCCAAGTTAAAATCTATTGCGAATTACCGCATAATAAAGGGTTTATTCTGTTGGTCCAACTTATGGGTTTAGCGCAATTTTTTAACTGCCTAGAAAAAAGGGATAAGAAAAAAAAATAAAAAACTAGGTACAATTTTACAGGTGAGCCTTACTTTCAATTTAATATCAGCTTGTGGGAAAACTAGTGAAAAATATAATAATAAGAAAAGGGTTATTAGGGTGGCCACTATTAACTGCACTCGAATTTCCCTGACTTTTCCTGGTTACCCAGGCATTTTTTCAAGTTTTCACTGACAATATGCAAAAATTTGCAATTTTTATAATTATAATAACTTAAATGATTTTTTTACTTTCCCTAGTAAGAACCCAGATTTAATTAATTAAATGAAACTCATAAACGTCGACTTTGATCAGTTTAATTTTAATTACTAATTAAGCAAAAATAGAAAAAAATCCAAGTTTTCTACTACAATCTTCTAATTTGTTTTTCGAGAAATTCGGCTTCCTGGGCTGCATCTTGAAGTGTTTTTTTTTCTCTTTGCTTCAAGCTCTTTGACTATATCAGCAGTTCTTCTTTTTTAAGCTCTGAGTTTCGCTTCTGTACGTAAATGTTGCTTTGCTCCTCAACGTATACCGACTGAGCATTACGAGCGGCATGAATTATTTTTTTATTAGTGTCTATTTTATGTATTCCACCAAGATAAACAATTGCGCTATAAACGCGTGTTTGTGCCACAAAAGAATCTAGGAAAAATATTTTCAATCAAATTGTATCGCATACAAACTTATTTTCATGCTAGATGTGTAAAAAATGTACAAGTACACAGACTTCTTATTGCAAATCAAAAACACGTGTTTTTTCAACAAAATCATCTCTCAACCCCTTAAATTAGGGGATAAAAGTGTATATGGGTCTTTCGTCAGGTTTAAGGATATTAGTATAATATTATACTTATATTGTAGTAAGAAAATGGCCAAGCCTCATATTTTGACTAAGATGTAGTATTTGTAAAGTTAGAGCGTGTAGAGTGAGAAGCTTGGCTCTACATGAGTACTGATAACTTTTTCACAGTGTCATATGGTCTAGTCTTGGCAACATTTTACATTAAATGTTTTTGATGGGATATTATATATTACAGGTACAGTATATAGAACTCTCAGAGCACAAGTCCAGCATGTAAACTTATTCACGCAATTAATGATTGGGTACATTACCTAGGATTACCAAGTCAATGGGCAATGCTCCTGGCCTGGACCCTTTTACGTTGGCAAAATAAAGCCTCTAAAGAAACTTAAGTAAAGCGGCTTGCCGTCACAGGGATAAACGTAGGGGTTAGTTTTGGTAAAGGTCAAGTTAATTTGACCTTGCTAAATCTTTGCTCTCATTTACCTAGTCTTGACACATACTACAGTTGGTCACATCGGGGAGGAAAGGGGTCAAAAGATGCTACAATTGGTCACTTAGTATCGGTACGGTCCCTTATCATAACACAGCTGAAACCTTTGATCTTACAATTTTGTTATGACATTTAGACAATGTATGGGTCTAAATCCCAAAAAGTGTAATTATAAAACACTTTGGCAATGGACGATAGACTTGCAGGATATAAAATGATGGTCACGTTGAGGGTCGCGGTTTAAGCTCTGGATTAAAATGCGAAACTCATTTAAGGAGACCTTCGATCAGCCGTAGACACAAATAGGCAAAGAAAAGGAAGAACTCACGTGGTAGGTTCATCAAGGAACATGATGAGGGGATTGTTGATAAGCTCAAGGGCAATGGACAACCTCTTCTTCTGTCCCCCCGACAGCTGCATGGCTCGTGTGTTCATGTGCTCATACAGACCTAGATTTGTCAAGATATCCTCGATCTGCAAGTTAATATGTTAAGATATAGCTTTAGTATTAAACTAGAAATAAATATACTGGTTTATATATTTTATAAATAAACTTTAGTTTTATAAATTCCTGTCCGAAAACCAAACTTTAGAGTACCTGTAACCATCAAATCTAAGATTTTATACACGTCTATGTAATTTTAGCATTGACTAGTGGTAGGCTTCAAACCTTATATATATATATATATATATATATATATATATATATATATATATATATATCTTATATACATATACATTTATATATATGCCTGTATTTTATAAATGCAGAAATCATTCTTTAATTGATGTACCTTATTTATTATAACTATTATAAGTTTCGCTCATAGACACTTACATCACCAAAACGTAACAGTTAAGAGGGTCAAATTATTGTTTTCACTGTAGCTAATTTATGACAGATCAAAAGTTCAAAACAGTTTCGAAGCGTTTTTGGTAAAATGTAGTTTGATTGCGCAGAGTGGAACTTGGCAGTATGCTACTGCGCACAGATATTATTTCATATCAACTTCACTACTATTTATAAGCATTTGTAGTAGTTCGTTTCATATACGATGACCCGTCAATTAAGCATTTTTACTCTTATGAGGTTGTAATAAGACATTTGTTGGAGGTCATCGCATGTGAAACAAACTATACAAGAGTACCGATAGCTTAGGTTTTACTTGGAAATATTGTCGATTGGTTTGAAATACATAAGGCAAGTGCGTAGGTACGTTTCAGAGAATTTGATACAGGTGAATAACGAGAATATGATCGCTGACCTCGGCGCTCTGTAGGTAGGTAATCGGACTTGGCTTATGTTTTATGATTGCAAAATGAATTATTGCGAACTAATAACAAAAACTATGATGATTACGTCATATCAATTATTTACCCTCGCTATCAGATTTATAGCTACCAATGATTTGCGTTATTATAAAATAGCTGTTATATAGAGGTAAATGACATGAGAGAGACATATGTCACACAGGTGTTGTGGTTTGTAAAAAACTAATGATATCTTAATAATATTATTTAGGGCTAAAAGTCAAAACAGAAATGATATAATTTTTCAAATAGCCACCTATTTAAAAAATTATACAATTTCTGTTTTGACTTTTAAAAAAAGGTCTTTTAAAATGTCCAATTTTATTATTTTCCTAGTAACGGTTAACAAAATTAACTTTAACGTAATTTGGGTTATGTCTAGACTATAATATTATAAAGAGGAAAGATTTGATTGTTTGTTTGTTTGCATTGAAGAGGCTCCGAAACTACTGGACCTATTTGAAAAATTCTTTTACCATTAGAAGTCGACATTATCCCTGATGAACATAGGCTACTTTTTACCGCGGGAAAATGCTTCAATCCTACGGGAAAACGGGTAATAGGACATCGGGTACTAAGAATTATACTTCCGTACTTATCTTTTCCACATAACTTCTAAACGGCTGAGGCGATTGGGTTGAAATTTTATATGGGTATTTCGATGGTTTCCTGATGAATTAAAAATACAATTGGATCTGATAGGTGTCGCTGCTGTCGGTATGTCAACTACTAAACGGCTTGACCGATTGGGTTGAAATTTGGAAGTGTATTTCCATGGTTTCACAGACACGAATGTATTATTAAAGAGGAAAGATTTGATTGTTTTTTTTTTTTTCTATAATTGAGGAATTGCTGAAGAACCCACGCCGATAACGAAATTTAGGGCATGCGAATAGATAGATAAAAACATTTAGTTTTTCTTATTTTTTTTACTTATTTCTATTTTATATTTATGTAAGTAGGTACTCGTATGTTAAAATAGTAAAAGTGCAAAGAAAAATGGTAATGACCATAGAAAAAACCGGCCAAGTACGAGACATGCTGGTTGGCTGGTTTTTGGGATTTTTCCTTATATTTGTGATGTTACATCTTGCTGTTTAGATTTAATTTAGGAAGAGACTTCACAACAGAGTTAATAAAAGTATTGCGACAGAGAAAATTATATCAACGCCTCTGATTTTTTTTGAGGTGCGCAATTTTTTTTTCATATGCTAGAACGATTTTTTGTAGAACAGAGTGTTTGGCGTAATTCGTACGTGCCAACCCAACGTCCAGGGAGCGCATCTGCCTTGTACGAATTCAACTAGCCCGCACACCAAAACGTTCCGTAAGCTCAGGTCAGTCTAGGACTACGTTGACTACGTCGAACAATAGTTTCATGTCGGAAACTAACCGTCTATCCTCGAGAGAGCGCAGATGGAAAAATTGAGCCTATCAGCGTAAACTCCCTGATCCCTGCTGGGCGATAATATAAGCAGTTTGTTGAATTCCGCTGCACAGATTCCAACTGGGCAATATGGGTTACATAAGAAGGGGACCTGATCGACAAGGCGTATTCCATGATGCTTCGAATTTATGCAAAATACAGCATCATTAAAGATTCTACTTTTTTGAAAGATTTTGTTGTTCTATATGGGAATCCAAGCATTTTATGGGGTTTTAAACTGTGTTGTTTACAATCTAGAATGACGCCGAGATCACGGTCAAGTTCTACTCTAGAAATTAGAGTGGCATTAAAATTATAAAGTTACATTTTCTAGTAAAGGTTATAACTTGACATTCGTTAATATTCAAATCAAGTCAATTACGTATTCTGAGAGATTATCAAGATCCGTTTGAAGTTTAACGCAATCAGCGAAATAATGTAAGACCTTGCTTCGTGTGAAATTTCATGATTCTAGGACAACGGGAAGTACCCCATTGCTCGTGAATGCCAAAATATGCGACAAAAAAGGCCGTTTTTCCGCCGTATTTTTTCAAGGACCATTGACCTTACTTAGTATTTCATATTAATTTCAACATTATACCTTTATGTATTTCTGAGAAAAAGGGTCTTGACAGACAGACAGGCAGACGGTCAACAAGGTGATCCTATAAGGATTCCTTTTGATGTACGGAATCCTAAAAAAGAATTGCTTTTACCATTTTTCATACTCATCGATAGGGATTTTGAAGTTAAAAAGATATATTTATAGTACATGCGGGTAATAAGGCCTATGTAATATCAAATTTATTTATTTAATCAATTATTTATTCTTTCAAAACTCCGTAACATTTTTTGTATTGTTATGACAGAACTGCAGTTTCTCGGAAGAAAAATATATTTTTATCTTATTATTTTAAATTTCTAAATGAATTCAAATAAATTGAGACAGGTGCGGGAAATATGGCCTTAGAAGTGTAATAGGGTCTATGTTTCAACAAATAACCGAATTACTTAGTTAAATTTTATTTGATCCTGTGATGACTCTTGGAATTACGCTTTGTTATTTAAAGTGAAAGAAACTGGCGCTGAAAAAGTTATATACAAATTTGTTTTACTATAGAAATTAATAATTCTACGAGTGATGTAAAAATTTGGATGCTGGATTTGGAGGATTTATTACTCGCACTATACAAAATCATTTGGCACTTGCTGATCAAACACACAATTTTTAAGACTTGTTCTAGAAATAAATAGCTAGGTCTGCAGTGTGCCAGCTTTCTATTAAATTTTACATAATCTTAGTTTTTCATACAAATTTCTAGTTAATAAAAACATTTTACAAGATTTTGGAAAACCACAGTCACAGTATTCGACTTCGGATTATGACAAAAAATTTCAGTGATTGATCAGTAAATGTCAAAAACAAATGAGAATTCGTTTGTATGAAGCCTGCTGCGAAGCGCCGCGAATTGTATCCTCTTAAAACTAGCTGCGTGAAGGTCGCACGACACGACCCGCGAGTACAAAATCCCAAACTCCACTCAAAAAAAATGTGCTGAAATTTGTGCTCTTCAATAATCGTATTTCTGAAATTAGTGCTTAAATTTTACTGAAGAAAATTTCACTTTCAATTTGGGTCGTGTCAACTTCACGCCTGTGCAGCCTATACAAACACAAATAATTATGAGACCCACTTAAAAATTAGGGCTACATTTGTGCTTTTGATTTGTGATAGTTTGACAATTTGTGCTCTTACGCAAAAACAGAAAAACGACAAGATCCTCATTGTCGGCTTATTTTGTCGGGCCTAATTTGTGCTCCTCGAATATAAGGCCCTTGAAATTTGTGCTGAAAATTTAGTGATAATTTGTGCTTTTACGCAGAAACAGAAAAACGACATGATCCTCATTGTCGGCTTATTTTGTCGGGCCTAATTTGTGCTCCTCGAATATAAGGCCCTTGAAATTTGTGCTCAATTTTTAGTGTCGTTAAATCAAAATATCCAAAATGATTGATAGTGGGCCGTGCTAGGTTTACGAACGCACGACCCAAACACCACACGCTGTTCAACTTGGGCTCATTCTTTAGGGCCTAATTTGTGCTCCTCGAATATAGGCCTTCTTTTACAATAATTTTGCAGCCATTTTTCTAAAAGTTAAAATACTGAATAAGATCAATTCTTGTATAGTTTAATCTATAGGTGGGCTGAAGTATAGGAAAAGGTTAATTTTGCTTGCCATAGTTAAGTCTGTCTTATCAAAGGATAAAAGCTCCTAAGAAACCTTTATTGTTGACTATAAAATACAATCTACAAATTAGAAATTTTTTTCACAGTCTAATTAAGCCTTGCATAGAGTGTATATGCACTCCATGTGTAATATAATTAGATATGCACTAAAAGGTATCTACTAAGGATTATGTCTAGAATAAACTTGTGAACCATTTTTTATGGAGTAGGAACTTACTGAATATGTGTAGAACAATTTAGCTAAAAATAATTTATTAAATCTACAAAAGATCTTCAAATAAAGACTTAGTAGTAAACCTTTAGATAATTAATCAAGTTGTATAGAACAATTTAGCTGAAAACAACCAAATTGATCAAGAAAGTTTATAAGTTTTGACTTCCAGACAGTTAAGCCCCTTAGTCCATTTGGGCGACGCGACTGCGACATAACTTTTGATTTTTGTATGGAATTTAAGGTTCTTGTAATTTTTTAGCCGCATTTTGTGACTTTTTGCTACAATTTGTACTAGATAACAACCATTTCCAATCATTTAACTGACTTACATTATATGAAAATGAAATACACGCTTTAAAAAGAAAACAATACAGGTTCTATGAACTTACAACTTCACCCTTTTCGTATTTGTCGAATTTTGTGGAAAGTTTGAGATCAGCAGCCAGCGCCATGTTCTCGCTAACTGTGAGAAGACCCTGCAGCCTGTCATCCTGCTGGATGTAGCACGACATGCGCTTGAACGTCTCTGGAACATAAAGTGTAATGTTAATTTTTGAAGTGAAAACTTCTTTAGCGGCGTTGTGCACTTTTTTGGTATGGGTAAAAAATGATAAACTCGCGTCAGGTCACGTGTCCTAATCGTGGAAATTCGTAACATGGAAACCGTAATGCCACGCCTATTATAATTTTTATTTTTAGTATTCGCGATTATGAGTAGTACAGGAAGGTTGGATATGGAATTTTAATTCTACGACAGATTGCGATGTCAAATATACTACGTCAAAAAAGTAAATAAACAAACATTATTATTTCTTGACAATGTCAAAGACATGTCTTGTGACATATCTGAGTGTTAAGCGCGAATCGTGTGTAAAGGTTTTCACTTCTGCCGGCACTCCCGGAGTGCAACTCGTTTTTTTTTAATACCACTAGCGTAGTGAAGATGCATACCATTTTATGTTGAGCTGTTACCTTAGCCTATAGACGCTTGCAATGCTCTGGAAATTGCTTACGTATTTCCGTTCTTTTATAAATCTAATCATTACCTTTCTGATTAATATTGATTTATTGACCGCAAGGTTATTAAACAATCTAAACAACCACGAGAGAAATTTCAACTTGTGCTTGAAAAATTGAAACTTGAAACCGCATTGTACGAAACTATATAGGTTCTAAGGTGTGAGGACGAACTCCCCCTACCGACAATATGGCGAGTAGTGCGATTATGAAAAAAATGCCTGAATCGCGCTAAATTCGGGTATCAGCCTAGAATTCCTACGGCAACTCAGTGATTTATAGCAAGAATGTTTGCTATAGCAAGCTACAGCTATCCCTATAGCTTGTCAACGTGGAATTCGGCTATAGTTATTCATCCGGGAACTTTTGATTTTTCAAAATAAAAAAGTAGTCTAATAACCTTTCACCGTCTCTTTAACTATCTTTGTGCCAAATTTCAGCCTTTTTGGATGCTCCCTAGCGACGCGTTTACAAGCATATAACAGTAGAGGGGATTCGTTGGTTCTGGCTCACTACCCTCCAACTCCACTCGCGCTTGACCACTCTCAAAACCACCCCCTGTGTCTGGGGTGTGGCGACTCGCGCTTGACCACTCTCAAAACCACCCCCTGTATCTGGGGTGTGGCGGCTCGCGCTTGACCACTCTCAAAACCACCCCCTGTGCCTGGGGGGTATGTCGTACTCGTCGTGTACTCACGCTTGACCAAAACTACCGCGTGACGTCACAGTGACTCCTGTGTATAACTTGTCTCTAGTTTTGTTATGTAATTACATCATTATCGTAATGGGTTATCAGGTTTATCCCCGTTCATAATTTGGTTATTCCTATTTAATTACAATGATGTTGGTGGTGACATTCCAAATCTAGTCCCCCGAGGGTTTATCTCAAGATTTTAGGGGTGTGTCCACTCACGCTTTACAAAAACTTAACCTGGAGACGTGTCGGTTCACGCTTGATATGACTTGACATGTTATACCTACAGAAAATCTTCAATTCAAGTCGATCGAAGTTTAAAGAGAAAAGCTGATAATAGTGTTAAAGATTTACAACTAGCATCGACGTCAACATGATGTGTCAAATATGTGATTTACAGGTTAACCAAAGATTCTATGCTCAGCACTTACGATCTAAGAAACACAAATAGAAATGTCTTATTCTTAATCATAATTTACTTTATGTGTCTGTTATATCACTCGTGAAGTATTTATAGCATCAATTGAAGAATCAATACTATTTTATTATTCATGCAGATTTTGATCAGGAAACAAAAGATTTAAAAAAATCTTTTGAATTTTTAAATTTGTCTATTAGGAATTGGATAAAAATTGGTGAATTAGAAAATTATTCAGAACCTTTAAGTGATGACATTAAAAATAAAATGTGTAATGACACATAGTGATTTAGAAAAAAAAGAAAATGGTACCTTAAAAAAAAAACAGTTCTTAGAAATGCATGTTAATAAGTTCAATCCCTTACGGGGATCTTCGTATATTCGTAAAAAGAACGATCAACAATGTTTTAAGTGGACTATATCCTGCAAATACACATTCCGATAGGGTATCATCATACTTGAGGCATCAAAATAAACTAACGTTTAATAAAATTCAGTTCCCAATCAAATTAGCTGATATACCCAAGATAGAAAAACAAAATGACATTAGCATTAATATGTTTGAATTAGAGTTTAACAAAGAAAAAAAAACTTTACAAAATGTTCTAATTAATTACAAATTAACTTATTATTTTTAAACAATGGTTGAAGTGGTCATTATTGTATTTATCAGGCTTGGTAAATAAACAAATAACAAATCGAAATGATGCTATTCATATCTGGGCCGGTTGCCGTATCTATTTTTAATCTAAAGTAATTTAATTAATCATATATAAATAATAGTTACTGAATAACAAGGAATTCATAAAAAAAGAAAAATATTGGTTTAATAGGGAAAGAAATAATGATGAAATCTATTTTGATAAATTTCAAAGAATATTAAAATTACATTTTATAATATATGCAGACTTTGTAGCTCATTTAAAACCCGTCACCTATTGTGTCCCTGATCCATCGAAGTCATATACGTAAACAATACATGAACATGTAGTTTGTTCTTATGGATACTATATAAAATGTTCATATGATGATAAACTGTCTATATACAGAACATACTCAGAGCCTAATTGTACAAAATTTGTTTATGGAAAGCATTAACAAAGATATTAGCAATATACATAGGATAAATTGTTTTCAAAAATGTCCACTTTCTTTAACTAATGAAGAGAAGGAATCTATAAGACAATCGCAATTATATTAGGTGATGAAATCACAGTAGACTATGACTGGAATACTAGTAATTTTAGAGGTGTTAGTCACGAATTATTTAGTAGCACAAAGTATCGTGTTCCATTTTTCATTCCTATTCTATTTTACACTCTAAACAATTATGATGCTCATTTTATTGTTCATGCTTTAAATTTTAAAGATTGAGAAATAAAAATAATTCCGCAAAATAAGAAAAATATATTTCATTCTCATATAAACCTAATATGTCGTATAGTTCATTTGCGGTTTTTAGATTATTTTTAATTTATGATCTACTAGACTTTAGATATATAGAATATTATATAAAGACCAATTTGCAGAATTAAGAAATCAATTAATGAAACGAAAATGATTTTAATAAACTTATTAGGAAAGGTGTTTTTCTTCATGAATTTGTTAATTCTTATGAGTCCTTAAAAATTACATCTCTTCCAAATCAAGACGCTTTCTTTAACTCTTTAATACCAGTGTATCAAATTTTATATCTAATGTGATATAATTGTAATTATTTATATATAATTTCAAGAAAATTTCGATATTTTTTTTCTTAAAGTAGATGCGATTCCAAGGCTATAGCGTAGTTACTAAGAAAAACAACTGTGATATAAGACAGATATCGAAGTCTCAATGGTTCCTTTTCATAATTTTGATTTGATTAGTTCCTTAACGAATATCAAAGAAAGCGAGATATATGGTTCATATAGACACCTTAGGTAATAAACATATAACCAATCCGACCATATGAATATTGTCAATGAATAAAATGTATAGAGTGGTGTCAGTCCAAACAAATGTTTTGCAGAACTTCATTTCACTATAAGATATGGCGCTTAAATAGAGCGAGGATAACTAGAAAATTAAATGTTAACATTACATATATAATACCGATACATACTATTCTATGCGTCAGCGTGCAATTGGTTATCGCGAGGAACATAAATCATCCGAAGCTAGTACCGGGATCAGCCTTCCAACGCTTATTTATCTTTTGCCTGACGATTAGCCGTTTATTATACCTAACAGTATAATTAATGTGTAATCATAAAGGGGAAACAGGGGCAGACAAGAAAATTTATAACTACAAGCGTGTATACCACTTAAAATTACAGTAGCGAATTAGAGAACTTGATTTAAAACTCGTTAGAGTACGTCTGCACTCAACTAGCACGATATTTTGAAGCCAGTTAATTGTATGGTTTCTTATGAGCCACTTACAATGATGTTTACAATGTTTATAAAAATTTGTGCGCCTGACAGTGAACATAATTATGTCATGGACAGTGAGCTTATTGGAAACAGTCTGGACGCCAGACTCGTGAGTAAAATGTATGCAAGTACTTTCACGGGTCTCGAGAGGTAAGACCTAATTGCATAATTTTTCCCTCGAATTCCAGTGTCTGGCTTCCTCGAGACTGTTCCCAATAAGCTCCCAGAACTTGGAAAAAGTAACCGTCTTTCAGAGACTGAGGTCGAGTAACAACACTTTGTGATACTGAAACGTCAAAATGGATTTAATATATTGATATAGATTTTCAAACATAATATAATCTTCAAAAACCAAAAATTTCTAAAAGCCGAAAAAACTTTTTATCATGCCACAACAATTTCTATTGACAATTTCGATCAGAAGATCGTTTAATATATTACGACGCAGTGTAGAGAAAACTAAAATTTTCAGAATTTATATATATACTTACTATGTTCCATCGTTAGACACAATGCCCCTGTGTCCTCGGTGATATCTAATCTATTGGTAAGATTAATTTGTATCTAGTTACACAAAGCTAAAATAATTAAGCATAGATTCTTATGCGTTGCGTACTATGATTATTTTGATTAGATAAGTTATTTGTGTTAGTCGGTAATTCCTCTTTACAATAAATTGGATTGGTTTTGACCTTATTATTTAGATTCGTGCCTCAGCCGTGTTACGTCCCTCCACCGCCTCACCACCTAAATCTTCTTTCTAAAGAATTAAAGCTTACTGTATCAAAATAAATATTATTAACTTACTAGGTTCCTGAAACACAACAACTGGCATTACTTGTATGTAGATACACAGAAGGCGCAAATAACAGAGAACTAGCGACTCTCTTAGATATTATTTATTTTCGCTACGTACAAAGCATATTTAAAAAAAAATTAAACGTTGTATCGGAGTATCAAATTCACCGGCTGATGGCGATGTGGCTCGCCACCCATCACGTCGTGTTCCCCACAGAGGCATAAAGCCGCTTTGCGACGTTAACTGTAAGGGGAGGAATGATGAGTAAAATTGAAGATGTATGTCAGACGATGAGTGAAAGAAAGATTGATGTTCTTTGTCTGAATGAAACAAAGCTGAAAGGATCGGAGGTAACCCAGCATGGCCCCTACTCAGGTACTACCTACCCTACCCTACCCTACCCTACTATTGGTCAGGTGTTACCAATACCCAAAGAGGCTGCCAGGGAGTTGAGTTAATCCTGTCTGCGAGAATGGCAGAATGCGTGAATGAATATGAAAGCGTAAGTCCCAGGCTGCTCTGGATCAGACTGAAGATTGGACTATTCCGAATCTTCGTATTAGGGGTGTAGGCTCCGACAGAGGTAGGTTCGGGTGGCTCCCAAAAATCTCAATCTGATAGAGAGGAGTTTTGGGACAATGTCAGGGATGTATTGAGTAAATGCAAGGAAAACGAAGAGATAATAATGTTACGAGATTTTAATGGATGGGTGGGAGTGAAACGTGATGGATACGAAAAGGTTCTTGGTAGTTTTGGAGACGAAAAAATAAATAAGAATGAAAGGAGTCTACTAGAAGTATGTTTAGAATGGAACCTTACAATAACAAACACAAAGTTTGAACACCGAAAGGTCCATATTTTTACACGAGAAGAAGGTAATGCAAGGAGCATGATAGATTTTATAATAGTGGATGAAAGATTGAGACGAAAAGTACAAGACACAAGGGTCTACAGAGGGATTGGAATCGACACGGACCACCACCTGGTAGTTAGCCGAATTGGTGGTTTGTTTAAGTGTTGGCGCCATCGGAAACCTGAGCCCACAAGTGTCTTGGAAAGAATTAAAGTCGAAAGTTTGCAAGAGACTTATACAAAAGACGAGTTTGTAGGTAAACTAAATGAAAGGTTCAGGAATTTGAATGAAGTAAGTAAAATTGAAGCAATGAGGAGTGGATTTAAGAATAGTATTGTAAGTGTGGCAACTGAAGTATGTGGAGTTGCTAAAAGAGGAAATGTAAAAAAGGGTAAAAATGTGTGGTGGGATGATGAAGTACAAAAAGCAGTGTGTGCAAAGAAAAAAGCATGGAAGGATTGTTTGTCTTCTAAAGCTGACGAAAGAATGCAACGAATGAAGAAGTGAAAAGAATATAAGAAACTAAACGGTATAGTGAAAGAAGTGGTTAACCGAAAGAAAGAGGAAGAGAAAGATGTTTTTAACATACGGTTATCTCAGGATTTCCAGAAAAATAAAAAAGTTTTCTGGAAGTCCATTAGAGCAGCTCGAGGAAAATTCGGAACCTCTGAACTGAACTCAATAAGAGATCAGGATGGCAGTATTGTAAAAGGAGAAGAATGTGTGCTGAAAGTATGGAAAGATTATTTTGAAAGTTTGTTTGAAAAAGACGATGCACAATTACTATCGGTGGATACTAGTGGATTCATGGATGAAGAGGAAATAAGCATAGAAGAGACAGTGAAAGCATTAAAGGGTATGAAATCAGGAAAGGCAGCTGGATATGACAGGATTTATACTGAGATGCTAAAAGCAGGTCAGGGAGTAGTTGTGAGTCAGCTGCACCGCCTTTTTAACCTTTGTTGGAGGAGCGGTAATGTGCCTAAAGACTGGTGAAAAGCCGTAATCGTACCGTTATATAAAGGAAAAGGGTCGCCGCAAGATTGCAAAAACTACCGAGGGATAAGTCTACTCAGCGTCGTTGTTAAATTATATGCGAAAGTTTTGATTGATAGAGTTAGGGAAGAAACGGAGGTAAAATATTGGATGTGCAAGCAGGAATTAGAAAAGGAATGGGGTGCATGGATCAGGTATTTTCCTTGCAAAACGTAGTAGAAAAATGTTTGGCACAAAGCCAAAAAGTCTACTGCGCTTTCGTGGACCTGGAAAAAGCCTATGATAGAGTGAAGAGGAATGAGTTGTGGTCAGCATTGTCCATGTATGGGGTTAGCAGCAACTTGATTCGAGCACTGTAATCTCTTTACCGGGATTCTAGTGCTTGTGTCAGGATAAATGGGGCCCATACAGAGTAGTATAACATCGAAAAAGGTGTAAAACAGGGATGTGTGGCGTCACTTTGGTTGTTCAATCTATTCATGGATAACTGTCTTGGAGATTCGAAAGAGAAAGAATGTGGTATAAGAATGAATGAGTTACTAATCAAGTGCCTCCTCTATGCCGATGATCAGGTCATTCTTGCATCGGCAGCAGAGGAGTTACAGGAAATGGTAACGATTATGTATGAGTCATTTAAAAAGAATGGAATGAATGTTAATGTAAATAAAACGAAAGTTATGGTTTTTGAAAGGAATGATACTGTAACAGAATGCAATATTACGGTCGAAGGGAAGAAAGTAGAACAAGTGCCAGAATTCGTATACTTAGGATCTTTGTTTACTAGAGACGGAAAATGTGAAGGTGACATTGAAAGAAGAGTAAACGCGGGAAATCAAGTAAATGGGGCCGTGCACACCTTTATAAGCAGTCAAAAATTGTCGAAAAAGTCACTTTTGGCTGTACATGAGGGTGTGTTGGTTCCAACACTGATGTATGGAAGTGAATGTTGGGTATGGCAAAAGAAGCACGAAAATAGAATTAATGCCGTGGAGATGAGAACATTGAGAAGTATGTGTGGTTTGACTCTAAATGACAGGATAAAAAATAGTGTGAGACGAGAGCGTTGCGGTGTGAACGAAAGAGTGGTGACAAAGATTGAGTAAGGTATTTTAAGGTGGTTTGGACATATTGAAAGAATGAACGAAAATAGATGCACGAAACAGATTTATGAATCTGAAGCAATTGGTAGGGTCGGTAGAGGTAGACCTCGGCAAACGTATGTAGATCAAATTGAGTACGTTCTCAGAAAAGGCCAGGTCAAGAGTACTCGTAACCGTAGGAAATGTATGAAAGCATTGATATATATAGTATTATATATATAGTATATATGTAGTATTGTATAGATGAGGCAAAAGAGGTATGCCAGGATCGTAGCAAGTGGCAGTCTTTGGTCTCTGCCTACCCCTCTGTGAAACAGGCGTGATGTTATGTATGTATGTATGTATAAAGTGTTCTAAATGTAGCTTATTACTACGGTTGTAATTTCTATGTAGTACATTTTTGAAACTGCCTCCCAAATTCAGTACATTTACATTAGACTTGCCATACTTCCTACGGTTTGTATATCTACTGTACAGTTTTCGTACCTTCCACAGTATGTATATCAACTGTAGAGTTGCCATGCGTCCCACAGTATGTATATCAACTGAAGAGTTGCCATGCGTCCCACAGTATGTATATCTACTGCAGAGTTACCATATCTTCCACGGTATGTATATATCCATACGTTGCCATGCCTCCCACATTATGCATAGCTACTGTAGAGATGCCGTACCTCCCACAGTATGTATATCTACTGTGCAGTTACCATACCTCCCAAAGAATGTTCAAAGTTCACGAGAGGGCGCGTTTAACATCAGATGCAACGAGCGTATAAAAAAATAATCTAATTGTATTAGTCTACATTTTTTTTCTCTATTGTTTTCTAGTTCAGTTTTAGTCATTTTCTTGTACAAATTCTTTCTTTTAGATATTTGATGTCCTTATCCTATCAGCCATATCCTGTACATTTCATATCTTGGTACACCTCATTCTTCAATTATTTATTATGTTGTCTCTATTGTTCCCTGATAATTCTTTTACTGTGACTGCTCACTTACAATTCATACCTTCAGCCTGACTCATTACCATTTATTCTCTTTTCAGTTCACTGTCAATTATCACCAAAGCTCTTTTTATTTCTCATTTCATTTTCCTTTTTTCCTTTTCTATTTATTTTGTCTTATGTATTTTGCGTCATCAATATCTATTTTTTCACGTACTTACTCATAATTCTGCCTCTGCCGTTAATGAAAATGGCGCCTCCTACACCCGTGATGCGGTACCCGGAGAGCACGTCTAGCAGTGTGGATTTACCAGCGCCCGAGGGTCCCATGATGGCGATCAGCTGCCGTGGCCGTAAGCGACCGTGTACTCCATGAAGGATTTGTTTGTATCCTGTAAGGAAATTTAAATTACTTACTTATAACTTCACTTAACTTATTATAAATCGGTTTATTATTTTTATATTTATTTTTGAAAAAATTACATAATTTTGTTTCCTTTTCCTATAATTCTACTGATATTAGAATAATAAAAATTTTTTTACGGTGTTGAGAAACAAAATACTTCTCTCTTGATCGAGAGTTCTCACGGGAATAGGTTTTTTTACAAACAAAACCGCGAGGTACACCATTTCCTTTTCTTACCGGCCTCACACGTCTTCACTGTTGGGGCACGGCTTAACTTCACTAAAGGGTTTTTCAGCCATAGTCCACACGTGGAGTGCGAACTGTGATCTTTACATATGATGTGTCTGTGGTGTAAACAACAAATTTACTTGAGAAATTAAGAAAAATATCTGATTGTTAAACCGTACACGCCGGGCTCGAACCTACGCCAATCAGGATGCAATTTGAAATCTAAACCCCTAGGTCGCCACCGACCCTACGTCGAGGTACACCTAGTAAATATTTAAATTTAAGGCCATTAATTTGGATTACGAGAGCTCGGTGGCTTAGCAGTTATTTCTTCGGCACCAGCTGGGTTTGTGTATACAGCAGGCTCTTACGTTTGTCAGTCAGTTGCATGTTGTTGGTATACAAGTATCCAACCAAAGCTAAGTTATAAAAGTACGTCATTTATCACAAGTTAACAAATAAAACTATCTTAAATAGTTCTAGCAACAAAACATGTTAAAAATATCTTATTTATGAGTTGCGTATTTATTTATAAGATTATTTTCTCCGCATGTTGTAAATACACGTGCTTATTAACTTCTTGGTACTTGATAATGTTATGTATTGCACAAACGATAAGAATAACTTAACGCAACTTAATGGTGCCTATTATTGATCCGCTTGTGCTAAGTATACTGAACTTATGCTTATCAACATGTTTATTTTACGCAAGGGAATTTTTAAATACAAGGGAGTGTCTACGAAAAGTCTGGAGTGTACCAAATGTACGAATGTCAGATGTTGAGACCGAATAAATCTTGTTTTGAATTTGTATGAGACGGATAATGGACTTTCTTTATAGAACTTTATAAAGAATATAAGAATAAAATTAAAGTCAATAGCTTATATTTTACTTATTTTTAAGTGATCATATTTTAAATTTTATTTTTTTGTGAAAAAGGGGCAATTTATCAATTTTAATTTATCACTTAGTTATAGTAACATTCAGTTTTTAATAACTTTGACGATTCAAAAGTGTTTGTAAGAACTTTATTTGAATAAATATAATTGACTATGACTTCGAGGCTTTAAAGTCAAAGTCAATTTTTTATTCAAATTAGGTTTTACAAACACTTTTAAATCATCAAAATTGTGAAGTAATATTTTTGAATTAAGGAAACTTTGCAGTATGCTTTTTTTACAAAGTTGTTGTTTGATGAAACATTTAAATTAACTAATTGATAGCTTTTGAATATAATTAGGAACTTTGTCCCAAAAGAATTACTAATCCGCAGGCTATGTACAGTTATAGCTATGTAGCTATGGCCATAGGCCACGGTGACCTATATAAATTAGTATAGATTGTCTACCTATTACACATAGGTCAAATATTTAGGGGTCACTTTAGACTCTCGTCTTAATTTCAGAGCCCACATTAAAAGAGTAAGAGATCGAGCAGCCTTTGTTCTCGGTCGTCTTAAGCCAATGTTAAACAAGTACAGTAAAATGTCTCTTAGAAATAAGGTGACGCTTTACAAAACTTGTATTCGGCCCATACTCACATATGCGAGCGTAGCGTTTGGTCACACCAACACTACTTCCTTGCAAGTCTTACAAAATCGCTTTATGCGAGGCGCAGTCGGCGCCCCGTACTATATGCGTAACATCGATCTCCATAGTGATTTCGAGCTTCCGACCATAAAAGCCTTCATCAAAGATGCGTCTAAACGCTACTTTGAGACGGCAGCCCTCCACCCCAATCCCCTAATTAGGCAATCTTCCAACTATGCCCCCATTAGAGGGGCCTTAGGACCGTTTAGATATCTGAGGCACGTCATAATTGACTCTGACGATGATATAACCAGCAGGCTCAAAGCTCAAGCGCCTTCAGCGCTCGCGTCCGCGATCACAGATTATAGAAATATATACAGAATACGTCGCCGCCGGCGGCGACGGAACATTAGACAGCTTAGTTTTAACACACACACACACACTCGAGCGCGCGGGTATACTAGGTTCACTAATATACCCGGGCGCTTCGACTAGTTAGATTTAAATAATAGGCGAGTGCTGAAGAGTTTCTTGCCGTTTCTTCTCTTCAGAAAGCCTTTGCCATTTTCCGAAACGGCGGTAAAATTTAGTTAGATACAAATTTTAGTTTCTAAGAGCGGTTGCCCAAGCCGAGGTTCGTGTCTAGGACACCCTTGCGCAAACCGCCCCAACTTTTCGCTGAAGAGTGCAAGCAGCACCGCAGCAAAAGTTAGTCCGCGTGTAGTTGTAAAGGCCATCTGCGGCCAACAACAGTAGCCAGTAGTTAGAAAAAAAAAAAAAAAAAAAAAAAAAAAAAAATACCTATTACATGATAAATCATTGAATAATTGGTAGATAAGAATAGATAAGAATTTCGTACTTTTCAGAACGTTATTTTTTCGTTTTCATATTTAATCTTAGCAGTTGATTTTATGGAGTAAAGAGTTTGTTAATATTGATAACAATTTATAACGACCGGACCGAGCATCACACTCTATGGTTCTGAGTGAAGAGGTGTCAAGAGCGATCGAGTTGTCGCGGCCGGGGCATCGCTGACGTGCGAGGGGTTATCGCGGGAAGCAGCAGTACCACTTCACATAAATAGGCCAAAATATAATTAAGCTCGCATAAATTGTTTATATTGATAGTTAATTAATATGGAGTAGCCTGCTTGAGAATTTTTCAAAATTATTAGATATCGTATGTAATACTTGTCAGTTAAGAGGCTACTACCTAAATTTCATTTTTTTTGCCAAATGTTTCTCCGGATCCGCTTAGCAGATCCGACTAGGATTTAATGACTGTGTTTTTCGGGATATACTTCAAACCATATAAACGTAAAACACGATTATTGAACTTTTGTTTGATACAAAATGTTCTAAATGTGTCACCCTTTTCACTGTTTTTTTTGAAAGTTTTGACAAAGAATATCTATTGTTCTAATTACAACTTCAAATTTTAAACTCGGAGAAAAAGTACTTTTTGATTACAATAACGAATAATAAACTATTTTAAAATCTCAGTGGGTTGAGATATAGCTGCACTACTCACGAACACTTTTTATGTTACATATCGCGTCATCCTTGTTTTTTCTCTAGTTTTCGGTTGGCCCATAACCTAAAAGTATTTAATAAAATGTAAAAAATTAACCCCTATAGCCTTATTAAACCTTTTCCTCTACTAACCGTCTTATCAATAATTTTCTTCTATTTTTGCTGTAATTTTTTTATTAAAGCTGGCATTAAAACTTTTAGCTATTTTTAAATAAAGAATACCAATTCGAAGACTGTTTATTTTTTAACCGACTTCAAAAAATTAGTTTATCAATTGGACCCATAGGTAATATGTAATCTTGTTAGAATTGCACAATACTTTATATGATAGTTTATGTGGGATTCTAAACAGAGTGCCAAGTTTCACAAGGGTAAGTATATGTATAATTCTTAGAAACTAAAGAGATCGGATTGCATTATTTTTGTCGGATTGAGTATTGTTCATGAGGAAACAGTAAAAGTTTTATCAAAATTGGTTCAGTAGTTTTCATGATATCAACAGTTATAAATGTGTACTAGAACTTAAAACGTCATCAGTTTAACAGTGCAATTCTATCGTAAAAACTTAATGTGTAAAAGATATGTATGTTACGCAATAGCTTTGCTGATTGTAAGCCATTTTTTAAAACCACTAAGATGTCAAATAAGCACACGGGACGCCTGATGTAAAGCGGTCGGACGCTTGCAACGCCAGGGGATCTTCCATCTTGAAGAATCTCATACTTTTTAATTCCTAAGGTCATCCTCTACTGACTTATGTTTGTCCAAGTACTAAACTTAAATTTTAAAATAAAATAACTTTAATAAATACATTACATCACCCTCAAACCCCACTAAAAAGTAAAAATGTACATGGAATATTCAGCTAAGTGCTTTTTTATCCTTGAAGTCGAATACGAACATTTTGTAGCAAAGATATGAGGCAATCTAACCGTCACAACATGACTAGAGCTAAGAATTCATTTATATATTTATCTACTAGCTGTTGCCTGCGGCTTCGCTCAGACTTTTATGACTCCTTAATAGCAAGAAACTTTGCTTTAGCAAGTTATATGTAGCTATAGGTATTCGATGAACGTTATTCCTGCAAGAATATTTCAAATATCTGGGATAAAATGTAGCTTATGTGTTAGTTCGAAGTATAATCTATCTCTTTTCTTAACTTCAGCCAAACCGATTCAGTTGTTGTCGCATAAAGGAGTAACAAACATACTGAATCACCAACTGTCGCATCATTATATTAGTAGTTTTTATTTATTTGTGACTTGACCCTCGCATTTGGGTTTTTACTGACGCAAATTCTCAAAGATATCAATAGCCGTATTTGTAAACCACTTTCTTATTACAATAACAATTTATTTTTTATGCTGGATTCCGAGATTAAACATGTTTACCTACTTAGAATAAAATAACAATACTTAGATTAGATAAAAAAAATACTGAAACACTGTAATAGTACAGAGAAAATGTAAATTGTAAACAATTATTTGTAATGTTGTGACCTAGTTCTTCGGTTTCCGACAGCACGAGGCGAAAGGGACGAGTTTACATATGACACGAGGTTCCATTAAGAAATAGGTACAAAGACTATCAACTATTTCTAATTATGTCAATTTTTGAAAGAGTGTATATATAGGCCTATAGGCTGTTAAGTACCAGCTGCTCCTAATATTCGCTAATTTTGCAGAGTAGATATGAGATAAGAATGAGAGATATGAAGATGCTTTATCGCTTGGGTCCACGGATTTATAAAGGTGCCTGTTCAGCGCTCACCTGACATGAAAAAAAAAATCTTTTTGTAAAATTATCTTAGGCGTCAACTGTTACGGTGAAGACACCGCGCTGATTAGCCGCCCCTAATATTAGGCCGCCCTAGGCTTAAGCCCTGCGTGACACTTGACAAAGTATAAAATGAGCCATCAAATTATTATCTACCTACATAGACCTATAATATAATTAAAATATCAAAAGTAATATATATTTGTAAAAGTTTTTTTGTTTGTCTGCTATTTATTTTATAATTTTTATCCTTTATTGTACAAAAAAATGATTTTTTTTTTATTTATTACTTAAATTTAAAATTAAAAGTTCCCGCATGAATAACTATAGCCACCGAACTTTACGTGGACTATTTTAAAGTGAATATATAACTAAATGTTCTGTGTACGAAACCCTAAAAATCAGCTTTTAAAAAAAGTGCTTGCAATGTTTTGTCGCTTGCTCTCGGACTATTAGACACAGTTTCCTATTTATAACAGAATGTCTTGTTTGTGCAAGATATTTGCTTATAAATGTGTAAAGTTGTTTTTATTTCTACGACTGTGTGTAACTAAATAAAACATTCTAACAGACAAAGCAGAAGACAAAGGACTAGAAGACAAAGAGTGTGCAAGTTGTTCGTTATCACGAACAAGACTGCCAAACAGCGAGGTCGACGACCGGTGACGTCACGCACAGCTGATATCAGCATACGTCGTCACTTGTTCTTTTGTAGTTTCCCACTGAACCGGTTTTGATAATCCTTCAGAATAATAAGTTCCGTTCCAACTCATTTGTTTTCTAAGAATATCTTCAGTATACTTCCTGGACTAGCACGAACGGTGTTCACTTCCGAGCGATTGTGAGGAATAAAAAAAATGGTACAAAAATTATAAGTTAAGGTCAGTGGCGTAGCTGGCATAATTTTTTGGGGAGGACTTTTGGGGATTTTGTCATCAAACTTTTCTATTGACAACACATGGCATTCTTTACTTTGGTTAATTTAGAAAGCATGCGCCTATACTTTTTCTATAAGAGTGTTAAGCTCAAAAAAAAGTTGATATCAAATAAAGTTAAATAAAATTCTGAGGCTTCTTATGTGATTTTGTTATTGTCATATGTATGGCAAAAAAATCAAAAAAATTAATGCGAAGTCATAATGCGGCAGGCAAAGTGTGGCTGTATGTATGTAACAATAATAAATAACTCATATGTAGGTAGGTATATAAATCGGGCTATGGCGTAGCACGTGGAAATAACTATTCGTGGGTCAAGTAATTACTCATGTACGATGATGGGCGTTAGTTGTTACAATCACAAACACGTTTTATAAATCCGTACTAAGCGTAGGTACAGTGCTGGACTTAATTTTTTGACGCCCTATCTTAATTGGTACAGCGGTTTGAGCGAGAAGAGGTAACAGACAGACAGAGGTACTTTTGCATTTATAATAGGTATTAGTATTGATGTCGATATGGATCATGTAGTGTGTAGATCCTTTTTTATACCTAATATATTTTATACAAATATCAACAAACAAAACTCATGTTCATTTAATTCCATTTCCTTTTAGAATTGCATTGCGGTCACTTATCTAAGCTGATTGTAATTTACGGTTGCCTTCGTTGTTATGATTGCTGGGCCAAAGTACAGCATGTGCGAAGCAAAGTCACGATGGCTATCTCGTCGAACCTAATGACCGGTTTACACAATGCTAGTAAGTGGTCCCAGTGACACGATTGTCAGAATCTAATAAATAAATTGCATTATTCGATATTTTTAAATAAATAAATTGAATTATGCCTTTATTAGCCTCACGCGTCTTTACTGTTTTTGGGGCACGACTTTATATACCTAGTCCATCACGCGGGCCAAGTGTGGATGTGGACGACGTTTTGACGTAAATATCTTAATTATATCTAAATATATATATATATATATATTATATATATATATATATATATTATATATATATATATATATATATATATATATATATATATATATATATATATATATATATATATATATATATATATAATTAAGATATCATTTATATATCCAACACAGTAACATAAAAATTATATATTTTTATAAGAATACATACTTAAAGTTATCTTTCTTGTGACAGGAGTCGTCGAGCCACGTCAGAGGTATTAGGCCTCTTGGTTGGGCATATAAAACACAAAATATGTGCAGAAAAAATATAATTTCCTACCTAGGTAATATACATAATTATGCTATTCGGTGTGAACATGTAGGCAGCAATTTTGTCAGCTTTACCTCATAGGTATAAGCTAAAAAAAAAATCATTTAGGTTTGTTTCATGCTGTTGGCTAGTTTGTGATTAGGTACTCTACGATACTCGGCAGATAACAGGTTTGTAAGTACGAGAGAAAAACAACAGCTGTGTATAAGTGAGTAACAGACAGACTGGTAAACTTTTATTTTGTTGTTCTTATTACAGGATGGTAAAAACTCAATTTTAATATGTATTTATAATAAAATCTGATTTGCACTTTGCTAATTTACCCAAACTATTAGACCATACTGAATTTTTTTTCCACGCTATGGACAAAAAACTAAACATTTTAATACTAACGACGCGCACATAAAAAAAACATTATACAATGTCAGACACATAACGATGAGATGTTTAATTTGTTCCATAAAAAACGTTTTGAATTTATAATTTTTTTTCGTAAAGAATTTTTTAACGACTGGCATATTTTTTTTACAGAAAATATAGAGATAACGTAGGTAAGTAATAAGAACAGTTTATTCAGGAGTTCAATGTTATCTCTTCTACAGGCGTTCAGTTGGTATAATCCATTCTAATATTATAAATGCAAAAGAAACTCTGTTTTTTTTTTATACAAAGGTGGCAAATAAGCATACGGTCTGTCTGTCTGTAACCTCTCCGCTAAACCACTGCACCGATTCAGATGACATTTTGGCATAGAGATAGTTTGAGTACCGAGAAAGGACATAGGCTACTTGAAAACGTCAAATGCGAGTCGGTTTTTTTTCTATAATTTAAGATTTGTGGAAATCCTACACCGAGAACTGAATTTAGGGAGCGTTAAACCTAGGGTAAAAGCTAGTGTTTTTATAAACATATTATTTTGACACGGGTGTTTAGGACATTGCAATGTAGAATGTGGAGTGGGATTAATAGAGCTGACATGTATCAGCATTCTTTTGGTATAATAATCGGATGATGGACATTGAGCGCATTGTGTAGGTAGAGTACTGGATGCGCTTTCAAATAGTAAAGTAAAATTGTTTGTTTGCATTTGGTGAACAGAAAAATTCCAACGCCTGCGCATGCGATGACATAGCTGGTAATGCCGTCAACAAAATGCAGCTAAAATATATAAGGAATAAGATATCGTTGTATTAAATTATAGTAACGGCGTAAGGTCTCTCATTTATGTGTGTTGTGGACCTTGAGCCAAGTCTGCGGACAAATTCTGTGCCGATGCTTGGTATAATTATAATACTCTTTGGCCGATGCTTGATCTACAGCATAAGTGAACTTTGCAGTTTTATGTTATTGGAAACTGGTCTAAATCAAAACTTAACTAGAACAAAACTAGGGCTCCAATTTTTTTTTCCAAATCTATTTACCATACTTGACTATTATACAATCTATCTATAAGGCTCTTATTAACCCTTTTTTTAGGGTTCCGTACCTGAAAGGTAATTATTAAGGATTCCGTACCTGAAAGGTAATTATTTAGGGTTCCGTACCTGAAAGGTAATTAGGAACCCTATTTCTAAGGCTTCGCTGTCCGTCCGTCCGTTCGTCTGTCACCAGGCTGTATCTCATGAACTGTTATAGTTAGACACTTGAAATTTTCCCAGAAGATGTATTTCTGTTGTCGCTTTAACAACAAATACTAAAAACTGGAAAATAATAAATATTTAAGGGGGCTCCCATACAACATACGTGATTTGTTTGCTCGTTTTTGTAGATATTGGTACGGAACCCTTCCTGCGCGAGTCCGACTCGCACTTGGCCGATTTTTCTATTATTAATAAGTCTCTAATAAGATTTCTTTTATTTGTAGTTTATACTTAAACTATAGATAGCGTAGTTACTTGATAAAACACAGTTTATTATGTTTCTATTGAATTATTAATTATTATTATTTTACATGCCATCTGACTGGAATAAACTGTTAGACTGGTGTTTTGTTTAATTTATTAAGATTAACCTATCACGTAAAATAGTATTTTTGTAAAATAAGAATACATCTTAATTTTGTGGTAGTAAAACATTATTTTAATTTTAAGGTAAGAGATACTTTTACAGTGGCAGGTCCAGAGGGACGGCTGATTTACAAGTTAAGGAGTTAAGCTCGCCCAAATCAGTAGTAATAGATATCGATGATAAAATATGATATGTTAATGTAATAATATTAGTACCAACATAATTTACCGACAACTTTTAAATAATCGTGGATCCGCTGTGTCCCTTACAATATAAAATTATACCTTGGCATGATTTTACCTTTCTTCCTCTGATGCCAAATATTGCAGTTTGTGTGTAAGAGATACCGGTAGCCAGAAAAAAAACACTTGATCAAGAATCCAGAAAAAGTAGATATTTAAAAAGTGTTCAAATACATTTTTTTCTTATCGCAACTTATGATTATTCATTTGTAATTACCTAAGTGCTAATTATGTTAATAAGCCACACGCTATTCAAAACAATTTCTGTTTATGTTAGATAACTGGCTTCCTCAGTAAATAAGACACATTTGTAAACCAAACAGTTCCAAGTCCAGGACATATCAACACGCAAACTTGAATATATAATGTATACATAGTTAATTGCGGTTAATTAATTAAGTGCGGTTTCAGAGAAACTTCCTCCCGCGAACGCTTAAGTTGTGGAATGAGCTCCCTGCCAAGGTTTTCTGCAAGGACTACAGTATGGAGTTCTTCAAGAAAGAAGTTATTAGATTTCTGAAGGGTCGGCAACGCGCAAGTGATACCCCTGGTGTTGCAAGCGTCCATAGGCTACGGTGACCGCTTACCATCAGGCGGGCCGTAAGCTTGTTTGCCACCTTAGTGGTATAAAAAAAAAAAAAAAAAAAAAAAAAAAAAAAAAAAAAAAAAAAAAAAAAATTAGAAACCTTGCCAAGTGTGAAGCGAATTACGCACCATGGGTTCAGTCTCTAACAGTAACTGTACTACGAACGGTAAAAAGCCGTAGCCAAAAATTCACTCCTTTTCTTTAGATAGGTACTATTTACATATGTGTCTGTTCTTCGATTCTGTTAGCATTCACAGGACTTAGTCGTTTTTGTCTCAGTCACCAAAATTCCAAAGTTCCATAAACATCTTACAATACAAATACTCTTTATTGCACAACTATTCACAGATTTTGGATAAATATACATTGCAAAGAAAATGAATGCAGTACAATATGGTGGTCTTCGCGCTAATTGAGTGATCTCTTCAAGACAAACCATGGGAAAGAGATTTCAAAAGCACTATATTAGAATAGGGTCTGCACATGAAACATAACAAAAGTTAATTTAATATAATAAACATGCTAAAATACAATAGCTAAATTTAATAGATTTTAATATTCCAATTTAAAACAATAAAACAAACTAAAATCATAAGCAAGGTAGGTACGTAAAAGTTGGTTAGTATCAATGAGATTTTAGTGATAATTACAATTTCTAATATTTCCAAAAAATAAAAAAGTAACGAATTCGTATCTATAGCATCGTGTACATTTACAGTTTATAAAAAAAAATAGTTAATTTTTTATATATATTTTGTATCAAAACTGCAGTCACATAATTATTCTTAGATAAACTAAAAAAATATACAATAAAGTTCAGTAAAAAATAACGACATATCGACACACGTTCGATATGCATTATCTCAACGGATAACATATTTTATTTTGCTCTAAAATGTGGTATCGGTTAATTCATAGTTTAAAATAAGAAGGTTCAATCTCTTATCACACTTTCGAGTACTTACTTCTTCTTCTAATAATATCCCTTTATTCCCCGTGGTCCCTGCTGTAGTACCTGGAAGGGCCCACGGGGATTTTTTTTCCTCGTGGTCTCTTCCAAAAATACAATGCTACAAAATTAAAATGGTATCTATATAGTCATAAAAATTTAGAGGATGAGAAAATTACGAACATATATTTTGTAACCTAGACAAGTGTTGTGTTTGGGTTTACTGACTTAAATGAAACAAAGTACCGTTTACAAGATCCATTACATGTTTACTAGCAAAGAGTGTCGCACTAATTATTAAAACTATCAACTACGTATTCCTTTGAAAAAAAAAAACAAATTAATCTAATTAACTAAAATTTCACGTGGTATTTTATTCTACAAAATTATCATTGGGTATCGTTAAAAAAACAAATTTGTCATAAAACAAATGAATGTCGATAAAACAAAAGAGCGTCGATATAATAAATTTAATTAAAATCTTCATTTTAGATGACAGCTGTCAAACTATAAAAGGCTATATCTCCGTAACTATCGATCGTAGACTAGTAGTTTCATTACGAAAGTGATAGATCTCATGAAGACCTTTATTTGAGATGACAGCTGTCAAACTATAAAAGGCTATATCTCCGTATCTATAGATCGTAGATTAGTAGTTTTATTGCAAAAGTGATAGATCTCATCAAGATCTTCATTTCAAATGACAGCTGTCAAACTATGAAAAGCTATATCTCCGTTACTATAGATCGTAGACTAAATAAAAAATAAATAATATTCTCTTAATTATATATTTAGGCTTATATATGCTACTATCATTAAATTAAAATATAGCGGCACAAACGACCTATTTTAATCCACTATTTTTACTAAACGGTTTTATTTAGCCGTGTTTGTTGTTTTTGGGTCAAATTTAGCAATAAAAATTTTACCTCCTTCATGTCAATTTTACCCCCTGTATCAGATCAATCTGTCAATAAATTGATCTGATATTTGATACAGACCTTTAGTTCTGATGACAAAACAATAAAATATATTCAGTTTGCTAATCATAAGTAGATAGTCGCCGCCACAAATGGGCGGATTACATATTTTATTACAACCCCCTCAATATAATATTAAAATATGTGTGCACCATAGGTATAACAGTTCTTAGCTTAACACTTCTTATAACTTTTTGCCACGTTTAGCTTTAGTAAAGTATGCACTGTTCTTTTCCAATATTTACATAGCAACAACGCGTTAGAAGTCATAACATTATCAGTGACAAAGACTTCTGTTTTGATAACACCAGGCAGGGGCTGAGCTGAAAGTGAGTCAGATGAAGGAACCAACTTTACTATGTGTATGTATAGTTCTCTTTACTAACAGTAGGGTCAGCAACGGAATGAGCTGCATTGAGCTAAACAAAATGTTATTTTACATTTTTTTCAAACGTTGTCGAGTAATAATGTCTTTTTGGCAGTAAGACGCTGTATATACTTTGTTAGCACTTCTATTTACCGTCAAAAATGGGGGTTTTATAAGTAAAAAACCTTTATTTATCTGTCTGTGCCATTATTTGTACGAATATATGTAGGTAAGGGACTGCATAATTTTAGCAGAGGAAAAAAAAACACGGTGTTAAAGAAGTCACTTTTACATAAAAAGTCTTGTCCTGACTGTTTTTTTTTTCGCACAATCAACGCTGGGTTGCGTTAAAAAACGAGTAACTTGTGTTAAAAATTACGTCATGGGGTTCCTAATTCTACCCTACAGTTTTTGAACGTCTAATCGAGTTACATCAGTCAAGTTGAATCAATGTTTCCACTTTGAGGAATTTCGCCCCTTTTATGGTCTATATTTTGATTTGAAGAACCTTTATAAGGCCTAGGGAACACTAAAATTAAATTAAAGTGTTGTCTTTTTTGTCAATGTTTCAGGGAAAAACCAATATTAAATACCTTGATTTTTTTCAATTAAGTTTTCACAAACTACGTAGGTACTTGGTTAATTAATTTGTTGAATTTTTTATTTTATATTATTATTATTATTATTTATTATTCATAAAATTGTTTTCCTTTTTAACCGACTTCAAAAAAAGGAGGAGGTTCTCAATTCGTTGGATTTTTTTTTTTTTTATGTATGTTACCCAATTTCTCAAAGACGCCTGGACCGATTCGAGAAATATTTTTATTTAGAAGTTTATTTAAAAGGTTATACTTTCCAGGCGGTCCCATATTATTACGGTGAATTTAAAACTAAAAGTTTTGGAGAAAAAAAGTAATTAATGTTAATTTGGAACTGGTGAAATGCCTTTTATGTTGATGATTTTATAAATTTTTGTAATGAGTATGGATGTTTTTAGTGCACAAGAAAAAAAAAGCAATTCGTCACTCAAAAGAAAAAAAATTAAATCTTTTAAACAAAAAAACAAACAGCTTCAAAAGGATGCACTAAAACGGTAAAAATAATTACTAATTCCCAAAAATCTGATCCGTATTACAGATTGAAGTTGGTGTCATGCAAGCAAACTTTGTTATAATCTGTTACATAGGTACATAGATACCAACTTCAAACTGTAATTCAGATAACATTTTTGGAAATTAGTAATTATTTTTACCTTTTTCTGCATCCTTTTGAAGCCGTTAGTTTTTTTTTGTTAAAAAGTTTTTGGAGTTTTAAAATTGTGTGATTCCATTCTATACATTCGAAACGCTCTTAATTTTATTGATAGTTTTTGATTTTGACAGAAAAATAAATAAAAAATGAAAGTTTTGCTGCTAGACAGCTAAATTTTACGTCTCAAATCGATTTTTAAAGATTATTTGAGGCATATACGGTGACTTATTAAATAATTTGATAAAAATCTAAAACACTTAATAAATCATTTTGTAGTTTAAAACACTCCAAATACAAATGTCTTGATAAATAAAATATTACGTTGTATGATGGTGGTATGTCTCTAGGCTACAGTCTTCATTGGTTGGTGCCCAAATCACTTCTGGGGATATTTCGCACTCCCTGCCCCGCGCCCCGTTACCATGTCATGTCTAGTGGGGCTCCCGGGGACTGGGGACAGCAGTTTTGTGTTATTATCATAAAGCGGGTTTTACCAATTATTGCCACGCTTATAATGTGGGTTGGCGATCGCAGTTTGCTGTTTAAAAATTCTTCATATATATCTTTGCATCAACCATAGGGGGATTCGAGGTGTTATTCTGCACTAATTTTCCGATTTCAACCTTTTTTTTTTTACTTTTGTGATTTTCTAAATAATCACCTCACCACAATTATTGAGCTTAAATGCCAAATAGTCGCAAACAACCAAATCAAAATAAAATAAAATTAAGAATCAATGACACTGATAATAAGAAAGACATATTACGTGACTTTTGCCTTGTAGACTTTTTATAAGAAAGCCTCGAAAATAGGTATTTAATAATTATTCAACTGTGTTGACACTTTCGTCACTTCGCTCGTTTTGGGTTCAACTCATACAAGTAATTAGTTAAATCCTTTTTTATATTGTTATTCATTTCTTTTTACTTAGAAGGTCATTGTTGTTATACATAGAAAACACTCAGATATTACACCCTGCATACAAAAAAAACACATTTTAACTCTTTAAAAAAATAAATGTATTTGTAAGTTTTTATTAGTAGTGATTTATTATTTATTATCGTAGCAAGTGGCAGACTTTTGTCTCTGCCTACCCCTCTGGGAAACAGGCGTTATGTTATGTATGTATGATTTATTATTATAGATTAAGAATTTAAATATTGATTGCAATTCAACATTAGTACTAAGATGACCTATGTTTGTGTAGGACACTGAGCGTCGAACCGACTTTGAAATATTTTGCGGATACCCTAATGACATTTTATTGTAAAAAGAGAAAGAATCCCTTCCCTATCTTAACTTTTGGGCTTTAGTTTAGGACGAAAATATATTACGTTATTTTCGAAACGCTAGCCCGGCCGAGTAGGTACAGGTTTCTTCGAATTACCTCTTTCTCGAAATTCGACTCACCCAACTTCCTAGATCTTGGGGCACGGTAGTGCTCCCGCCAAGAAGAGCCAAGCGAAGCGTAAGGGCACTGGGCTTGGTCGTTTCGATACCGTCACATGCACGTAAGGTGAAAAAATTATTCACTATTCATTACTTTTCTGTTATACAATAGTTCTTGTAGTAACGGAACGGCTAGGTCACATATTTGACTAAGGTGTAGAGTTTGTAGAGTTAGGGCGTGTAGAGTTAGAAGCTTGGCTCTACATGAGATCTGATAACTTTTTGACAGTGCGAGCCTCGTCTTGGCAACATTTTACATGAAAATGTTTTTGGTGGGATATTATGTACTGGTTCGACACCCTCTTGTCTCGCATCCACTGCAACAGTTTGGATTGAGGCAAGATCACCATCTTTCCGCTCTCACCAAGGAGCATTAGCATGCCCCGCGAGGTTAAAGAAGAGTGTAAGGAGCGCACCTGAAACCGTCCCGTAGCCCCACAATGGGACCAGTACGTATGCTGACTAGCGTTGAGGCTGACGCTGAGTTTCAGTTACTTCATTCAGTGTAGACTGCAGAGTTAAGGCTCAGTATATGGCCGTTCAATCGAATAGTCACTTTTCTTTTAGCATATAATATGAATACTCACATATGAGCAAGGAGAAACCAAAATAGTGATGACCATAAGAGGACCAGGAACTCCGCCCAAGAACAGAGTTAAGTGGGAACGTGTAAATTAATTAAATTTAAATAATTGAATTTATCCTTTATAGCCTCTCTAGCATTTAAGAATATACAAAGAAAAATATACATATAAAATTGACTCTCGTTGTATCCTTCATATAACCTGGTAAAATTCCCGGGGAACTATATATACCTCAAGCAGCTAAGTAAGTTAACCCCTCAAACAGAAGCTGGTTGCAGTACCTATTTATGTCCGTCAACAAGTTCGAGATTAGCATTCCCAACAATAACCGGTAAGGGCGCAACATGGACATTGAACATGACCTTCGTTCTAATCACATTTATTCTTAGGCCCACCTGTTCCCGAATATTGCTAGAGTCTTTAAGCATACTGCTTATGTCTTCCAGCGTTGCTATCTGTCATGAACATGATATTGTCGTCGAAACGAAGCTGAAGTAGGTAATGAATATGCCATTTATGTTAGTGCTTAAAGATTTCCAACGCTGTGGTAAACAGTTTTGAAGAAATAACGTCTCCCTGTCTCACATCTTCCTGCAGTAGTGTTTGATTGTCTTGAACTCAGTTAAACATTGTGGCTCTGTTATAGAATCACTTAAAAACTTCGATGTATGTTTAGAAAATGTAGCAGCTGGTGAGCTTGTAACACCAAGTGCAGTGGTATAAGATAAGATAGTGGATATACTTCTAGTATAAGAATAAATGAAGGTACTCAAACTCGGGGCACTACTCCATTTGTATACACTTATTACGTTGACACAAATGCAGTATGGAAGTCAAAAACTCGCAGTCAGGTTACGCAAACCGGCTTGTTTGAGAGGCTGGAAGTCGTCAAACCTGCGCTCGAGACGGTTCGTAATGACCCTGAAAATCAGCTTATAGACATGGATCAGGAACGACTTTTCGCATCGTTGCCTCCCATGCCTCAATAACGGATAGAAATAAACGGGAATTGTTGTTAATTGTTTTATTGTATCGATACAGATAATTGACTAAGTGTATCGGATTTTAAACTGCATAATACGATAAAATCTATCCAACAATTTTCTAATAAGAAGATTTGATAGTAGGGACAAAAATAATATGATCAAATTGCTGACATCCGATAGTTGAGAACGATTGGGTTGATTGAACTTGGGAATACAAGCGCCTTGGAGACAAAAGTCCTTATCGAATTCGATTAATCGATACTGTAGATAGGTATCTCGAACGCAATTGTTGCTATTCAACCTATTCAACGATTTATGCACGAGTTACTGCAATGTTAGCTTATTATAAATAATTCAATTTTATTGTATAAATAAAAATTGACATGTGTCCGTAGTGCGGCCGTGGAATTCTTCGATAAAAAAATGGTTTTTATTGAAGTAAGATTTGATTCAAAAAACGTATGACATGCGCGATGAACGGAAATTGAAATTGTTTTAAAGGATCACTGTTTATATAGTCTGTAGTGTAGTGTGGTATTCTAGGCTTGAGCTCCCGACATCTCTATGTTACTCGCACCATGATTACGGGATGCTGACTGGCGTTCTTACGGAGAAGTGTAGGCAATGGCTAAGTATTGGCAAAGAATAACTATTAATACTTCTCTCTTAAATAAGGTCCTTTCCCCACTATCCATATCGATACTGAAAATTAGTTAAAAATCACCTCAACAATACAAAGTACTCAGTACTCAGTGTGTAACTATACGTTTTTTGGCAGCAGTTAGCAATAATTACTGTGTGACAATAAAATTTTGACTATTTTCGATATCGACAATTTCTATCCATCTTCTCATTCTAATTGCTTCTTTGAGATAAGCACTGGTCACTGTCTAGGTGGGTGGTGGCGTTCTGTCGGCAGGATTAGGGATTTCGAAATTCGATCGAATGATTAGTGTCCGACTGTCTGTGTGTACCTCAAGTGTGTTCGTTGATGCAGCACGCGATGGAAGGATTGGTTGTTAGTTCCCATGGAATAATTTGTTAAGTTTGTCATATGTGTAGCATATGCTTCTACCCCACTAAGTCATCCTCAGTGACGGTTCTGAAGAAATTCCAAAGACCGACCACTAAAATAATGAGCGATACTGCGGTAAGGATCATCACATCTACAACAGTGTTAGGAATGGTTAGTAGTAGAGTAGTGGTTTTAACGCAAATCTGTCTTTTGCCCAACACGCAAGATCTTCTGGGGGAGCGAGCAGCGAAATGTTTTAGGAAGATTTCCCGGGTCTTAGCGTCATATTGGGGTAACAAATTCCGGACGCAGAGCATCATCCATCAGGTAATGCGGATGTTCGAAAAAAGAAAGAGAATGTCTGTGTAATCAGGCGACAGGAGGCGAGGCCGGTCTACTACGGGGGAAGAGAACTTTGGTCAGCTGTAAGCGTACTTATGCACAAATGGCACAAGATAAGACGGCAATTTAAATAGAATGAGTTCTGATAAACTAAACTGGTAAATGAGAAAAAAAGGACGGCTATAAAGAATTTATCGTGAGCGAAGGATAGTACACCGTAGGGTGCGTTTTGCAGGGTGCGAATTCAAACATTTTAAACAAAACCAATCGTGTAACAGCTAGCTGTGCTACACGCATTTACCCGCGAACAAATCTAAGTATTGTTACTCATAGTGAAAAGGCACCAGGTCACTGGATACAAATCGCACTCGATCTTTTGTTGTAGAATTTCTTAAGCAAACTGTGGAAACAAGCCTAGTTTCCACAGATGACACTATATATATATATATATATATATATATATTCTTGAACAATTTTATATTCATCAATGTCAACCAAGACAAATGAACCAAGGTCTGTGTATTATTTAAATCAAAACTAATAAAACCTTCTGTTTTATTTTAAATAAATTACTGTTGTCATCTGTTACAATCTTCCGTGGTCTGTAGTGACAATCGAAGGCTAAAAAATAAAAACAAATAAACTAGTTTTCTAAGGCTCCTTTTTAAACAAGGGACTCTTGATGTCTGGCCGTTCGCTAAAAACATCAATACTCGTTAAAAAAATGTATACAATCATCAACATAAAAACCAGTTCCAAATAAACACCAATCATTTTTTAGACCAAAAATTTAAATTTAAAATTCACTACATTAATCACTTCGGAAGTATACCCTTTTAAATAAAAAAAGATTTTGAAAATCCGTTAATATATGACGGAGTAATGCCCGAACATACATAAAAAAAATACAAACACCCGAATTGAGAACCGCCGCCTTTTTTGAAGTTCGTTAAAAATTGCGAGCCTCGAAGCCGATGTTTCGCAATTTAAAATTTTGTATGGGTAGCTCTCAATACATTGAAAAGGGTTAAAAAATGCGTTTCTATAACTCTTTATTGTACATTTATGATTTTTTAGAAGCTTTACGGATTTTACAAACTTCAACTTCAAACCATAATTGTTTATTACACAAATTCGGCAAAGTTATAAATTATTGTGACGACAGTAAAATTGATAAAACAACGAAAATATTTATTTAAAAAAACATTTAACACCTACTTGTATCAGTCGGCCAACGAAGGTGTCCAGACCTAGTAATCGTGGGGTTTTGTTTTGGATATGAAAGTGCTTTCAAATTGTGTCCCATCCCATATTTTAAAGATATCCATGTGAAAGTGAACGAAATATATGTACACTAATAATTATCTATCTATATTATGTAAAAAATACATTTAATAGTGTTTTTTGTCATCTTTGAATTTAGGGTTCCGTACATGGTATAAGGAAAATCTTACCATAGGGACTCGTCTGTATGCCACAGTGGTTTTATAGCAAAAATCTGTACCGAGCCTTTTTCTTTTTAAATCATATTTTAGTATGAATACAAAGTAGTATCCCGACCCTTAACATCGAAGGGATTGGTCAGAGATTCTACCAACCTCAATTACAACCTGTCGTATAGGTAAATCGCATAAATTCCATATCTATAAATTATATAAAATTTACACTCACAGCGTGATGTCGACCTTTAAGGCTACCTATTCCGATAAGAGTTCCCATGGGGATCTTTAATCACTGCAAGTCTTTAATTATGCTAATATCGGGTCACGGCCTAAGGTGATCTTAAGAAAACATAGTTGTTTATAATCCTGCTGCACTTATAGCCTTAGCGATGTTTGCGATATGATTATTATCGATAAATTATTTGTGAAATAGAGTTATGATCAACCTCATTAGTCCGTTATCTAGGCAAAGTATGTAAACAATGTCAGTATCTTCTTGTACCTACGTCACATACTTACATAACATGTAAGTACTATAAATCATTAGAAGAAATTATTTGTGTGAACTACTTCTGTTATGAAATGCTCTGTACGAGCATGAAAGCATGCGTCAGCACGCCGCGTATGTTTTTAACTGACTTCAAAAAAGGAAGAGGTTCTCAATTCAGATGTTTATATTTTTTTTTTGCTAAATTCTTTTTTGTTTGATGGTCCTATTTAAATTTCATAGAGATCTGATGATGTGTTTTGGAGACAGACAACGGAACTCGTCCAAAGATTACAGCAAATCAACCGCCATTGCTGCAATCGCATCAATACGCATTGTGTACGCAATCATACAACATATGTAACATCACGCCTTTACACTCGAAAGCAATTCGTCACTCAAAAGTAAAAAGTTAAAACTTTTAAACAAAAAAAATCAACAACAATGAAAAAATCTAATCTGAATTACAGTTTGAAGTTAGTGGCTGGATCTAGCAGTTTATAACACAGTTCACTTGCATGATTCCATACTTTAAACTGTAATTCAGATTAGATTTTTTAGTGCATCTTTTTGAAGCCGGTTGTTTTTTTTTTTTGTAAAAAGTTTATTACCTTTCTACTAAGTATTTACCCAAAAAAACTTCTTTGCTTCTGTGTATTTTTTACTCATTGGATTTTGATTCATCCGCGTTTCTAAAACTTGTAGCGTGTTTCATATAAACGAATGCTGTACTTATTTTCGATATTTAGGTACTAATCAAACACCATGAAATTTTTAAGACATTTTCTAGGAATAAATATTTAGGTATGCAGCGTGCCTTATTTTATATTAAATGTTGTAGGTTTTATTTGTACCTTAAAAAATATTAAGCTAGCAAAGTACTGTTTTTTGGTATGTTCCTGTGTTAAAGTTCCTTTTTACAGGGTAAAATCCAATAGAAGATTTTTGTGAGATAATAAAATTTATTGTAATTTTTGATTTGTTTACACTTTTTAACAATTTTATGTAAATATTATCTATATCACTGCAATAATTTATTAATTCTGTAATTACCACAAGTTTTTCGATTTCTGAAGGGTCGGCAACGCGCGAGTGATACCCCTGGTGTTGCAAGCGTCCATAGGCTACAGTGACCGCTTACCAGCAGGCGGACCGTAAGATTGTTTGCCACCTTAGTGATATAAAAAAAAATAATAACCGATTTTCTGGTTTTTTGTGGTCGGTACCAAAATATAACTTTTGAGGCCAAAATGTAATCTCTATTTTCTAATATCAATGGTGCAATAAACGTGATTATGACGAAATTCACTATTTCTGTGTACACTGTTCATCCAACAAATATAAGAAATATCCTACTAATGTTATAAATGTGAAAGTTTGTATGTCCGGATGGATGTTAGTTACCCAATCACGCTTCAACCACTGGACGGATCGGGATGAAACTTGGCATACATATAGGTGTTGGAATATAACAAAAATAAATCTGTCCCTCTTTAACTAATAGTATGAGAGTCTTTCTCGTTCATACATAATAGGTCAAACCATGTACAAAGGCTTATTTGTTATAAGTCAAGAGTTTGATTATATTTTATTCTGAAGTCTTAGCTGTGCTCTATTAGAAAGACCACGTTTACACACCTTCTAAAAGACGATAATAAATACCAAGTTAAATAAATCGTCAACAAGTGTTTCTTTTGGATTTAAACCTAATAATAGGTTAGGTCCTGGAATAGCATGTAGGTTACTTTTTATCCTGAAAAATTCAAAAGTTCCCGCCGGAATAACTATAACCGAGCCTCAACGAACTATAGCTATAGCTACAGCTTGATATAGCAAACTTCATAAGTGTAATTAAGGAGTAAATCACTGATTAAATAAAGGAGTCCCACGCCGATAACCGAATTTAGGGCGGGCAGAGCCGCTGGCAAAGTCTAGTAATTCCATAACGAAGATAAACTTAAGTTGATCCTTTAACTCAGATGTAAGACGTGACGCTCATAAAACGCCCACTATTGTAGCGTCCATAAAATAATTATTATTATTTGCTTCCCTTGCAAATCTTATAAATAGGATATCAATATCCTGTCAGTGGTATAACAGAAATTTAAAATCTCGACACGTCAATCGAGTAAGAAAAGTAAGTTGCAGAGTTTGTAGATCAGTCTACCAACTATTAATAAATATATCTCTGTTCCAACTTGGCTTTCCGTCTTCTATCAATTTTGGATCAACATTTTATTACTTTAAAAATACTATGAAGTCACGTCTTTTTATCATCCTCATTCACAAAAACTCCTCTTGACATATTTTTTCATTTACTCTATTTCCATCTTTTTCAATCCCCTCATTTTTCAGTCCCCCGCCGGGATGTCAAAGTCAAAATCCTTTTTTCTTTTGTATAGATATAGAAATTACAAAAATTTGGAAGTTAGAATGCAAAAAGAAAACTAAAACTATTTACAGATTAAAAAGAAATTATTTAAACAAACCACTTGCTACAAAAGCAAATTTGTTACTCATTAAAATATTTTTTCTGCCAATACAATGTCCGTCAATTCGTTACTCATAACCAATGCAAAACCGTTAAGGACAGTTACTACTTTACACTGCTACAAATTACAAACAAACTATTAAATCACATAATTAACTCTAATTTGCTAGATTAGCTTACTATATTAGGCTTATATAGACAATCAAATTGTAAAATGGTTGTATGAGTAGATTCAGAATAATTAAACGAACCAATTTGACCGTTGTTTAAAGTAAACATTTGATGTATATTAGTTTAACAGACAAGAATGCTAAACTGGTCTTTTCATTTATTGGGAAATATTTCCAGAACATTAGCAACCGTAGCATGGTATAGTATCAGCAGTGCAGTGATATCGAACGTGTAATAATTAACGAGTTGGCCCAACTTTTTGCAGCAGAGTGCAAGCGGATTTAATAATTACAAATTAAAGTTGTAATTTTGACGTGACAACGTCTTATAAATTGGTTTGCCGGGTGACACTTCAAGAAACTGCGTTACGCTCCGCTCACGTTATGCGCTCACAATGAGAGCGAGTGAGAGGCACGCGCCCGCCTAAGAGCGAGAGAGACAGACATAAAATCATTGTCACGTAAAACTTTCGCCCGTATACCGACTTTACAGGCAACCTTTTAACCTATCACGTCTTTGCCTTTCCTGGTTAACACTTATTATATACTATAAGGCCTTATTAGCTACCGTAGCCAGGTAGAGTTTATTTTATTAATAGAGCAAATTAGCTGCTGCAGCAGAGCACGTTCTATTTCATTGACAGTTAGAAATTGATTACCGTAGAAGGTCATAATTTACATATAAATATCCTTATATATTTAAATATCTTCGGTAATTAAGTCTCATTTAGTAAAATTTTCAGTATACCCTGAAACTTAGGGTTTTTCGCAAATTGTTACAGAATAAAATACATACTGCCATTTACATTGTAAAATTTCTTTGTTTTTGAAATAATTGAATGTAAATACAAAATTATATAGAAAACATTCCAAAAAACTGCAAAATAGGATAGCAATTTTTATGTTTTAGTTATGTCTTAATCCATATATAAATATTATAAATGCGAAAGTAACTGTGCCTGTCTGTCTGTTACCTCTTTACGCTTAAGCCGGCATGGAGATAGTTTGAGTACCGGGGAAGGACATTGGCTACTTGGAAACGTCAAGTATAAGTTGGTTTTTTTCTATAATTGAACTGTTGCCGTTGAAATCTTTCACCGATAACCGAATTTAGGTCGGGTGGAACCGCGGGCAAAAGCTAGTTTAAAATAAGAATAACTGAACCACGTTTTGTGTGTTACTTGCCGTCGAATGTCCATAGATAATTTTACCAACCTTCACTGCAAATATTAATCATTTTCCAAGTAAGCAAAGTTTCGTTTACATCATAGAAGTTATTCTTATGGTTACTTACTATAAGTACATCATATGCAACTTTGCTCTTCTCTTACTCTCTATTGCAATAAATGTGTACACAAGCATACTAAATGCCTATAGGCATTTTCTTAGTAACGAGGACAGAAAAAAAGTGCGAGTCGGACTCGTGCACGAAGGGTTCCGTACCATTATGTATAAAAACGGCAAAAAATCACATTTAAAGCCCCCTTTAAATATTTGTTTTATTTTAATTTAATAAGTTATTTTTAAAGTGAATATATTACTAAATATTCTGTGAATATTTCAAGCGTGTGTTGCCGTTATCAATATCGAGCAAAAACGAGCAAAAAAATCACGTTTATTGTATGGGAGCCGCCTTTAATATTTATTTTATTCTGTTTTTCAGTTTTTTAGTATTTGTTGATATGGCGGCAATAGAAATACATCTTCTGTGAAAATTTCAACTGTCTAACAACTATCACGATTCATGAGATACAGCCAAGTGACAGACGGAGGGACGGACGGACTGCGGAGTCTTAGTATTAGAGTTTTTTACCCTTTGGGTACGGAACCCTAAAAACGGGGGTTTATTGCAGTATAGCCTTACAAGTAGAAAATAAATTAAGCCGTATATCATTAAACATAAATACAGTTGTGGACTATAAGTGAGGTATGAGTGTGTAATATACTTATAATTACTTATTAATAATATTTAGGATGTATATAGTTTATATTTTATATGTAATTGAAACATTCATATATTCCGTAATAAATATTTGTAATAAAATTACTGATATTTCATTCAATTGTGTGCATAATGAATTTAAAATAGTAAAGCTATCTTAATGTTACATAGATTAGATATAGATAGTAGGATAGGAGAGCTATCGGTATCAAAGGTCGGTACTATGCAATTAATGTTTCTTTTATATATTTTTGTAGGTATTTTATTCATATGATAGGTATAACTATATGATAGTTAATTTAATATTAAGACCATTTACCAACCTCATAAGTAATAAGTTTCGTACTGGTTTTTTTTTTTTGAGGTTATAAGTTAAGTAATGGACAGAATATAGGTGTTGGCTCGACTTGACACACATTTACTTAGTAATCAGACTATTATTCCTAAAAAGAAATGTTTTTGTGTTGTTTATAAGTGTCTTGCCGTAGTAACACCACTTTCAGATTTCAACACCATGTTTTTATAAGTTAAACAGTTGCTAAAAAATTGCCATACTTTATAGACGGACAAACACCGAAGTTTTAATGTGAATATTTCTTTGTACCTACCATTTTGATAAGTAACGAACCTTGACCTATTCGATGACACCCCTTAATACCACCGGCATAGTAAAAGCAAGCGACCTTATTTTTATCTGAACCCTAATTTTTTTACATTAAACAACACATAAAAATCGATAGAAAACCATATAAATATTATAAATGCGAAAGTAACTCGGTCTGTCTGTCAGTCTGCTATCTCTTCACGCTAAACAGATTCAGATGAAATTTAGCATGGAGGTAGTTTGAGTCCTGAAACGACATATGCTACTAGAAAACGTCAAGTGAAAGTCAGATTTTTTTCTATAATCGAGGAGTTGCCGTTGAAATCCTACACCCATAACTTAATTTAGGGCGGTTGGAACCGCAGACCAAAGCTAGTGTGGCATAAGGCTGTGACCACGTGACGGAACCCTAAAAAGGACTTATCCGTGTCATTTCTTTATTACTAAATTAACTAGGTATTTTACATTTGAACTCTATCTATAATAATCACACAAAGTATAAATATAATTATATCAAATATACTTACTTAAGCACGATATGATTAAGTTTAAGTAGGTTACTTATCTTCAAGAGTATTTTATATATTATATACATTCGCCCTAAATCCGGTTGTCGGTGTAGGATTTCAACAGCAACTCCTTAATTATAGAAAAAAACCGACTCACACTTGACGTTTTCAAGTACCTATATTCTTTCCCTGGACTCAAACTATCTCCATGCCAAATTTTATCTTAATCGGTACAGCGGTTAAGGCGTGAATAAGTAACAGACAGACAGACAGATAGAGGTACTTACTGCACTATTTCCATCGATTATCTGATTTTGTATAGGTGCTCAGACATTAATAAAATAAAAAGAAATTTAATGATACAAATAATATGTTTTTTGCCTTATTTAGGTTAAGTTTTTTTATTTTAATTACATTTTGTAACCTAACTAGTTTGCACGATCTGATTCTTATCAAAAAAGACCACTATTCAATATATTTTTATATTCGTTTGCAATCGGTTAAGATAAAGCGATAAAAACATAAACATAAAAAAAACAAATTCTTATTTTAAAATATAAATACTATACTACTTGTGAGTAAACGACTTACCTTTATTAATTCCAAGTTTAACCGTACAAGTAACATTACTAAACTGGATATCCACGGGTTGACTGGTTGGAACCCTGGAAAATCCTTGTGAAGTATCCTGCAGGGCTCTCGACGGCTCTGAGTTGGAACACTTAACAGCCACGCTAGAAGTTTCCGAGTTGTATGCTACACTACTTTGGTCTATTTGAGCTCCAGCCAACATCATTGTTTTTTTTTTTTTAAATAAACCTTTTTTAATTAATTTTTATTTTGAAACCGTTTTGCGTTCGCGCGTGCGCGTGATAATGCTGCGCGCATATCAATGCGCGTGCGCCGTTCTTAGTACGTTGTGGAACTGAACATTTGAACCCTTTGTTCGTAGAAGGCAAATATAAAAATATTATGTATGTCCTAAGTACAATATGCTAATGAGTTGGACGACATTATGGTCCTTTACGTGAATATTTTATCTTGTTGAACAGTAACTTTAATTGTCACTTTGTTTTTTGTTTATTAAAAATAAACAAAGAAGTATTTAAAAACTTTTGTCTTGAATACAGATGAGTCATTTAATTAAGACAACGATTGGGTTAAAATTTTGTACTATTATGTAATATAAAGAGGAAAGATTTGGTTGTTTGTTTGTTTGTATGTATTGAATAGGCTTCGAAACTACTGGACCGTTTTGAAAAATTCTTTTACAATTAGAAGCCGACATTATCCCTGATGAACATAGGCTACTTTTTACCGCGGGAAAATGCTTCATTCCTACGGGAAAACGGGTAAAAGGGCAACGGGTAGTAAGACTTATCCATCCGTACTTATCTTTTTCACATAACTTCTAAACGGCTGAACCGATTGGGTTGAAATTTTATATGGGTATTTCGATGGTTTCCGATAGGTGGCGCTGCTGTCGGTATGTCAATTACTAAACGACTACAATCTTAGTCAATATCTATTGTTCAATTTAAATCGATCACCGAATACACTTACCTAAATAAGTAAAAGTAACTGTAAATAAAGTGCAACTTACAACAATAGAAGCTTAATCACTATTCAAGTTGTTTAAACAACAAGTAACGGCCTTTTGCCAAAAATACCTACGAGAACTGACTTTGATACAGAAAATACCTAGACCCAGGGTCAGATACCCACCCAAAATTAGGTCTAAAGGACTGAACTCCGAGTGCGAGCGACGAACTTCGACGAGATTTTAATTAACTTAACACTCGCAATATTTAGGTAAACTATTAGGCATCCAACTAGAGACTAATACCTTCTAGATACGTCTAGGTAGATCACATTACCTAGTACCTTCAGTAAATACAGACGAAAACAGACCAGTCACCGAATCCTTTGTTGAGAAAGATGGCAAAAGCTGGTTATATGCCAAGGACTCTGAATTTATCACTAGGTAACTATTTTTTAGAAGAAGTTTAGTTCAATCGTACGGCGATCTTAAATTACCTATCTGGTATCTGGTGTCCCAACATCTAATTTGGACGATAGTGTAGGATAATATGCGGGCGAAGAAAATAGGTACATTTTTCAATTCGACAATGCGCTTACCTGGCTTCGCTCTTGATAAATTTTTCAAACTTGTTACCGAGGAATGTTATATATAAAGGGTAAGTAGTAGTTTAGTTTAGTTATTAGTTCGTTTTAATTTCTTGCTATGGAGAAGAGCAGTGAGTAAAATTGCGGAGCCAGTATTATTTTGAATATTGTGGGCTACAGACAGGAAGAATCGATTTCTAAAAGTGCCTTGTCGTTTTTACTAGAAGTCATAGATAAGATCACTAAAACATTTTGTAAACAAGAAGTTATACACTTGTTGGCTAAAATCTTTATTTTCACACGAAGTACCCACATTTAACATAAATAAAAATTTTCGCAACCCAGGTAATCGTTTCTTGCATGTATGTACCTACTTTTGAAATTCGGAATTGAGTAGGTAACTATGGAGCGGTATTTACGAGTTAGCAACCTCTCGATTTGCGTAGGGGAGAGGGAGAGTTGGGTAATACCGTGCCCCTAAGGGAATTATCCTATAACTCAGCTCAGGTTAGGTTAAAAAAAAATTATCTGACTACACTAACGAAAATTTAAATTTATCAAAAAACATGAAATATTCATTGACTCACCTCTCATTAAAATCACCCAAAAAAATATAACGATCGCGCGGGAAACCTGCAAGTTAAAATCACACACACATACACATGAAAATGCTAACGTTTTGTACTCTAGCAATTTTTACGTATATATATGGTTTATTTTCTTAGTCAATTTATATAAAAGTCAATTTATTTGAATATTTCAAAAATACCTTGATGAAATACTTTGATGATATGTATTTTCAAAAATAAGCATTTTAAATCAGTCAAACTTTTGGATCATATTTCAATTCCATTTAGGGTAGTAATGAGATCCGTTTCATTATTGATTTTTCTCATAAAAATGTATAAACCAACTTTATTTTCGTCATAACTCCGTTAGTTTTTATGCTAGAGAACTTTAAAAAAACGCATTTTAAAGGTTTTTCTGAGAAGAAAAGATTCTGAGCACTTTCATCGTAAAACGTACCGTTTTTTCGTAATTCAATGTTGAAATCTGTAAATTTGTCGTAAAAAAGATAAGGCTTACCTTCAATGAGCTATAACTTTGTTTGTATTGGGTCTACATTAAAAAATTAAAAAATAAATTCTTTGATTTTTTATAACCTACCATTTTGATAATTACAGATTTTTTCATTAAATCAATAGTTTATAACTCATAAACTATTGATTATAAAATCGTCAAAAAACTTTTTTTTCTCTAAAATTATAAACATTTTCGATCACGAATATCTCGAAAAGTATTGATTTTTCGAAAAACTTTTATAGAACATTTTTAGCTTAAAATCCATCTTTCTACCGATTCCTGGGGTTTTTTTTAATTACCACCCCCTAGTTGGGGTGGTATTCACCCCCCGCGAAAAAGCACATTTTGGCATTGGGTTGATTTTGCTTCTTGGGTTATTCCCTACTTGCCGTCAAAATTTCAGCAAAATCCATCTTTCTTGAAAGAACTTCTAGCGAATAACCGTCATTAACTGTACAATAAGGAGCTCGTATCGTCCTCTATATCTAGTATTGCCGTTGGAGAAAGTACCTACCAGCTGAGAGAATCCATAGGTTAGAGCAAATTCATGAGCAGATATCCCTGCGTAGTTATTGGTTCAAGAACTGAGCCACTCACGCAGGGCCGTACCTAAGGGGGGCATTGTGGGGCAATGCCCTACCTTGAAATATTTATGCCCTACCTTAAAAGTACCATAAACTAAGGTATAATATATATAAATTGTTTTTCCGTACTATATATTAATACCATTTTGCTCTTGTTTTCACGCGATCCCACCCAATTACCTTCTACCTTAATTACTCACGCTCACAAGCAGGTAAAATAAGGAAAGATAGAAAAATTACTTGCACCGTACCCGTGCATGAAACCACCGCTGCTCTAACTTAGATTCAACTCTAGCTACAGCCCTGCATGTCTCATGGGATATTGCTCTAGAACTTTGTCAGTCGTCAAACTCAGGTGCGTGAAGAGTCGAGTTACGTCCGTGTCACCGCTATGAGACCTGTATAGGCACGCAGAGATATGAGTGTGGCCGCCGTGATCTACGCGCACCCACAATATCGACAAGTCCCTGTCATCAAGGCTATGAAGGCGGCGACAGCAGATATCCTCCCGGACGAACATACATACACCGGCCCGACCCACAAAATTGTGCTTGAGTTCGTATCCAGGATAATGAAGGTATGATGTATATCCGGGCAGGATATCTGTGTCTCCGTTAGAAAAAGAATAGTCGGCTGCGCAGTCTCCAGATGGACTTCAATCTCTGGAATTCCCCCAAAAGTCAACTACAATTTTGTCTTTGCGTTATATTAACAATATTAAGCTGTACATACTCTAATAGTGGATCTATTTTGTAGGTAAAAATATAATAAACAGTTTGCAAATACCATTTCTTTTATTATTTTTTATTAAGATGGCAATTTAGCCGTTTTTTAAATTTATTGAGCAAATGTAGCCCTTTTTCAAAATCTATTTAGCCCGAAAACCAAATACTGAGCTGGCAACACTGTTCTCTGGCATAATTACTTTTCTCTGTGGAACGGACTTGCGTTCAATATTTATTTTGTTTAGGAGATAACATACAAATAGCTATGAAAGTGACAGAAAATAACGACAAAAAACATAAAATTAAGAAAAAAACGATATCTAAAACTAAGAAAGACAAAGTTTTAACAGTTGCACAAGAAATAAAATTTGCAAGGTTACTTTCTGATAACGAGAAAAAAGCTAGGGATCGTGTGTTAAAAGCTGTACGAAAATGGGTTTCGAGTTGCTTTGTCAAAGGATACAGTAAGTAACGTTTTCAAGTTTTTGGAGACTTGAGTGTACGATTATTTGTATACTTAAGGCTAACTCAAAATTTATAACCTAAAAGGGTCGGGTATAGAATCCTTTGGCAGGAGTTTGGTGTCAAAATGACATGTTGTTTGTAGAGATTTGTCTCCCGATTACAACAACACTACTGTTATTAAAAGGTAATGCAAGGTTTTAGAGAAAATAAATAAAAAACAATTCTAACCTAAAAACATGTAATTTACGAAAATGAAACGTAACAATCTGCTAAAATGGGCAGGGTTGTTGTTTTTCAGCCATAATATATATAGCCGTCAATGCAAAACATGAATTTAGAGCCGAATTTGCCCGACCCCTAGAAAAGTTCCCAAACAACTGGTAGCAAGTGGTCTTAATTAGACGCTGAAATTCGTCAGACTTCAGTAAAATAAATACTGCGTATCCTAAAATGCAAACTTAGGTAAAGAGACTGCATTTATGCAATTTTAGTTACAAAGAATAATGTCTGGCCATAAACAACTGTAAATTGTTTATTTAAAATCATAATATATTTTAACTTCATGAGCACAGTTGTAAATTATGTGGGAGCTTTCAATAGAGGTAAAATAATTTTATGACCTCCTGCATCTTTTCAGCTATCTCTGTGTCAAAAATAAATTCACCTTGGTGTAACGTGAATTAATAGTGCAATTACAGCTGCATTCCCTCGCCAATTCCTTATATCTATATTGAGATGAGTACTCTGTTCTTTTCTGTCTTTCAAGCTATCTCTGTCTCTGCAATGTACATAAATAATGCACTGTGCCTTCATCATCAAACATAATTTCTGTGTCTTGGCACTTGTACTTTTGCTGTCAGTCAGGTACTATACACTAATCTAACCAATAGTTTGTTGTTATTAACTTTCGTTTAACCATACAAAATAATGTACTTTATTCACAATAATTGTGACGACACATTCACAAATATCATAGTGGTTGGTGTCTTTGTATGGAATTTCAAATATTACATTTATGCACTCATAGATTAATAAACAATTTTAAATAACATGAATGAACTTAAAATAGATAAAAAAAAAACTAAAATGTTAGGCTATATTTATTTAAAGTTTACAAAATTAAATTCATATCTGTGTCAATTCATAATTAATAATGTGGCTACATAACAAAAACCTAAACAAAGTTAAGCCCTGTCAATCACAGATAATTGCATTTCCTTTTTTAAAAGATTGAGTTCCTCAATCAAAATCTGGAAAAACATTCAAATTTAGAACTTTTTAAGCCATACTTTGAGAACTATTGGCTGAAAGAGGATAATTTTATCACTACTTGGTGCATTTATGGCTAACACCACAGAACCACCAATAGTGACGAGGGATGACACCTAAGTCTTAATAAACGAGTGCATTAAAAATAAAAAAAAATTATGTTACTCTTATGCAGATATTGAATGTATTATTTGAGGATGCAGAACTGAATGCGATCAAAGAGCAACAAATTCAAAATCAACAAAAGATTAATACCTACTCGTAAGCTAGTTAGTATAATAAATGACAAAATAATAAAGGAACAGCAAATGAAACTAGTAAATTTTTGAATAAGTGCAAGCCAATTCCTTTTAGAATGTGTGTAGATCAGATGTTAGAATGAACCTTATATTAATTATATTTGAAATATTTTTGCACTTTTATTTGCAAGTAGTTCAACTAATTTAAAAGTTGAAAAAACTGGACGAAAATTGTCCAATATGTTCAACTGGTTGAACAAAAAGTTGAACATTTTGGACGTAACAAGCAGTCCCCGCCTGCTGATACGAGGCCCGAAAAGTTAACATTTTGGTGTTTTATTTGATAGAGCCTTTGTTGTCGCAGTTTGCAACTGGTTCAACGAAAGTAGGTTAAGAATTATTAACTAAAACTTTTTTAATAATAGGGAAAATCCTAACTTATAGTCTGGTCAACATGTACCTGTTTGGGTGAAATTTTTGTATAGTCTCCGAAAATTACGATCAAGGTGTCATTCGATTCGGAATATTATGTAGAAAGTTTAAGAAAAGTTCCAAAAGGGGCCGATGAAAATTGCAAAAGTTATAGTAGTTATAGCTTTTAACTTCAGCTCTAGCTCTATTATTTATGTTAATTACTGACAATTGTTTATAAAAAATAAACCGAAAAAATTTTTTTTTCATGTTTTTCTATTCCAAAACGTGGTTAAATGTTCATAAATATCCTAAAATTTTGTAAGATCTTTATATTATTTTCTTTTTTGGCAATTAAAATGAACTTTTTGTTAGAAATTAAATCAATTTGGTCTTATCATATGGCAGGATTGAAAAACACAACGAAATTTTTTCGGTTTATTTTTTATAAACAATTGTCAATAATTAACATAAATAATAGAGCTAGAGCTGAAGTTAAAAGCTTAAATTGTTCATTAATTTATAGTGAATAAAAACGACTTGAAGTATAATTGTCGTATATAATAGTTTAAAAGTTATACCAATTATAAAAGAAAAAGAGCGAGATAAAAAGGCAAATTTTAGGACATAAAAATATTAAAAGTTATATAAAAAATAGATAAAAAAAATTTTTCATAAAAAATAATACATAGCTGTTTTTATAATTAAATTACGAATTAAAAAAAAAATAAAGTAAGAAAATCAATTTGTTTATAACAAATTGTTTATTAAATAAACAAATAAAAAATAAAAAAAAGAAAATTTTTTTTCCAGAATATTTAAGAACAATAGAATTTATGATTTTTAGACAAAAAATGGTTCCTTAATATTTATATTTAGTGGTAAAAAACGATTATTAATTAAGAAATGCATTTTATAGCAATAAAAAATTTTTTTTAAGGAATAATTTTTTTTCTTAAAAATCATAATTTATATCGACAAGTAGATTAGGAAAAAAAAATTGTTGATTATCTTATAAACAATGCATTTGTTTATAACAATTATTTAAACAATCGCGGTAAAAAATTAAAAAAAATTATTTTCATGTAACTTTTAACCGTTAGAAATCATATAATTTGAAATTTTTGAAAAACAAATCCTAGGGTTGTAGTTTAATAATAATCAGCTTTTTTCTGTTAACATTCTATTCAGAAAAAGTAGTTAATTAACTAATGGAAAAATGGGGATAAAAATTTTTCGCCTACGGATTAGTGTTCATTTATATATCCCAATAGTACATAAATTTTTTTATTCCTTAATATTCATATTTAATATGTTAAAATGATTTTTATTGTTACCGTGTCCGAATGACAAATCGCGAGCGGAAGCAAGACTACCCGCTTTTAGCGCTATTTTCAGGGCTCCGTAAAAATTATAAATATTAAAGATACAGTTCCGGGAGGTAGGATTTTTTTTTAGGAAATTTCCTCCTCTTTTCAGATCTTTTTTCAAATTTTGAATATCTTTGATAGTTTTTGAGATATTCAAAAAAAACCAAACCCCTACTTTTTTTTTTTTTAATTGTTTATAACTTTTGCAATTTTCATCGGCCCCTTTTGGAACTTTTTCTTAAACTTTCTACATAATATTCCGAATCGAATGACACCTTGATCGTAATTTTCGGAGACTATACAAAAATTTCACCCAAAAAGGTACATGTTGACCAGACTATTAGCACCTCCCTGGCAACTACTAGCTATATGAAAATGTCAGCACTAGAGGACATACTGCACCTTGTCTTACAACAAGAAGCTGCAACTGCAGCCATATGGCTTGAGATTAGCCTCAACACTATATTTAAGTATAATGTGAGTGCTCAATCAATAAGCATCATCCCTGACAACACTGCTGTACTAACTACAAGCTCTTAATGACAAATGCACTATTAGCAGAACTGTCCTTGCAAAAGTGTCAACATGATCTCCAAAATAATACATTAAAACAAATCAGTGGTGATGTTTCTAGATTTCAAAGAAGAAGACTTCACCAGACTGTGGAAGGGACTCTTCTATGCGGTGTGGATGTCAGACAAGCCCTTGGTCCAGGTAACATCATGGCAAATCAAATTTATATTCCAGTTACATATCAAAGTCTAAATACTTTAGTTAACTCTTTTAAAACTTCAAAAACCACTATTGTTTGCTTTTCTTTTTCACCAGTCACAATTCAGATTTTTGTCAATAAAAACTGGCCTGATAGGAACTGGTCATCCCTGCATATTTTGTTTTTTCTTGACAAAAGTTGATACTTGAAAACAAATACTTAAATTGCATGCCCTCGCCATCTCAACCACGCTGGCCTTTACGCGAGTTGGTAGATGGTGTCGAGATAGTGGTCACTATACCCAAAAGTTTTAAAGCGTTTTTAACATTAAAATGTTTTCATTGCAGGAAGAGTTATGCGAGAGCATTGGCAGTATCCTAGACCTGTTTCCGGCGGAGCGGCTCTCCTCGGCGCTGCTGCTGATTCGAGCTGGATTCCGTCACCTCGCTTCGGAGTGGTACGGGATTGATCACCACCGGATGGACAAGTTCCTCATGGTAACCACTTTTATTTACCCCCCATAAACAAAACGATCGAAGTAATTGACTTCATGTGCTTAGCCTTCAAGGGAAAAAGCTAAAGCCTGCTCTCTCCTGTTGCTATGATAGCCAAGCCAAAGAACTCTCGGGCGGCTTGAACACTGAAAGTTGAGTGGTCACTTGCTTGCTTGCTTGATAACGCTGTCTGTAGTAGCCTTTCTTACGTATACATGTTCGTCTCTCTTGCTACCCCCTCTGCCAAACATCAAGTAACTGTTTTGCATCGTTGCGACGTGACATACTAGTTCCCGGTATGTATAACTAGAATGTTTTTTTGGCAGTTGGTGCGTCGCTGGTTACGATATGCGCTGCGGTGCGTACGTCGTAGTCAGTGGTCGGCGGCCGCGTGTCGCGCGTTCGCGGACGCGCTATCCCAAAACGGTCAGTATAATAACTCATACTTAGGTGGTCCATACGACCGTATGGCTCGCCTTATGTACACATTATATGTAATTCGTATTTCTATAAAGATTCCAAAATCAGTTTAGCTTACCTTAGCAGCTACATACAAGTGTTTAGCTGGGTATTAGTCTAGGAGCTATGCTTGTTAACATAATGCTGGGCATGCCACACTGTATGTGACTGACTAACTTGCCACTTGTGACAATTTACCTTGTCGCTGCCTGTAATCATGGTCTTCTTAAAATGGGTTTATTACTAATTATCGATCTCGAAATGGTAAGATACACAATCTTTCAAGATCTCAAAATCAGAATGTTTATCAAAGAATTTTTGTACCTACATTTAATATACATTTTACTAGCCTGTACCCGCGGTTTCACGGTTTAATTTGGTTATCGATGTAGGATTTGAATTGAAATTCCTCAATTATAGAAAAAAAAACCGACTCACTTGACGTTTTCAAGTAGCCTATATGTCCTTTCCCGGGACTCATACTATCTCCATGCCAAATTTCATCTTAATCCACACAGCGGTTAATCGTGAAGGGGTAACAGACAGATATTCAGACAGGCAGACAGACAGACAGAGTTACTTTCGCATCAATTTTAGTACGGATTATAAAACCAGCAATCAAAACATTCACAATTTGTCAGAATTTTTTTACTTTAAGTAGGTTAAATAATTCATATTCATATCGTTAATCGTTTAAAAGTCAGTAGGCGAACGCAAAACTTTACCAAACTGTTCATAGTCACTAGTATGTCTTTTTATTATGATCAGTAACCTAACATTCAGCTTGGTTCTTAGCACTAAGTGAGGCTCCTACCTGTGTAGCCTTAGTCGTAGTTACATTAGTTTAAGAGCTTAGTTATTAAGACTAATAAAACAATAACACTGCCTTTAAAATCCTACCCAAAAACTTTTCTAGGAGCAATAACACTTAGCCCAATGTTGAATGTGATTTTTTTTAAGTGGGGTTTTAAAGGTGGTGAAATTTTTCAAATCTTTAATTGGTAACTAAACATACTTATTTCTGTAGGGAATCACTGTTATTGATTATAAAAGTAAGAGGGTCTTCAAGAAAGGGGTAAGTAAATTTTTTAGGGTTCCCAAAAATTTATAAAATATTAAATTTATAGGCTACGGTGACCGTTTAACATCAGATGGACCATCTGCTTGTTTGCCACATTAGTAGTATACAATCTGGTCACAATTGCCGGAGATATTGGGTAACATACACACAATAAGTCCCGTGTTAGAATTGCGCCATTAAGAGGCTTTTCTACCTAAATGTCATGTTTTATGGCAAATGTTTCTCCGAATCCTCTTTAAATTTATTGAATGTGTTTTTCGGAATATGGTTCAAACCCTGAAAACGTAAAATTACGATTAATAAACTTATGCTCGATAAAAAAAATCCTAAACTGACCTTTTCACTGTTTTCTAAAGTTTTGGCAAACAACTCTTCAAAGTTCTAAGTGCTATTAGTTTAGAACATTGCTAAAGCATAGCTGTTATAGTGTATAAGACCCTCAGATTTTTTTTTTATTGATATTAATTATGTATAATAAACTATAAATATATTTTATGTATTTCAATGAAAATCTTAGTGAGTTGAGATGCAGGCGCACTACTCACGTACGTCCAGTTAGATATCGCGTTATCCTTGTTTTTATTCAAGTTTTTTGTCACGTTGTACTGCCTCTTAAACCAAAGCATTAAATTATTGTTTGCTAGTGATTGGTACACATAAAGTATTAGTCCAAATCTTGTAAACTACTAGACCGATTTTAATGAAACTAGCACTGTTCCCAAAGTTGAAAGGTAGGTAATTCAATAGGAAAAGAATTAATAAAATCCGATCACTAGTTTCAGAGGAAAACGTGAACAAATATACATACAGACATACATAATGACGACATCTATGGATAAGATCATCAATCATTGGTAACATATTTAATGAATATTGCTCAATTGTAACAAAATAACGTACATATTTATATATTTTTTTTACTTGACATATTTGGACTGCTCTATCGTATCTATGTGACTTCTGTGCATTAGATAATTGTGTGTGTGTTTGTCCAGGTATCCTGTCCGTGCAGACTGGCGCGTTCGCTCGCAACGCGACCTCTATGATACTGCACGTGCTTGACTGCTACCTCGAGGAAATAGCGAAGGTGCGTCACTTGTCTTATCTGTAGATACAGAGTAGTCCGGTCGATCGTTGTCTGTTGGCAACTAGCAAAGTTAGTCCTTTAAGAATTGCATTTATGACTAAAATGTGGTATAAAAACGTTATAAACGTATCTCCTACGACCGGGTGTTCTATATTAGTGCCTTATAGAATATTTTAGCTGTATATTTTGGTACCAATAATAAGTGTTGTAAACGTGTACATCAACCCCATATATCGCGCCTTTACCGCAGTACTGTAACTTCCTCTGCTACATCAACTATAGAGCGGTCTTATATTATTAGAGAGTAGACAGGATTCTTTTTACAGCAATTGTATGTTATTGTAGCTTCCAAATGCGTATTATAGTGCAAGTGTTTAAATAGTGTAGAAACTCAACTTTATAATAATAATGTACTATTGTTGATTTCTACATCACCGTTACGTATCGAACTTGAGTAATAAAAGATTCCAAATAGCTGCTATAGTGCAAATTGTATAACTGCAACAAATACACTATTTTAACACTGAAAACAAAACAGTTTAATTGTAACTATTACATCTCAAAGTGAATTAGCAGAGTTTTTATCACTTTAATTAGACCTTTGTGACACATATAAGTAGCATGTTACTACTTTAAATTAACTTAAATATCATATAAAAGAAATTTAGTATCATTTTTACAACATACATCCCCTATTTTTGTAATGGCTGCAGATGGCTGAACAAAGTGATCTATAGTAAGCATGTAGACACTATTTTATCGTATAATAGAAACTCCGAAACATTATATATTTTAAATAAATTTTGATTTTATTAATTTTTGAAAATCAAGAGGGGGCGTTATAAAACCGATATGAAAGACTAATTAGTGTTTCTGAAAACTTTCTCTCGACTGCTATAGTACACACTTTTGCTTGTTGGTGTAACTAGACTTAAGTTCAATTTTTAACTTTTTTAATGAAAATATCGACCTTTATTCGTCGGCACCACAAAATTGAGTTTTGCCACAAACTTGACTTATTTTGTTTCATTTTTTAATCTATTAATCTATTAAGTGTTAAGAACCGAACTGAGCAAAATATAAATAAAAATGATACTACACCAAACCAAAGGTTATCGAGTGGCGACCATGAGAGCGGGACGGTCTCTTACCAGCTAGACAAAGATTCCAGCTCATGTTCCGGCTCATATGTTGGGCTTCAGCATTAGTTAGACGTATAAAGGGTAATTTCGTATTTTTTTAACAAATTTTCATCACACTTACTGGTAAACAGTGCAGGCAGGTAGTGTCCTTAATTACTCCTACATACATTTTATTTTTCTCAAGGCAAAGCGGGTGTTCATAGAGTTCACGAGCGATTATGACACAAGAAACCTGTCCTGTACTGTACTGTACTGCGTATGTATCAAATCCGTCATTTGTGGTTCAAGACAACGCGCCAAGCGACCAATTACAAGTTTTAACTTCAGCCAAAACTTTTTAATTATGAATACCGCTAGATGACGTTGTTTTTTTTTTTACTTCTGTTGCCGCCGTTTCAATTGTGTTTTGGTGATTTTAGTTTTTTTAACCTTATATTTTTATTAATTTACTCGTAAATTACACTTCTTAATAGCCTCTGTTTCGTCAATAAACAAGTAAAAAAATCCCAAATTACTGCTAGGCAATTTACCTCAAGTTGTGCTTTTTTAGCACCTCTATGGACAACGTCTGTCTGTTCTAATGTCTTCTTAGGGGACCTAAGGGAGCTCTAAATTATATCCCAAACATTAGAGGGCATAGAAATAGAGACAGGATCTAACTTAAAACAATAATTAACTATAAAGATTTACTTGTTTGTGTGGTCGTCCGACAGTTTCCTGTTATCACTGGTATAGCACTTTTTTAATACACATAAACAAGTTATTTTAAGTAGTCGATAACATAATGCAACATAAGTGTAATTCGACTTTTAATAAGAAAATAAAGGCACACAAAGTTATTAAGAGTACGATGATCTGACCGTGGGGTATTGCGGTCCGATTTTCCGTGCGTAAGGCGCTGCTGATAGCAACGGTACAAAACAGCCTCTCTTTAGTAATTTTCTCCTTACCAACCTTAGTACTAATAATAACTCACTAACTTGTTGCGTAATAAGAAAACAAAATCAATTTTACTTAAGAAACCAGTGAGCTGTCTTGTTTACACTCGAGACGACACTATGAACAATCGTCAAGTCACAAATGACTAAGTCACATATGGCACGCGGGTGACAGTGAATAAGTGAACTGCAGCCCATACACTGCAATTTTTGAGACACCGACTTCAAGTGTCTCCTATAGTAGGTATGTAGTACATAACAGCTCAGTGTAAAAGACAATTGTCATAAGGTTATCGGCGCTCGATATACGCGCAAAAATATTGTACACGTATGATGGTGTACGCTGAGTGTGTAAGTAATGCATCGACAGGTATCGGAGGGTGAAATTGAAGCAGAGAGCGTGTGTGCGCTGCTTCGTCCGGTGTGCTCGCTGGTTGCGGAGGGTGAACCCTTGGTGGGTGGAGCGGCGCGGCGCGTTCTCACGTCACTCGTACGACAGAGCGACCTCGGCCTAGAGTACCGGAGCCGCACGCACGCCTGGCACAAGGTAAAGCTACGGCCACAGATCATATAGTTTGCTATACTCAACACTATACACATAAATATTCTATTACCTGGCGCCTATTTCATGATGCAGCTCTGTAATTATGCACGTTCCATTTATCATAACAAACAAAGTACTAGTTGAAGAGTTGGCAACTCACTCTTACTATTTGAATCTAGAAAACACTGTTGAAACAGAAAACGTATTGAAGAGTGAGATTTAAGGCGTTAAGAGTTTGCTGAAAGCTTCGTAGAATAGGTCCCTGGATCATTGTAAATCTATAATATTGACAGATCGATAGCCTCTAAAAATGGTTCTATTATAAATAGTTTATATTGAATATATTTGATGAATAAATATAATATAGTTGACTTTGTCCACTTTTTATTATTATACATACAGTCTATTTTTGTTTAGGTGTATATATGTGTATATAAATGCAAATATACAGTTACACGTAAAAAGTAATTTTAAACAAGCTTTTTAATTGCTTTAAAGAATAAATAGTTAAAATAAATTTATTTTTATTTGTAGCTAACCTTTTTCCACATTTAAACTGTAACTAAAATTAAAGATCCTTCTTTTTTATCAAACTGGTGTGTACACATGTTTGAAGCCATGTTAATTGGCATATGAGTGCGATACGTGTGTCGTTACCAGATGGGGTGCCCAGGCAGAGGGCCCGACGACCTGCAGCTGGTGTCGGACGACAGCGGGGACAGCGGGGAGGAGGAGAATGGCGACGAGGGCACCACACGGTGAGGAACTATAGTTTAGGAATTTATTAAAAAAAAAGTATAAAAAAGTCCTTTTTTTTAGCACTTACATTACTATTATTCTATGTCTTATAATTTTACTAGCATTTTCCCGCGAGGTCGTCAGCGAGGACATTTGTTAAAATAAATCTTTTGATTGATCATGGATTTACAATTGTTGAATTTTGCAAAATACTACCTTAGTGCAGCTTTATGTTAAATTCATGCCAAATTTTAAGTTTCTAGGCCCAGCGGTTTCTGCTGCGCGTTGATATGATATTGATTCAGATTTATGTATACAGCAGTGGCGAGGGATGGAATTATGACAAGGGAAAGCGGGCCACTGGTATACAGTTTTCCTTAAAACACCAGTATTCTCTGCCTGTCGTGACATGCCCTAACTTTTATCCGTTTCCTTTTCCTCTGCTAATCCAACGTCTGCCTTGCTGATGGATGCATGTCTATTAGCAAGCCGAAGTGTCCTGAGGTTGGGCATCCTCAGAATAAAGCTAGCCTAGCTAGGCTGTACTGGGATTTACCACATAGTTCCCTAGGTAATCATTTGGATGCAATAGAATGGAGGGCGATTTTTAGGCCTTTTTGTATTTTTTCTGAAAAACATCTGTCAGTCAAAAGTAGCCACTATAGTTATTAAAATATATAATGAGCTCCGCGACAGCTGTCTTCGGAATCACGTCTATCAAGTTTTGTATTTACTGACGGTTAAATTTATGCGTGACAATGTCATACTTTAGGTGCGTTTTGTTGACTGATTCAATGCGTTCAATGTCATAATCCTGCCAAGTTAAAAAGTCATTAATTCTGCGTAACACAGTACAAATCTTGGTTCATTCTCTTTGGTAGGATTATCGCATTATGTACATTATGTCGGCCAACAAAACGCCACTTTTATTGTAGCGTGCACTAAAAGAGAGACGTTCCGCGGATGGTCTTAACTAAAAAGTATTAGTTATCGAATATGCAGATTTTTTATCGATTATTTATCGAAAAAATAGTTTCTCAATACATTTAAATATTGGATTTACGCTTTATTATCTATATTTATAGGTATGAAAACATGTATATTGCCTTGTTTGTTTGTATTCGTCCCATTTAGTTGAAATTTTGGTGAGTTTTTGTGCCCACGGCCATCGGTAAGGTTTCTAAATAAGTTAATTGAGAGCGGAAAAGAGAAACGGGGAAAAGAGGGATACAGGAAGATGTTATTAAATTTTTCAATTTAAAGTATATTCTAACATATTTATATAAAAAAAGCAACAATAATCGGTATTAATGATCGATTATTAATATCGTCCCAGCACTAGATCTGTTACTGTGACAGCTGTCGCAGAACTCAAGCTGTATTTTACAAGATATAGCAGAATTGCTAATTAAATTTCACAGGCGTGTTTTTAAAACAATACTCATTATAATTACAATACTATTTTTATAACAATTCTAAATATAACTTATGACTCATGTTATAACTTTCATATGTAACAGTTTTTAAATAAACGAAGAGAAAATACAATATGTCTAATGGCGCCACTAGTTAGCTGATGCCTATATATAGATATGCCCCTTAATAATTACGAATGGAATGCCATCTAAAGAAAAATATTTAATGAAACGTCTTATCAAAAAGTAGGATATTTTATATCCTTTTAAAGAAAGGTATCTAACTTGGTTTTGGAATGCAAGTTTGAATATAAAAGTATGTATATTGCAGTGAGGGCCCGCTGGATCCGCGCGCCGGGCGCGTCAACGTAGCGCTGCCGACGCTGCCAGTGCCGAGCACGCAGCTTGCGGCTATGCTGCGAGAGTCTTTGGCTACAGCGAGGGGGGCTGCGCACCGCCGGACCAAGATCTGTCTGCAGCGGTCAGTACATTAGGCGAGGTTATTCTGGTTATGGGTGTTTTCGAATAACCTTTTTAGGCATTAATATAGATTATTAACGGCTTAAAATGGCAGAATTAAAATAGAGTATACTATCTAAGAACTGGCAAATCCCAAAACGCGATAAGAATCATTTTGTTTCATGGAAAAAAATTACAAAGTTGTCATTAAGTTCGGCTTAAGGAGAGATATTATAAATTGTTTAAGGTATATAACGACAATACAAATATACTAATAAAAAGTATTGTCAATTTCTTATAAATTGACAAAGAAAGATAGTTAATTTTGTTACTATATTTTCCACAGCAATTTAAGATTTTAATTAAAAGACTAAATATTTGGTTCCGATAGAACTTAAATAGTTTCTGAACGTAATAAGAAAAGTAAATTTTCGAACTGGATAACTTCTCTCGATTTTGCTGCGAGTTTTTGAACACCAAAACCCCCCTTTTAATTCAGCAGTGAAAGAAAATACTTATAACTAGTAAAGATTTTATATTAAAAATAAAATTTACAGGTCTTCCACGTTGTTCATAGACACCAACGAGCGTTTGATAGAATTTTCTGTTCTTTTGGTTTTGTGTCTAATTAAAATAAAAATTTAAGAATATACTTCGGCATCTACTTTATTATATTTATTTTATTACTCGTGTATACTTGCACGCGGGCTATTTTTTCAAAGAATCTAGCTTCTTCCCCGGCGTGTGATTATATAGTATAAAATAAAGATGTGTGTGGATATATAGATACTACTACTAAAAGTTGTTAAAGGATTTATGTTAAATTAAGTGTTTAAACAAAATTCATTAAAATTGGGTATTTGATTCAATGATACATATAAAATATGCTAGGTTTAACGATGGTTAGTTTAAATAAAATAAAGCTAAAGATGGAAAATTGATCCCTAGAAAATTTATTCATTTCTTACTATGAGGCACTAAATCCAGGAAGGTCAGCGGGTACAGACCCATGCTTGGCTTTAGAATAAACTGTACGTAACAGCTCGTACAGTATAAACTATCTCTATTCTAAAATTAATCCAAACCGGTTTAGATGTTGTCAGTTTAGTTGTGATGTGAACGAGTAACTAACATACCCACAAACTTTCAAATTTATTATATTAGGAGGATGTTTTTTTTTTCTTAAACTCTATTTAAAAATATGTTTAGTTTCGAGAAGCTGTCCCAGAATGAGTACCCTTTGCGCATCGTGAGCGAGCGGGCCGCCCCTACGACACCGCCTCTAAAGTCCAAGCGGCGCGGGCGGGGCCGATGGCGACCTCCGACGAGCTACTTAGAGGTAACAAGACGAGCCATTCCTTAAACTACACCTTGGACACTTCATACAGAATTCGTGTCTTTCGTGCCTCACTTCAACCACACCTTTGACACTTTATACAGAAATAGCGTCTTTCGGGGCTTACTTAAACGACACGTTTGACACTTTATTCAGAGATCGCGTCTTTCGTGGCTTACTTACTTAAACTACACCTTAGACACTTCATACAGAATTTACATTTTTTGTGGCTTACTTAAACAACGCCTTTGACACTTTATATACAATATTAGTGAATATTATAGCATATTACAAATCTTGTTTTAAGTTTGGGATCAGATTGTGCTGTGTGGTTTGTACTAAAAATAATATTGTTGCAATTTTATATCATGTTTGTTTCGTTATAGAATGGTAAGTGGCAAGTTGAAGATGCAGAGGGAGAAGGAAAAGAAAAAAACCACAGAAGAACTTCCAACAAAGAAAATAAGAAGAAGCGTAAACGAGAAGAACAATTACAAAGTGACCTCGGCAAAAAACAGAAAACTGACAAAGTCCAAGATAGGTTAGAAAAAAGTGTCAAAACCAATCAAATGAAAGAAAAACTCGATAATAACGTTAAACATGAACCAGGATTCAAAGAGACAGGAAAAGGTTTAAAAGATAAGAGAGAAAAAGTAAAAACGGTCGAAAGCAAAATGAAAGTAAGAATAGAAAAAAGTTCCCAAAACAGTGTGAAAGGTAAACTAGATAAAAGTGATAAGAAGAAATTTTTGACAAATAATAAAACACAAGCAAAAGTTCCGACGTTTTTATCAAGTAAAATAAAAAACCAAAAACACCCAAAGCAAGCAGTTAAATCTGAACAAAAGGACAAGAAACTAACCATAGATGAAACTAAAATATTCGCAGTAACACCTAAAAAAGTGAAATTCGTGCTGAAGAACAACTCTATGCAACAACCAGTGGATTATTACAAAAGCATACGACAGAGCCCGAACATACCATTCGATAGTAACAAGAAGCCGAGCAAGACCAATCTCAAACCTTGCACACCTTCTCCAATCAACCCGTTTTTCAGAAGGAAAAATGCGAAAGTTAAAATTACACCGTTATTGCTTTAGTTTGTTATATTGTTGTTAATGCCAGAGTATGTGGATTTAGTTTTCTTTCGAACATCATGTCCGGTCAAGGCTGACAGAGCGAGATAGCGCTTGATTCGTCTTAACCTGTCACACTTACCCACCGCTGTGATTCCTTCTTTCATCAAAGTATCGGACCTGATGCAAGGAATCACAGCGGTGCGTAAGTGCGACAGGTTAAGACGAACCTAGCGCTATCTCGCTCTATTAGCCGTAACCGGACACGATGTTCGAAAAAAACTTACTTGTTATACTCCGTTAATACCTTAGATGTAACTACCATGAAGTTAGAACCTAAGGCTAAGACTATATACTCTAAAGTTAACCGCGCATAACTGAATTTTTAATCGGCCGATTAAAGAATCTGGGAGCTGCGATTACTGTATTATATGAGACCGAGCGCATTGACCGATTATTATTAGGCTGATAGTTCATGTGTGTCGAGATTCTGTGTTTGTATAATATATATCTAATGAACTTCAAATAAAATATTTTAAACATTTTTGTGTTTGTTATTTTTACCCGACTGACCCAGAAAGGGGGTCATGTTTTTCGCACTTATGTATATATTGTAGGAATATCCGTTCCATTGTGATCTGTAACCTAAATAGGTTTTGATTTATTTGTGTTACAATATGCGAGAAAAATAACCGTATTTTGGGCATATTTTTTTATTACTCACGTAGAAGCTTGAATTTTTAAAACTTTAAGTGAACGTCGACTTTAATATTAGGTATTAATTTTAACTTGATAACTAAACGCGTTCTTGAGTCAAAGACAGACAGACAACCTTTTTTTCTAATATGTTATAACTACAAATTAACGAATTTCGGATTTTTTCCTATATTTGTAATGTTAAGACCTTGCTTCGTGTCAAATTTCATGATTCTAGGACATCGCTAAGTACCACATAGGTTATAATTCACTTGTGAATGTCAAAATATGCGACTAAAATGACCGATTTTTTCTGTTGCGTTTACTAAAAAGCTTCAGTTTTTAACAGCTTCAAGGGACCATAGAGTCGTAACTAGGTTTTATTTATATATTTTTAAAATATAATAAATAAATTAAAAAATACCGACCTTAAAAAACATTAGGAACTAAAAAGCAATTAAAAGTGCAACTAAAATATACCAACTATTTAACAATAAGCAGACGGGACTCATTTTACGGTTACGAGTAGTTTGAGCCTCGGACGTAAATCTGTCTGTGGTTTGAGCAATAAACTACATTTGAACTAGCATTACGAGCAATATGAGTCAACAACTAGCAATATGAGTCCCGCCTGCTTAAAGTTAAATATTTGATATGTTTGAAGTGCACTTTTTATTGCATTTTAGCTCTCAATGTTTTTTAATTCTTTTGTTTTTTTTAGGGTTCCGTACCTCAAAAGGAAAATAGAAACCCTTATAGGATCACTGTTATGGTCTGTCTGTCAAAACACTTTTTCTGAGGAACGCTTTAACGCAAAAGTTGAAATTAATAAAGTATAGTAAATTTAACATGTTACATTTTATTTACAGTTGAATGACAGCTAATGTGTTACTAATTAATGAGGTTTTATTTTAAAATGGTGCATTTAGTTGATTGATTCAATGTTTTCTTGAATGTACCCCGAACTTTGGTTTTAAAAAAAATAAATAAAGTGCCCAATACAAAACAATAGAAGTCCAGTTGCATTCGACACTAGAAAACGATAAACGAAGTTAAGTACCGTCGGGTGCATAGATATAGAATGTACAAGATAACAATGCCAAATGAAAAACGAAACCGAAAAAAAATTGCAAATGTGTGAGTGGAATAGTGTTGTCAAACAACACGATAATTTTATCTGCACTACTAGTATAGTATTATATAATCTGTGCCTGCACAAAATTATTGCAAACTAGCGCGCTGGTTAAATTAAATATTAGGGGAGAGTTGGGTAATACCGAGCCCCTAAGGGAATTATCCTATAACTAAGCTCAGGTTAGGTTAAAATAAAAACGAAATATATAGAAGGTGGAGAATTTATCTGACGACACTAACGAAAATTTAAATTTATCAAAAAACAAACAAAAACAATAATTCGAGCGAATAATTAAAAATTGGGAAAGCGCAGTATTATCAAACTGGTCTGATAATATCGTGCCCCAGGTAGGTAATTTCGCGATGGGTCTAATAAAACTGCGAAAAGCATCACACAATGTGTCAGTCAGAGAGTGGAACCCTGGAGACCGAATTGGAAATAGGTACAGACTCCAGATTTCACAAAATGTTTAGTATTAACCTAAGTGATTGACAATTTGGCATTGACAAGACAAGAAATCAATTATTATATTACCTAATACTTTTACTTAGGTATAAATACTGACACTTATAAGAAAAATATACTTACATATTCTTTCAGAGATTTATAATAATCACAACCATATTATATAGCTGCGCATAATGTCAACGCGCCCTACGCGCGGCATTATCAAACAAGATCATTTTATTTGGTAACCTCAAAAACATAATCAAACTCAAAGGATTAATTTAAAATTATTCTACACATAAGTTATACATTATTTTTACCCTATAAATGAGTATAATTTATTACTGAGTGTGAAATATTCATTGACTCACCTCTTATTGAAATCACCCAAAAAAATACAGCGATCGCGCGGAAAACCTGCAAGCTCGCGGCCTTGTTCTCTGGATACTCGGCGGCAGTTGGCGGCCCTCGAGCAGGGTAGGGAGTACATAAAGTTATGATTTTACTAATATTGCAGGCGCGTTTTGTTGACTGTTTCAAAGAAACCCAGGGGCGCGGAATTTTCAACCGCGTGGTATTACCCAACTCTCCCCTACCTATGTCGCGTTTACACTCGCGCCACGCAGCCTCGGAACACGTTGTCGGCCAAAGCAAACTGTTTATACACTTGTGCTCGTACATTTGCCCAATAACATAGCATTGAATGCAAGAGTGTAAGCATACCATTAGAACCTAAACTATTAGGACTATAATCACGTCTTAAATCTAATCACTTTCATCTTAAAGAACCCCATATCGTAGTCCCTAGAGAAAACATCTGCAGAGAGCTCATTCCACAACTTAAGCGTTCGCGGGAGAAAGTTCCTATCAAACCGCACTGTTCGTGACCATTTAGGTTACGAAGAGTGAGAATGAATTCCCTTTCAATGGCGAGCGGAGCGATGGTAAAAAGTAGCCGTGGAAAATATTTTAAACAATTCCTCAAAACACAGAACACATTATACAAGCGGTAGAACACACAAAATCTCTCCTCAGACTGAAAGGTTCGATATGACTTGTGAGTTTGGGATCGCCGACGATTTTTACTGCTCGTCGTTGAACCGAATCAAAATTGCCTAGAGATGGCAGCAGTACTACATATGGGGCCGGACTTGTGATTTGTAAAGCAACAACCTTCGCCCTGAGGTGAAGTATCGCTTCGCTCTGTTGAGTACTACTGGTTTCTTGGACGCCAGCTTCACCGTGTCTAGTGAAATGGTCGGGATACTGGATATAGCTGGAGATGTCAACACCAAAAATCCCAATACTCTTGGAGATGGTAAGTGCTGTGTTCTGGAATTGTGGGACCACAGTAATTGGGTTTTTTTTAGCAGTGAACGCGCAGACTTGTGTCTTTATTGGGTTGAATCCCGAAACGCTTAACGACCGCCGGACCTCCCGCTGAATTATGGAGATTTCTGGCATAGTCTTACCACACCACGGTAAAGTAGGTGGTACAGCTCCTTCGTTAATAATATTCGAGTTTGAGGCAATGAGACTGCCCAGTTAATCAGCTTTCTCTCTAACACTATGGGAGAATCAGTTTTTCGCTGTGGTGGTAACGACTACTGACAAAAGTTTCCCTTGGCAGCTTAACAAGCGACCAAGAAGCATGACTCCCAGAAGGATAGCTTGCAAGTCGCCCACCTATTTTGCCGATGAATTGGAACTTAGCTCTGGCGGTTACTTTCTTATTGAACCTCGAGGCAGCATTTAATTTTTTAACTCAGACGTATTTAGATCCTTATTGTTCGAGCCGTGGTCCAAGCCTCATATGCTTTGCTTGAGAATTTTAGCTTCTTTACAAGACTTATTACACTACGGTCTTTTTTTGACATCGGCAGCTACTCGAGGATTAGGAATGTAACATTCCATGCCAGCGAGAATTGTCTCAGTGACTGCGGCTCCGCAGATGTCAGGATCTTCTGAGCTGAAGCAGAGCTGCCTCCACGGGTACGATGCATAAAAATCCCGCAATCCATCACAATCTGCTGACTTATAATGCCACACACAACGCCAATTAATTGGCGAAGTGGAAACGGTTTGCATGACACTTGATTCCGGACGAGAGAGTAGTTAGAGGAGCCAAGATGCGCATCCACTGAGACGGAATATCAGTTCGGACGTGTAGTTAGCACAAGGTACTCACTATGCTCGTTGGAGAAAGTACCAGTTCAGAGAATTTTGTTTAAGTAATTGTAAAGAATAAAAACCAAATTTAATTGATACGTCTCAATTTTTTTTATTGAAATTATTATCTAAATTTAACATCACTCAGTAATAATACAAAAAACTATAAGAATATTAATTATAAAAACTATTTGTAAAACTTCTGGTGAACAAAACACCGGCATAAAAACCAAGTATTTTATATTATTTTTCATTATGCAACCTCCTACAATTCACCCCCACCGTGCGTGCAAAATGCGGCTCGAACGGCGCGACCTATGCGGACAAATGTGCGATCACCTTTGGATGGCTATGAATAATTATCTTATTAGCATGCTATACATCTATGATTACATATTCTAACGATTTACTATCGATACTGATGCCGTGGGTCGCCAACTGGTCAAGCTCTATGGTAACTAAATGTCTACATATTTTACGCAAAATACTCTCCAAATCCTTATTTAACAACGAAATAATCGTACTCAGTAAATCTAGACAAAAAAAATGCAAGCTATGATTTAAATTGTTTTTTTTTGTGAAATTCTTAACTAAAACTGATAAAATATGCATATGACAACAATGCAGTAAAAAATATCATAATTTACCTGTGAAATGTGTACTTATTTGGATTATTATCTGTTGTGACTTCACATTTACACAAGACACCATAGTTACTTACAAAATACAGTTTGTATCTTAATCCAGGATTATTAAAAGACATTGACAGAGGCACCTGTTTTCTTCTGTCTTATTTTGTCTCGGGCTCTATGCACTAATTGAGATTTCTCGCTTCCACGCTTTATTGGTCTTTTTTTTTCTTGTGCGGAGATCGAACCTGTACCCCTCGTTTCCGTAGATAGTCTTCACTACCAACAGAGCCATGAAGCCGTCAAACGTATATATCTTTGCCGCAAAAAGAATTCCTAATAGACTTTATTATCGATATCGATACGCATGACGTCAGTGCTAAGTCAATCTTTATCGTAACTAAATGATTACTACTACTACTACTCGTGTAGAAGGACGTACAAAATGCTCTAAATAGTGTAATTTTGACCTCCTCCGAACAACGAGCAAACCTGCGAGCAACCATATTTGCCCTTACAGAGAGCGCCCTCCGTTCCGAGGTTAGCGGTAACTATGTGTCCCAGATATTTAAATATTTCGACCCTCTTTAGAGGCATACCGTTAAGCTTAATTAATGGTATACTGTCTAGATATCTTCCACCGACCCGAAAGACCATACACTCACTCTTTTTCGGGTTGTACGATAGTCCATGACTAGCAGCATAGCGCTCACAAATAGCTATCAACTTATACAACCCGCATGCAGACGCACTCAGCAGCACCATATCGTCAGCGTAGCTAATGTAATCCAGACATACTCTATCAATATGACAACCGACATGAGTTCTGCTGAGCTCCTCCAAGAATGCGTTTACAGATAGATTGAAGAGCTTAGGTGAGGTCAGCCCCCCCGTCTCACCCTACACTTCATCCTATATGGGTCCGAAAAAACATTTGACCAACGAACGACGTTGATCTGGTTTTCATACCAATATTTAAACAACTTCATAAGTTCAGTTGGCAGATGTTGCTTAGTTTTTCCCACAAGATATTATAGGAAACCAAGTCAAACGGCTTTGAAAGGTCCAAGAAGCCTGCAAACGCAGGCGTTTTACGGTCTGTGTAGTACTTAATGGTTTGATTTCAACATAATATTGCTGTCTCCGTTGAGAATCCGGATTTGAAACCAAATTGATTGTCATGGATATTAATGTGTTTATATAGCTCACAATTAAGCAAACCATCAAGTACCTTAGCCAGGACAGTAGCTAACGAAATCGGCCTGTAATTATTTTTATCACTAATGTCACCAGTTTTACACTTTAGAATTGGCACCACCACAGTCTTCGTCATATCTGCTGGTAGGTAAGAGTGTCGCACACATAATGTGTAAAATTTCGCCAGTACTTCAGGCAGATGGATGGATAAGGCCGCCTAGTTGTGCTCTAAGTATTCAAATTTTTTCTGTTGTTTTGTTATTAAATTTTTAGGTGTGCAAAAAAGAAGGTATATATTATTCTATTATTATGAAAAATTGACCTATAAGCTACAGAACCCTAAAACTGCAACAATTAAACGATTTCCTGACATAAGTATGATAACATCTTGTTATTGTACATCGCGACATGACCTGAGAGCACATGCTGCTGATATTATCGTAAGAGTTGACGTAACTTAACGTAAAAACAACTTATAATAATTCAACATGAGTGCTGGCAAAATCGCACCGAATCCAAAGAAAGCTGAAATTCGTAAGGATGTGGAGACACGGCTAAAGGCCATGAGTGTAAAGGAAATACAGAACCAGTCAAAAATTATCATAGAAAAAGTAAGTATATACCTAATGATTTTATAAGTAGATAAGTACATAACCAAATAATACACACATACAATACATATAGACATTCAACTAAATGATAGAGGGATAACACAAACTTTCTTTATTCAAGTAGACTTTTGAACAGCACTTAAAGCTAGAAAACGGAGTTTTAAAAAGTTTCAAATTGAAACAGTTTTGAATAATTTTATTACGAATAAAAGGCACATACACACTTCACGTAGGTTTCACTTAGATGGCAGTAAATTGTTCATTCTCATTTGAGTTTCACACTCAATGTCCATATTTTCTTCAGTTGGACTCATTGCAAATTGTTTCTAACATTTATATTTATAAAGTTTAGCAAATCATCAATATTAAAATCGTAATGCACAACTTCTGCGCTGCAGCCTAAACAATCGTATATTCAGTCTCAGTCTGGACCGAGCAGTCAAGAGGTATGGTGCGCATCAAGATGGGAGGCAAGCGCACCTGACAGACAACCATAATGTCTTCACATATGGCTAGTCGGGTGCTATCCAACCAGTCATATATTTTGTCGCTGCGCCATAATTGTCTCGACGGTGTCGGATTTATCAAAGGCGGTGACTGACTGTAGTTATGTATGAAATAAATGGTTCGGCTGTGCTTATGCTTTCCTGCATTTTTTTCAAACTGGCCGCGCCTTAGACAGAAGTTTGAAAAAGGCAACCACGGACAACGCTGTGAGACTTACGTACCTATATCCTTTGTCACGTCCTTATTTATATATAAACTAGCAGACCCGGTGAACGTTGTCTCTTTTTTTAAAACAACTGCTGCTGCAATCTATTGTGAAAGGGTTGTACTAATTCAGAAACCTTTCCCGGCGTGTGCATAACAACTTAACAAAATTTTATTACAATCGTTTAACCATTATTGTGCATGTTCGACTCGCACTTGACCCTTGTTTTCTTTCTCAGAAACCTTCCCCGGCGTGTGCATAACAACTTCACACAAAAAAAACATACAAACGTCATACATTGAACACACCCTCCAAGTTTCAGGTCTCTACACTGTAAAAACAGATTACTTGAAAAAAGACAAATTGCTTTGTATCAAAGCAAATTCATTAACTCCAAGTAAATGATCCTCTCCCTATAGACGAAAGAGAATATTTACTTAGTAAAAGTAAAAAAAAATCTTGAAAATATTTATTTGTACCAAGACAAAAAATATTCAATGTAATTAAACAAATGAATCGAGCCAAAGATAAGTTATTCTTTAAGTAAAAGATTTTTCGATTTCCATTAAGGAAATTTTTTGTTAGAATAAGAAATATTATTCTTTTTTCTAGCAATTAGATTTGATTAATTGATTCTTCAGAGTAGGTAATAAATATTTCTGTTTGAGAATATGCAATGACAAATAAAGGTACTAATACACAGTACCGACGATTCAAAAACACCATACATAGAGATCTAACTGCAATCTTAATAAATATCTGTGACTATTGTATTTTGTTCGAATTGATTTCTCAACGATTTAATTATAAAGTAGTCATTACAACACCATCTGTTGATATTATTTAGATTTATCTTAGAAAGGATTAAATTCTTGATTTTAAAGAAATCCATCTTTTTTACTGAAATAAAACTACATCTCAAAATAAGCATATTTATCTTAAAATTACAAAAAATCTTAGAATAAAATAGTATCAGAAACAGACAGGTGGTAATTTTATAACCAATATATATTTTTAATCGGAGAAAATATATTTTTGGAATAACTAAATATATTGAGAAAGTACTCCTTCTTGAAAAGAAAAATCCTTTTGATATGTGTACGATCAGCAGCTTAGGCTGTGCGTTGATCCGTTAGTCAGTCATTCAGGGCAAAGCATTTTATATGTGTAGATTGTTGAAAAAGAAATACTGACCTAAAACGAAAATACATCTCATTTCCTGGTGCCCGTGAAGTAATTTTTTCGTTTTAATTAATTTCGATAAATACTACGAATAAAAATAACTACTTATGGTCTTGGCAGCATAGTCTAAGACTTAGCCCGTAAAATTGATACGATATGAAAAACAAAAAAAATAATTTTGTGCTCTATTTGAGTTGTATTATGAAATTCAATACCACTTTTATTTATTTGTTTTATTTATTTATTTATTTATTTATTTATTAGTATAACAACAGCTTAACCTAAAATACAATTTCAGTCTCAGTAAATAATTATAATTTAACACTAAGTAGGTACTACTCGTTGACTTATATATTACTGTACTACTTTAAAACATTGATGCAGATTTCATAGCAGTTAAGTAGCATAATTATATTGGGTGGCCTAATTTAGGATTTACCACGTGAGTGTAGATAAATATGTATGTGCCTCGGACGTTTGCCGCGCAACGTTTGCTAGGCGAGGCAGCCTCGCTCTGTAAATTTTTTGCCCGAGGCTGCCACGCGTGTTAAGGGGGAGACAGTTTCGATCAAGATCATCACGAAGCACCACGTGCGGAAAGCTGTCGCCACTGCTGCCTTTATATTCCTGCTATTCCTTCTCTGACCCACAAAAAAAAGGAAAAATAAGCTTTTAGTCGTCTATATTCACCAAACAATTGTATCAACTTCATAAACAATCCTTTATACATATTAGCAACGTACTCAACGTTTGGCTCAGCCTGCATTACGTTCGTCTGAGGCAGCGCGTTCGTTTGCCGCGGGGGAGCGGCTCGCTTACTCAGTACGCGGCTATTCAATAAAAAAAAAGTGTGATCATAAATTTTTTTTGGTTCGTGTGAATTCAGATCCTTAAACATCCAAAATATAAATCTGCGAAAAGAATATCCCTATTCTTAAGTTTGCCCAATGAAGTTCCCACTCAGCTTTTACTGGAAGATATACTTTTGAGAGGAGATGCACCTTTTGTGCCCCAGTATTGCAAAGGCAGCATGAAGATGATGAGGGTTCTGCCTGGGGATCTGGAAACCATGGTGGAAACGAGCTGGAAAATTAAACAACACGCCAAGAGTGTTATGAGAGAGGATGCTATAGAAAACGGTAAATCTGTGTTCCTTAATTGCATTAATTATACAATAAATATATTAATATAAAACAATAAAAAACCCACCTAGGGAAACTGAAAAAATATCATGACAAGGTCGAGTTGTCTGATGGAGATCGCTTTTTAGCGTTATTGCCCTCATTGTGGTATTTATTTTGATTTTGTTTATTGTGCAATAAAGAATATTGAATTTAAATTATAACTCGGTGCCTACGCCCCGAGGATTTCGTACATAATAGCTGGTTATGCAAATGTCACGAAATGTAGGTAATTTTAGCGAGGAATGAAATTAGTTAGTAAAATAAGTAATAATTTCGTGTAGTATGCAACTAGATTTTATATACGACAGAAAAGACATTAAGTAAAAAAAAATATTTGAAATATTAAAATATTTTGATTTGAACGAAGAAAGTGCTGTATTTACCTACTTTACCGTTGTGCGGTAAGACCATGCCGGAAATACAGCCGGAAATCTTCATAATACAGCAGCGGGAAGTCGGCCGGCGTTGCTTTCTCTCTAGATGTTCACAAATCGAGTGGGCCAGAGGGTATACCAGCGTAAAAGAAGCGCGTTATAGTACAGGTATTAACTCAGAACACACTATGAGTTAACACTATAACGCGCTTCTTCGCGCTTTCTTATCACACAAGGTCTAATTTCTGTCTTCATGGAAGACTGCAAATGTGTACCCTGTGCCTTCAAAGGGGAACAGATCAGGTCCATCGAATAATCGATATTATTTTAACATTTATCATTCAACTTCTAAGATACCTAGAAAAATATGATCTAGTCAGCGACCAGTTGCTCGACTTTATCTTTAAGTGTATCTCTCACACCGATGGATACAGCCATTGAGAGTTAGTGCTAGCGTTTAATAATATTAATAATATTAATAATATTAATAATATTAATAATATTAATAATATTAATAATATTAATAATATTAATAATGCAGCGAGAAGGTTCTTTTATATACTGTTGTTTATGTACTTTTTTGGGTTGCTGGTTGCTATAATAGGATAAAATTTTTTTTAGATAAAATTGTCGACGATCTTGAACTCACGAACCCTTAAGTCTGAGGAGAGACTTTGCTACCCTGTGTGTGTTCTCTGAGGAATTGTTTGAAATGATGCCCACGGCTATTTTCTAGAGAATTCTTCCTCATACCTTAGAAAATTAATGGAGAGTTATCGTGGTGCCGTTTAAGAGGAATTTCATTCAGCGATCGCTTAAGTTGTGGAATAAGCTCCCTGCCATGCAAAGTTCTCTGTAGGGACTACAATATGGGGTTCTTAAAGAAAGAAGTTATTAGACTTTAAAGGGTTGGTAAGTCGCTATAAGCTGTAATGACCACTTCACATCAGGCGGGCCGTAAGCTTGTTTGCCACCTTGACTATAACGTGAAGGTTTTAACGGGGTATCCTTTTCCAGTTGTTGAATAATAATAAGTAAGTCAGGGTTCGACAGTAGGAACTTGTCAAGCAATAAGTATTTACTCCAGTTTGAATTCCGAATTATCTGTGGTAACAGGTGGCCTGGACTTGGTCATTTCTCCTGGAGCCGCGTTCACCAGGGATGGTAGTCGACTTGGTCACGGAGGTGGTTATTATGATCGTTACTTGACTGAACTTTTGACCCACCATGAAGCTGATCCTGACAACTTTAAGAAGCCATACATCGTCGCCATTGGTTTCCACCAGCAGATTTACCCGGATCTACCCATGGATGAGCAAGACGTCAAGGTCGATGAAGTGCTGACAGATTCTTGATTTTAGTTTTGTATTAATACATCTAGGCAAGATTTTTCAGCATGAATTCCAATATCGATGTTAAGTTCTATATACCTATCTAAATCACTTATGTAGTTGAGATATTGAATATATGCAATATAAAATGCCTTACTTATTTACTTATTATACTTAGTTGGTTTTTACTTGGTTACATGAATAATGGTTGCCGACTTAAGAAAGTAAAAACAATATTTTTTACAATTCAAATTTCAATAAATTATTTATATCTAAATTTATTGCTAATATGCTCTATTTTAAATTTAAATTAAATAGTTACTAAGTCAGTGTTTTATATAAAAAAATACTACCGAAACGCCCGGTCTTCGCGCAGGTGCAATAGGGAATATGCACATTTCTAGGGGTTCCGTAGCCAAAGGGCAAAAACGGAACCCTTATAAATTCGTCATGTCTGTCCGTCTGTCCACCCGTTCGTTAGTCTCTTATAAACAGCCATACCTACAGATTTGTTATACATATGGAGAACAAAACATTTAGCTAGCTAGCTAGGGTAGCTCTCCATACGTTGAACTAATCATAAAGACTTCCAACGAAAATTGATTTGAACAGATTCCGTTTATTAGTTTTCAGATATCTGTATATCCGCAATAATTCCCATTCTACGGAACCCTAACTTTTTTAATTTTACAATTAATAAAATATCAAAGTAAACAGGAATAACGGTCAAAGTTTTAAAATAATAATGTTTGAAAATGTGTCACTTACGACTCTTTTTAGATCGAACAAAAACGCTCCATACAAAATGCCAGTATATTGTTTGTGAAGTCATTTTATATTTGTGGGGCGATACGTGGATGGCTATATCCTGCACACCTCAGCGTTTATAATTTTTTTTCATACTCTAGTATGTAGTTTTACTTTTAATTATGTAAATTTTATACAAGTATTTTACCGTTTGCTAGTTTTTCTACTTTTAACGTTTCTAATAAAAACAACTTAATTAGTTTTATATTTTTTAATTAGTTTAATTATAGAATTTTACACAAAAAGGTTACGAACTATTATGTTTTGTATTATGAAGTAGAAAAGCTACTAAACAAAATAAATAGTAATAAAAGCAAAATATTAAAAGCATTAATCAAAATTAATCGAGCATTTACATAGTTTGAAATTTGCAGTAATACATATACCACCTGGATTTCACTGATTGCCTCAAACGAAAAACTTTGCTTTAGATCATCATTGGTAACGTCAGATTTTCTATAGAACTTTTTTTTTATAAAATTTACGAAACTATTTCCTGACGTTACTAATGATGAACTGAAGCAGAGATTTTCGTTTGAGGCAGTCAGTGAAATCCAGGTGGTATAAATGAGCAGGGCCGTAATCGCCTTAAGAAATTTCAAAAGAACTGTCTAAGTGCAAGCCGGACTCGCGCACTAAGGGTTCCGTACACTACTAAATATTAAGCAAAATGTTATTGTTCATAATTCTAGTAGTAATCATGACTTTCTTTGTAAAACTTCATTGTGGTCACCATGAGGTGCAATTAGTAAAAACTGTCAAATCTCCCGCACAATGCTGTGTGAAAGAAATGGAGTAGGTACAGTAACCTTTTGTTTATATTTGTTGTTTGTTTTACTTTATTGTTTACACAACATACGATAGTTAGGTGCTCTAATTTTGTAGTTTAAAAAAAATACCATTTTTACAATAGAGCAAAAATGAACAAATACCCTGTTTTTGGTATGTACACGGTAAAAAAGAATTAGTTGAGCCACGAGAATATCGTTTCATATATGCACCAACGAATATTTGCTTCATCCAAGATATTATTTCTCTTAAATATTTAAAATAATATGAAGTTAACACAAGATCAAATTTCTTTGAACCAGTAAATAAAACTCTATCAGTTTGAGACAATATCTAATTCATTGAAGAAAAATATGCTTCTTTTTTGAAACGCTTAGTTTTCTTGGGCGTAGAATTTCGTGTGATATTGCATGGAAGAAATTTGAAGTTACCACAAGAGAATAGTGCTCTTAACTTGACTACGGCAGCTCTTAAATAAATAACATTATATTTTAGTTTAAAACAAAAAATGTTTCGGTCCAAAATTACATAGTTATCCGTCAAGATTAAATAAAGTTTTCTTAAAGAGCCCTACGCCACTTTTCTGGAGGCTTGGGCTATATAGAGTCAGTCTACCGCGCTGCCTTTTTGTGACTTGGCTCACGTTTCTCGAGCTTAGTAGCTATTCTCGCCTATACAAGCCTTCTTAAACATGGAAGAAAGAAAAGTGTGCTGCTAAGCGGTCACCCATCCAACTACTGACCACGCTCGACGTTGCTTAACTATGCTTATCGTTTCAGATAGACGAATGCGACGAGCTTTTCAATTCTCAGATAATAATTAACTGTAGGTTTCTTGCTCAAAATGATACTAATTTGACGCACAAAACCCTACAATAAACAATTATTTAAAATTAAAACCCAACACTTAATCCTATGAAGGACAGTGATATAGGTTCATTCAGTTTTAAAAATGCAGGTATTTACTTAAACGAAAAGAAAATTCGTTCAAATTTCAACGAAAATGTTTAATATTTTAAAGCAGGTATTTTATTTGTTTCGACTAAAACAAGAGTTTCAGTATAAAATATCAGATATTGAGTCAAGAATCTAACAAATTCTGTTAAAATTATTATTTTTCCTAATTCAAAACAATATTATCTTAACTGAATATTTCACTGGCTTTGATTTAAAATACAATTATTTTAAACGAAAGATTTTATTTTTTAATAAGTGACGTCGCAGATTTAAGAAAACCATGATTTTGGCGCAGAAAAAATTATATCAAAGCTAAATTATTTTTTGTTTCAAACAAAGAAAAATAAAATGTTGCATATTAAAATGCAGTACCTGGAGGACCGAGCGCTGGTCGTTTTTTAAACAATCTATTGTCAAGTAGCTTAAGCGTTACTTAATTACGCCATCTATTGTCAAATTGCTTTAATGTTGCTTATTACTACTCGCCAATAGATGTCAGGAAGAGTCATATTTTTCAGTTTATCACTGCCTAAAAACAACGATAAAACGACGTTTTCTCAAAATGAAACCTGGCTAGATCGATTTATCGTCCCCGAAACCCCCTGTATACTAAATTTCATGAAAATCGGTGGAGCCGTTTCCGAAATTCAGATTATATATATACATATATACGAAAATATAAGAATTGCTCGTTTAAAGGTATTAGATTTATTCTATACAAGAACATTATTGTCTTAGGGTAATTAACTTAAGTTTGGTTGGTCTAAAACGTACATTTATTTGGTTAAAAGAAAATTTGTACATACGAAAAGAAGTTAATCAATTTCGATTGATAAAATGAAATTTTTTCTGGGATATAATATTGCCTTCTGTGAATAAAATATGTCCAAAATAGTTGGATCTCTTGACTGAATGCAAATTATTTTGGTGGAATAGAACTTGGAAACTCTTTTTTTTTCGTGTAGGTATATATCTTAAACTTTTAGTTATTGTTTTTTTATTTGAAAATAAATTCCCCGTACCAAAGAGCACGTATTACATGCATTTTAAAACATCCTAGTAAGCTTTAAAAGACTAGGCCCTTTAAAGTTCGAAAAGACAGGCAGGAAAAAAAAAGACCAAATGATCCTGTTAGCCGTTTGGTACGAAAACTTTAAAATGTATGAAAATCATAGGGTCCTCTTAAATGGGTGCAATGTAATTTCGGGGTAGCTACATAATCCTAAAAATGTAAGTGTAATAAGAATAATTAATTTAATTGTGTTAATTAAAATCAGATTATATCATATCCTCATTAGAGAAAGTAAGTAAGTAAGTGCCGAGCAATAATAACTAGTTACTTACGTAAACGACGATATTTCATAAATTAGTAAAGATAACTTAATGGAACAAAAATTAGATTAAAAAGAGTTTTTTTTACACATAAATAATTAAGTAAGAGATTAAATGCGCTTCAATGTTCCTGTGACTTCATAGAGCTATCATGAGTTGACTAGACTTGTAATCACATTCGGCCCCACATGGAGTGCTGCTGCGATCTCTGGGCGGGTGCACCCGCATACCAGCTTGGTCCATTTGACTCGGTTCAACGACAGGCTGTGAGAAACGTTGACGACCCCACACTCGCCGTATAAGCCTTAAGTAAGGTATAATCCTTAATTCTTTGTCTCCCTGTGTGTCTTCTACCGCTTGTATAGTGGGATGTGTTCTTAGGAATTGTTTGAAATTATGTCCACGGCTACTTTCTACCATTGCACTGCTCGCCATCGGCTGGGAATTTATCCTCACACCTTAGAACCTAAAATGGTCACGTACAATGCGGTTTCAAAGAAACTTCCTCCCGCTAACGCTTAGGTTGTAGAATAAGCTCCCTGCCATGGTTTTCTCTAAGGATTACAGTTTTGGGGGTTCTTCAAGAAGTTATTAGGTTTTTCAAGAGCAACGCGCAGGTGATGCTCCAGGCGTTGCAAGCGTCCATAGGCTGCGGAAACCGCTTACTATCAGGCGGACCGCAAGCTTGTTGGCCAAGTTAAGGGTATAAAAAAATATTTTTTATTTCATAAGCTACTAGCTTTTGCCCGCGGTTCCACCCACCCTAAATTAGGTTATCGTTATAGGATTTTAATGCAAACTCCTCAATTATAGAATGAAAACCGACTCATACATGAGATTTTCAAGTAGCCTTCCAGGTTTCTTGGGACTCAAACTACCTCCTTGCCAAATTTCATCTTAATCGGTACAGCGGTGTAAGCGTGAAGAGGCAACAGACAGTCATGGACAATGTTACTTTTTCTTTTTATGGATTTTTAGAACGTTATACATAGGTACATTGTTTCTAGAATGTAGGTAGGTAGGTATATAACCTGTGAGTTGTAGATAGCGTTTCTGCTTTTGGTTTCGTACCCGCCATTGGCGCTTAAGATTTGTTATTTTTTTTACTTAAAATTTTAAAATAGGTAATTAGAATGACCAGAATAAACATAGGTCCCGGCTAATTATGTTGTGTTTATGAAACTACTTCACACGGTGACTTCAATACTACTGAACAAAATCAGTAAAAACGTCGACACCGACATTTTGTTGATAGCAGCTAACAATAGTCTGACATATAGGCTGCTAATAGTCGGGAAGACGAAGAACAAAATTGGCAATGGGCAGGTCATATTTGTGGCAAAACTGATGTCCGTTAGGGCAGACAAGTCTCAGAGTGGAGACCACGAATAGATAAGCGCAGCGTGTGTCGCGCTCCAGCCAGGTGGATCGATGACCTGAAAAAGGTAACTGGAGGTGGCCGTATGATGAAGGCGTGGGACCGGTTTTGGTGGCGTTAATTAGGAAAGGCTTATTCAGCAGTAGACTACTATAGGCTGATTGATGTTTGTCTTTTGAAAACATATCCTAAAACCCCCCCTAGGCGGCGCGGGGCCAATAAGCATTGCCTATATAGATAATCCGGGGCTTTGGTTACCGCCAATTTACGAGTTATAATAATATTATAACTCGCAATTTTTTCACGTAGATAATTGCGCATTATATTATAATTATATTGTAATGCGCAATTATGTACGTGCAACAGTGATGTAAACAAACTCCCTGACTCCGAGCGGAACTGGCAGAGCGATGGAGTTTTATTGCGTTTTTATATGTTTAAAGAAAATATAATAACAATAATTACTGAACAATATAAAATAAATATAAATATAACTTATAAATACAAATATCTTTCAAAAAACATCTTTCTTATTACAACTCATTTATTAAATTTCAAATAAAACAATATTTTCTTTATCTAGTGAAGTAAAACATATTGTATCTACTTACATACTTAATCCGTATTAATAATAAACTAATTAATAATAAACATTTATTTGTAAAAACCGAATTAAAACATCGGCCAAGTGCAAGTCGGACTCGTGCACGAATGGTTAAAATTTAAGGAAAACTTAAATTTTGTTTTATTTTAATTTAATTATTTATTTTTAAAGTGCCTGTATAACTAAATATTCTGTGAATATTTTAAGCGTCTACCTGTTGCCGTTACCAATATCGAGCAAAATCGAGAAAAAAATCACGTTTTTAGTATGCGAGCCCCCTTAAATATTTATTCTATTCTGTTTTTTAGTATTTGTTGTTATAGCGGCAACATCTTCTGTGAAAATTTCAGTATTCTAATTTTCACGGTTCATGAGATACAGCCTGGTAATAGACGGACGGACGGACAGCGAAGTCTTAGTAATAGGGTTCCTCTAATTACCCTTTGGGTACGAAACCCTAAAAATCAGGGTAATTGGCCTTTAAATATAGATAGATACTATTCTCAACTGAGAAACATATAAGAAATCTAATTGGAAATGTATTTTCTGGGCCCTATATCCAAAGATAATCACCTATGTCTCCTTGACAGCATTAGTCGTCAAGCAATGATTTATAGCCCTTGTTCTCATACCTCTGTCAGTTTCCTAAACCTTCAGTTAAGGGTTCAACGATACCAATGACAAATGCGTATAGGACATATTATATTAGGAGACACGAGTCATCTAAAATGTATGTAGGTACTTACTCAATAGTTCTTTAACAAATATTTTTTAGTTGATAGTATTTACCACTAGTTGACCTGAGAAACATTTTCCATCCAAAGTTGTATGATCTAAAGTTCATACAAAAATCCCGTAGAATAAAGCGCTTTCAGGTTTTTCCAATTTTCTAGGGAACTTTTTAAATTTTTTACCCGACTTATCCGTACCGTTTGCTTATTAGTATAACAAACATTTAAACAAATAGCCAGTTCTGCGCTAACTAAAGGACGGCATTTATTTTTTATTAATCATTTGGGTATTTACTGTAATTATTTAAATTATTTGTGTAACGACTTTTGAAGCTAATAAGTTGCAAATTATAGATAGACTCGACAGAAAAAGTAACATACGTAAATATCGTCATTAATAATCAGTATACTGACATAGTGCGGACAAAAAATACATTCCTCAGCCAGTTCTTTTAAGCTGTGACATATAGACAGAAAGACAGACGGACATGGCAATGATACCACTTTTGCTATTTTTTAACCGTTCGAAACGTAGAATGATGACACCTTCCAATTTATTAAAACCAAGCGTAACTGTAATCATTGTATAACTATATAAAATTTCACATACTACAACTAGACTTGCCACTCAAAAAATATTTTACCATCTTTCAGTTGTTCACAACATACTAACTCTGCCGATATACGGAAAGCAGGTTCAAGTATTAATTAGTAGCAGAGACAACTTTATTAATTTAATAAACAAGTAATTGCCTACACTTACGGTCAATGTTGTTACATTTCTAACAAATATTAGTCTGTAAATTTAAACAACGTAACTTCGTTAAGACAATAAACTGTGACCAGCTACGTTAATCAATTTCTAACTGTCAACGAAACAGTCTGGTCTGCTGCAGCAGCTAATTTACTCCATCAATAAAATAAGTGTTAACCAGGAGAGAAAACGACGTTATAGGTACAAGTACAACTTTTATTTGTAATTATAACTATAGATATATTGCGAATCTTTATTAAATTATTGCATATGTTCTTGGGGTGGTGCTGCGAAAAGTCAACTTATACTACTAAAACGTGCACAAAGAGTACTACTAAAAGTGATAATGTTTCTTCCATATAGATTTTCCATAGAAGAGGTTTACAGCAAAACGAAGGTCTTGTCGGTCAGAAAATTATATGTCCTTGTTCCCTGCAAAGATATCAAAACGTAGTTATTGTCCGATAGCTCCAGTTAAAAGTACATTTGCCCAGAAACAGTATATATTTCTTGCTTCATGACTATACAAAAAATTTGATCATATTTATAAAACAAGTGATCTTAATAAAAATACAATCAAAAATAAAATATACATTTGGCTTAACTCGTTAGACTATGATGGTAGTGAACGACACTTAACAGGTACCGCATAGACTTATGTACTAAAAAAACAAGCCACATAGACACGCACACACCCACACACACACAAAATTTATTTACTTTTGTAATAACTAAGTTATTTGATGCCGGAATATATTGATAGCAATAGATTTGTTGCAAATTCTTGCCCTTACAATTTGTATTAAGTTTTGCATTCTTAAAGCCAGAGACTGCAATTGTTAACCGGCACTCCACTAAGATTATTTATTAAGATTATTTTTTATGAAAACTAGTGGAAGAAGACACTGACTTCCGAGATACAGTTTTTTTAAACTAGTTCGGGATTCAGGGAATTCAAAAATATTTTTGCAACAATGTTTTTATTTAGTAGTATATAAATAAATAAATAAAAATATATATACAAAGTTCTTTGAGTAGCAAAAACAAAGGTCTGTTAGCGTTTCTGCAGAGACGCTGGACTGATACTAGCGATTGGACTTGCTGCCTATATAACGTACAATAAGATGTTTCATTAGCTTAAATGCATCTATTATACTCTAAACGCAATCTTCACTAGACACACTCGTACATTATTACGTGTCCCATATCACTGTGCTGCTAATACGTGCCATAGCGTGTTTTAAAATACAAGGAGCACCCTCTAGTGAAAGTCTGATTGAACAATAAATATATTGATACTACAGCCTGTTGTTAATAAAACAAACTCTGCCTAGCTGCGGTTGCTAATAAGTCTGTCAATGAAACACGCTCTGTTCTGCTACTTCAGGGCTACGTTCACTTTGGGTGTGATTATCGCCGTTTGTCTTACGCCTGGCGATCGCCGGACTTTGGTCCGATTTACGTGACTTTTGAAACTGAACTGCTTTGACAACAGCTGGGATTTGAAAATTACCGCTAACTTGCAAAACAGTCAATATAAATTGAGGTCATAAAAAGATTATATTTATCAAGTATTGTGTTATTGTGTCCTCTTATCATCCTTCCTCATTAGTTAGTCAACAAAAAGTACTCTTTATCAACTAAAGTCGTTTGAATCTAAAAATTCAATCTTGTTAGCCGTCAAAGTGCGACTTTTACCCTCCTATTTTACGGTGTGATTAGTGCGATCGCCCGACGATATTTACCAGCTTATTGAACGATACGGTGCGTTCGCCGTGTGAGTCACTCCGAGTTATTGAACGGCAAGTTTATCGTCGGGTGATCACACGGCGTTGAAACTGAACGTAGCCCAGGTGATCAGAATGCTTATATGCTAGTAATTCTAAATAAATGTGTCTGCTCATTCAACAGTCTTGCCTGTTAAACTAATTTACATCAAATGTTTACTTAAAACAACAGTCAAATCGGTTCGTTTAATTGTTCTAAATCTGCTCATACAACCTATTTGATTATCTATATTAGCCTACTATTGTAAGCTAATCTAGCCAATTACAGTTAGCTATGTGATTTAACAGTTTGTTTGTAATTTGTAGCAGTGCAATGTAGTTACTGTCCTTAACGGTTTTGGATTGGTTATGACCAACGAATTGACGGCCGTTATATTAGTAGAAAAAATATTTATGAGTAACAAAGTTCTTAACGCCATGCACCTACGTACCTGTATTGGGTGCCGACGACGTTTCGACAAGGATTACATTACACCCTATCGTGGTCACGGCTGTACTAAAACGTCGGCACCCAATACAGGTACGTTTTCGTATACGTACTTAAGTGCATCGCCAAGACCCGAGTTCTATAATAATAATGAGTGGAAAACGCGAAAGTTTAAAATTAACTATTCCTTTGACATACCAAAAAACTGTACTCTGCAAGCCTCATATTTTTTGATGACCCTCAATAGCTCAATTGGTAGAGCACTTACACGGAATGTAAGGAGTTGCAGGTTCAGTTCTAGCTCGAGGTTTATCTTTTGACTGCATCTCTGCTATGAAAATATAAATTTATATTAATGTATAAAATGGTCGTAATCTGGAGACATAACTGTGGTTTGTGTATTTTTGAAACGAACGTCATTAATACTGCCGTACAGAACCTAAACCTAAAGTGCACTTTTGGTGTTATTTAGTTATAGTATATTACAGGTTACTACAGACAAAATTATTTTTTAGGCAAACTAATTAAAATCTTAATACAATAATCCGGTGTTTGATTTTAAAAAATCATTGTTGTCGTATAAGCGCATTTTTGGCTTCAAAATTAACAAGAAACTAGCTAATGTGACGGAAAATCATAAGCGACAAATTAATTGATACTAAAAATTTTAATATACAGATTAAAATGTCGTAACACATTAGATTGTACCATCATTAAATAAGTAAAGAAGACAGTAAAATACCTATCAATTACTTACTAAATTGCCATAAATGTTTGCCCATACATTCAGTTTGTACGACAAAGGGTATCATCCTATTTTTTGTACGAAGCTTACTAACTTTAGTGTCGTACTGACTCTCTTTAATTCATTTTAGTTAGTATTACCTATGTAGCAAATATACGAAAGAAAACTAACTAAACTGACGTAAGTATGCGTAATAAGACACTTTATTTGTCCGGCCGCTCAAAGAATGCGTTCCTGACACCTGTCAATTCGTTATCACTAGTGATGTACAATAAATAACATTCATAATATTTAGTAACGTTATTTATTGCATTAATTATGCATATTTATTCAATTTCGTTTATATTTTGTTATTTTTTATAAGAATTATATTTCAATATATTCAATAAATTTTCACAATGTAAATAATTTAAATTTTTATAATAAATCAATTAATTGAATTGAATCGTAATTTCAGAACGTAACGAAGGGAAAATAATAAAAATGCTTTATTTTTTGGAAAATGTATATTATGAAATACATACTTTTAAGCCTTAAACAATGGAGACTATGTCAAACAATATAATCATTTAATTCGCTTGAGGAGTCTCTGTCATCTTCACTAACGTGTATAATATATATAGTCGTGCTCCTTTACCCATTGACGCTTGAGTGTCATCTGTCAAAGAACGAGAAAGCGTGTGATTGGTGTTCAGCCATATCTCGTCGATGGCAACGACATTGTCCCAATTATCAATTTTTGTTGCTTCTCTTAAAAAGTAATTCTTTTTAAAATTATGTCATTTCTTTCTAAAAGAATTTTCCTATTGTCTGTTTTTTTATAATGAAGTCCAATTTGTTTCAAAATTTTAGATAAAGCAGTTTTGCCTCCCTTAAATAAATCAGCTGCTTTCAAAGATGCTAGAAGCATCGACCTATTAAGGTACCAATTCCTAGAATAAGAACCATATATATGATAGCTTCCGCCAGCGTCTTCGCCCGCCCTAAATTTCTTTATCAGCGTAGGTTTCTACGTCAACTCCTCAATTATAGAAAAAAAACAAACAATCAAATCTTTCCTCTTTAATGGCATAATACATTCGTGTCTGTGAATCCATGGAAATACACATCTAAAATTTCAACCCAATCGGTCAAGCCGTTTAATAGTTGACATACCAACAGCAGCGCCACCTACCGAGTCCAATTGTATTTTAAATCATCTAGAAAACCATCGAAATCCCCATATAAAATTTCAACCCAATCGGTTCAGCCGTTTGGAAGTTATGTGAAAAAGGAAGTAATTACGTAATTAAATAATTAGGAATGTACGGAAGAATAATTCTTACTACCCGTTATCCTATTACCCGTTTTCCCGTAGGAATGAAGCACTTTCCCGCGGTAAAAAGAAGTCTATGTTCATCAGGGATAGTGTCGGCTTCTAATGGTAAAAGAATTTTTCAAATCGGTCCAGTAGTTTCGGAGCCTATTCAGTACAAACAAACTAACAAACAATCAAATCTTTTCTCTTTATAATATGAGTATAGATTCTTTATTGCATCGGCATCAAAGCTATCAATGTCTGTCTGTTATAGGTTTAGGTTAGGTTAGTTCTGCGTTTCTTTTTTGATGTTCGTAAAATATTTTCTTCGATGCCAGATGAGCCGAACTTTTCTTTATTAATATTTGTTATCGTCCGTTTGCTCACTCCAAGTGCCTGAGAAATGCGTTCTTGGACCTGGTCGACAGAAATTAAACACTGAAGAACGTAGTCTATGCGTGCAAGACGAAAAGAGACGACTGTTTGTAAATGTCACAAAATGGCGGTCACCACAAGCATTTGTTGCCATATTTTACCAAAAATATAAAGTAGTAAGTAATTTTATTTTCAATGTTTTTTTTAATTTATCTGACTAATATTATGACACTTATTTTCTTAAGTTTTGTTTGGGCGTACCTTTATTATATTATTAACTTTATTAAATACTAAGTACTTTATATATTATAAAATAAAATACATTATATATTAAATAATAACGTTTTATTGTATATTATACCGACAGATTATATTAAGATTACAAAAATATTCGATTACAATTGCCTCGTTATTTTGTCACATCACAACAAAAACAAACAGTTGACATAACCTTGAAGCAGTGCCGTTTGACGTGGTTTTTTTATAAGTCCAAGTTTAAAAGCTATTGTTTTTATTTTTGTTAATTAAGTAATTTTAATAATTTTAGCCCAAAATTAATACATTTATTGTAAGTTGGCATAATTATTCGATTTTTAATGTTATTACTCGTTAATAAGGTAAATAAAAGATATTTAAAATTTTGCTGTAAATTGTACGCCAGTTCAAAGTTACATCGCCCAGTCGATAACAATCTGTCAGAAACGCATTCTTTGAGCGGCCGGACAATAATTAGTTTAGATCAAACCTACTGGTTAAAATATAATAAAATTAAGTTGACTACTGCAGTTCAATTGGTTAAGTTTAACAAAATTTATCTAAAGGTTGTAAACAGAAAAAGAGTATTCGGACCTCTAGGTCGTTTTAGTTCGTAAAACGTATTAAAAAATGTAATCGAAAATTTGAAAATACCGTATAGTTATAAATTTTGACTATTTAATTAGTCCAAAAAAATTTTCAATTGACATGAAACCCCGCACCTCTCATAGTTGCATCCAGGAGGTTAACAGCTGCTAACTAGCGCTGCCACTTAATATTTTTTTATCACGACTTACACAAGGCATATTTCAAAAATGTAAATAATAAAAAATTTAAACTAGTATTCCAGGCTCCGTACGAAACATTCTAAAAATAGCTTATGACTTGTTTAACAATTTGTATTATTCACATTTTTAAAATATGCTTTGTGTAAGTCGTATTTAAAAAACCGGCCAAGTGCGAGCCTGGCTCGCGCACTAAGGGTCCGTACAAATTTACAAAAAGCGGCAAAATAATCACGTTCTTTTATGGGAGATCCCCTAAATGTTAATTTCATTTTAATTTAATTATTCATTTTTAAGTAAATACACAACTAAATATTCTTTATCCGTCTACTTGTTTCCGTTATTAATATCGAGTTAAAAACGGCGAAAAAAAAAGGAAAAAACTATGATTTTCAGTATTTTGAGGGATCATTCTCACTAGATCCATTTTCCAGATCCATAATGGATCTAGTGAGATATTATTTTCTCAATAGATCCATTTTTAAAAGTGTGTATCTACTGAGAAGTATTTGTCTCGCTAGATCCGTTAACCAGAACCAGATTTGAAAGTGTGGGTCTACTAAGGAATTTCTTTCTCACTAGATTCAGTTGTGGATCTGATAAAAAATTTGGTGTCGGCTAGGCTTGTTGTCCCCTAGGCTGGGGAGATAACGGAACTTACTTTCTAATACTATTACTCGTATTTCCCCTGTCATATTCTTATTTTTACCAACTTTAAAAAAGGAGGAAGTTCGCGAATGGTCTGTAGGTACCTATTTAAGAGATATTATTAATTCAAAACTAAAAATTAACCGACTTTATAAAATGAGGATCCATACTAATACTAATATTATAAATTCGAAAGTGTCGGTGTCTATCTGTCTATCAATCCGTTAAATTTCACGGTTGGACCAATTGTGATGAATTTAATATGGAGATAGTTTGACCGCAAAAGACAAGAAATATACTGTTTTTCTTAATATATATTTTATTTATTAAAAAAAAGTTAAACTATTGATCTTACACGTGTAGTTATTTTACAAAAGTTATAGATCTCATCAAGACCTTTATTTCAAATGACAGCTGTCAAACTAGAAAGGTCTATATCTCTGTAACTATTGATCGTAGACTAGTAGTTTCCCTAGTAGAAAAGATAGATCTCATCAAGATCTTTATTTCAAATGACAGTTATCATCTAAATCTAAAACCTTTCTATTTTTGACGTGTCATTTCTGTAGAGAAACTACTAGTCTACGATAAATTTTAGCTACCCGAATAAGTTTTAAGTTACCGAGATATATTTCTTTATAGTTTGACAGATGTCATTCTGAAATAAAGATCGTATGAGACGTATCATTTCTGTCAAGAAACTACTAGTCTACGATCAATAGTTACGGATATATAGTCCTTTCTAGTTTGACAAACAAACCCTAGGGCAGGGATGGCGAACCTTTATTGATGAATATGCCTTTTTTATAAAAAAAATTCTACTGTACCTATGACGTGCCGTCAAAAAATCTTGGTTACTTAATAATAATGGAGCAAAATTAAACGAATTGCTGTTAACTTAAAGCTATTTAGATACTTGCAGCTTGAAATGTTTACAGCAATCGAAATGTTTAATAATTTATATTTATCCAAATTAAAAATTTTCATTAATAATTAAGTATAATTTTCGTTAATAATTAGGTATCATTTTCTATAATTACATATTTTTTCAAACATTCTATTTAGTGAGACAATATATTATCATTAGATCTAATTTATTTTAAAATTATTTTTAAAATAGATCTATTGGCAATGAAAATTCTCATTAGATCCAGTTTATTAGAAAACAGATCTACTGAGAAAAAAATATCTCACTAGATCCATTATGGATCTGGACAATGGATCTAGTGAGAATGATCCATTTTGAGGCAGCAAAACCCGGAAAAGTTCAAAGTGTAAAGCAAATGTGTGCACCTGATTTTTACAACTTTGAATCCCATCTCTAAATAAGCTTAAGGATAACCAAGGAAAAAGAAATATATACCTTGCTGATATTGTTGAAGTTTTGGTAAAAAAAACTATTTGGATCTATATTATAAAATAACAATATTCTGATACTGAGTATGCTAAAGTTTATTGCCTCAAATCGAAAAAAATCCAACGTTTTTGCCTCGTAGTATTCCTAAAAGAATAGATAACAACAGAAAACTTAAAATAAATAAACAGCTGGGACCTTTGATGTCTAAGAACAGGCTAGCATTTTTTGTCGGTATAAAATTCAAATATTCATTTAGAACTATAAAATTAGCAAATTTACCTGGTCATATAAATACATATTTTATGAAATAAGAATCAAGAGAATATTACTTTTTCTTAATTTTGTTTTCCAAACAATTTAAATTAAAGCCCAAAAAGAATTGATTTTTTTAACTGTTGTAAAAGCCAAATTATTATAATATTATCAAATCCACTCAATTAAAATTTGAACTATAGCATATATTTTTTTCATATCAAAAATTGTACTCAGGACTGTAACTAAATTAATCAAATTCTTGAAAACTTAACTTGTTTGGGTATGCCATCTCCTTTAAGTAGCTATGTCCCGCATTAAAATTTATCATAACTGGACTTGTTTATGTCTTTTCAGTTTTTATTTATACTTAATCCGGAATAGCTCCTTAAATACTGGTTTGATTAAAATAAACAAATTCATTTAAATCACAGCGGTATTTAAGGAGCTAAGCAAATTTACTTACTCAATTAAAATTTAACAGTTTAACCTTTAAAATGGTACCATTTTTATTATTCTTAACTAGTTATTAAATACTCAAGATCGCGCGGAGTCATTTCCAAGCTAGTGATTCCATAGTTTTGCGCGCAAGTGTAGTTAATTTTTCACGCAGTTGGGTTGTTTGATTTCTTTAATTTATTTATTTTTATTTGTCATTTTTTAGTAAAAATTATACCACGGTAAATATCGCAATCTAGTTAATTTATTGAAGGAGTTAATATTGTGGAAATTATTTAGTAGCTGTTGATGGTCTAAACTATTTATTTATTCATCATAAGTATGAAGATTCAAATGAGAATGGTTGCTAACCAATTTTAAATCGTTTTAGATTCGTAATGGTCATTATAATGGTCAACCTTCAGATGATTTTAAAATACCTATTCAATGATACCCTACTTAACATAGTTCGTTGACTTTAATTTTTATCCTTTTTAGAATATGGAATTTAGTTTTCGTCATATTGAATTTTGATTCCTGCTATATCTTTAGTGACACTCGCAAGATTAAGACGAATAGATTGACGTAAGAATCATCAAAATCTGTTCATGCGTTTGGTCTGTTGAGCACCATAATAGAACAAACATACATGCATACATAAGCTTATAAACACATTACCATTTCTTAGCATCGCGCAGTCGGGCTAAAAGATTTTAGAGAAAAATAAAAAGTAAAACAATCATAGGCTTTACAACTTTATGAGTATAAGTCGACCAACTTAAAAAATGTAGTCGGGAAAGTAAAAAATTCGTACAAATTTAATTAAAAGTTACTTAGATAAAGGTGGTTCTTGTGTAAAACAGGTATTAAATATATGTTTATAAACCACGAAACATTATAGAAAAATCAAATTATAACATTCTTAATGTGAATAGTAATTCTTACTTACTTCGGGCGCGGCGCCTGACAAACTTCATAATAATCTAGTTGCTCTATACAAACTTCAATCTTGCAGTGACCATAGTGTGTGTGACCTCTAAAGTATAACAACAAATATTATAAACCGGCCAAGTGTTAAACGAGCTATCCAACGACACCCCACACTATGGGTAGATAGACGCGAAAATAAAAATTCATCCTTAATTCATACCCGTACAATTTTTTTTGTATATGTATATTAATGCCAAATTACGGCTTTCTAGTACTAATGGTCTCTGAGCTAAGCCGCGGACAGACAGATGGAAATGGCAAAACTATAAGGGTTCCTTGTTGACTACGGAACCCTAAAAATGTTTCCAAGCCATCGATATGAACTCCCAAGAATGTAGGTAAGTAAATATTAATCACACTGTACTTATCTAAGTAGGTATAGGTAACTGTTTTGATAAATCAGTGATATTAAATATACAAATGTGAGAAGGCACTGACCTCTATAATAACAGGTATTTAATCTATACTTAGGGTCAGGGATTTCATAAGTTGTTTGTACACATCAGGTACTACAGGCCTTCGATTTTATTGTGCCTTGAGCAAACGCTCATGAGATTATATACTTTCTCTTCTAAGTTGGCATTTAGATGTTTCTATAGGCTTCTATAGGTTGATCATGTACTACAGATCTTCAAAAATTCAGGTAGTTTTCCTTTGTGTTAGAATCCCCAGCACCACCTTTATGCCAAATTTTGCCTCTAGGTATTAGGGAAGTACTAGTTCTATTTTGATGATCATGAATCACTTAGTTGTTGAATTTATTTTTACATTTTTATAATTTCTAAACTAATGAAGCTATAAACTTAAAATGAAAATACGCCGAAAAGGCCTGTACGGTAATTTGCCATGAGCCCGAGACTTGTTGTGCCGGCGCGGCGGGCGCACTGCGTGACTGCGTGCCTCCAGATGTTATGAAGCGGGCAAATATCTACGATAAAAGTCTTGAGTTTTATCATAAGTTATCATTTTTGCAACCGCTGAAAGATATCGTAAAATGCACATAAAAATACATTAACTATAAAAACGTTTATCTATTGCTTCGTTGCTGCAAAAAAATAGCAGATAAAGTTGCATGGGTCAGCTTACAAAGTTAGTATTGATTTCTCTAAAAACAGTCAATCAGTGCACGCGCCCAATCATGTCACCCATTTTTGAAATGGGTATGGTGTAGCAGTCCCTTTTTGGTCCCGTCATTATTACTCCGACAAGCTGCATCTTGAGCTGCATCTTAATTGGATAATTCAGGCATAATCTATACTAATATTATAAAGCTGAAGAGTTTGTCTGCTTCTTTGCTTGAACGCGCTTATCCCAGGAACTACTGATCTGATTTGAAAAATAGACATCGAATTCAAAATGCTTATGCAACGGAGCGACAGTGTAAATTTGTGTTGTTTTTCAGCACTGTCTGCTTCAGTATTGAATCAAAGTCACAATGAAACGTTTGCGTTCTACAGCTAGTATCGCCATGACCACTGGTGCACATACACGTAAGCAAATACGTCCCTATTTAATAGGGTATTGCTCCTATAAAATCTTGATGTTGGCACAAATGTAAAACTTTCAGTTCGATTGTGACTTCAAAGTCTGCGAAAAAAATCGGCCAAGTGCAAGTTAAACTCGCGCACGAAGGATTCCGTACCATTATCTATAAAAAATAAATGTTTTTTTTTAATTTTTTTTATTTGAGTTGATTGAATGAGGGGTAAATTGCGGTTTACGATTCATTACGTATTAAAAAAAAAACTACTTACTAGATCTCGTTCAAACCAATTTTCGGTGGAAGTTTGCATGGTAATAAACATCATGTATTTTTATAGTTTAATCATTCTCTTATTTTAGAAATTACAGGAGGGGGACACATTTTAGCACTTTGGAAGTGTCTCTCGCGCAACCTATTCAGTTTAGAAAAAAATGATTTTAGAAACCTTAATGTAATTTTTGAAGACCTATCGATAGATACAACACACGTATGGGTTTGATGAAAAAAAAAATTGAGTCTAAGTATGAGGAACCCCCAAAATTTATTGTTTTTTTTTTGTATTTTTGTGTGAAAATCTTAATGCGGTTCACAGAATACTTACCAAGTTTTAACAGTATAGTTCTTATAGTTTCGGAAAAAGTGGCTGTGACATATGGACGGACAGACAGACATAACGAATCCATAAGGGTTCCGTTTTTTGCCATTTGGCTACGGAACCCTAAAACAGAGGGCTATGTGCATTTCTTATAGTATTCTTACACTTTGTACTACACAGTTATCATACAGAGATTTTTGGTGTTTTTCCAACAATTCAAAAATTAGAAAAATGTAATATTGCTACATAGATTCGCGCCATAATTTCGGCTTTGAATCGCCTCGGTGAGATCGATGTTTTAATAATATTTATTTGTAAACCAAATTTTGCTGTTCTCCTAAGCAATTTATTTTTAAACGTTCGTTAACAGACAACGCGGAAATCTTGAGGAAAATAAAAAAAGCGTTTCAAAAAACCATAATTTATAGTTATTATATTAAAACTGTCTTGAGTCATTTTAGGTATTGTTATTGCCAATTACTTAATTATTTTTCAGATCATTGAGAAAGAGCCTTTCGTTTTAAAGATCTAACAAGAAACGAGATCAAAATAGGATGTTTTTGAAAGAAAAAAAATTATGAGTTTTAAGTTGATAACAGTATTCAGTTAATTAAAAAAAAAAATAGTAATATTCTAAATAAGGTCTTTACAGAAACAAAATTATGGAAAATTTGTTGAATATTCGAAAATTCGGGTTGTTCCCCTGTGTCCAACTAGTTGTACAAACAAGGATTTTTTTCCCCGTATAGTCCAACTAAATAGTTGAACATTGGAAAACTGAAATTTACAGTGCCCGTTGTACAACTGCATGGCCAGTTGGAACACTGCCCCAAAATGATAAAATTAAAGCTTTTAACCGACTTTAAAAACGGAGGTTCTCAAATGAGGTTTTCGTGAAGGTTTTATAATGAATTAAACATTATTCTTTTTTAACCGACTTTTAAAAGAATGGAAGTTATTCTAGTTAAAAAACGTCAAATGTGAGTCTGATTTGCGCACTGAGCGTTTAATACGGAATATAAATACTTACCAAAACTTTTTAACCAAGTTCAATTGAAAACAAGGTTTTGTACTCAAAATGTTAAAGCTTTGTTCCAAGTGATAGTTTTAAAATGGCTACCTATATCTCCAAAACTATTGATCGTAGACTAGAAGTTTGACCACTCTCAAAACCACCCCCTGTGTCTGGTGGTATGTCGACTCACGCTTGACCAAAACTACCGCGTGACGTCACAGTGGCTCCTGTGTATAACTTGTCTCTAGTTTTGTTATGTAATTACATCATTATCGTAATGGGTTATCATGTTTTTCCCCGTTCATAATTAAGTTATTCCTATTTAATTACAATGATGTTGGTGGTGACATTCCAAAAACTAGTCCCCCGAGGGTGTATCTCAAGATTTTAGGGGTGGTCCACTCACGCTTTACAAAAACTTAACCTGGAGACGTGTCGGTTCACGCTTGATATGACTTGACATGTTATACCTACAGAAAACCTTCAATTCAAGTCGGTCGAAGTTTAAAGAGAAAAGCTGATAATAGTGTTAAAGATTTACAACTAGCATCGACGTCAACATGATGTGTTAAATATGTGATTTACAGGTTAACCAAAGATTCTATGCTCAGCACTTACGATCTAAGAAACACAAATAGAAATGTCTTATTCTTAATCATAATTTACTTTATGTGTCTGTTATATCACTTGTGAAGTATTTATAGCATCAATTGAAGAATCAATACTATTTTATTATTCATGCAGATTTTGATCAGGAAACAAAAGATTTAAAAAAATCTTTTGAATTTTTAAATTTGACTATTAGGAATTGGATAAAAATTGGTGAATTAGAAAATTATTCAGAACCTTTAAGTGATGACATTAAAAATAAAATGTGTAATGACACATAGTGATTTAGAAACAAAAGAAAATGGTAGACCTTAAAAAAAAAACAGTTCTTAGAAATGCATGTTAATAAGTTCAATCCCTTACAGGGATCTTCGTATATTCGTAAAAAAGAACGATCAACAATGTTTTAAGTGGACTATATCCTGCAAATACACATTCCGATAGGGTATCATCATACTTGAGGCATCAAAATAAACTAACGTTTAATAATATTCAGTTCCCAATCAAATTATCTGATATACCCAAGGTAGAAAAACAAAATAACATTAGCATTAATATGTTTGAATTAGAGTTTAACAAAGAAAAAAAAACTTTACAAAATGTTCTAATTAATTACAAATTAACTTATTATTTTTAAACAATGGTTGAATTGGTCTTTATTGTATTTATCACGCTTGGTAAATAAATAAATAACAAATCGAAATGACGCTATTCATATCTGGGCCGGTTGCCGTATCTATTTTTAATCTAAAGTTAATTTAATTAATCACCAGAAGCATGACTGTGCTCAAATTGTTACTGAATAACTAGGAATTCATAAAAAAGAAAAATATTGGAATCTAAAGTTTTCAAGAAAAGTGTGACAAAAAAGAGATTTATTTGAAGAACTATAAGTCTACAACAAGTTTATTTATTTTTTTGTGTAAAATAGTATGTTTCACACGTCGAATTCTGCGCGTGAAATATTTACATTTGTGATACATAGACACGACTTATAATTCTCCAAATAAATATCTTTTTTTTCACAAATACACGTTTTTCAACATTTTCCATATTTTGACCAAATAATGTATTATTTATAAAAATCTTTTTCAGTCACTTTTAGCTGTAGTTCTTACTTGTGTATTTAAATCTATATATATATATTTCCACTAAGGACTATGCTTAAACTGTAAAACTCTATAAACCCTAATTAACTGCATAGTAAGTTGTAAACATTGTTTGAGATTTCGATAGTAAATTATATTTTAGTTTTATTATAAAAATTTGATACTAATTTCTTATCTTTACTGTAACCGTTTACAATGTTTTTAAGGGCATAAAGTTAAATCTGAATTAAGATCATGTAAATGTTCAAGGTACTTAAGGTTACAGGTTAGTTTTAAAATAGAGCTCATTTTCCGTGGCAAAAATATATTATAGATAGGTGTACAGCTTAGTGTAAAAAGTAGAAAATAAATAATTACAATTATATCACATTAGATATAAAAAATTCTAAAGTTATCAGAAACATCAGTGAGTAGCATAACATAAGTTCTTAAATATAGATTGGAATATTCCAACATATTTTTACATTTGAATTGGGCTGACCTCGTTTTTGAGCATGTTTATAAATATAATTTGATACACTGGTATTAAAGAGTTAAAGAAATCGTCTTGATTTGGAAGAGATGTAATTTTTAAGGACTCATAAGAATTAACAAATTCATGAAGAAAAACACCTTTCCTAATAAGTTTATTAAAATTCTTTTGTAATTGATTTTTTAATTCTGCAAATTGGTATTTATATAATATTCTATATATCTAAACTCTAGTAAATCATAAATTAAAAATAATCTAAAAACCGCAAATGAACTATGCGACATATTAGGTTTATATGAGAATGAAATATATTTTTACTTATTTTGCGGAATTATTTTTATTTCTCAATCTTTAAAATTCAAAGCATGAACAATAAAATAAGCATCATAATTGTTTAGATTGTGAAATAGAATAGGAATGAAAAATGGAACACGATACTTTATGCTACTAAATAATTCGTGACTAACACCTCTAAAATTACTAGTATTCCAGTCATAGTCTACTGTAATTTCATCACCTAATATAACATAATTGCGATTGTCTTATAGATTCCTTCTCTTCATTAGTTAAAGTAAGTGGACATTTTTGAAAACAATTTATCCTATGTATATTGCTAAGATCTTTGTTAATGCTTTCCATAAACATTTTTGTACAATTAGGCTTTGAGTATGTTCTGTATATAGACAGTTTATCATCATATGAACATTTTATATAGTATCCATAAGAACAAACTACATGTTCATGTATTGTTTACGTATATGACTTCGATGGAACGGGACACAATAGGTGACGGGTTTTAAATGAGCTACAAAGTCTGCATATATTATAAAATGTAATTTTAATATTCTTTAAAGTTTATCAAAATAGATTTCATCATTATTTGTTTCCCTATTAAACCAATATTTTTCTTTTTTATGAATTCCTAGTTATTCAGTAACAATTTGAGCACAGTCATGCTTCTGGTGATTAATTAAATTAACTTTAGATTAAAAATAGATACGGCAACCGGCCCACAAATGAATAGCGTCATTTCGATTTGTTATTTATTTATTTACCAAGCGTGATAAATACAATAATGACCATTTCAACCATTGTTTAAAAATAATAAGTTAATTTGTAATTAATTAGAACATTTTGTAAAGTTTTTTTTTCTTTGTTAAACTCTAATTCAAACATATTAATGCTAATGTCATTTTGTTTTTCTACCTTGGGTATATCAGATAATTTGATTGGGAACTGAATATTATAAAACGTTAGTTTATTTTGATGCCTCAAGTATGATGATACCCTATCGGAATGTGTATTTGTCCACTTAAAACATTGTTGATCGTTCTTTTTTACGAATATACGAAGATCCCTGTAAGGGATTGAACTTATTAACATGCATTTCTAAGAACTGTTTTTTTTTAAGGTACCATTTTCTTTTTTTTCTTAATCACTGTGTGTCATAACACATTTTATTTTTAATGTCATCACTTAAAGGTTCTGAATAATTTTCTAATTCACCAATTTTTATCCAATTCCTAATAGTCAAATTTAAAAATTCAAAAGAATTTTTTAAATCTATTGTTTCCTGATCAAAATCTGCATGAATAATAAAATAGTATTGATTCTTCAATTGATGCTATAAATACTTCACGAGTGATATAACAGACACATAAAGTAAATTATTATTAAGAATAAGACATTTCTATTTGTGTTTTTTAGATCGTAAGTGCTAAGCATAGAATCTTTGGTTAACCTGTAAATCACATATTTGACACATCATGTTGACGTCGATGCTAGTTGTAAATCTTTAACACTATTATCAGCTTTTCTCTTTAAACTTCGACCGACTTGAATTGAAGATTTTCTGTAGGTATAACATGTCAAGTGATATCAAGCGTAAACCGACACGTCTCCAGGTTAAGTTTTTGTAAAGCGTAAGTGGACACACCCCTAAAATCTTGAGATACACCCTCGGGGGACTAGTTTTTGGAATGTCACCACCAACATCATTGTAATTAAATAGGAATAACTTAATTATGAACGGGGAAAAACATGATAACCCATTACGATAATGATGTAATTACATAACAAAACTAGAACCAAGTTGTACACAGGAGCCACTGTGACGTCACGCGGTAGTTTTGGTCAAGCGCGAGTCGCCACACCCCAGACACAGGGGGTTTTGAGAATGATCAAGCGCGAGTCGCCACACCACCAGACACAGGGGGTGGTTTTGAGAATGGTCAAGCGTGAGTCGTACGGGGCAGATCCCCTCTACTACTATAGGCAAGTAAAAAATTACTTAAGCTTTTTTTAATTTAACTACTTACATTGTAAAGCTTGCAGAAAGATGTACAATGTAATGTTTTGTTTGTAGTTTCACAAAGAGTAAATATGGATGCTGATAATAAATCACTCTTTAGTTTGTAAAGCAAATTCTTGTTTATGCTTCTAGATTCAAAAGTGTTCTTATTTAAAGAAAATATTTTGGAATTTAGATACTTTGTTTCATAAACTGTCAATAATTTGACATATTATTATTTTCGCATTTATCTTTTTTGCATCGAGAAATGTCGGAAAATATTCAATATATTCAGAAAAATGGTGGCACTGTCCTTCTATTTGACGGGCGACAGTACTACACATAGAGGAAACAAATACTGTGGTACTACAGAGTACGGGCTTATAAAAATGGATCGACGTATTGGCGGTGCTCTAAATTTAGAAATTATAAATGTCCCGGCTAGGGTTGCCAGATACAGGCATTTTATTTCCGGGACAGTTTGGGGTTTACAAATTCAGTCGGTACGAAAATGTACGAAAATAGATGTTTTTTTTTAAAATCGCTTTACTTGTAATATTTTAAAAACATACTAGGTGATATATCTATAGTAAAAACTAACTTACCTATCTACATTACTTATACAACGCAGTGTTTTTTTTAAAATATTAAAACACAGAACTTCAATCAAAAATTGAGCACCGCATCTCGCTTTTACTTATTATTAAATAATAATACGTAACACTAAAATTGAGACCGAATGGTCGCTCAGTAAATCAAACTTTGGTAGAAAATTAACACCAGATTACAATAATATTAAACATAAAAATCACTCTTTTGCTTTTTGATTAAACTCGAATATTAAAATCACAATTATTTTGGCTCAATATTTAAATCAAACGATAAGTCGACTTCTTTTTTAAACGTTTATCACTGGATTTTGCCATATTCGTCAGTCCGTCAAGGTTTTGCAGACCAGACATTATTTCTGAGCCAGACGCCTAAAAATTTGTGCTGGTCTGCAGTTCAGGCTCGATCAAATCCACGGACATTTTGTTTCGCCCTTTCGTCCATAAATTATTCGTAAGGCTGAAAACTCTCGCAAAAGACGTTGTTTGTTGGAATTGAAAGGGCAAAACCAACTATTTTCTTTAAATTCCCGTCACGTCCCATAAACAACGTAAAGCGCAGACAACGAACGGTACGCATGTAGTGCATCATACCTACTCGTAACATGATGAAAAAAAACTAGTAGTAGGTATTCGAAATCCGGGATTATAAAGTGTAATTCCTGGACACGGGACAAGACACATAATTCCGGGACAATCCCGGATTTCCCGGCCTTCTGGAAACCCTAGTCCCGGCTCTTTAACTATCAAGGTAATATTTTTTTTATGTATTTTTCTGGAACGTTGCCCCTTTTTAGTGCCTTTTTATATGACTATATATTTTCATATACATCCAGCTACACAATAGATACGTGGACCTACATCTGATACTTGCTTTTGCCCGCGGTTTCATCCGTGCTAAATTCGGTTATCGGTGTAGGATTTCAATGGCAACACCTAAATTATAAAAAAAAATTCACACTTGCCATTTTCAAGCAAACTTTATTCTTCCCCGGGACTCAAAATGGTAATTTTTTACTTCTCTGCAACACAACAATCTTACATAAAAAAAATAGTTATGGACAGGGAAAAATCCCTTTATACACAGATGATATTCAGAAATTGGTGCAAAACGTTAATTTTACCTTAAAAAAATATTTAACGTAATATTTCACACCACACAAATACACCATTACAGAACGTAAACAAAAGATTTAGACCAATTCAGACAAATGAATAACAGGAAACAACAATTTTTTTTTTATGAAAATATTGCCAGCCTAAAAAAAGTACTCCCAAATACTGATGCTAGATTGAGTTCCGAATATTTTTGTGGTTACCTATTTCAATGCGCGACCGCACAATTTTAGGGATGTGAAATGAGAAGGAGAGAGCATTGATATTTTTCCCTTCCTGAAGTAATAAATAGTTAATATAAAATACTAATTTAAAATTTGGATTTACAACTTCAGCATTTTTATTGATGTACATAAAACCATAAGGCATAAATACGTCCAAAACCTTTTAATAACTGTTGGTAAATAAAGTCATAAAAAACACTAATTTTAATGTTCTCCGCTTCGTTTTACGCGCCAGTTTTCAAGTTTACAAGTGGGACGCCCTGACTACATTAAATAAGTACAAGTTCTACCTGGCGCTCGCCGGCCGCTGCCGCGGCACGCTCCGCTAGGCTTCGTGCGCTAACTTTCATGTGCACCGCTTCGTTTTACGCGCCAGTTTTCAAGTTTACAAGTGGGACCCCTGACTACATAAAATAAGTACAAGTTCTTTCTGGCGCTCGCCGGGCGCTGCCGCGGCACGCTCCACTCGGCTTCGCGCGCTAACTTTCATGTGCTCCGCTTGGTTTTATGCGCGTGTTTTTAAGTTTACAAGAGGGACGCCCTGACTACACTAAATAAGCACAAGTTCTTTCTGGCGCTAACTTTCATGTGCTCCGCTTGGTTTTATGCGCGAGTTTTCAAGTTTACAAGTTGAACGCCCTGACTAAATAAAATAAGTACAAGTTCTCTCTGGCGCTAACTTTCATGTGCTCCGCTTCGTTTAATGCGCGAGTTTTCAAGTTTACAAGTGGGACGCCTTGATTACATTAAATAAGTACAAGTTCTTTCTGGCGCTCGCCGACCGTTGCCATGGCACGCTTCACTCGGCTTTGCACACTTACTTCCATGTTTTACCATAAGCTCTATTTCAGTCTATGGCAGTAAACATAACAAGACTCTGTATAATAAAACGTAAGTTTTATTTATGTTATTTACTATTTTATGTAGTACGTAATGTAATCTAATTGTCTTATTGGTTATTTGGGAGTTTTTTTTTGAGGCTGGTAACATTGCAATTAAAAAAAGTGTTCGTGTTTCCTTTTCCTTAATCCGTGTACAATATTTTAAAAAGTGTAATTACATGGTTTTTAAGTGTAAATTGTGTTTTTTTCAGCCTATTCTTTAATTTTATCAGTGTGTAAAGCATGATTTGGACAGCTGCAAGAAATCTGAACTGCTATAATGCCGAGCAAGTGAATTTTTTATGTTATTTCGACCATTTGGCGGGAAAAAAAAATCTGGTAGTAAATATTTTTTTTATCGATAAGTATTATTTGGCACCGACTTTCATATATCATTTCTATATCAAGGAGTGCTACTCTATCGAATAAGATTTTTTTCAGGTTAAAATGTCGTGTTGCAGAGAAGTAAATATTTACCCTCAAAATATATCCATGCCAAATTTCATCTTAATCGGTACAGCGGTTTAAGCGTCAAGAGGTTACAGACAGAGTTACTATTGCATTTATTATACGTTGTCCTGGCAGTTCTATATAATTTGTTGTTTCCAAGCCACAAAGTTCACAATGATTGAAGTTGTGGGATATGATAATAATGAAGTCGCATTCAATGCAGCGAGCTGAAATTATTGTCGTACATTCATCTTTGCCGTTTAGGAGAAGATTAGTGACACACCGACTGCAGCGCCACCTATCAGGTCCAATTGTATTTTGAAACTATCCAGGTACTTATATTGAAATAATTAGACAAAATTTCACCCGAATCGTCCCAGCCGTTTAGTTTAGGAGTTAGGTGACAAACACACGTAAAGAAGAATTGTAAGTAGAAAAAAACCGACTCACACTTGACGTTTTCAAGTAGCATATGTCCTTTTCCGATACTCTGACTATATCCATGAAATATTTCATTTTAATCCGTACAATGATAAAAGCGTAAAGAGGTAACAGAAAGACCCAGAGATAGACAGACAGAGTTACTTTCGCATTTATAATATTAGTATGAACTGTGTTCATACTATATAATTTTTTAACGGTAAAAATATCTTTATTAGTAAAATTTGCTGCAAACAAGCATAAGGTCCACCTAATATTTAGCAGTCAGCAGAGCCTTTTACTCCAGAACATTACTCGTTTGTTGTTGACCCTTAAAAATCTAATCACTATATTCTTGAAGAACCCCATACTTTCTTTTTAATGTTTAGGGAAAGGTACATAGTGAAGACTTAAGATATTGATACTGCTAATAATTTTGCAGGATTTAACCATACTGCATCAGCATCTAAAATGAACATATTGCAAAATGAAAAGGACATTAAGCTTCATGACTTAAAGAATAAATTAAAAATGACCGACCAACCACTAGGCCAAATGTACAAAGATATGGAGCAATAATGGAATAATAATGGCTACGATCTTGTAGCACCTTTGCCGAGGTTTGGCAATATTAAACACGGTCTTTATAATGTTAGAAATAAATTGCTGTAAGTTTCTAAAACAAAATATAATACATTTTCTGAAGTCCAAATTCCTGTGGAACATGTCCAATTTATTTTGGCTAGTTATAGTTCTGAAAGTACAAAAATATAAATTTTCTGTTCTCAACACATCAGAACCTTTTTATCTGACGTAAAAGATATTTTTGCCGATGCTACTTTCAGAAGTTGCCCTGCCCCATTTGCGCAACTTTTTACTATTCATGGTGATGTAGGGAGTACGTGCTATTCTACAAATGTAGTGCCAATAATATTTGCTTTGCTTAGTGACAAAAGAACTAGTACATATATCACACTGTTTAACTTTATAAAGTCACAGTTTCCGCAGTGGGCGCCTGCAAAATATCTTTGTGATTACGAAGTTTCAGCACTTCATGCAATCAATGAAGTTTATCCAAATATTGTAGTGGTTGGTTGGTACTTTCACTGGACGAAATGTATTTGGAAAAAAGGTAATAAGGTGTTTGGCAAAATTAAAACTAAGGTTGAAAAAAGACTAGTGTCACTTTGCTCTGCTTTGCCATTACTGCCAAAAGAAAAATTTCATATGGCTGGGAATTCATAAAGTCGGAAAGCATGATGATACCAAGTCCCAAAATTACAAAGATGATAAAGTATGTGGAACGCTTTTGGCTGTCAAAAGATATAAGTAATATTCTTTGTGTATTTAGTGAACGGCACCGTACTAATAATGCGGCCGAATCATTTCACCGTCTACTCAACAAAAAATTAAATAAAAGCATCACTTGCATATTTCGTTTGCTAAACGTACTAAAAGATTTGTCTGGTAGCCAAGCAAAGAAAAGTAAACCACGGCAAAAAAAAATAATTAAATGATGACTTCATAAGGCATGTGCAAGTGGAGCTAGTCAATGACGACATAACGGTGGGTCATGCTCTCGATAAGCTGAGATAATTTTTTATGAGGGTCATCCATGAAAAAAAAAAGGTTTACTTTTTCAAGCTTCATGTAACTAAAGCTTGTAACTGAAATCCCTCTGCGTTGTAACTCAATTTCACTGGTATTTTGGCATTAAATAAACCAATTTCTCGCCCAATCCTGACTAACATCTGAAATTTCTTTAGGAATTGGCAATAGGGGAATATAATTCTATCCCAGGTTTTTTATTTTAAGCTTATAATTTGTGACGTATGCGACATATATAAATTCAAACTTAAACCAATGTATTTTTTATTTAAGAAGACTTTTAAACAGCACAAATTTATTTATATCGTCAATTTAATTATTTAATTTAAAGACTTTACCATTGGTTCGGGATGATATTACTACCAAGAAGGCCGACAAGAAACTCTGTAAGTAGTTAATCTTTCAAACCGTGGACCCACCGCCAGCGCCACTGAAATCATTATCTTCAATTTGTGACACTTGCTCTCGACCGAATACGTGTATTATTTTTTTTTAACTTATTTAACAACCTTAGCATATTATTATTTTGATTTAGATTTTTATTATTTTTTACTGTGCCATGATTCTCAGACATTATTCGTACGGTGCTTTCAAAAACACTAAGAATTTTAAAGATATCTTTTCATCAGCCATTGTTTTCTCACATAACGCAAAAACTTTTTGATTTTATTGGTTTCTTTAGTGTTATATTGCAATTGTATGTTTTCCAAGCCACTTTGAAGACTTGCATTGGGCAGAAGAGGTCAGATCAAACGCAACTCAAATAATCTTTATTTAAATTTGGTTTTCATTACCAAACATTTTTCCTATTACGCCACATAGCTTGGGTCCAGTGGTAATAGCAGTTTATATCAGGAAAACCCTTCAAAATTTCTTTCAGCGCCGTAAGCTCGAAATTGCAATTTGCAGTGGTACTTTAATGGTTTTCAATCTGGAAATTAGGCAATTAACAATATAAACATCGTTTCATATATTTTGCTGGTTTTGTCACTCAGCAAAGCATATTATAACATTTGCTTTAGTGCCTATTCGTACTCCCAAATTCACCGTGAATACTAAAAAAATCGGCAAAGTGAGTCGAAGTACACTTAAATGTTACGTCACCAAATATTTCCTTAATATCATTAATAAAAAGCTCTTTCTTCTTCCATATAAAAGATTATCATTTTAGTTTGGCCGGCAATTAAGGTAAAGAAATCGGCCAAGTGCGAGTCGGACTCGCGCACGAAGGTTTTCGTACCATTATCTATAAAAATGGCAAAAAATAACGTCTTTTGTATGGGAGCCCCCCTTAAATGTTGTTTTATTTTAATTTAATTATTTATTTTTAAAGTGACAATATAACTAAATATTCTATGAATATTTTATGCGTCTTTCTGTTGCCGTTATCAATATTGAGCAAAATCGAGTAAAAAAATCACGTTTGTTGTATGGGAGCCTCCTTAAATATAAATCCAGAATATTATAATATATAATATCCAGAATAAAATAATATTCTGATTTTTAGTATTTGTTGTTATAGCGGCAACAGAAATACATCTTTTGTGAAAATTTTAACTGTCTATCACGGTTCATGAGATACAGCCTGGTGACAGATGACGGACAAACGGGCGGTCGGATGGATGGGCAGACGGACGGACGGACGGTCGGACGGATGGACGGACGTACAGCGAAGCCATAGTAATAGGGTTCCACTAATTACCCTTTGGGTACGGAACCCTAAAAAAGTAGGTATTGCGAATATTGCACTGGGATCTGAACTTCCTCAATTTTTTTGAAATTTATTTTAGTTACTCCAGCAAATTATTTCAAGTGATAAAAACGGGTTTTTCCCGTTAAAGAAAAATTAATTCATATCCTTTCTGTTAACAGTTATTTAAGGTCTCATTAAATATTTGTGGTAAAGTTATATCTGTTCTTTGTGAAATACACCGCACTTCATTCATTGCAATGGTCATTTCATTGATCAGCAAGTTTTGAACGCATGTGTGTATGATGCGTAATTATATCCATTTCTTGTAAGATTGTAGGTAACACGTAGCATTTAATAAAATACTTGGCTAGATCTAGTCCAAATGAGGCACTATCACTGAGACCTTTTTCATTATTTAGAAAGTGTACTCTGAAAAGAGGCTTTTGCTATTATTATGATGGTGTGTATTTATTTACCGGTCACCTCCTTCTGGGGATAAAAACCGTCAAGTTATACGCACATATACCATTTTTTAACAAAGCTTACTCACTACAAATGTAATTATTGCAATGTAAATATTTAAAAGTATTGGCTTTTATACGAGATTTTGATTTTGAATTTAGGATTGTCGTCAATTGTTAGGCAGGTAAAGCCTAAAAAAAAATATGAAATCCTTGCATGCAAACGACCCAAAATTACATTTGGAAACTTAGAGGCTAATTATTTATTATTAAATTTAAGAAAGAAAGTTGTTCAGGACAAATTATGTCAGATCGAACCTGCTAGGCCAAATTTATGAGCGCCGCACTTAAACTAATGTATTAAATTAGCAGCCTTCTACATCGGCCAAATTGCATTCTTTTGACTTGTACACATAATATACTATGACTTTTTAAATAAAAATTAATATTCATCTTATAAAAGCTTTTTTATTTTAGTTAATCTCACATGAATATGCCTTTGTTAAACCCCTTATTGTAAATAGCACTACTCGTACCAGCCCCACAACTAGTAGTGCAGTTTACGAAAACGACTCTACCAGATATTCAATGTTATGTACCGAGTAGGTACAATCGTAAAAAAACACAATGTCAAAAAAATTATCAATAGTCGCATTAACACTGCAACTTTATTTTACCATTGAGATCTAAATATGTGACCGTGAAACAGATTTCTTATGTGACAGCTTACAGAATAAAGAGGGCTATATCTCCGAAATTATAATCGTGGCCTAGTATTTAAACGTATTCATTCTAACTCCACATGGTACTACAGGAACCGCTATTGGTATATTATTAATAAATCTTAAACACTAAAAAAATGGATAGTCATTTAAAGAAAGGGTATTAAAATAACAAAATCAAAAACAAGTTAACAAGCCAACGTGTTACTTTTCATCTCTGCATAATCGCCAGAAGGCGCTAATATGGTTGTTAAGAATGGTAATGGCTCGGCCAGTCTCGCACTTTGCTAATGTTTATTATTTGTTGTTATACTGTAGAGCTTACACTATCATTACTGCAAAATTGAAACTTGTATGTGTTACTGTATTGACGATAGAGCAAAACAACGAAAATGACGCACGAGTTCCTTTTATGGGGACACACCTTAAATTTGTACTTTTTAACTTCCTATTATATGTTAGATACCTAATCCGCAAATAAAATTAAAATTTAAATACATATTCTACAAATATTTAAGGTTTACATCTATTTCGGTCTGAAAGATAGGGCCCTTTTATAGCCGGACAGACAGCATAGGCTTAAGTAATAGGGCTCCTTAGGCACCCTATGGGTATGAAACCCTAAAAACGGACAAGTACACGCATTTAGTTAGGATTCCATAAAATAAATAGCATCTAAAAAAACTTGTAAACCGATATTGTTCAAAATTAATTTTCTGTTGAAAGTATTTGACAGCTGTCATTCGAAACGAAGATCTAGATGAGATCTATCACTTCTGTATAGAAACTACTAGTCTACGATCAATATTTTTGGAGATATAGCACTTTCTAGTTTGACAGCTGTCATCCGAAACGAAGATCTTGATGAGATCTATCACTTTTGTAAATAATATACTAGTCTATGATCGATAGTAACGGAGATATACCACTTTCTAGTTTGACAGCTGTCATCCAAAACGAAGATCTTGATGAGATCTATCACTTCTGTAAAGAAACTTCTAGTCTACGATCAATAGTTTTGGAGATATAGGTAGCCATTTTAAAACTATCACTTGGAATAAAGTTTTAAGATTTTGAGTGCAAAACCTTGTTTTCAATTGAACTTGGTTAAAAAGTTTTGGTAAGTATTTATATTCCGTATTAAACCCTCAGTGCGCAAATTAGACTCACACTTGACGTTTTTTAACTAGAACAACTTCCATTCTTTTAAAAGTCGGTTAAAAAGGAATAATGTTTAATTCATTATAAAACCTTCACGAAAACCTCATTTGAGAACCTCCGTTTTTAAAATCGGTTAAAAGCTTTAATTTTATCATTTTGGGGCAGTGTTCCAACTGGCCATGCGCAGTTGTACAACGGGCACTGTGAATTTCGGTTTTCCAATGTTCAACTATTTAGTTGGACTACGGGGAAAAAAAATCCTTGTTTGTACAACTAGTTGGACAGAATAGTTGAACACAGGGGAACAACCCGAAAATTCGAGAATAACATAAATAAAGGGCTTTTTTCTTAGGGGTTTTTTGTAAAGTTCCGTACCTCTCGATTAGATATTTGCCAAACCATAACTGGAAAGTGATAGCTAAACTTTATTGCATTGCATACATATACTTTACGAGGAACTGACCACTGTAAATTCAATACCAGTTGCCGCCTATGAACACCAGGGGCAATATTCGCATGTTGCCGACCCTTTAAAAATCTAATCACTTCTTTCTTGAAGAACCTCATACCTGGCAATGCAGAATATTAATTTTGTGACATTTTACGAGTACTTACGTTACTTTTGACCTTCTCATGTTATCTCCATGTTACACGACGCAGAATGTTACTTTTACCGTTTTACGTAACTTTTAGAACTTGGGGGCCCATACTGTAGTCCCTAGAGAAAACCTCAGTAGAGTAGGGTTGCCATCTGTTGATTCTGAATTTAAGGGTTACCAGCTTAAAAAATACGGGTTTTACGGGTGACAAATAAAAAAAATATATTTTATTTTTTATTTTTAAGGTTGCGTACCCGAAGGGTAATTAGCGGAATCCTATTACTGAGGCTCCACTGTCCGTCCGTCCGTCCGTCCGTCTGTCACCAGGCTGTATCTCATGAACCGTGACTAACAGTTCAAATTTTCACAGAAGATGTATTTCTGTTGCCGCTATAACAACAAATAATAAAAAACAGAATAAAATAAATATTTAAGGGGGCTCCCATACAGCAAACGTGATTTTTTTGCTCGATATTGATAACGGCAACAGGTGGACGCTTAAAATATTCATTGAATGTTTAGTTTTATAGTGAAATAAATAATTAAATTAAAATAAAACAAATATTTAAGGGGGACTCCCATACAACAAACGTGATTTTTTTTGCCATTTTTATAGATAATGGTACGGAACCCTTCGTGCACGAGTCCGACTCGCACTTGGCCGATTTTTAATTCTATATTTATTATTTGAAGAAACAGCTTTTAAAAGATCTTTAAAGGATTTGAGTTTTAAACGTATATTTTTTTTACATTTCAACTTAAAATTAAATTACATTTTATTTCTATAGCTCCGCCTTCCACATGCAGTATCAATTATTCAGTCGGTTTCGGCTATCTATATATAGCATTGAAGCTGTAATGAATATAAAACCAGTTTAAATAATGAGAATCATGTTTTTAAGTAGGTCCAGTCTTTGCTAGCTGTAAGAAAAGATCCACGTGACACGTGGCACGTTGTATTTTCGGCGGTTGGCTTTCCTGGATGTGGTGAAATAACGTAAAACTTCGGTTGTTTACTCCATATTCCTGTTTGCTAATAACGGGTTATCTGGCAAGCCTCGACCTAAGCCTTCGCGGCAGGAGGCAGCACTGAAACAGCACAGTGCGGGACCAGTTAGGTTCTAAGGTATAGGATTAGCTGCCGTTTTGGCGAGCAGTGCGATGATACAAAGTAATCGTGGGCATCATTTTAACCATTCCCCAGAAATAAACCCATTATTGAAGCAGTAGAACACACAGGCAGGCAAAGTACTTAAAGGATTAATACTCTTTATTTATAAAACGCTTGGTGACAACATTACTGCACCGCGTTTCGAGCACCATTGCGGCGATCTGCGGGTTTTTTTTCGTTGTGCGTAGTGCATACTGTGCAAAAATCCATGAAAACCCTCTTTGCACATTGCAAGTAAAAACTTTTAGTAGGTAGATAACCGCGCACCTATGCGCTAAAAATGGAACTACAAAATTGTGCTTAACTACAATCGTAAGCTCACTTTTCTGCATTCGTTTGTCGGCAACTCACCTTGAGATGCCAAAGTGTGCATTAAAAAGTTGTCTAACTAATACATAACCATCTTTAAAGAAATATTGTGTGACCTATCATCGGTGAATGGACCTCTTCTACAACAAACAAAAGATTAAATAAAGTAGAATTGTGTAGAATTAAATTTGTTTTTTTCCGTTTTAAAATCGCTATTGTCTTCTTCGCCCTCAGTCACGTATGTATGTATATAAGTCAGATAAGGATAGCTGGCGATGATAAGAGGAACATAGACAGAGTAGAAAGACATAAAATTGCTTATTGTTTTTAATTTTAATTCGTTCGTTTCGTTGAGCATTCAGTTCAGTTTAAAGTAAATAGATAAGTATTTTGTCACCTGTCTTCCATTAGTTCAAATTTTTTATATTTTTTTTTGTATTATTCGTAAAAAAAATGTCAAGCATTTGTTTACGATAAATATCTGTTATTTTTGTCATTTCTGTCACCGAAAAATGACACTTTTTGATGTGGAGTTTTAGTGTATGGCATTTAATGCAGTGTGTTATTGTTTGTTGCACTTTTTAATGCAGTGTGTTATTGTTTGTTGCACTTTTTAATTCACGGTTATTATAGCAAAATCCTCTATTCTGATTTTCGTTATTTAAATGAGTTAAGACCTATAGGTCTTAATTATAAACGTTTAGCTACAACTTCATCCTTGTCGTAAAATTCTTTTTTAGTGGCTGCCTGCATACCATAGAAAATAACATGTCAAATTTCAGCTTCAACCCTAGGTTTAGTAATTTTTAAATAATCGTGAGTGGTTAATAGGTAGATATTTCGCTAAATACATTCAATTAAATTGATATAGGTATTTAGTAACATGTGTGTAGGTCGACTACATACTTCGCATAATCAAATAAACAATGACATAAAAATCTGTTATGCAAAATAAAATATACAAAATAAATATTGGCTTATAGCATCATTGTGAAAGCTACTCCACTAGGTCTACGAATGCGCGTCGCATTCGCGTATACATTACTGTTTGACTAGCGAGTGTATTGGCGGTCCTAAGATCGAAAACAGCAATGGACTATATTGTTCATTGAATTCAAATCGGTTCCACTGTTCGCCTACGTAATTGTATGTAGTACATAGTCTATCTACCTAGAAGGTCATTGGTGTCTACAGACCAAAGCCACCGCGCGCTGGCTCGGCCCTCGGGCTCATTTTGAAACATGATGCCGGCGCGGCCTGAACCGCGTGTCTTACCCGGCGGCATGCTAGCGGCACGCTTCTTTACTGTGGTCACCGCGGCTTTACACCTTAAATCTTCGTCATATCTGTGAGTCCATGGATCATTGGATCTGTTTGTCTTATCAAAGGGTTCCGTTGTCACATGGCAAAAACGGATTTCGTCATGTCCACCCATTCTTTCATTTGTCAATTTTAGGGAGAAAAACGTTAGCCATTATTCAGTTTCGTCATATCTGTCCGTCGGTCCTTAAGCGGTAGGCAAAGATGACTTATGAGTCTAGGAATATCAACACTCATTCTTTCATTTGTCAATTTTAGGGAGAAAAACGTTAGCCATTATTCAGTTTCGTCATATCTGTCCGTCGGTCCTTAAGCGGTAGGCAAAGATGACTTATAAGTCCAGGAATATCAATCATAATGTTGATTTTAATTCGATATAAACTGTTGATAATTTCTAACACAATAAATCAATAAAACTTGTTTTCTACTTGATTCAACCCTAACAGAATCGTTCGTCTAACATGTTATACAGGTACGGTTAGGTCTATTATAATTAAGTTAACAAGAAAATATATTTTTATTAGCATTTTAGCCAAGCGTAAGGAATTCTTAACCACTCATATATGAAACTCGACCAGTTTAACTTGAACTATAGCAAATATTTAAGAAAAACTGACACTCAAGTATGTTTCGTATCGATAGGAATTGAAACTCGTGTGCTTTCGGTTCAGTTTTAGCCTCTTCTAAATATTGGAAGAATTTTATAAATAACTTTACGTATGCGGTGAATAATTAATATTAATAAAATTACTTCATGAATAAGTTATTCTCACATTAAGATGTGTGGGGAGGTGGAGCACGAGTACGTACTTGTATGTGTGTATATAAATACTTGGATAGATATTGTGTACTTGATGGCTTGATGGCATCCGGAAGTTTCTTGTCACTTCTTCTCCCCTTAGGCAAGTTTCCGAAATGATGGTAGTTTAAATGATGTACATTTGGTGCTAGGCTATTGTGTGGGAGCTAGGCCACTTTCGAGTGTGCGATGTCTGTTTGAATGTGTGTATGCATATATATATGCATGTTTGTGTGATGCACCCGGTCGCGTACGGAGCCCTGTCGCTATCGAGCGGCCAAACGAGGTGGATCGTAAAAACTGGGCCAACGTAGGCCTTAATAAAATTGCATGGACTTATCCAAATTTTAGCGTCAGATTTTATGTTCACGGTTTTGTAATATGTGGTGTATTGTGTTTCTGTTTCTGTATGTTTAGTGTTTCTCTGTGTAACGTACTTATTCACTATGTATAAAATTAATACAATCAAATCAATGTAAATAAGCCGCGACCTGTCAAAGGATTATATGTGACTGACTGAGATGCCGGTCCACCCAGAGTAGCGACAATCCTATTAACCTTGTCACGCGCCGCGGTCCAGCTTAATAAATCTTTACTAAACACGAGGATTGCATCAGATATATAGTAATATAATTATAATATAAAAAAAAAATATATTATTATAAATAATTTACGTATAGTAAAATAGTATAATATTTTAATTTGTATATTCATATATACGATTCGGCGGATTTCGGCGTCTAGTTGTGTTGTCGTTGCGTCTTACGCACAACGGAATGGATGATTTTATTGTTACTGGCACTATTGTTAGTATTATATTCACAAATTATTATAAATATAAAAGTTATTAGGATTGTTTTTTGTCACTAAATCACTCCACATTTTGATTTTGGCTCAGAGATAGTACCTGCCTACTAATATTAAATAAATAACTATTTTTGGACATTATACACAGCGCCGTCTGTTCTAAAGCAAGCAAAGCTTGTGTTGTGGATACCAAACAATGGATACAAATACAAGTCGCCTATTATGCCGATGAATTGAAATTTTACTCTGGCAGATGCTTTCTATATATCTTTAATATATACGTAAGTATAAATAAGATTTTTTTTTCTGTTTTTGTAACTTTTTTGTGTGTGTAAAAACAGTTTGCGATACAGGAATCCGTTTTCGAAATATTAAGCTTTAAAGTGCAACTTTTGCTAGAGTAAAGTGTCCTACACCATGTAAAGGTTGTTTTAGGATATGCGAATAAATCCACGGCTGTAGTACTTATATACAATAAAATATAAAACTAACAGTTAACTTTAGGCTTTAGAAGTTAACGAGTAATAGTCGACGAACTCAAAAAAAATACTTGTGACGGGCAACTACGGAACCCTACATCAAATAACACTTGTGATATAAATCGATCAATATTTATATGAGAGCAAGGCAAGCAAGTTCCATTAAAGTGTTCAATAGTATTTATAGTTGATAATTTAAACAACCTTGACATAGAGATAGACTAACTGACTCTTAATAAGGGTTGCTTGTACCAGAAATACCAACAGAGACCGCTCAAGATTAAATAGGGTTTACGCTTTTTTAGTCAATTTACAACATTGCTTATGAATAATAAAAAAGGAAACAATATTTGGTAAAAAAGGCGCGCTTCTTGTAACTAAAAAGTCGTAAACATGATTTACAATTTTGTTATTTTGACTAAGGGCGCCTTTTTTAGCTTCGTGTAATAAAATAATAAAATCGTGTAAAGCCATAACTTAGATGTGTTATAATTTTTCACCATATAAAAATGTTTCCTATATACTAACTAGATGGCGTTGGCGTCGAATTAGATCGCGCTATGGTTTCGTTTACAAAAAGTGATGTTATAGTATAGCGTTCGCGCAGACGACGTCGCGGGCAGCAGCTATTTTCTTCCTCTTTAAGAGTTTTCTAACACACGTGTAACATACGTAACTATTATATCTTACAATACTACTTTCATCTCACCTAGGTGCTACTAGGTAGGCTGAAAAGAAACGGTTCCAATATATCCACAAGAACTTTTCCCTAGTAGTCCAGTAACCTTGTCGCCTTGCGTCAAATTCGGAAAATTCAAATTTTTTGTAGACTTATTTTGATGTTGGCCCAATGAAAAATCCAAGTTTGGGAACTTGAGCGCCGAACGCAACTTTGTAAAAATCGAAAAAACCGTGAAAATTACTGTTTTTTTTCAGATTTTGGCGATTTTAACTCTAAAGGACTAGTTTTTGATAGTAGCTACTCCGTTTCCGAGGTAAAGCCTTTCAAAATAGGCTACAGTGGCTCATCACTTCAGCTGTAACTGTTCCCTCTACCTATGATGTTGTGGTAGTCGTTGGTGAGGACATTGACTTGCTGATCATCCATAATGGGATCTTAAGCCAACGTGATTCTTTTACAACAAATGTGGAAGAGGCACAGCACCGAATGTCATGAATTCCAGGATCGCCTCTTCAAAATCCTCATTTAAACAGCGTTTCTTCTTCATTCATGCCGTTAGTGGCTGTGACTCGACATCCTGCATCTTTGGCTTTAGAAAGAAGCAAATGATGCCCATGGTAGAAAAAAAATCTGGACGTTGAAAAGGAACCTGCGATTTTAATCGACACCAACTCTAAACCTGACGAGATAGAAATAGCAGGAGGGTGAGTCATAATTGCTCTATAAGGAGGCAACCACCTTGACGAGCTGCGGTTCTAACTATTCTCCAAGACTGCGACGAAAACCAGCTTCAATCTGGCCAGGTTACATGTGACTCTGCTGGAGTTCACTCTATTCAACGGCACATGTACAATCTTTTTACAGGTACAGGCGTGGTTGAAAGTTATACTGAACCCACGCTCCTGAAGTTTCCTAGGGGTGAATATCCACGCCAAAAGTCCTCAACCTCAAAATAAGCGGCAGCCCCACAACACCTCTTGCGGATGGTTTCTTGCGGCTGCAATTCCCCAGATGGTGACGGTCTATCCGATGTCGACATGAAGGATGTCTTGTGGGCACAAGACATCGACAATACATCATCATCGCTTGATGGCGATATGCCATCCCGTTACGACGATCCAAATACGGACCAACCTCAACAAGGTCCTTTAAAGAGAGCTAAAAAAACTCAATTTAACCTATTAACAGTATTAACCCTATTAACTTTTGTTGTACTTACCTTTTTTTATTAAGCTTATCATCAAACATTATCGTCATTTTATTTCCAACATCCCATCATAAAACGTACAGCGCTTCGATAATATAACAGGGGGTTACGAAGAATCAGGATCAAAATTCATTAGCCGGGGCCACACCGAACGATCCATATTGGATCGGCGATCCCGCGATCCGCGATCCAGGATCGTGGAGCATGGATCATGGATCGTACTCGTTAGACCGGGCTACAATTCGTTGCGATTCAGTAGGGCTACTTCAACACGCTCCTGCCGATCCACCCTGAATCATTCAGTTGAACTCTCGCTATGGAGTTACACGTGCAGCAACGACGACGTATTGCCGTAGCAGCAACAACCTATTTTAAAATATCTATGTCAAAAAATTTCAAACGGAAAAGACATTTCTAGGTGAGAGCCTCCTGATAAAGATCTCTTCTTTTTCGTTAATATCTCAACTGGGTGGTTCATATAGGCATCAAGGCATCTTCTCTCACACCTCTATTTGTGTAGTTAACGTCGTTTGGGTCCCATAAGCATTTATTATCCTTGTAAAAGGATGTAAAACGATGGGTTTCCTGCATATCGCCCGATCATGCGATCCACACACATACGTCCCCATCGCGCGCGCCAAACGTCTGACGCCCCTTTGAGCATGATATGATATGATATGATATATTTATTGGTAAATTTGTTGAATTTACAGGTCATTATACATTTCTTTATACATAACAATATACATTTTACAATTAAATAATTAATAATAATAATAAAAAGAAAAAACAATATGATATATACAAAATGACAACAAAAGTGCATACGTATAAGTACTTATGTATGTAGATACATATATAATTCGTCACACTTTTTCTTCAAGAAACTCTTTAAGCGAGTAGAACGCTTTGCTTTCTAGCCATCTTTTAAGCATGTTTTTGAATACCGTGATGGAAGTTGCAATCGTTATTTCCCTAGGTAGCCGGTTGTACACGACCGGTCCTAAAATATAGGGTGACATTTCTGATTTTTTAAATTTGTGGGGTGCTGACTGGAGTTTTTGTTTATTTCTGGTTTTATAGTGGTGATTTTCACCTTGGAATTTAAACAAAACCAACAACAAATGGATCGCACGCGACACGCGGCCAGCATCGCGCGCTCAAAATTTCGAGCTTGGATCGCGCGAGGCAAGTGCACACCAACCGCGCCTGACGAGTGTGCTCCTGCTGCATGCGATCGTAGCGCGTTGGATCGTCCGGTGTGGCTCCGGCTATATTCCGAACGACAAAATGTTGCTAGAAATTTCGAAGTCTGAAAAAATTATTAATTTCGAAAGGCCTTATCTCGGAAACTATTGGGTTTACAGAAACAATTTAAGTGTCATATAGCAAGTTTAGTCTACTTTAAAAAATTCTTAAGTACGAGTAAGCACTATCAAAAACAAGTCTTTTAGGGTAAAAATCGTCAGAATCGGAATATAAGCCGAAATTTTAGCGATTTTTTGAGTTACCTAACATCATAAACAAGTCTGCAAAAAGAAGTACTACCGGATTTGACGCAAGGTCTGAAGTATAAAGTTACTGGACTACAGTGGGGTTTTATCAGAACGGAATGATGAGATTTTCAAAGAGTCGGCAACGCGCGAGTATTTACCTTAGTGACCGTTTAACCATCAGACGGGCTGTAAGTTTATTTGCCACCTAGGTGGTATAAAAAAACGGTTGAAATGAAAAAAAGATCATGCTAGCTAGCTCCATTTTTAAGCAACTTGGGCATTTTTCCAGTTTTTTTTACGTGCGTTCTTTCAGAATATCTGTTCTATCCCACCCGGGGGTTTTTGGGCCTTTTTGCAGTCCCCTATAGTTCTATAGATGTCCAGGTCAAACTTTGACCTAGCGCTAAAGTTGTGTAGGTACCTAGTTTCTCAATCAGTGTCTCCATGTAATAAAATAAAATTATCGTGTTACCAGAATAAAAATACCGTGTTTTAAGCTAAAAATACTTTGTTTTAATCACATAAACACCGTGTGAAGTATCTTGCAATTTTATAAATAAAAGCTATTTAAAACACAACAAACAAATGGCAGGAAAGTAAATATAATTGTTCTAACAAGCTACTCTTTCGATTTCTTCTTCGTAATTTTTTTGATTCATGCGCGACATGTCTGCAGTTATATGTTTCAGAGTATCCATGTATTAAATAAAACCTATTCGTTTAAATTCAAAAAAATTTGTTCTGACACGGTCAAGGTAATACAAAATTATTGTTGACCGTAGATTGGACGAAAATACCGTGCATATACGGTAATTACCGTGTGTCTGGAAATATTGCTCTCAATCAAACGACCTTACATAAAAACTAACAGACTAATGGATATGATAAGAGTTCTTGTTTGACTATTTTGAGAAGAGTAACTACGTACCAATTTGTATTTTTATTAGCTTATATTAACAAAATATAAATTTATTTTCAGTTGTTGAGATACAAACATTTGCATAGAAGTGACTAGGAATATTAAAAAGTTTCAGCAAAATTAACAGTTACCGAATCTTTATAGTTTGCTATACTTGCGCTAAATCCACGCAAACGGGATGCAAAAATACCCAGGTCGAATTTAGCGCGGAGAAAAACCACAGACAAGCAAAAATTTCCTGCTATAAAAAACTTGAACTAATTTTTGTTGTGTAAAATGCAGTCTCTTACGTAGTATTTATATTCTCTTTGATGCAGTCAGTCCGATATTGACTTGGCCGCAGCTGGCTGTGTAGCGTCGCGCCCGTTAACAGCGCACGGTGTGAAATTATTTGATACGTAATCTATTTACTTTTAATAAAATATATTACTGAAATAAAGTATAGTTTATCTTGGTTATTAATAAAGTTTTAAAAGAGATGAAAAAAGGGGTGCAGTTTAATAAAATTTGCAAACAACGCTGAAAGTAAACAGTGTCATTGTTTTGATTTTGAAATTTTGTGTGTTTAATTAAAGTTGTGATAATGTCAAAGGCATTAGCGATGCTGCAAGGTTTGACACAGAAAGTGACGGGTGATGAGTACCAGGAATGCAGAACTTTGCAGGTGGATATGCCTCTGCCGCAGCCGGTGGATATTGAGTTCACAAATATTACACTGACTGTATCAGCGGGATTTAAATCGAAAAGTAAGTTACTTATTTATTAGAAAGATTCATTCATTTACTGAACCTAATATAGTTTTTTGTGTAATTCTCATTTAAGTAGGTCACTAGAAAGAGAAATAAACAGAAAGGTCAGTGTAACTAAAAGGGGGCGCAAGGGAAAAAAATTGCATAACAATAATTATTTCGATGTAAACAATATTTGATAGATGTAAATAAATTGACGGGTGATAAGATTTTGTATGTGCATTTAAAAATAAGTTATAATTATTTAGATTTTTCATTATAAATTTAAGAAAATTATAGTTTCAAATAGGTAGTACTGTTGTAGTAAATTTACGAATTTTATGTATTTATTTTAGTGTAGTTTTTGCAATATTTACATTTAAGATTTTTTTGTTAATTTTTATTATTTTTTCTGTTGGTAGGTACTCACATAAAGGTATAACAAAATAACTATGTTTGCAACATGTTTTCTATTAGGCATCTCAAAACTATATATGTCTTAAAATATCATGAAACACGCTCAGCAAATGAAATAATTACTTTTGCAAAGTAAGTAAATATTCATTAAGGTTGATCTAATACTCTGTAAACTAAAATCGCACGTTTTTTATCACTTTGCCGCTGAGTAAGTGCCTACCTCTAGCGATACCTCAGAAATCGGTAGATTGTCCAAAAAACATTGGAACGGTTTGCATTGACAATCGCATTTTTTTGGTATAAATAATGAAGATTTTTTGATTAATAGTTAAATACTAGCCAATAATTATTATAATAATATTTTATTGCAGTTTCTACCTATGTATATATGTGCAGATCGAGCCTAATCTCGTGCTGATAGAGATAATCTCGAATTCGAGATGTATTTTATTGATTTACTTATAGCTTATTAATCGCGGTACCTATTTTAGTCAATAGATATACTAGTTTGAACTAGATATGTCGAAAAAACTTGGCGTATATTGTTTTTCGTAATTTTAGAACTTCTCTTTGGGCATAAGTCATACGCTAGCGGTCGACATGCAGCGAGTGGTCGGTAGCAGTAGAGATGGGAATTCGCACGGAAAGTGGTATGAAAAGCAGTCGGAATCAGTGATATTAGTTGACGGCTAAATAGTTTTGATTATTGGGGGGGATCGAGTGTCAAAATGGGAAGTTATATAGGGCAAATACCCCTCTTGATGCCCCTGTTCTTCCAAAAAGGAGTCCTTATAATTATAATTCCCCATTTTAATGACTTATGACTCCCCTGAAAAAGGAGGGGTCAATAAAAACCATCTTGTGCCCCGCCCCTCTTTTATCACAACTTATTAAAAAAAGGGGTGTTTCCCTATAACTTCCCATTTTGATGATATCGATAGTTTTTTCTAAGGACTACATACAGCATGGGGTTCTTTAAGAAAGAAGTTATTGGATTTTTTAAGGGTCAGCAACGCCGACAGTCCTCTGTATATTTTCAAACTTTATTTACGTACGGCTTTGGTTGTCAAAACATGTTTTATATATTGCTTGAACATGCTGTTGGTAAAGTTCGTTGTTTTTGTTCGGAATTTTAATATAAAACTAAGTTAACCTGGCAAACATTGTTTTTTTTTTTTAAAACAACAGGCACGCCACTTATTGCGAAAGGGTTCTAATAATTCAGAAACCTATCCCAGCGTGTGCACAACAACTTACCAAAATTTCATTACAATCGGTTTACCCTTAGTACGCAAGTCCGACTCACACTTGATCAATTTTATTTCTCAGAAACCTTCCCCGGCGTGTGCACAACAATTTACCAAAATTTCATTACAATCTATATACTCTAAGTGTGCGAGTCCGTATAAAGTCAGGTTTTTTTACGATTTATTTTAAAAATTAAGGAAGTATCGTCGGCGAACGCCCTTATTTCTATATGGAAGATCATTCATGTATACGTAAGGAATAAGAAAGGACTCAAAAAATAATATATTTACCCCTGAGGCACACCTATACTGACTAAAGCACCTGACGATGTTTCACCATTGACTTCCACTTCCTGAATGCGATTCACCCAATAAGATTCACGGATGCCATAATATTTAAGTTTTTTAAGAAGGGTTTGATGATTAACACAGTCTTGGATAGGTCACAAAATATTCCAACAACGTATAGACATTTTCCCAAGCACTAATGCACATATTATGCATTATTAAATTGATTTTTTAAGCTTGGCACTATTGGTAGCACTACTGGTAGTGCCACTTGACGTTTTAAAGTAGCCTTTTCTTACCTAAGGTGCTAAATTTCATCGAAATCGGTTCAGAGGCTTAGCAAAAAAAAGGCAACCAACAGACAAACACACAGACAGACATACTTTCTCATATATAACATTAGTATGGATTTACTTTTTGTAAAACCATATTGCTGATCAGATAATAGATAAGCACGATATTATGTTTATTGAAATGTGTAAATAATTATATTATAGGAAACAGCTGGGGGTATAGACCCGAGACGATAATCTGTAAGATTTTCTGTTCACCCAGATTTAATTCGGAATGGTTTCACTAACTTTAAGAGATCAAGACCTTCGTCTATACAGTGATTGAATATAATGGCAAAACTTATAATTGACCCAATCAATTTTACAGAAAGTCCCTTAGATTGATACTGTATTTTTCTTATAGAAGATTTTATATGATTATTGTTAAAAAGTCTTCTTGCGAAACATGTTTGGAAGTGAAGTTAGTAGAACAAAAGCTAGTCATATTTTTTTTCTGAAGGGGGTTTGAAGGCTAGAACAGTCACCAGAAATTTTGAAATTGCTAATGGAGTTTTCGTAAAAAACGTTTCAAAGGCGTTAGCTATTGCTTTACTGTCGTACAATTATTGTTAATTTTAGTCGGCTTAGAATGATTATTAGAAATACATATAGAAATCTCTTTTCAAATGACACCATGGCTCCTGACACACCGGAGACCGCGGCTGCCCTACAATCCAAACACCCCCCTATCCCTTCCACCCCCATTTTCATAACCAATTCAACTGAATGCTTCCGCGCGACTGAAAAAGACATTACAGCAGCCCTTGCTTCTTTTACTAAGGGATCGGCGTCGGGTCTAGATGGCATTTCTCCTCAGCACCTCATGGACCTGACCAGCGATGGCTCAGGGGTAGCTGGCGAGAATCTGACAAGCAGTCTCATTAAGCTAGTCAATCTCATGCTTATGGAAGATATCTGCCAAGATATGACGCCAATTATCTATGGGGCCAACCCTATAGCTCTAACAAAAAAAGATAGCGGCGTACGTCCTATTCCCGTAGGCTCAACTCTGCGGCGTCTAGCAGCCAAAATATATGTTCGTCTCACACGCACCAAACTCCAGAAACATTATGAACCCGTACAAGTTGGCTTTGGCACCCGTGGAGGCTGCGAGGCGGCGGTTCATGTTGTGCGCACCTTTGTACGAGATGACCTGTGCGAAGTACTCCTAAAATTAGACGTAAAAAACGCATTTAATTCTGTCAATCGGGGCACTATGATAAACGAAATTAAAATACACGTTTTTGAAATTTATAACATCCTTCTTCAGTGTTACCACTGTCCTTTAAAATAAGTCCATAAATCAAACGAAATCCTTTCGGCAATGGGTTGTCAGCAGGATGATCCCCGCGGTCGAGCAAGTTTTAGTCTGGCTAATAATTCCATAATACATACTTTAAATTCTAAATTTGATGTTTGGTACCTCGACGATGGCACTCTAGGCGGCGATCTGTCTGTTCTATCTGATTTAACCATTATAAAAGACAGATTTAGTGCCATTGGTCTCGAACTAAATAAAAAACTATATTCAGATATTTTATTACGCTCCCGGGTATCCGCCGCCGCACTGGCTTGCCTGCAGGTGGACGGTAGGTAGGACGCCGCTAAAGTATCCGCGCATTGGCGTCCCATACCAGCGCTCGGTCCATCCGCCACGGTATCAAAGACATCCTGTCCGGGCGCTTGCCGTCGTCCCGAAGGATCCGCGGGGACATCTGTGCTAATGAGCGCTCTTCTGAAGATGTCGTTAAGTGTGGCGTGGCGAGAGAAGAGACTGGCACCCGAAAAGCAGGATAGACCATGTTGGCTAAGGCGATCGACTGTGGCTCCGCACACCTCGGCACCTAGTCGAACGGCTATGCGGAGTGTGCAGGGGTCGATGAAGGTGCCGGTGATGGGGGATAGATGGGCATGAAGCCATTGTCCTGACTCAGGCCTAGATGCTGCTAATAATCTGGCGTGGTCTTTGTCTGTCGTACTGTTGAGCAGAATTTTTTTGGGTAGTGATGGAGGCTATGGTGTCCCAGGCCATTTGTACTTTAGGTTTAGATGGTAAATTTGGGCTCGGTCCATCTAACCAGCTGTTCATAGCTTCATCCATGTACGCGACCTTACAATTTGTAGCCGTTGGGGTTTTAACGATATTTCCTGCAATATCACATGTGCTATGGATTGAGGCTAAGAAAGCTGGTAATGCGACACTTGAAATTGCGAATACCCAAGCCACCGTACCTTATTGGTAGAGAAGCTTGGGTCCATGCCTGCTCGCTTAGGTTTATGTTAATTATATGTTCAATTTGGGATTTTAACAATAGGTCTATAGGATGTACTAAATTAGGAAATTTCCAAATGGGACTGTAGCGCAGTCAAGTAAGTAAATTTGGGAACGAGTAGGCAAAATTTTAGGATAAAAAAAGCCGAGTGACTACTAATTTTAAATAGGCGGTGGGAACAATCATTAAATTTTGAAACCGAATCATCCAGAAGGGGAGGGATGGCCTCATCGAAGATCGCTGCCCCAAGGAGGTGCAAACTTTTTTTGGTTTGAATTTTGATGTCGGGAGCAACATTGTTAAAATTTTGATAGATTTGGTCGGCCAGGAGAGTGTTTACTATTTCCGAAATATATAATTCACATTTGTTTAAAATTTAGTTCGAGACCAATGGCACTAAATCTGTCTTTTATAATGGTTAAATCAGATAGAACAGACAGATAGTCGCCGCCTAGAGTGCCATCGTCGAGGTACCAAACATCAAATTTAGAATTTAAAGTATGTATTATGGAATTATTAGCCAGACTAAAACTTGCTCGACCGCGGGGATCATCCTGCTGACAACCCATTGCCGAAAGGATTTCGTTTGATTTATGGACTTATTTTAAAGGACAGTGGTAACACTGAAGAAGGATGTTATAAATTTCAAAAACGTGTATTTTAATTTCGTTTATCATAGTGCCCCGATTGACAGAATTAAATGCGTTCTTTACGTCTAATTTTAGGAGTACTTCGCACAGGTCATCTCGTACAAAGGTGCGCACAACATGAACCGCCGCCTCGCAGCCTCCACGGGTGCCAAAGCCAACTTGTACGAGTTCATAATGTTTCTGGAGTTTGGTGCGTGTGAGACGAACATATATTTTGGCTGCTAGACGCCGCAGAGTTGAGCCTACGGGAATAGGACGTACGCCGCTATCTTTTTTTGTTAGAGCTATAGGGCTGGCCCCATAGATAATTGGCGTCATATCTTGGCAGATATCTTCCATAAGCATGAGATTGACTAGCTTAATGAGACTGCTTGTAAGATGCTCGCCAGCTAGTTTTTAAGTTATTTATATTTAGTCGTAAGATTTATTTGAATAAACTTTATTCTATAATACACATTAGACATAATGTATTCTAAATATACCAGCTCTAGATCAAGGCCGGAGCAGACCAGATGCGTGACGTAACGTGCGCACGTGCGTGTAAGCTCTGTCACATCGAAATTGCTTGGGTTTTCTACTAGCAAGTAGTCTTTGGATAGTATAATATAGTCTGTGTCTCTGGCGAATCTTATAGAATAATCTTATAGTTTTCTGCTGACAGTGGGGATCTTTTTACTTATTCTCTTGCTGTATAAACCGGTGTCATCACTTGAAGTAAGTATTAAAGGGAACCCCACAACCAGTTTTAATTCTTCCGTCAAATTTTATAAGTTCAATTAGTAACATCTATTTTAACTAGTTCTCAAAGTAAACCTGTCTTTTTATTAAGAGTTTTTTTTTTTTGTTTCGAGGCATTACTATTTGGAGATTTGTTGTCTTACTAAACTTGTTTTTTCTATAGTGATACATATCACGTCTTTTCAATTTTCAATATCTAAATCGGTCGCCATTGACTAAAGGGGTTTCTTTTCAATAAATAGGTACAAGAGATAAACGTATGGGAGAAAGCATGCCAAAATCCAGAAAGCTTTTTTATATGTGCCTATATTTTTTTATATGTACCTATATTTTTTTATAAGTGCCAACTTAAACTTTGTAATATGGAATCTGTCACAAAAATTATAAAGCAGAATTACTAGAGTTAATTTAATTTCTATTATATCACCGCTCGCTAAATGGTCACGTACAGTACATGCAATGCGATTTCAAAGAAACTGCCTCTCGCCAACGCTTAGGTTGTAGAATATGTTAAGGTTTTCCCTAGGGACTACAGTAGGTATAGGGTTCTTTAATAAAAATAAATAAAAAACCCGAGAAACAAGAAGTAAACAGAAATCAAATCATATCAAATACTTTTCTGAAAACCACAACAAAATTGGTCTAGCCAAACGCAAGATAATCGCGGACAAACATACATACAAACATACAAACGTATAGGTCAAACTAAGAACCTCCTTTTTTGAAGTCGGTTAAAAAGCAGTGAATAAAAATAAATAAAAAAACTCGACTGCAAAAACATTAATAAGTAAACAGGAATTAAAACATAACAAATATTTAAAAATAAGCAAGCGGAACTAATTACAATGCAAGTTCAAATAGTATACTGATCGCTCACATTAAAGTAGTGACCTTAAAAGGAGTTCCGTCTGCTTATTATTTCAAAAAATCTAATCTAAATTACAGTTTGAAGTTGGTGTCGTGCAAATGAATTGTATTATATAAACTGTTATAGAGATTTTCAGATATATTTTTACCTTTTCAGTGCATCTTTTTGAAGTGAGTTATTGTTTTTATTAAGAAAGTTTTATTTTTTACTTTTAAGTCACAGTTATTATTTCGTACACAAAAAAAATACCCAAATCGCTTCAAGTATGCCCATAACAATTTGAATAGAACCCCAGAGATCTCCAGAATCCTATCATTATATCCTGACCTGTTGACCAGGGACCATGGGTATCCATTTGTTGGATAAAAAAACCTTCTCCAGAATGTACCAAATTCTTTTCTGAAAACCGAATCAAAATCGGTTCAACCAAACGCAAAGTCGTTTGTTGTTTTTATTTTACTCGCGTTTAATAATTTTATTATAAGTGTCATAAATATATTTTTGTACTCGTCATTTGAAGCCCTTTATTTTGAAACCCAACTCAACATACATACATATTTGCACTCAAAAAACATACACCAAAACCCCTTTTGGGTTTCACATTTAAGAGGAGGTTCCACATAAGGTACATCAGATCTTTGAACCCAGCAAATCTTTTAGTGATATCGAAATGCCGTGTTTCGAAAAAAAATACTAAAGCTGATGAGAGTTTTCTAATGGTAACTAATGTTCTAATAATACTCAAGTGAAACCCATAAGCCCAGCCAAACTATTAGAGACTAGGAAATGTCGTCTTATTAAAAATTATGAACGATCTCACATGATATAAATGTGGAACCCTAAGAGCTCCACCAAGCTTTTTTTTTTTTTTTTTTTTATACCACTAAGGTGGCAAACAAGCAAACGGTCCGCCTGATGGTAAGCGGTCACCGTAGCCTATGGACGCTTGCAACACCAGGGGTATCACTTGCGCGTTGCCGACCCTTCAGAAATCTAAAAACTTCTTTCTTGAAGAACTCCATACTGTAGTCCTTGCAGAAAACCTTGGCAGGAAACTCATTCCACAACTTAAGCGTTCGCGGGAAGAAGTTTCTCTGAATCCGCACTGTACGCGACCATTTAGGTTCTAAAGTGTGAAAATGAATTTCCTGCCGATGGCGAGCGGTGCGATGGTAGAAAGTAGCCGTGGGCATCATTTTTAACAATTTCTCAGAACACAACCCATTGTACAAGCGGTAGAACACACAGGGAGACAAAGTCTCTCCTCAGACTTAAGGGCTCGATACCGCAAGTGAGTTTGGAATCGTCGACAATTCTCACAGCCCGTCGTTGAACCGAGTCGAAAGGGCCAAGCTGGTATCCGGGTGCACCTGCCCAGAGATGGCAGCAGTACTCCATATGGGGCCGAACTTGTGACTTGTAAAGTAACAACCTTTGACCCGACGTGAAGTACTGCTTCGCTCTGTTGAGTACACCAAGTTTTTGGACGCCAGCTTCACCTTATCTTGTAAATGATCTCGGAACTGAACATCGCTGGAGATGTCGACACCAAAGATCTCAATGCTCTTGGAGATGGAGAGGGGAGTGTTCTGGAATTGTGGGACTACAGTGAATGGAGTTTTCTTAGCGTTGAACGCGCACACTTGTGTCTTTGTAGGGTTGAATCGGACCAAGTTTACCCGTCCCCAGTCAGAGACCTTGGACAGTGTGGTCTCGATTTGAGACACAAGTTCTCCGCGGTTTTTCTCCACAACGGAACGAGGGATGTTTGCACGACCCATGTAAAAATTGTCTCCAGTACTGTCATCTGCATAGCAATGTATGTTGTTGATGTCCAACATGTCATTGATATGCAGTAGAAACAGCGTAGGAGACAGCACAGATCCTTGCGGGACACCAGAATTAATGTCCATGCTATCAGAGCAACTACCGTCAACTACGGTTCGTATGAGTCTGCCGGACAAAAAGCTAGCCACCCATTTGCACAAACCCTCGGGCACTCCGTAAGATGGCAACTTCGATAGAAGACCCCGGTGCCAGACCCGATCGAACGCCTTCGCTATGTCCAGGCTACATGCCAATGCCTCCCCCTGACTCTCAGTGGCTAGTGAACATCGGTGTGTGAGATACACTAGAAGGTCACCAGTCGAGCGACCGTGGCGAAAGCCATATTGACGGTCACTGACCAGACCGTGTACTTCTAGGTATCTTAGAAGCTGTGTGTTGATCACACGCTCCATCACCTTGGAGAGGAGAGAGGTAATAGCGATAGGCCTGTAATTCGATGGATCTGATCTATCGCCCTTTTTGGGCACCGGGTGCACATTCGCAGTCTTCCATGAAGACGGAAATTGCCTAGTGTAGTAGGAAAGCGCGAAGAGGCGCGTGAGTACAGGACATAACTCAGGAGCACACTGCTTAAGCACCAATGCTGGTATACCGTCTGGCCCACTCGACTTATGAACGTCTAGAGAAAGCAACGCCCGCCGGACCTCCCGCTGCGTTATGGAGATTTCCCGCATGGTCTTACCGCACCACGGTATAGTAGGTGGCACAGCGCCTTCATCGTTCATGTTCGAGTTAGAGGCAAAGAGACTGCCCAGTAGATCGGCTTTCTCTTTAGCACTATGGGCTAAGTCACCATCGGTCTTTCGCAGTGGTGGTAACGACGACTGGCAAAAGTTCCCTTCGGCAGCTTTGGGAAGCGACCAGAAAGCACGACTCCCAGAGGGATAGCTCGCAAGTCGCCCACCTATTTTGCCGATGAATTGGAATTTTGCTCTGGCAGTTGCTTTCTTACTGAACCTCGAGGCAGCATTTAATTTGCGTTTTAACTCAGAAATATTCGGATCCTTATTATTACGAGCCGTGGTCCAAGCCTCATTTGCAGTTTGCTTAAGAATTTTAGCTTTTCTGCTAGACCTATTAAACCACGGTCGTTTTTTGACGCCGGCAGCTACTCGCGGGTTAGGAATATAGCATTCCATACCAGCAAGGATTATCTCAGTGACTGCGGCTGCGCAGACGTCAGGATCTTCTGAGTTAAAGCAGATCTGCCTCCACGGGTACGGTGCGTAAAATTCTCGCAATCCATCCCAGTCTGCCGACTTATAGTGCCACACACGACGCCAATTAGTTGGCCCAGATGAATCGGGTTGTGAGCATGACATTTGAGTCCGAATGAGACAGTGGTCCGAGGAGCCAAGAGGCGCATCCACTGAGACGGAGTATCCGTCCGGACGAATAGTCAGCAGAAGGTCCAGTAAGGAGCTCGTATGTTCCTCTATATCTGGTATTCTCGTTGGAGAAAGTACCAGCTGAGCGAATCCATATGCCAGAGCAAATTCATGAACAGCTATCCCAGCATAGTTTTGGTTCGAGAACTGAGCCACTCGCGATGGTGGGCGTTAGTCTCTCAAAATAACTAGTTCTGCTGTGGGATATTGCTCTAGATCTTTGTCAGTCGTCAAACTCAGGTGCGTGAAGAGACGAGTTACGTCCGTGTCACCGCTATGAGACCTGTATAAGCACGCATAGATACGAGTGTGGCCGCCGTAATCTACGCGCACCCACAATATAGACAGGTCCCTGTCTTCAAGGCTATGAAGGCGGCGACAGCAGATATCCTCCCGGACGAACATACATACACCGGCACGACTCATAAAATTGTGTTCGAGTTTGAAGCCGGGATAGTGAAGGTATGATGTGTCGGCCGGGCAGGATATCTGCGTCTCCGTTAGAAAAAGAATGGTCGGCTGCGCAGTCTCAAGATGGTGGTAGACTGCGTTAAGATTTGCGTGAACACCCATGATGTTGCAAAAATCCACATTATATGTGGATGGAGTAGCCAAACTTTAAAAGATATCGATATATTGGCTCTGTATTTTGTATTCTCGTGTGTGCAAGCCATCGCAGCACTTTCAAGAGTGACCAACTTCCGTTGGGCTCATATAATCAACATTGACTACAGTAGGATCAAAGCTCAAGGATAATCTATAACGGAATATAACCGATTAAACCAACTCAGATGTGTTTACCGCCCCGACCTTTCCAAAATTGAAACTCATAAACCTCCGAGAAAAACTAACAAAGATCGAGAGTGGGCAATACGAAAAACTGTTCCCAATGTACAAGAAATAGACCCAGAAAAAGAAAGATATTGCCCATTCAAAATTGTCGTAGAAGAAAATAAGAATAAAATTACCTCCCTACAATAAAAATAAATAATTAAAAAACTATTTTTTGGAATGGTCTCTTCAAGCTCTTTCTAAACACAATATGGTTTGAGTAACAAAATAAATTGTTGTCTAATATGTTGCCTACAAGTTTTTTTACATCCTTTATTTACCCTATAACACTAGGGAGATGAATACCTTTAATTAGACCTCATCCAACGAAATCGTTTCAGCCGTTAGGCCTCTAGGGGGAACAAAGAAAACTACATGCCCACATATACGAGGGAAAAACATTACCTTCGCTTTTGGAGTCAGGTAAAAATAATTGAAATCCTTACATATACATTTTGTTATAAAAGTGCCAAGTCCCGATTGAGATTATTGGTCTATAAAAAATAGGATCCCATAAACAGCCAAGTCTAGGAAGGAGGAGGATACTGAATATAAGGAAACGAATAATTTTGGCTAAAACCTGGCCTCTTCTTTTCATAAGAATCTACTGTGCCCAATTAATTATATGAGCCTAAAATTTTTAATTAATGACAAGGCAATTAGGTTAATATATTCTTATAATATGTTGTGGAATTTTATATATCGCCTATCAAAACAATGAGCCAAAGTCAACTCCATTATCATATTAGGTAATGAGCATCGAGTTTGAGTGAATCGAGTGTAAGCTATTGCTATAGCGTGTATATTTTTACGCCGATAATCGAATGTAGGGCGGGTAGAGCCGCAGGCAAATTTGGCATAGAGATAAGTTGAGTCCCGGGAAATGACATAGGCTACTTGAAAACGCCAAGTGTGAGTCGATTCTTTTTATAATATTTTCTCTATTGAATTTGAAATCCTACACCGATAACCTAATTTAGGGCGGGTGAAACCGCGGGCACCAGCTAGTAAATAATAAATTAATTAATTAATTTTACATAATAGTACATACATACACATATAAGAATAAGTAACTATTGACAACCAGTGACGTATGGCCCATTACCAAATTTTTTTAGGTCGTGGCGGCAAGTGCGCTGTGCCCCCTAGTAGGTACCTAATTACTACATAATAAATCTATTTTAGACACAAAATGGGTTTAAAAAATAAAGCTAAATTTTACCGAAATTCCTCATAATTTCTGTCTTTAATTTGTGCGACTTGTAGACACAAATATCAAATTTCACATACATAATACATACATGTTTTAAAGACGTAGATGTATGGCTCACCCCTTACCTTGCCTTTCAGCAATGGTAAAATCAAACTTTATAATTTTTATATATATTTACTTACTATCTGTACCGCTATTTGTTGGGCAAAAATTATTTTTTTACCATTTTAATACGGTACGAAAAATTTTATTGATGTGTTGCTTCTTTATTATTTAGGATATTTTTTTTATGCACACAATACTTGTGTCAAATGATTAATATTAACCCATATATGGCTCAATAAAGGCTCAATGTTAAATAATTTATCTTTGTTACATATCGCGGTTTCATGCCTACTTACATAATTAAACAGATAATTGCGTAATTACGTCTTATCTTATTGTAGTCCGCACGTTGACCTAATGGGATCTAGTGTTTTCCTCATTAGAGCCAGTCAAAACTCATATTTATTTTAACTTATGTAGATCGATAAAAGGTCAATGGCCATAAACTCAGAAAGGATCCGGATCGGATTCTTATTTTAATACAAAACCGTAATGTCGGGCTGCGGTTGAGACAAGACCAAAGTTCGGCCGCCTCAAAATGTTAGTAATACTATTTTAATAGACTATAAAAATCATGGCCGAAATTAGGCTGCTCTAACAACCTAAGCTATATTCTTTATAACGTAATTTAAGACTTTTATAATCACTTATAACATAAAGTGTAAATATAAAATAGCCTGACAGTGCGAAATCATCGCTTAATAGCTTCACCAGGTATGGTTTAGACTAAATGTTGCGTTTTACGTTAAAGGGCCGACATTTGGGTGTTTTACCCTACTCCATTTCAAAAAATTCTAACTACGAATATTGTTTGTTATGAATTTATAGATTATTTTATTTTAGCATTATTATTTTTTTAAAAAAAATACTCTAATGCGTATCATACGGCAAAATTTTGAACTGCTTGAAATCGTCAAGTTTTTTTTCTATAATTGAGGAGTAGCCGTTGAAATCCTACACCGATAACGCAAGTGTCCTTCCTGTGTGATCGAGGGACAATAAACAGTGTGACCATCTCAAAAATAGCTAATCTGCCCGACACTGGCAAAAAATCTGCCAAAATCTGCCGAACTCGACTCCAGAAAATGCCAAAAATCTGCCGTCATATTACTGTCACCATAAAGACGAGAATGTATAAATAAAATACGCACTTTTGACAATATTACATACAGACGGGTCAAATTAATAACCTTTTTTTTAAAAATCGGTTAAAAATCATTTTTACACTTTGCAATGTACTTACCGATGATTGGCCGCTAGACCCAATGATGTGCTTCTATCTACCATGTTTTTGAGATGACACATGTTCCTTTAATGCAGACAATCTTGTAACTGAATTACAATTGCAAGCTTTGCAAAATGCAACATCAGGTTCCTCCTTAGTCCTGGAAATCCAAGGAAGGTAGGAAGGTTCGTATTTTCTTTTCAACATGTATGTACAGATCATCATAGACACAAAAACACAACTGCATACATTTAGGGCGCGGTCCTCGAGGCTTACCACAAAATACCACGTATTAAATTAGTTTAAGTTAGAAGTTATATTAAATCACCGGAACTAGTACTCAAAATTTGACAGTGGCAGCTGACGTACAAAACCAAAGTACCTTATAAATGGCCGTGGTGCTTTGTAGTAAATTGGTTGAAGTTGGATTATTTTAGATTAAAGTACCAAGACCGTGGTTATGACGTTATTTGGTCATCAGTGTTAAAACATGGTCGTGGTTTTTCGTACCGGGACCGCCCTCTTAAACTGCATAAAGATAATGCACAAGACAACAAAAAATTATTGGAACCTTGATCAATTATGTTATAAAAAAATAAACCTTATCTCAGACTATTTACCGTTTATAATCTTATGGCGTACCTACGTGAATTAATAGGAAATCCCCGTGCTGTCTGGCATAAGACAAAAGTTGCCAGCTCAGTAAGTAAAATAATCTTCTACCAAATAAGTTATAAAAAAAGTATCTAATAAGACAGAGAAAATTATGAGTTTTCTATATGTGATAGAAAAAAAATAAGGATTTCTTTGAAATCTGCCAATTTCTGCAACTTCTTTAAATCGTCAGCTTGTTCTGCCAGACTTAAAATTTAGGTGCGAAATGTCACCCTGACAATAAATTCGCTCACGGACGATTTTGTTACTTCGCCTCCCCCGCCTCAAGCCCCCAGCGCATGCCGTAAGAGAAAGCATTCCCGCAGTACAAATTTGGTTAATGATTTTTGCGTTTCGTATTTTTCTGTTTATTCATTGATGATAGTACAACTTTTTTATTTAGGAAATTTATTATATTTCCAAAGTCTTTTTCAATTGGTTCTTTAAAAGTTTCGGAAACGTTTTTGTTATATTGTATAATAAGCACAAAGTTGCGCATGTTTTGACCATAAATTACAAATTTTTGCACTCTAATAATTTAAAAACTACAAAATTTAACGTAAAACTGAAAAACCAAAGACGTAGAAATTAGTTTTCTGGTCTTGTTAAAAAAAACATTGGATTGATATGCATCAGAGGAGTGAAATCCTGTTGTATGGAGCGCGCTGCGAATCCGACACTCTTAAGTATTTATTTTAGAAACGGTGTACTAACAATCACAAATAATTAGAAAAAAAATGATATTAGAAACCTCAATATCATTTTTGAAGACCTATCTATATTTGGGTATCTATCCCCACACCTACAGGTTTGATGAAAAAAAATTTTGAGTTTCAGTTCTAAGTATGGGGATCCCCAAAATTTTATTGTTTTTTTTTCTATTTTTGTGAGAAAATCTTAATGCGGTACACAGAATACATCTACTTACCAATTTTCAACAGTATAGTTTCGGAATCTATAAGGGTTCCGTTTTTTGCCATTTGGCTACGGAACCCTAAAAATGCATGGCGTATTGTTGCTATATGTGGGCGGGTGCACCTGAATATCGACTTAATCCTTTGGCATCGACTTGGTTCAAAGACGCGCTGTAAGAGGCTTTGCTCTATTATGGTAGTTGTCCAATTCGCATAAACAACTGATTATTTCGACCAGAGATGTTCAAATGACGACATAACTATGGTCCACTTGCTTTTATCTAAATAAACCAACTCAGCTACAGCCGCGGGGCACGGCCTATAGTAGGGTTTTTACTTTTTAAATAGATTTATCTGTCAATGTCAAATATTAGTTGCAATTGAAATTGTGTTTTGTGTGTTATATGTTTGATTCATAGTTGAATAAGAATCAAAATTAAAAACCAGAAAACCTTAGAGGAAGCAAAAATCTACAGTTAACGGAAAGTAAATAAACTTCAGCTGTCACTGTCAAATTTTGACAACTGGTCCAAATGTTTAACTACAACAAAAATTAACTCAACTACAACCTAATACTCGTACGTGATATTTTGTGGCCGTTTGCCTATAGCCTTTGTGAGTGTGTGTGTTATAGGTACCACGTGTATAATGATTTTTGTTCTGAGGAATTGTTTTAAAATTATTTTCTATCGCACAGCTGACCAGTGACAGGGAAATTATCACTACCTTGTAATTTTGGCCGTGGTTTCACTTGCGTGACAATCATAATCAGAAACCTTAAGGGACCCATCACAATGTTAAATTGTGTCGAACGCCCTCTGTCATTTTTCTAATGTTCTTTTGATTACTATTGATTTACTTGCATTGGGTACTAAGTTTCTATTTTTACTTGTGTAGTAAGTACTTGTTAATGTAAAATTAGAAAGATATAAGGTACATATAAATTATAAACACGTAAACTTAGAAATCCGAGATGCGCACAGAACATGTCAACCTTTTTATCGTATTAATATTGAACACATTTTTAGTATTGGTACAAAACCAAAATATGTCTTGTAGTTGTGTGCCAGGTCATTAAGATTTATTTAAGGAAATATCATAATGTATTCCTTTAGTATATCCTTAGTATAAGTTTGTGTGATACGGGCATTATTCCTAGAGAACGCCCTAATAAATTATTGACTCACTTAAATAACACAATTTAAATACAATATTAACCAAGTCAATTATTTATATGTAAATTATATATATATATACAGACCGGAATGATTTAAGCAACCCAACGACTACCTAAATTGTATTTGATACAAAACTCCATCAGCAAACTAGTCTGTGACATTGTTATATTAATAACAAGTACTACCTACCTAGTACCTACCCATATAGCTTTCTAGAAATATATTCTAATCAATTTTAGGATTCAATTCAAATTAAAGTAGTTTTTAGGCGTATGTTCTGATAATTTTAAAGGCTTTGTATCTAAAGACAAAACCAACCAAGACCACCTAGATCTAATCGCAGAATAAATTTTCACTAAAACACAAACCTCGAAGCCTGATTACTCTATCACTAATGTGATAAGGCACAATTTCGTTTAAACGCGCGGCTCATTTACTTCCTACTTATATTATAAATGTGAAAGTTTGTATGTCTGGATGGATGTTTGTTACTCAATCACGCTTCATCCACTGGACGGATTGGGATAAAACTTGCCATACATATAGGTTAGGTTCTGGAATAGCATATAGGCTGCTTTCCTGCGGGAATAACTATAATAGAGTTAAAGAACTATTGCTGCAGCTATAGCATGCTATAGGAATTCATTGGTATAATTAATTTATTAATTAATTGGAATTAATTAAGTAGTTCCACGCCGATAACCGGATTTAGTGCGGGCCGAGCCTCTGGCAAAGTCCAGTTGTTATATAATGTTAAAGAAGTTATTGGATTTTGAAAGAGTCTGCAAGGCGCAAGTGATTTCCCTGGTGTTACAAGCGTCCATAGGCCACAGGCGGATCGTGTGCTTGTTTGCCACCTTAGTGGTATTCAAAAAAAAATACGCAGAAAGATGCGCAAACTGTCCGTCATGCAAGAACCGTGTCACTAACAAAACGATAGGGCCGAAGGGCGCTTGAGGTCTGGTGGCTGTTAACGCACCAGCTCGAGTCAGCTAACTTTTCTGACTCGGTGGCCAACATCAAAACTACAGTTACCTTGCAATGTTTTGACTTACGCGATACTTGTGACAGCCACGTGCATAGGTTTTATTACCACTAAAATGGTCAATATAGCTACCGCTGAGTGACGAGTCCGGAGGCCTCCTTGTTCAGAAAGCAAGGGTTCGCCGTGACTCTTTTTGCGTTGCGTTTAGGGGTGAATTAAAGCGAAAGAAAGAGAAGCGTTGAAATGCTAGAGTTTAATGTCCCTCTTTTTCCCGTTTCAGCCGCAGACTTTCCCACTTTTTTGGGGCACGGTCTACTATAACCGAGGGCGTTTTTAGTCCACACGCATGTCCCTGTCACCGAATAGTTGTTTACCTACTCCTGTTTTAAAACTGACTACTTCATCTAAAGTCCATAACACATAGAGCTATATATGTATATATATATATTAATATGAATTATAGCAACACATACTACGATATATTTTCTAGAGTAATCTTTGAAAGACCACACACGCAGCTATAAATATATTTTAGTTTCGTATAGACATATTTTGGCATTTTTATATTTATATTATAGCTACGTGTGTGACGGGCTTATTTAAGTCGGCCAACATATAATATATCCCCATATTACGCAAAGGGTTTATTTAGTGTAATTATTAAATTAGTCCACGTTTGATAGTGACGTTGAATCGAATATACGACACAAATATTACGGAGAGTGCTATTATTACAAGAAATAATCTTTTTTCCGTAAAGTTCAAGCATTTTTATGATTATTTTTGCAAAAACCATTGAAACGCAGCACTAAGAGTCAATCCTGCTAGAATATTGATAAATATAATTAAAGGCTTCGCAAGACTGTGAACACTTCAAGGTCGAGGGCGAGCTTCAAACTGAGCTACAAGGCGACGTGAGAGCCGAGAGTCGAGGTAAGTCGTGAGCGAGCAGCGCTTACACTTTCGTCTCGTGGCTTGTTTCGTCACTCGCGCGAGAGTGTAAATGGGCTATGAGCCCATCACACACATATTAATATGAAATATAGCGAGGTATAACAATATACTTTCAATAGTAAACTTTAAATCAAACGCAGCTATGAACATCTTTATTTTAGTTTTGGGGATTATAGTAAATTAGCTTTTTCCCGCAATTCCACCAGCCCTAACTTCGGTTATCGGCCGGTTGTTTTTTTGTTAAAAAGTTTTTATTTTTTGCTTTAAAAGTGACGAATTGCTTTTTTTCTCGTACACTTAAAACAGCCATGCTTTAAAAAATTTAACAATTATCAACATAAAAGGCGCGTTGCAGAAGTTTAAAATTACCATTTCTCCAAAAGTTTAAGTTTAAATCCACTTAATTAATATGGGACCACATCAGGAACGTACTCTTTCGAATAAGTAAATTTTTGGAATCGGTTTACAATTGATGGAGAAATCGGTGGACTAAAAAAAAATATACCCGTGGAACATAAAACCTCCTCCTTTTTTTGAAACTGGTTAATAAGTACGCGTTATTTAGTTATACATATCAAAACTGGATTAAAAAAAGTCGTAATTAGTGACAAAACCTTGCACCTACATGGAGTTTGGTGGACCGAATTAACAGCTAAAAGTTAGGGGCCGAGATTAGGGCACCTTACCCTATAAGAAAACGGTTAGACCATGCTGTTTGGTTTGTGCGTTGATGCTTGATATAGTCCCCCGTCTAGAGCTATGCTATGCTAAACGCATATTAATATTTAAAGAATAATTTCGTTTTAAATTATCCGGCATCAATATGAATATTTCATTACTAATGCACTTTGCTGATTGCTCATTTTTTGCTTTACACCAGCAGTTTACTTGGCTAATATTAAACGTATGCATGAATACAAAAACTACGAATTCAAACTATTAAGATGACCTTGACTATAAATCAACTATTTTAAATTTATTGTCTTTGGCTTGCAAAAATTCAAAAGCCGAAAGTTATAATTATAACATCATCGGTCGGTATAATAAAAAAAGAGACTTTTCTCTAAGGACCTAGTAGAAGTATGGGGTGACCGGTTACCATGAGGCTGACCGTAAGGTTGTTTGCCACTTTGTGTGGTTTAAAAAAGATAAAGAAACCGTACCATGAAATGTAATGTAATTAATGGTCAGTGCATTATATTAGCGAAGCCAAGCTTTTTACTATAGCAACATAATAATATGTAGTTATATGATAAATAAATAACAATTGTATGCTAGCTTGAAAGCGGGGCCGTTTTACAGATTAAAGGTACCTGCTAAATGTGTGCGTCTACAAAATCTTGGCACATCCCCACAAAACATCACAATATACTTGTATAGAATTGTGTGTGAGTACATGTCCAGAGCAAAACTTTGATTAACATAGAAATGTGTGTGTCTACAACATTTTGGCTCAACCCTACAAAACATCACAATATACTGTATAGAAGTGTGTGTGAGTACATGTACAGAGCAAAACTGTGATTAACATAGGGATGTATGCATTTACAAAATATATGGCACACCTCTACAAATCATCTCAATTATTACTCATACAGATGTGTATTGAGACTTAACAGACTAGTCGAATATATTACAAATACCAAAACAGTTCGTTTATTTAAGTCTACACACTTCATTAGAATGCGCGCCAAGATTTTAAATACCTAAAAAATTTATTTTTTACATTAAAATAGCATTGCCGGTTTTAATAATGTTTTACAAAGTATTATAAGGAACCATTACTTATTGCTGCCAGACGCTTTTCGTGGTCCAAACCTTCTGCCAGACGCTTTAAAAGCTCGTGAAAGAATAAGAGCGTAGCGGGGGCATGCGTTATCGGCTACATTGGACATCGTCATATTTTTATTCAGATTTTACTATAGTTAATTTTCTTTTTAAACACTTATCTCTAAAACTACCAGTCTGATTTGAAAAATTGTTTTTGCATTTGATAGCCAAGTTTTTTTGAGAAAAGTTGTAGACTACATTGCTTCACGGTACAGCCCTTAGATGCGGAGTGGGAAATTAGTGGGTGAAACCACTGGGAACAGCGAGTTTATCTAAACCTACTAATATAACAAAGCTAAAAAATTTGTTTGTTTCGTTTGAATGACTAATTTTCGATTGGAAAAATCGCAGGGGGTCGAGGAATGGCGCTACAGCGTAAGAGTAACGAAAAGGACATTAAGTCTGCCAGTTCAGCTAGTCCGTTCTTTCTTACTAATATTACCTATATAAATGCGAAAGTAACTCTGTCTGTCTATCTGTTACCTCTTTACGCTTAAACCGCTGTACGGATTAAGATGAAATATAGCATGGAGATAGTTTGAGAAAGGACATACACGGAGTGAAAAGCTATTGTTCCAATTAAAAACCTGTTTTTAAAAATGCGTTAATACTAAATTTTTTAAATTTCAAATTTTTTTTTCGGAAAAAACAAAACAATATAACTTTAAGTACATTTTATTAAGTTCATAAACTAATAACTACAAAATAGTTTTATTACTTTCTGAAAATAATAATTTGTACTTCGGATTACAGAATTTTACAAATCCTATAAAACTCAAATGTATGAGTAGGGTAATTGATATCAACATATGAAGCTTACTAAAGATTACAAAAAGTTTTATTAAAGTGGGAAGATAAAAATAAACACTTCTTGTCATTACACTGAAGGCCAATTAACGTTTACAAACACCTTTCTAAGAATTAGTGAAGTTTACTGATAACAAACTTCATAACATACCGCTACGAATCAAGGTTGACGTCACGCGTCCTACATACATTGAAGTGTCTTCGGTAGTTCGCATATACACAAGCCGAATCGCAAGTAAAGTGAACCAAGGCGTTCTCCAGGCCTAACGGTAACCCTGAGCTGAACTAAATAGAAGCACTATCCGCAGCGCAGCCCTTTCTTCATCTGTTAGGTTCTCACGGAGGAGTATCTTAGAAGCTGTGTGTAGATAACACGCACTCGAAGAGTTTGTTTGAGATTAACAAAACTAAGAAGAAAAACTCCAGAAAAATGATACAAAAACAATTGAGGAACTTTTTATAATATAACGGTGGTTAATTTAACCAACATTGTAAACAGCAACCGATAGCTTTGTCTGTCATTTGATACTCAACACTTGTTCCCAATAAGCTACCTTGTTGCTCCTTCGCTATCCCCCACGAAAATCTATTCCCGTAGGAACAAGCGATCTATCCTCGTATAAAAAATGGGTCACGAGCACCACGTTGCTCCGTTGCGACATAATATATGAACATTCAAATCACTTTTCGACATCACATCATTCACCCTAACATCAAAAAACAAAGAACTTTTATATAGACTTTCAAACAATTTTTACCCCCCTTAATTCGTCCCCATCGTAAAATCCTTTCTTAGTGGATGTCTACACCTTAAAAGAAATCTACGGGTCAAATTTATGTAATAGACTAGCTGACCTGGTATACTATAATCCTGAGTGGAGCGAGGTTACAAAGGACCGAAATGATTTTTTTTTCACGTGTTGTATACTGTAATTTTTGCCATTGACTCTCTCTCTGTCTAGACCAATGAGCTACTGAAGAGGTCATTTGTCTAGACAGACGCCTTCGATGGCAACACACAGACTGAAGTTAGGGTCAGGCACAATGTGACACGGGGTACATGTTACAACGCAAATATCACAATATCTGTCTATTATTTCAATATAGTGTCTGAGAAATTATTGTTACTATTATAAATATTGTACCGTAATTTACAAAATAGTTTCAGAAGAATAACCATTTAAATAACAAATAGCAGTTTATGAAACTGATGCACAACATAATTAACACTAGCTTTTGCCAGCGGCTTTGCTTCTTACGGCAACTCCGCAATTATAGAAAAAAAAACCTACTCACACTTGACGTTCTCTCTCTCTCTAACCCTCTCCCTCTTTCTCTTTTTCAAAAATTGAAAATAAATAACTACTGAAAAATAATTAACTAATAGATTAATATCGCGATCTTGGTGCTCCATACAAACTTTGAACCCCCGTTTAGGGGGTGAGTTTGGAAAAATCCTTGCTTAGCGCACGCTTACATCATAATAGCTATGAGCTAGTGTGCTAAATTCAGCTCGATCCGTGCAGTGGTTGGAGCTGCGTGTTGATAGATCAGTCAGTCAGTAATACTTACTGTGGGCTAACGCTAACTTTAACCCGTGACTTTGTTTACGTAAACGTGAAAATATTTTTAAATAATACGTACCGCCCTTCCCCCGCATGACTGCCCGCCAGCCTTGCATATCATAAATGCGCGCGCAGTACTTGATCATTATTTTGCTGCGATGTTAATTTAAAAATGCGATATCACCTAAGATATCCATTGAAATCGAATGATGTAAAAGGCAATTTTTGTTTTAAATTAAATACTTGTGATGAATAACGTATTTATTTGGATAAGGATTAATGACATGATGTTTATAAAAACTCCTTCGCAAATAATGCATTATTTTAGAACAAATTTGGTTAGCATAAAAAAGGTTATAGAAAGCCAACCTTAAAAGATAGACATATACTGGCATGGACTTTTTTTTAACTTTTAAATGGGAACAATTCTGTCATACATGATTTTTGCGAAACTTTAACCGTTTACGCAGCGGACGCAACAGAAGCTCTCAGAAGGTAAAACAAACCCCAGACTTTGAAACATTCTTTATTGGTGCTCCGCTCCTATTGGTCTTAGTGTGATAATATATAGCCTTTAGCCTTCCTCGTTAAATGGGCTATCTAAAACTGAAAGATTTTTTTAAATCGGACTAGAAGTTCCTGACATTAGCGCGTTCAAACAAACAAACTCTTCAGCTTTATATATTAGTATGGATAGAAGTAAAGATGGGGTGTTAAAACACAAGAGTCGAGGTTTTTAATTAGTATCACACAGGTGTTTTAAAACCTAATTATTGTCAGTTACATACACTGATTTACCTACTCCAGAGAGCAAGGAATACTAGCAGTGGTGTTATGCGTATCATAATTATGCTACACGTATCATAATTCAGGCATGCGTATAATGTATAATAGTATTTCCATTTGTTACGAACACGCACAGCGGCGACGGGCGTAGGCTAGCTTCCTCGGTTGCTAAAACGAAGCTACGACAACGAAGCGCCGTAGAAATTAGACAACCGTACGGTAGCTAGCTACTGGACTAGGCCACTGACGTGTTTATAGTGGACTGTATGTTGTGGGCGACCGTATTGCGGGCCGGACGGGTGAAGCCGGGTGTCGCACTTGTGAACCGCTGACCACGAAGATTTCTTGAGCGCAAAATAAAATAGCCGAAGTGAAGCTGAGTCTTCTTGTGAAGAATTTATTTACACTAGAGCACTTATTTTACACTTAATTTCTAGCAGAGTTTCTTCCTTTTTCCTAGCAGCGTTTCTTTCTTGAACCTTCAATTGAGCACTTATTTTCTTGCAGAGTTTCTTCCTTGATTGTTGGTTCTTCCTTTCTTGATTTCTTGCTGCGAACTGCGACTGCGAACTGACGATGACCGCTGGATCGCTCGAGTTTTAAACAATTTCGAACAAAGCGGCAGGCCATAAAATTACCGTTACGGTTGTAAACTATAGCTAGACTACTCTTACAATTCTTGCTGTCCTTGTCTACAACTCGTTTGTATGGAGGTACATGTTTTTGTTATTTTAAAATATAAAAATGAATTTTCTCTACATTACAATTACTTCCTACAGATAGATATTAATTTTACAAACATTATGAAATAGAATTCATACAGATATCTCACAAACTGTGGCTTTAAGAGCCAAAAAATGCAAAGGGCGTCTCGCAAGCGTATTGCTTATAATTTCAAAATTCACGCCCGGCCTAGTAGCTTTGCTTTTTTTTATTTCGCTTTTATTTTTATTTTATTTTTATTTTTATTTTCGTTTTTTGTTTTGTTTTTACTTCATTTTTATTTTATTTTAATTTCGCTCTTTTGTTTTGCTTTATTTTTACTTTTGTTTTATTTTGCTTCTATTTTTGTTTTCTTTTCTGGCGTCTACTCTCGTATTTTATTTTATTTTTTCTATTTTCTATATCGCTTATGGCGATTATATATTAGCCACAAAGGGGCCTGATAAGTAGGCCGCCTTTTCAAATTTCACCGGGGGTGTTCAGCACCCCTGAGCTTCTGCCCGGGTCATGGTGGGAGGTAAATTCCCCTCCCCCGACACCCGCACCTCAACACCCAGTAGGGTGATAGAGAAGAGACCCACGTAGCTTTGCTTTATTTTTACTTTTGTTTTATTTTGCTTCTATTTTTGTTTTCTTTTCTGGCGTCTACTCTCGTATTTTATTTTATTTTTTCTATTTTCTATATCGCTTATGGCGATTATATATTAGCCACAAAGGGGCCTGATAAGTAGGCCGCCTTTTCAAATTTCACCGGGGGTGTTCAGCACCCCTGAGCTTCTGCCCGGGTCATGGTGGGAGGTAAATTCCCCTCCCCCGACACCCGCACCTCAACACCCAGTAGGGTGATAGAGAAGAGACCCACGTACGTAGCTCCACGGCAAAGTGCGCGGGAGTTTGTTGAACTAAGCAAAAGGTTAAGAGCGTAATCCACAACGTATTGCTTATTTTGTAAAAATTCACGCTCTTACTTTTCATACAATTACAAATACAAATACAAATTCTTGTGAAGAATTTATTTACACTAGAGCACTTATTTTACACTTAATTTCTAGCAGAGTTTCTTCCTTTTTCCTAGCAGCGTTTCTTTCTTGAACCTTCAATTGAGCACTTATTTTCTTGCAGAGTTTCTTCCTTGATTGTTGGTTCTTCCTTTCTTGATTTCTTGCTGCGAACTGCGACTGCGAACTGACGATGACCTTTTTTTTTTTTTTTTTTTTTTTTTTTTTCTGAGCTGACTATGCAGTTGGCTGTTGCAGCCATTACTGCTTCACCGGACTTTTGGGGCGAGACTCTGAAGGAGCCTCAGCCCATATAGCGCCCAACGCTCAAGGGCTTCCCGCGGGGGAAGCCTCGGCTTGGGTTGTCGCTCTCGGGGGCGTCCCTTCGACCGGCGTGAGTCTCGAACCCGAAGGTGAGTCACCGCCAGGAGGGGAGTTCCCCGTTACGCGGGTGCGGTTGCGATTGAGTGGGGGCGAGAAGCGCCCCGGCACTCTTTGATACCTAGTGTATCCTTGTGGGCGCCGACGAACCCGGGGACGTCGGCGTCGTGTTTGGAGGGAGGCCCTATTCGGGGTCGACGTAGTAGAGACTAATCTCGCTATCCGGACAGCGAGATCGTCATCTGGGGACGTTAGTACGTGCCGAGGCCGCCTGAGTATAGTTTTACGACCGCGACGGGGACGATCGGGGGGAATGTACGTCGTGGATTGCACAACTAATCTATTCGGGTGATTTTGCGTACGCTCGAAAAAGCGGACTGCCAAGTCTTTAAAGTACTGGGGAATCGTGGGAAGTTCGAAGTCTCTGTGTAGGTCCGCATTGCGAACGTACCAAGAGGCTCCAGAGGCCGCTCTGAGAAAGCGGTTTTGGAGGGTCTGGAGTTTGTGGAGATTGCGCTTGGACAGAGCAAAGACTACGCTAGCATAAGCTAGTATGGGGCGGATGCAAGTTGTGTATAGATTTAGCTTATTTCTAAGCGACATCTTACTATACTTGCCTATCATGGGATAGAGACGACCGAGGACAAAAGCGGCTCGGTCTCTGACTATTTTGGTGTGAGCGTGGAAGTTCAAACGTCTATCCATGGTCACACCGAGATATTTGGTCTTATTTTGCCAGGGAATGGCACGACCGAAGAGAGAGAGGGAAGTTGGCCGCGGAGGGCTGCCTGTGGTGAAAAGGACGGCAGAGCTTTTGTCGGGATTCACCTCGATTCTCCATTTCCGAAACCACTCGCCTAGGGCGGTGATAGCGGATTGGAGTCTCTCAGTGATTCGACTCACTTGCCTATCGGTAGTATAGAGAGCGGTATCGTCCGCATAGAGGGCTAATTGGGTACCTATCGTTTTTGGGATATCGTTAGTGTACAGAAGGTACAAGACGGGGGCGAGCACGGACCCTTGCGGGACTCCTGCTTCTATGGGGCGGGGGGAGGAGAGAGTGCCTTCAACTCTGTAGCGAAAGCTACGATTCGACAAATAGTCTCGTATGATGAGCACGAGACGATCTGGCAACTGAAAGTTGTACAGTTTAAAAATTAAACCGTTGTGCCAGACTTTGTCGAAAGCTTTCGCTACATCGAAGAAGACAGCGCCCGTGTGACGGGTCTTACCTAATGCTGGCTGGAAGCCAGTAAGAATATGTTCCGTTATGCGGAGGACTTGATGGACGCATGAGTGTTTGGCACGAAAGCCAAACTGCTCGTCTATTAAAATGCCTCTGGAGACTATAGAGTTCCGTAGGCGGGCGAGAAGGAGGCGTTCATAGAGTTTACCAAGGGCCTTTAGTAAACTTATAGGGCGATAGGAGGACGGCTCGGTACGAGCTTTGCCGGGCTTATGGATGCCTATAACGATTGCATCTTTCCATTGAGATGGAAAGATGCAATGTTCCATAGCAGCGTTAAAGATCGCTACTAGGAGGCAGATAAGGGGAAGAGTGAGGCGCTTTAGGATATCGTTAGAGATACCGTCTGCGCCGGGGGACTTACGGGGGCGTAGGTCTTTGATGACCTGTATGACTTCGTCGACAGTGACAGGGGGCAGGGGGTCTTGTGGAGGCAGAGAAGTTCTGCGCTCCACTTCGCCGTCTACCTCGCGCACGTGATCGGGATCGAAAGGCTGTGTGCTTAAGGCACATTGGGCTTGGAGGCTGGATGCTAGGCAATCCGCTTTTTCGTCGTCATTGAACGCGGGAACGCTATTGTTGGGACGAGTTAACGGAGGGAGAGAGTTTGCGGTTTCGGATTTTAGAGCTCTGGCTAAGTGCCAATAAGCTTGGTGAGAAGGAGAAATGTTCTCCATAAGATCACCGAAACGTTGGGCGCGGAGCTCAGCTACAGCGGTTCTTACACGGCGGTGTAAGTCGTTGAAGCGAGCTTTATTTTCGATAGTGGGAGCGCGGTCGCGAGCGCGGCGGGCCGCGTTACGCTCAGTCATTAGCGACCTGATGTGCTGAGGCAGGATTAGGTGGTGATAATCACCAACCGGCACCTGTCGTGAGCACTCGCCAACGGTGGCGGTCAGGTGGCTAGTGAGTGAGTCGATAGCTACGTTAAGATCGGTCGCGGATGAGATAACGTTGGGAACGCGATCTAGATGTGGCGAGCTGGGATTTTCGAGCAATTGCCCAAATTTATCCCAGTCCGTCACGGTTCTAGTGTCGGGAGGAGAGTCCGAAGGGAAACCTAATCGGAGGACGACAGGGCGGTGGTCCGAGTCAAGTTCGTCAAGCACCTCTATAGAGCGAAAGCTTAGCCTTACATTCTTTAGAAGTGCTATGTCGAGTACGTCGGGGTTAAACCGAGTATTGTGGGGAAAGTAAGTGGGCGTCATGGGAGCGATGATGTCAAAGTTTAGTCTGTCAACTAAATCGTCGAGGAGTCTGCCTCTTTGTGAAGTTACAGAAGAGTTCCAGCGGCGATGCTTGCAATTTAGGTCGCCGGCAAGAATGACGGCGTCGCCTAAACTTAAGAGCGACTGAAGGTCGCTCTCGAGCAAGTCTTTTAGGGGAGAGAGATAAACCGATGCAATGATGATCGGCTGATGGCCGGTCATCGCTAAGCGGCAGACGGATGCTTCTAAATTCGTAAGCGGTGGAGGATCGATAGGGGAGCAATGCAGGGAGCGCCTGTAATAGATGAGAGTGCCTCCGAGATTGGAGGCAGTTCTATCATTACGGACGGTACGATAGTTCGCGATTGAAGGGGTACGGACAGCGGGCTTTAGGAACGTTTCCTGGATGAGGAAGACGTCCGGTTTTTGGGACGAGAGGAATTGCGATAATTCCTCTCTTTGGTTGCGGAGACCGTTGGCGTTAAAATAGCCTATGGAGACGGACCGGGGTTTTTCGCGCGCGGTTGTGCAATCCATTTTGATTCTACGGTTTTGGAGCTACCCTGCGGAGGGCGGCGAAGAAATCGCGATGCTTAGCCATGAAGCCGAGCATTTGAGAGAAATCGGTGATCTGTTCGTATTCGGCGAACACGATCTCGAAATTGGCCACGTCGAAGGCCCAAGAAATCTCGGCGAGAATGCCGAGGTGCTGCTGCTGCTCGGCCGTATGAACGGCATTGCAGGGCAGCGCGAAAGAGGGGCGCGGGGGGGCAAGGCGCGTATGCGCGAGAGGTGCGGGTGCACTTCTCATGGGCGCTGGACGCGGGATGTCCCGGGACATCAGAGGGGCGGGGTAGGGAATGCCCGTAACTGAGACGGGCCCGGGGAGAGCAGACAAAAGTTTGTCTGTCTCCTTCGATTTGGACGCTACTAGCGCTGGAGGACGGCTCCAGGCGTTGACAGCCGGGAGGGGGGCAGGCACGAGCGGAGCCTGTTGGCGGGGGGCGGATGGGCGCGATTTACCCTGATGGGGTTTACGCGAGCTCTGTTTGGGAGCTTTGGGGCACCCGCGGTAATTCGCTGGGTGGCCTTCACTCCCACAGAGTACGCAAGCGACCGGGTCGGATGCGTTTGAGCGATCGCGATCACAGTCCGGAGTGGCGTGATCGCGTAAACATTTGACGCAGCGCGGTCTGCGTCTGCAGTTGCGCTGCGCGTGGCCATATAGCTGGCATCGGTGGCATTGACTCGGGTTCGACCGCTTGTGCGGAGTCTCGACCCTGATGCCTTTGAGGCTGCAAACATCTTTGATGTTAAAGATGGCTTTGCCTTCTTTTGTTAGGTCTAGTACAACGAGCACCATGTCGTAGCACTCGGACTTATTTCGGCCATTGTACATACGATGTACTTCCCGTACGGGGAGGCCTTGGACGATTAAGTCGTCCTGGACAGTCGTGGTGGAGAATTCCCTAGGGACTCCCCTTACGACTGCCCTTAAAACGCGTTCCTCGGCCAATGAGTACGTGTGGTACTCATATTTTTGAGCCGTGAGGAAGGCCGTCAGATTTCGGAAATCTGACGGTGTCGGGACCTGCACTTTGATGCCGCGCTCGGCATCATTGCGGGCGTGCGTATAATTGATACGCTTGGCCTTCATAGCGTTAGCAATGTTCGGCCAGGCCCCCTTGTCTTTGATGACGATGGGCGGCGGAGATTTTTCCTTCCGTCCCGAAGTGGGACAGTCGGACTGCGAAGAGGTGGCGGCGGGGGGGGTTGTGTCCATGGCGGCTAGCTCAGGGCTGGCCGCCGAGGTGGACGGGGACGGGGACGTGGAAGCGCTAGGCGCTTTGAGGCGTTTAGCCTCAGAGTCGGAGGGAGGAGGAGTAGAAGACTCCTGAGCGGATGCCGCCGAAGCCTTTTTAGACTTGGCGGACTTCTTCCGTTTTTTACCCTTTTTGGTTCCCAGGCCAACCACTTTGAAGCCTTCGTCGTCCTCAGACAACGCCGACTCAGCGGACATTACGGCTGCTGGAGACCGGGGTGCGGTTTCGGAGGTTGCGGGGGGCGGGGTAGCGAGAGACCGAGAAGGGGTCTCATCGGCTACCGGAGTGGGAGGGCGAATGGGCGCAGGGGCCCGAAGAGCGCGGCGAGCGAGACGCGGGTCGCGATTGCGGGGTTCGCGGGAGAGAGAGCGCGAGCGATTGCGCGAGCGAGAGCGCGGAGTCGAACGCGATGAGACGGACGGGGAGGGCGCGATTGTGCTGGACGCAGTGAGGGCAGGCCCCAACGCCGTGAAGATGGCGTGGGCCAGCTCTGGGCGATCGCGAACAAGATTTTGCACGATTGCCCCTAGCTGGTCCGGGGACAAGCCGATGAGTTGCTCGGCCATCGCGGGAGTGACCGAGGTGTAGATTTTTTGTGTGCCTAGTGACTCCCCACCATTGCTGGCGAGGAGCAAGAATACCTAAATGTGGCCAGGCGCCCCGCAGTGCTACGGATTGCCTGGTGTGTACCTAACTCCTACTCCTACGGCCGGGGTTACGTTGTCACCGTTAGGTTTCCCCCCAGCAACGAGACGTTTATAAACGAGAAACTTTTAGGTAGACCGCAACTCTGAAAAGAGCTATACGATCTCACCCACCAGCCCTTGAGCACTCGGAACTGGATTTCTACAAACTAAAACGCAATCGACACTTAAAACGCGAGAATGCACGGAGCGGCGAACCGCTGAAGCGGAAATACTACGCTAGCGATTTAACACAAAGCCGGACTCAGACCGGGCGAACCGGTAACAGTCAAAGAGGCAAGCGAGGGTCACCGCTATGCGTAGTAGTTCCGCGACTACGAGAACACACACTCACGCACAAAAACGCACAGTATCGCTTCGATAAACACTCGGTTATGGGCGCGTTGAAGAACGCACAAACACACTCAGCGCGGGCCGAGAAGCAATTTCCCAGCCAATACACACTGCCGAGCAGCGCTTCAACACTCAGGCCGATTTTCCAGGAATTGCGGGCAATAAACCAAACAACAATTCGAGGTCGTCAGCGCTGAGGCAAAACACCACACAGGAATGCGCACCAGCTGAGTCACCACTGCACGGAGCACACTAAGAGCACTTGACGCTCGAAAACACGACCGCACAACACAAGAGTCGAATCGGGAATGTGACGATGACCGCTGGATCGCTCGAGTTTTAAACAATTTCGAACAAAGCGGCAGGCCATAAAATTACCGTTACGGTTGTAAACTATAGCTAGACTACTCTTACAATTCTTGCTGTCCTTGTCTACAACTCGTTTGTATGGAGGTACATGTTTTTGTTATTTTAAAATATAAAAATGAATTTTCTCTACATTACAATTACTTCCTACAGATAGATATTAATTTTACAAACATTATGAAATAGAATTCATACAGATATCTCACAAACTGTGGCTTTAAGAGCCAAAAAATGCAAAGGGCGTCTCGCAAGCGTATTGCTTATAATTTCAAAATTCACGCCCGGCCTAGTAGCTCCACGCCATATATATACATGATACAGAACGACCGTTCGCTTGGAGTTTCTTGTTTCTTTCCGTTTCTTTCTGTATTTGCTCCTAAGAACTGTTCATTCTGCCTTTTGTTTGTAGACGGTTTGCGTTGTGTGCGTTTTGTGTGTTGCGGGTGCTCGTTCGAGCCGAAGCGTCATCGCTCAGCGTGTGCGAGCAAGAAGGCTTCAGACTGCTGTCCCGCTCTCCCTCGGTAGGCAATTTGGATTGAGTAAGTGTTTTTTCTTACTTGCTCTGGGTCCGGCCGCCTCCGTGCGTGCCTATTCGAGGAATGTTAGCGTTGCCGTCGTCATCCCTATAGATGCCACCCCCACCGTTCCGCCAACCCCCCAATAGGGGTCGGGGAGTAAGGAAGCGACAGGTATGGTCGCGTTCTCAGCCACCGGCTATAGTGGCCCGTAATCTTTTTACGGGACAGGTTACTGCCGCCGACGGCACTTTCGCCGCAGCCTTTCCACCGTCGCGCCCGCCGTCGGCTGCGTCTATGGTCTCAGCCCGCTCGGGCACCACGAGCTACGCCACTTCGGAGACAGGTGACGAGTATGAGTATTTTCAAGATGAGGAACTCCCCACCATGCTGTCTCCCATCCAGGCCTCTCCTCCATCGGACGGCGTCACGCCACGTAAGGTAACAGCCGGCCCTGCGGCTAACGCAGATATAGTTTTACACGCCCCACCGGCGTCGGCATCCCGCGACGCCTCATTGATGTCACCATCGACGCCATTCAATCCGCCACCGCGTGCCCACCCGCCGTCGATCGCCATTAAATCATCAACAAGCGACCCACGTAGGACAACGGGTCGTGAGGTACGTCCCTTCTCACTAAGCCCAACTAAAAACCCCGCTGAGCAAGCCCGCGCGGCAGCCAGAGAGATGATAACCGCCCCCAACAGCCTTAGCCAAGACACGATTGTACCCGCCGCAGCACCGACACCGCCGCAAGCAACAGCGACCGATGTTGTCGCTCAAATGGATATGGACACTAATTCACCGCAAACTACTGGCCAGTCCTACGCGCAAGTGTCGGCCACTCCGGCCCAGCCTACACCTGCCCAGCCCGAAAAGCCTAAGGAGAAAGCCAGGTACCCACCGATCATTGTTGAGAATTTGCCGCAATGGTCGGTTCATTTAAAAAAGCTGCGCTCCCTCTTAAAGCACGCGCCGCACGCACGCCCGTTTGGCAAAGGCGTGCGATTTATACCACAATCGCCGGACGAATATAGGGTGGTGGCGGCCTATATCGACGAGCTCTCCAAGACAGACAGTACAGTGTCATGGTACTGTTACAGCCTTGACAACGAGAGGCCACAGAAAATAGCCATAAAAGGCCTCCCCATAGACGCACCGTTGGGGGAATTATCTGAAGAAATGGCAGCACTTGGCTTCCCTCTGTCGCACATACGACAAATCCCGGGGGCGAGAGGCCGCCCCGTCTGCATTTACTTCGGCCAACTACTAGAAAGGTACGACCCAAAAGAGCTCCAAAATATTTATAACATAACGGAGCTCCTAAGTATGTCCGGTGTAACAATCACTGCGTGGAAAGCGAAGCCCGGGCCGGCGCAGTGCCACAGGTGCCAAGCCTTCGGCCACTCATCGGCCAATTGTCACCGTCCGATCCGATGCGTGCGCTGCGGAGAGGGCCACCCCACGGCGGACTGCAAGCGCGACAGAGAAGCCACCCCAACGTGTGCTAACTGCAAAAGAGAGCATGCGGCAAATGACAAGTCGTGCCCAATATATAAGAGGGAGGCGCGTAAGATGGGGGTGAAAAGTGCCCCCGCCGCCCCGAAACAACCACCCCCACGGAAAGAAGCACCGTTACCCCTGCCAGTACTGGGGACACAAGAGTACGATCGTAATCAGGGTCCAACCCTTATGCCCCCCGCCAACCCCCCGTCGGACAGAACACAACCCCCTCGCAAAAAACGAACGAAGAGAGGTCGCAAAGGTAGAGGGAAGTCGCTAACGCAACAACAAGAAGGTACGCCTGCTTTAGTTCCCTCAGTCGAGGCACAGTTGGCGCCACCGCCGTTTGTTGCCCCCCCCATCGTTGCTGCCGCCCCTCCCGACCAAACGCAAGCCCCGCCCATCCAATTTAAACCCCCCCCACCCCCTCAACCCCTCATCCCCGCACGTACGCTAGCCTCGTCCACAGTTTTTCAGCGTAAGGTAAGCTTTCCTTCAGCTGCTACCACCCCCGCACTACCCCCCAGGGGTCGCGCACCTTATGTTGCGCCAGCTCACTGTGTCTCGCCATTGTCTCTTAACATTGCCAGAGCGTCCATCGCCGCACTTAATGCAGCTATCGAGGCCATCGCAGACGGTCAAAATCCGCTGCCCGCACTACTGCGCGGCCTACAGCAGCTTACCCACCTCCTGGTCCAGGAATTCTCTTCAATCTAAGGATTGTATACTGGAATCCAGGGGGGGTAAGAGGTAAGACCGATGATCTCAGGTTGCTAGTCCAACAGCATGATATACATATTGTGCTGCTGGGCGAAACCAAGTTGCGACCTGAGCAACATTTTTGTCTACCTAACTATTTCGTCTACAGGCGGGACGAAATAAATATCATAAATAACATCGCTTACAGGGGCACAGCAGTGTTGATTCGTAGAGACATTGTCCACGAAAGTTTACCCCTGCCAAGCTTTGTTTCAACCAGAGCGATAGGCATTAAACTTAAAGTCGGTAACACCGAACTTAAGGTTTTTGCCGCCTACAAACCACCTAAGGTGCCTTTCATTTCCGGCGATATAAAAAATATTATGTCCGATGACACGCCCACACTTATACTCGGCGATCTCAACGCCAAACACCGACAATGGGGGTCAAGAATTTCATCCAATGAAGGTAGAGATTTGAAAATCGATGCCGCGGCGCACAATTACGTTGTAATTGGTCCCGGCTCCCCCACTCATTATCCCTCTCAGGACTTATTTCAACCAGACGTACTAGACATAGCACTAGCCCGTAATATCAATTGGCCCATCTCTTTAGAAACACTCCATGATATCGATTCGCAACACCTTCCCATCTTACTGGTCCTCGGAGTTTCTATTAGGGATAAACCTTTACCACCAATGAAAAACTTCACGGACTGGACAAAATATCAAGAATTACTGAACTCATTCAAACTCCCTCCCGGTGGCCTGTCTACCCCACAGGAAGTGGAAACAGCCACTCAGGCACTTACTTTTGCTATCTCCTCCGCACTTGCTCAGTGCACCACGTCTGCCAAGTCAACCTCGGGGAAAAGTTTATTACCGGCACATCTCCGTAGTAAACTTAGCCAAAAGCGAGAGCTTCGTAGACTGTGGTGCCGAACTCGTTGCCCAACAATTAAAAAAGAGTTAAATAAGTTAGGTACTGAGCTATCGAACCAAATTTCAACTTATCGGAAATGGTCTTGGGATAACACAATCTCAAAGGCCAGCGACAACGATACCGCTCTATATCGTTTAGCTCGCTGTATGACCAACACCCCTGCACCCATACACCCCCTTGTAGACACGCTAGGTAACCGTCTGTACTCAGCTGAGGAACGCGCGGGTTTACTGGCGGACCATTTCGAGGACCAATTTAGGCCCAATCCCATTGTCGACCACGCCCACACAACATTGGTTGAGGAGCGTATACAACAGATCCTTACCAGTCATATTGACCCACTTAGAGGCGATGATTTTATCTCCCCTAAGGAGGTCAAAAAATTCATATCTTTTTTAAATAAAAAGAAATCCCCCGGCCCTGACGGAATTCCGAACACGGCCCTATTAATGTTGCCCAGGAAAGGTCTTGTGGCCTTAACCCGTATTTTTAACGGAATCCTGCGCACAGGTTTCTTTCCCACGGCCTGGAGGACAGGCAAAATTATTGTCATACCGAAGCCTGGCAAGAGCCGCCAGAAACCAGAGCATTATCGCCCGATCACTTTACTTTCTAACATAGCCAAACTGTTCGAACGTCTTTTATTGAAAAGGATATCACCTTTTATCAGTCTAAGGCCAGAACAGTTTGGCTTTAGAAGTAATCATAGCACCACTCTTCAGCTTACTCGCGTCTTACACCATATGGCCTTTGAAATGAACAAGGGCAGGTACACGGTTGGGGTCTTTCTCGATATAGAGAAGGCCTTTGATCGTGTATGGCACGCCGGCTTATTGTTCAAACTCTCTGAGACCAATTTACCCCCCATGTTCGGGCGTATAATAGCCTCCTTTCTGGAGGGGCGGAGTTTCTATGTTTCGGTTGACAATAAAAACTCCCCTATTAAGACCATTACAGCGGGGGTCCCACAAGGCAGTTGCCTTTCCCCTCTGTTGTATGCACTTTTCACCAATGACATTCCTACGCTTAGCGATAGCGGTCTATCGCCAGGCACACAGGACGTCACCTTAGCATTGTATGCTGACGACAGCGCGTACATGAGCTCATCCCGTAAGTCCCACTTAGCCGCCGCTAAAATGCAGCGATTATTGGATATCCTCCCGTGCTGGCTTGACAAGTGGAGGATAGCAGTAAACGCCTCAAAAACGGCAGCCATCTTAACCGGCCAACAGAGACTATTACCTAAAGAGCTTGTATTCCGCGGACAGGTAATTGAGTGGCAGAGCAGTGTGAAATACCTTGGCTGCTTTATCGACCGCAGGTTGCGCATGACCAAAATGGTCGAGCATGCGACAGCCAGAGCGGTCGGCGCCAGGGCGGCCTTAAGGCCACTATTTTCATCTGACCTGCCGCTTAAAACCAAAGTCCGGCTATACAAGCTCTATGTTAGGTCCCGTTTGACGTACGCCGCGCCGGCTTGGTACGCATTGCTATCCGCCACTAAAAAGAAAAAGATCCAAGTTGTGCAAAACAAGTCGCTAAGGATAATAACGGGCGCTCCGCGTTACGTCCGCAACGACACAATTGCTAGGGACACTAAGGCAGAGCCGATAGGTGAGTTTATCGCCAGACTGGCCGCCCGGCTGTTTGACATGGCGGACAACAGTGCGCATCCTCACCTAAGGGGCATTGCGCCATTACATGCCCGTCCACCGGAGGGCCGACCTCTCCCTAGGGAGCTAATTCCACTAAAAAACTAAGCCTCTTGCTTAGTTTTTGTATTGTCAAATTGCTCAAATTGTTTTTACTATTATCATTTTTGCTCTTTAGATTTTTCGTACTTTCTCGAAATTTTTTCACATTTCTTTTTATTTTTGTTTTATTTATTCCCTGGTTTTATTTTATTTTGGTCTTTTTGTTTATTTCTTTCTTCGCCGCTTTCTAAGTGGCCACTATAATGCCGACAGAGGGCCTGAAAAGTAGGCCCTCTTTAAACAATCACCGAGGGTGCGCTCACCCTCGAGACTCGCCCGGGTCATGGGGTAAAACATTAGTTCTTACCCCGACACCCGTACCTCTTTTTACCCGACAGGGGTAAAAGAAGATGTCCACGTACGTAGCTCCACGGCAAAGTGCGCGGGAGTTTACGTGGGTCTCTTCTCTATCACCCTACTGGGTGTTGAGGTGCGGGTGTCGGGGGAGGGGAATTTACCTCCCACCATGACCCGGGCAGAAGCTCAGGGGTGCTGAACACCCCCGGTGAAATTTGAAAAGGCGGCCTACTTATCAGGCCCCTTTGTGGCTAATATATAATCGCCATAAGCGATATAGAAAATAGAAAAAATAAAATAAAATACGAGAGTAGACGCCAGAAAAGAAAACAAAAATAGAAGCAAAATAAAACAAAAGTAAAAATAAAGCAAAACAAAAGAGCGAAATTAAAATAAAATAAAAATGAAGCAAAAACAAAACAAAAACGAAAATAAAAATAAAAATAAAATAAAAATAAAAGCGAAATAAAAACAGAAATAAAAGCAAAAATAAAATAGAGGCGAGAAGGGCGATAAGAATGGAATGGAATGAAGGGAGGAGGGTAAGGAGGTAGGAGGATGAATAAGTAAACTTATTCACCCACAGGAATGAGCTCTCGGGGGAGAGCCCTGCCTTCCGGCGGGCGGGCGTGTAGGGGTGCTATGCCCCTTAAGTGTACGTGGTGGCTGTTGTCAGCGCGGGTGAATAAACGTTTCGACAAACCAGATATGAACTCTGCGAGTGGCTCGGTTTTGGTGTCTCTAGCGATGGTGGAGTTGCGGACGTAGCGTCCCGCGCCGGTGATTAATCTCAGCGACTTATTTTGGACAACCTGGAGCTTACGTTTGTTGGTAGAAGATAGAAGACCGTACCAAGCAGGGGCTGCGTAGGTCAGTCTCGACCGTATGTACAACTTGTACAGGCGAATTTTGGTTCTGAGTGGCAAGTCAGAGGAAAGCACCGGTCTAAGGCACGCCCGTGACGCGACCGCGCCTGCTGACACATGGTCTAGCATTTTGCGCATGCGTAATGGGCGGTCTATAATACAACCTAGGTACTTTACGCTGGGTTGCCACTCAATGACTTGACCTCGAAACACAAGTTTCGGTGGGAGAAACTTTTGCAGGCCGGTCAATAGTGCTGATGTCTTGCTGGCATTAACGGCTATTCTCCACTTGTCCAGCCAGCCAGGCAAAGTGTCCAATAGTCGCTGCATTTTTTTGGCTGCTAAACTAGCTTTGCGGGAGGAGGACATATAGGCGCTGTCGTCCGCGTAAAGGGCTAGGGTGACGTCTTCAACACCTTCAGCTAGACCGGAGTCACTGAGAGTGGGGATGTCGTTGGTGTATAACGCGTATAGCAGTGGCGATAGGCAGCTACCTTGAGGTACCCCTGCTCTAATGGGTTTACATGCTGACTGGTTGTTCTCGACCGAGACATAGAAGCTTCGTTTGTCCAGAAACGAGGCTATTACTCGCCCGAGCATCGGAGGGATGTCCGTCTCTAACAGCTTGTGTATTAAGCCTTCGTGCCAAACTCGATCGAAAGCCTTCTCCATATCGAGAAAGACTCCGACAGTGCGCCTGCCCTTGTTTAGCTCGAAGGCCATGTGATGGAGCACTCGTACAAGCTGAAGAGTGGTACTGTGGCTGTCTCTAAAACCAAACTGTTCAGGCCTAAGCTGGATATGCGGGGATATCCTAAGTAAAAGTAGGCGTTCGAACAACTTGGCTAAGTTGGACAGCAGTGTAATCGGTCGGTAATGTTCTGGGCGATGACGATCTTTCCCTGGTTTCGGGAGAACAATGATTTTGCCGATCTTCCACGGAGATGGGAAATGTCCAGTGCGCAATATCCCATTAAAGATACGGGTGAGTGCCACCAGACCCTTCCTAGGCAGCATAATAATCGCTGTGTTTGGAATCTCGTCGGGACCGGGTGATTTGCGCTTGTTAAGTTTAGAGGCCTCCTTCCTGACCTCTTTAGGCGAAATAAAATAATCACCTCTTAGTGGTGGGGCTGGGGCCGCGAGAAACTGCTCTACGCGTTCTGTAACTCCTAATGTGTGGTCGGGGTCGATAATGGGGTTCGGCCTAAATTGGTCCTCGAAATGTTCCGCAAAAAGTTCCGCGCGGTTCGCTGCGTGGTAGTGGCGAATGCCACCGGAATCTATGAGAGGGCAAATTGGGGCGGGGGTTTTGGTTATTTGTCGGGCCAAGCGATACAGTGCCGTGTCATCCTCACTGGCTTTAAAAATCACTTGGTCCCACGAATGCTGCCTGTAGTTGGCGATTTCTGACCGCAGTTCTGCGCTGAACCTGTTAAGGTCCCTCTTAGCAACTGGGCAGCGAGTTTGACACCAGTGCTTACGAAGGGCCCTTTTTTCCCTAATTTTTGCGCGGAGGTGCGCCGGTAAAAGTTTTTTACCAGAAACTGTGGCTGAGATACTGGTCGACTCCCTTAGGGCCTGTGCAATGGCAGTTGTAAAAGTACTAACTGCCTCTTCGACCTCTAAGGGAGTAGAAATGCCACCAGCCGGGAGTTTGTAGTCCAGCATGGCGCGGTGGAAAGTGGCCCAGTCTGTTATTCTGCGGGGGTTGGGGAGCGGTTTACCAGTTGCGGACACTCCAAGGACCAATAAGATTGGCAGATGCTGAGTGTCAGTGTCGTGGAGGACCTCTAACGACATTGACCAGCTAATATTGTGGGCTAATGCATACATACATATACAATATAGATATATACATCATCATCCTTGTGTATAATACTCTCCAAGTTAAAATTATATCTCAAGTGAAAAAAGTGTATGTGCTTCAAAACAACAATTCCTGTAGACGGCGGACGTGCGTGCACAGACGAGACTAGGTGTTTGTTGAGTTCTGCGTGTTTGCGCCTACAAAAGCAGCGCTTGAAGGTAGACGGTTTCCGCTTTTTCAGCGGTCTTGAGGAGGATTCAGCGGTAAGCGATTTTATTGTATTTTCTCGGCATTTATTGCCACGGATCGCCGTCGTTTGTCGCTCTTCCAAGGGCGGCCCTTTTTGGGCCACCCCTTCAGACCCAGCTGCAGCCGGACTCGCATCAAGGGATGCTGGTAGCAGCCAACTAGCGGAATGCCGCCACCCCCAGGACCCCCACCACCGGTACGTAGAGGAGGCGTACGTAAACGGGGCATATGGTTACGCTCCCAGCCCTCAGCCGCCGTCGTGGCGCGTAATTTATTTACCGGCGAAATATCAGCCGCGGACCGGCCCTTTTCGGTCGCGTTCCCGCCCTCTCGCCCCCCGTCTAGGACTTCTATGGCCTCGGCCATATCACAGTCGTCGGTGTACTCGGCCTCTGAGTCCGGCGACGAAGTCTTTAGGGACGAGGACCTCCCTACCCTCCCATCAATGCTTTCTCCCATAGTGGACACCCCGCCCCGGCCTGACCCACAATCATCATCGCCCAAACAAGGCATTAACATAAGCCAGATAAGTAAGGTAACGCCCCCAATGACAGTACAGCGGAATTTGAACCCGCCCTCAATCCCCCTGCCGCAGCGAGACCCTAGGGTACGTGGCAGAGATGTTAGGCCGAGACCCTTCTCACTCAGCCCATCCAAGGACCCCGCCGAACGTGCCCGACTTGAGGCAAGAGAAGCCATTGCCGATCGGCAAAAGGCTCTCGCCAATCAGCCGTCGACTTCAAAAACCGCCGTAGAGGTGCCCCATGACCCCACCCCTGTTGAAGGGATGGAAATTGCTGAAGTCTCCCCCCCCCAGCCTGCCGCACCCCATGCGCCAGCGCCACCAAGCGGTCGATCCTATGCCCAGGCAATAAGCGCCCAAACCGCTATAGCCCCGCCATCGCAATCTGTCGCTCAGCCGGCTAGCGTTGATGCCAGTGCCAACGACAAAAAAGTCAAAAATAGTCACCCCCCCATAGTCGTAGAGTCCCTCCCCCAGTGGTCGACGCATCTTAAAAAGATGCACTCTATATTAGGCCACGCACCCAACGCCCGGCCGTTTGGCAAAGGGGTACGATTTTTCCCTAAATCGCCCCTAGAGTATCGTACGGTAGTGGCCTATATAGACGAGCTGTCTAAGCTGGACCACGCAGTATCTTGGTACTGCTACAGCTTAGACAGCGACCGACCACATAAAATTGCCATCAAGGGGCTCCCTCAGGATACCTCGCTTGCCGAGCTTGCTGAGGACCTCTCCTTCGCCGGCTTCCCAGTGTCGCACGTGCGGCAAATTCCTGCAGTTAGGGGTCGACCCAACTGCATATATTATGCCCAGCTACAGCTCAGGCACACTTCTGCGGAGCTGCAACAGCTGTACGCAGTTAACGAGCTGCTCAGCATGCCTGGCATAACGATCGAGGCTTGGCGTACTCGCCCCGGTCCGGCACAATGCCATAGATGCCAGGCATTTGGCCATGCCTCCTCTAACTGCCACCGGCCAATCAAATGTGTGCGCTGCGGCGGCGAGCACCCGGCGTCCGACTGCGATCGGCAATCGGTTGCAGTCAAATGTGTAAACTGCAGGCAAGCACACACAGCCAACAGCCGCTCGTGTCCCGTTTTCCGGCGCGAGGCGAGACGTAGGGGGGTGACCATTAACCCTCCGTTGCCCCGTAATAAAGCCCAACGGGCTACAAATTTGCCCCCGCCTTTACCCACTCCCCTGCAACAATTGCAGCCGCAGGAGTATGACTTATCCTCGGGCGCAAATTTAATGCCCCCCGCCAACCCCCCCACCGACAGATCCCAAGCTCTCGGGAGAAAAAAGAGGCCACGCCGGAAAAAATCCGCCCCGCAACCCACAACAACAGTTCCGACTAACACTGCGGTAGCGCCGGACACACAATTTGCCCCCTATATTTTTATGCCCCCCCCCCAATTTGCGGACCCCCCGCAACCCCCCCATACGTCTCAACCACCCACCACCAACCAACCGCCAAAATCAAAATCACGCACCGACGCTGCCCAGCAGCATCAACCCCCCGCGCAAATTCGGCCTAGCGGCACACAATACACACAGGGCCCACCCCGCATGCAAGCTGGTGCCCTAAACGTGGCTAGAGCCGCAATAGCGGCACTAAACGCGGCCATAGAGGCCATCGCAGCCGGCCAAAATCCGTTGCCAGCCCTTTTTAATGGATTGGCACAACTCACCACAATTCTCACGTGGGAATTTAATGGGGCCTCATCGGGGCCTTAAATTGAGAATTGTGTACTGGAACCCTGGGGGCATAACTGGCAAGACAGCCGCCCTCAGAACGTTAGTCCAGGAACACGATGTTCACATTGTGTTACTGGGCGAAACGAAACTCCGAGGTGAGAATGAGCTCCGCATTCCAAATTTCTTCACCTATAGGCGAGACGAAATCTCTCCCGCTAATATGGCCTTCAGGGGTACGGCTGTATTAATTAGACGTGACCTTATTCACGAATTACTACCCCTTCCCCTTTTTACATACATTCGGTCTATAGGCGTAAAACTAAAGGTCGGCAATGCGGAGCTTAAAGTCTTCGCCGCATATAAGCCACCATCAACCCCCTTCGTTCCAAGCGACATCGACAATATCTTTTGCGATGCCACCCCCACACTTATCTTAGGTGACCTCAACACCAAACATCAACACTGGGGTTCACGAATTTCATCCAAATCGGGTCGTGAACTAAAAGCAGATGCTGAGAGCAAAAACTATTTAGTCATCGGTCCAGGATCACCAACGCACTACCCCTCTACTGACAATCACGCGCCGGACGTATTGGACATCGCATTAGCGGGAGTTTGTTGAACTAAGCAAAAGGTTAAGAGCGTAATCCACAACGTATTGCTTATTTTGTAAAAATTCACGCTCTTACTTTTCATACAATTACAAATACAAATACAAATTTTACACTGATAGATTTTAACTATTTACGTATTATTAAGAATTATTAAGAATTTAACTCAACTCTGCTTGAGTACATATCTTACACTACATGTTATTTACGCCTAAACTATTTACATCGTATATTTTATTTTTGACAATCCTACATATTAAATCCTTACTGACATTACCTATAGTTACTAAGTTTACACGAGATATTATTTACGAAATACATGCGCTTCCTTAAGTTATTTCTACGTTATTTCTTATATATCTTACTATTTATTTAACCTTCTTACTTAAAATGTACATAGTTGAGCAAACCTTATGTACTCTATCTCACATTGCAACGACATACTTCTATCCTAGTTGTTGTGACTTTATTTTTCGTCACTTGCAACGTTACAACTTATTATTATTTATTTATCATATAATTCACAATCCTTACAACTTACTAACTTATTATTTTACGTATCGTTTTAGAGCTACCCTATTGTGTCGATACGACTTTATTTATCAAAAAATCCTTATTTAAACATGTTTACATTTTAATCCTTATATCCTATCCTATCCTATCCTTATTTATGTGTTTCGTGTGGTCCGTCGCTAACATTCTCCCCCGCAGTGCGAAGCACTCCATCCTGTTGCGGCGACGATGTAGCTGGAACCAACACGACGACACGGCGACTCGGGCGGCGCAGCACTCCTCCATTCGTCTGGATGTCCAGGATCCTCACTCTTCCGTCTGGTACTGGGTACGCCTTCAGCACCTTGCCACGTGGCCATGAGTTTCGTGGCAGGTTTGCATCCACGATGAGTACCACGTCGCCTTCCTCTGGGTCGCTCGTAGTCCTTCCGCTGATCTTTCTCGGCATCAGCGTCGGCAGGTACTCCTTGATCCACCTTCTCCAGAAGTGATCGGTGAGTCGCTGTGCAGTCCTCCAACTGGCTTTTCCGACTAGTTCGTGATCGGTGAACTCGCCAGGTGCCATCGTTCCACAGGACCTTCCAATCAGAAAGTGGTTAGGCGTCAAACTTTCTTCATCGTCCGGCTCCATGCTGAGTTCGGTGAGCGGACGCGAGTTGACGACGTGTTCCACCTCTGTCATCAGTGTGTGCAGTACCTCTTCTGGCGGACTTCTTTCGTGCAGTACTGCGGCCAGCGACGTCTTCACGGAGCGTACCATCCTTTCCCATGCGCCCCCCATATTTGGACTTCCTGGTGGTATGAACTTCCACCTTATACCTTTCTCTAGGGCTGCTTCTTCCAATTCTCGGTTGGCTCCGACGAAGTTTGTCCCGTTGTCGCTGAAGATGACCTTTGGCATTCCTCTTCTCGCTGCCATTCTTCGCAGCGCCATGATCATGGAGCTAGTGCTTAGTGATGGCACTAGCTCTAAATGTACTGCCCTTGTCGTTAGGCAGGTGAAGAGCGCTCCCCAGCGCTTCTCTGTTCTCCTGCCGATGGTGACCTGCATTGGCCCGAAGTAGTCCACGGCTGCATTGGAGAAAGGATACGCGTGATGTTGTAGCCTTTCCCCGGGCAGGTCTCCAGTGGGCGGGATCTGCGGCGAACCTTTCCTGACTTTGCACCATTGACATTGGTAAATGACTGCTTTTACCGCTGTCCTTAGGCCCAAAATCCAATACTTCTGCCGCAGCTCATTCATTACGGTTGCAGTGTTACCGTGTAAAAACCTTCTGTGATAGTACTGAATTATCAGTTGTACTATCATCTTATGTTTCCCATCTATTACGGGTGGGTTATTTACTGCGTTTTTAAACGTGAACTTTCTTGTTCGACTGCGTAGTTTTATCTTTTCGTTGCTGCCTAGGTAAACATCGATTTTTCGTAGGCGGCTTGCGTTTTCCAATGGTTTATTTTCTTTTAAACATTTCATTTCCTTTTCGAAGCTTTCGTGCTGGCTTCTTTTAATTAAATATTCTTCAGCTTGTTTCAGGAAAGCCTCTTCAATTTTTATAAAATTGTGTTCCTTCTTTCTTTCAATCACCGGCTTGGCTTGTGCTTTCTTCTTATTTTTATTATGCGGCTTCCATGTGACATCCTTGTTTCGCACTGTGTTGACCCTTTCGATTTTCTTTTTCAGGACATCGATAAACTGAAACACCCTTGCCATTGTGTTGACCAGTTTCCTCCAGTTCGAGAATCTTCCTAAGTCTGGTGTTTCCTTCTCTACTGCCTTAATGGTGGTGACCTTGTGACTTGCCTTTTCTTCCAGGTCTTCACTCTTGGCTAAACCAAACTTTTTGGCGGGCCACTCTTCTTCGCCTCGCCTTAGGAATTCTGGGCCCTGGAACCACCTAGCGGTGTGATTGAAGTCGCTAGGCGTATTCCGTGTAGCGTCATCAGCCGGATTCATCTTCGTTGGAACCCATCTCCACTCCTGTGGCTTTGTTAGTTCTTCTATTTCTGCCAATCGATGAGCCACGAACGTCTTGAATCTTCTTGGGTCAGCTTGCACCCACTGAAGTACTGTGCTTGAGTCGGTCCAGTACGTCTTTTGAGTGACCATGAGGTTGAGCTCTTTCTCCACGGTGGCTGCTAGTCTGCTTCCCAATAAAGCCGCCTGTAGCTCCAGCCTCGGGATTGAGACTGGTTTTGTCGGCGAGACCCTTGCCTTTCCAGCCACCAGCACGACGTGTGTTAAACCCTCTGGTCCTCTGGTCCTCCAATATACAGACGCCGCGTATGCCTCTTCGCTAGCGTCTGTGAAGGTGTGCAGCTGCCCTTCTCTCTGGCATGGCGAAATGCACCTTGGTATCCTCAACTTGTCCAAGGTAGCGACTTCCTTTATGTACCTTTGCCAGGCTTCTTGTTGGCCTTCTTGTATTTTCTCATCCCAGCCAATCTGTGTTCGCCAAATTTCTTGAATCAACTTCTTCCCTTGGATCAGGACTGGCGTAGCGAAGCCCATGGGATCGAATGTTGACATCACGGCGCTCGTGACTTCTCTTTTTGTGGGAACCCTTCTGCCATCTAATATTTCTGTTGGCGTATTACGTAGCCCAATGTTAAAGGCTAAGGCATCTTCTTCTGTGAGCCACCTCAGGCCCAGTGTCTTTTCTTCTTTGGTAAGCTCAAGGTTGGCGCTTTCATTTTTCTCTCGGTAACCTTTGAGCACTTCTGGGTTATTGCTTGCCCATCCCTTCAAATGGAAACTCGCCCGCTCATGGATATCCTTAACTTCGGCCGATACTCTTCTTGCTTCCTCAACAGACTGGAAGCTTTGAAGATAGTCATCCATGTAATGATTCTCTTTTATCGCCTTAACTGCTGCTGGGCGGGTCTCCTGGTACTCTTCAGCATTCTTGTTTATTACGTAGATTGCCGTGGCTGGTGATGAGGCAGCACCAAAAATGACAGAAGTCATTCTATATTCCTCTGGCTTCTCTTTTCTTTTCTCTCCACGCCAAAGGAACCTCAGACTGTCCCTGTCTTCTTGTCTTATTTTGATGCGGAGGAACATGTCTTGGATGTCGGCCATTATTGCAATTGGCCCCTCTCTAAAGCGCAGCAATACTCCAAATAGTGATTGGAGTAGATCTGGACCGGGCAGGAGAGCATCATTTAAGCTCTTTCCCTGGAACTTGGCTGCTGCATCGAAGACGATTCTGGGCTTCTTTTTTACTGGGTGTTCGACAGCGAAGTGTGGAAGATAGAATATTCTTCCATCAGTGCCGTTACACGGTGCCTTCTCTGCGTACCCCTTTGCGAGGAGATTGGTCATTTGGATCTCATATTCCTTTTTCAACTCTTTGTTTTGATCCAGCTTCTTTTCAACGATTTCCAATCTCCTGAAGGCTTGCTTGCAGTTGTTTGGAAGAACTTCATCTTCTTTCTTCCACAGAAGCCCAGTTTCGTATTGCCCATCAGGCAATTTCTTTGTTGTCTTCTCCAGGACTTCCAGGGCTCTTCTGTCGCTGTCATGGCTCGGCAGCTTGGCTTCGATCCCCAGGGACTCTAATTTGAAGAAGTCTCGAACGATCTCATTGATCTCCTCTTCGTTCGAGATGCGACAGTGGTTGACAAAATGCACTGCTACTGTTGAAGCAGCGTCACAGCCATGTAGCACCCACCCGAGACTGGTGAGTGAGGCTACGGGCTCAGTCTTCTTTCCCTTCTTCAATCTTCTTGTCACTACGAGTCCCCAGTTGTCTTGCCCGATTAGAAGCTTGGGCTCTTCTTTATCGTAGACCAGCTGATCTTTAATGGCGCTTAAATGCTGGCAGTTACGGATGTCCTCTATTGCCACCTTCTGTTGCGACAGCTTAAGGTCCTCCATTGTTCGGAGCTCTATTGCCCTCTTGTCTCTTCTGTAGGCCCCTTTAATTTTAATTTTCAGACGTTCGGAGCTATTTTTCTTAATTATTTTTCCGCCAACGGTTTCTATTGTCAGAGTCTCTTTCTTCCCATTGACTCCGATTTGTTCAGCAACCTTTGAGTCCAATAGTGACACCGTTGAGCCCTCGTCCAGAAGCGCCAAGACCCTGGCATGCCCCTTCGGTCCATATACGTCTACTGGCATTATTTTTAAGTAGACCTTTTCGTTACTTATTGTTGTATGGATTGAAGCGATTTTTTCTTCAGCTTCTTCTCCTTCTTGCTGGCCCAGTTGGTAACACTGACTGGTGCCTGGTGCTTCTGCTCTGTTTGGCGGCTTCTCTGAATGGAGGGACGTGTGATGCCATCTGCCGCACTTCTTGCATACCGGCGCCTTGCAATTCAACCTTGAGTGCCGGAAGCGTAGGCATTTGAAGCATGTCCTTGTTTTCTTCGCTATGTCCCATTTTCCATTCAGGTCAGCCTCTTTAAAAGTTTTGCAGTCAAGCAAGTAATGATCGCCTTCGCATCCCGTACAGGCAATTTTCTTTCTTTCTTGAGGCGGCTCCCGTACGTTGTTTATTGGTTTGTGCTCTGGTTCCCAATTTCTCTTCGGTACGCTTGTGGGTTCCCAGGGCTTCCTTGGTTGTGGTGGAACCGCCTTGTAAGTCCTCCTCAGCTCTTCAGGTGGAGCAAAGTCCCCACAGATGTCGGCTTCTAGTCCGAGAAATGCGTCCAGTAGGATGAGCTCAGGCATTTCTTCATCCCTTCTTTCTCGATGGTACGCAAACCAACGGAACTTCATAGAAGACGGCATCTTTTCAGTTAGGCTCTTCAATGTTTCAGGAGAGCTGAGGTATTGACTCTTCTTCAGTGATTTGATGCTTGCTACTGCATTTCGGACCCGGCTTGCAAACTGGCAGATGTCGCTTGGGTTTTCATTGACCCTTGGTAGACTCTTCATCTTCTCTAGCTCGGCTAAGGCCAGGGCTCCAGGTCTTCCGAATCTTGCTTCCAGTCCCGTCATGACTTCCTTCGGATCTTCGGCGGTGAATAGCAGGCTTTGTACAGCTTCCCTTGCCTTTCCTTGGACTGCCCTTCGTAAACGTGCCAGATTCTGCACGTTGGACAAGGATGGAGCTGTATCCTCAAATGACCTTCTAAAAGCCAGCCATTCTTCACAATTGCCATTGAAGTATGGAAGTTCGGTGAATCTGGATGCTGCTGCTGTGTCTGGAGCCTTTTCGGTGAGCTTAGCGATAGCTTGGGCCAGCTCTTGGATGTCGCTCTTCTTTTCTTTGGTTGGAGCTGGCCTTTCGTGATGATGTCTTCGCTTGTCTTGCCTCTCTTCAGTTTGGACAAGCCATTCCTCCACTTCATGGGTCCTTTCGAAGATCTCTATTTCTTCTTCTTCTTCGGACTCGGCTTCCACTTCTGCTAGCTTTAGTTTGGCTTGAGCCAGCTCAACTTCTTTACGAGCCAGCTCCATTCTAGCACGAGCCTCCGCTTGTCTTCTCAAATAAGAGAAGACAAGCGGAGGCTCGTGCTAGAATGGAGCTGGCTCGTAAAGAATTTGAGCGGACGGACTGCGTTTCGATGTCACGGTTCCTCCTTTGGACTTGACCATTCGTTGTACCCTTTTCTTTGGGCAGCGGTGCAGGCGGTGGCAATGCAGGCCTGGCTGGTACTGCGTTGTTGGTGTCAGCTACGATATTCAGCTCCCCGGACTCTTCTGCACTGGTGCTGGGGGGGGCTGTCCTTATTGTCTTCGCAGACTGACTGGTGACGTCAGTACTAGTTTCGGTGGGCGTGCACTGGCTCCAATCTCTCGATGTACCGCTGCTCTCTCCAGTAGTCTTCGTCTGGGTTGACTCGGTCGTCTTGGAACGCGATGACTCGGATCTTGTGGTCGGCATGTTGACGGCTTCTTTTTTCCCAAATCCGGCTCGACAGGACCAGAAAATTGTTACGAACACGCACAGCGGCGACGGGCGTAGGCTAACTAAAACGAAGCTACGACAACGAAGCGCCGTAGAAATTAGACAACCGTACGGTAGCTAGCTACTAGACTAGGCCACTGACGTGTTTATAGTGGACTGTATGTTGTGGGCGACCGTATTGCGGGCCGGACGGGTGAAGCCGGGTGTCGCACTTGTGAACTGCTGACCACGAAGATTTCTTGAGCGCAAAATAAAATAGCCGAAGTGAAGCTGAGTCTTCTTGTGAAGAATTTATTTACACTAGAGCACTTATTTTACACTTAATTTCTAGCAGAGTTTCTTCCTTTTTCCTAGCAGCGTTTCTTTCTTGAACCTTCAATTGAGCACTTATTTTCTTGCAGAGTTTCTTCCTTGATTGTTGGTTCTTCCTTTCTTGATTTCTTGCTGCGAACTGCGACTGCGAACTGACGATGACCTTTTTTTTTTTCTTTTTTTTTTTTTTTTTCTGAGCTGACTATGCAGTTGGCTGTTGCAGCCATTACTGCTTCACCGGACTTTTGGGGCGAGACTCTGAAGGAGCCTCAGCCCATATAGCGCCCAACGCTCAAGGGCTTCCCGCGGGGGAAGCCTCGGCTTGGGTTGTCGCTCTCGGGGGCGTCCCTTCGACCGGCGTGAGTCTCGAACCCGAAGGTGAGTCACCGCCAGGAGGGGAGTTCCCCGTTACGCGGGTGCGGTTGCGATTGAGTGGGGGCGAGAAGCGCCCCGGCACTCTTTGATACCTAGTGTATCCTTGTGGGCGCCGACGAACCCGGGGACGTCGGCGTCGTGTTTGGAGGGAGGCCCTATTCGGGGTCGACGTAGTAGAGACTAATCTCGCTATCCGGACAGCGAGATCGTCATCTGGGGACGTTAGTACGTGCCGAGGCCGCCTGAGTATAGTTTTACGACCGCGACGGGGACGATCGGGGGGAATGTACGTCGTGGATTGCACAACTAATCTATTCGGGTGATTTTGCGTACGCTCGAAAAAGCGGACTGCCAAGTCTTTAAAGTACTGGGGAATCGTGGGAAGTTCGAAGTCTCTGTGTAGGTCCGCATTGCGAACGTACCAAGAGGCTCCAGAGGCCGCTCTGAGAAAGCGGTTTTGGAGGGTCTGGAGTTTGTGGAGATTGCGCTTGGACAGAGCAAAGACTACGCTAGCATAAGCTAGTATGGGGCGGATGCAAGTTGTGTATAGATTTAGCTTATTTCTAAGCGACATCTTACTATACTTGCCTATCATGGGATAGAGACGACCGAGGACAAAAGCGGCTCGGTCTCTGACTATTTTGGTGTGAGCGTGGAAGTTCAAACGTCTATCCATGGTCACACCGAGATATTTGGTCTTATTTTGCCAGGGAATGGCACGACCGAAGAGAGAGAGGGAAGTTGGCCGCGGAGGGCTGCCTGTGGTGAAAAGGACGGCAGAGCTTTTGTCGGGATTCACCTCGATTCTCCATTTCCGAAACCACTCGCCTAGGGCGGTGATAGCGGATTGGAGTCTCTCAGTGATTCGACTCACTTGCCTATCGGTAGTATAGAGAGCGGTATCGTCCGCATAGAGGGCTAATTGGGTACCTATCGTTTTTGGGATATCGTTAGTGTACAGAAGGTACAAGACGGGGGCGAGCACGGACCCTTGCGGGACTCCTGCTTCTATGGGGCGGGGGGAGGAGAGAGTGCCTTCAACTCTGTAGCGAAAGCTACGATTCGACAAATAGTCTCGTATGATGAGCACGAGACGATCTGGCAACTGAAAGTTGTACAGTTTAAAAATTAAACCGTTGTGCCAGACTTTGTCGAAAGCTTTCGCTACATCGAAGAAGACAGCGCCCGTGTGACGGGTCTTACCTAATGCTGGCTGGAAGCCAGTAAGAATATGTTCCGTTATGCGGAGGACTTGATGGACGCATGAGTGTTTGGCACGAAAGCCAAACTGCTCGTCTATTAAAATGCCTCTGGAGACTATAGAGTTCCGTAGGCGGGCGAGAAGGAGGCGTTCATAGAGTTTACCAAGGGCCTTTAGTAAACTTATAGGGCGATAGGAGGACGGCTCGGTACGAGCTTTGCCGGGCTTATGGATGCCTATAACGATTGCATCTTTCCATTGAGATGGAAAGATGCAATGTTCCATAGCAGCGTTAAAGATCGCTACTAGGAGGCAGATAAGGGGAAGAGTGAGGCGCTTTAGGATATCGTTAGAGATACCGTCTGCGCCGGGGGACTTACGGGGGCGTAGGTCTTTGATGACCTGTATGACTTCGTCGACAGTGACAGGGGGCAGGGGGTCTTGTGGAGGCAGAGAAGTTCTGCGCTCCACTTCGCCGTCTACCTCGCGCACGTGATCGGGATCGAAAGGCTGTGTGCTTAAGGCACATTGGGCTTGGAGGCTGGATGCTAGGCAATCCGCTTTTTCGTCGTCATTGAACGCGGGAACGCTATTGTTGGGACGAGTTAACGGAGGGAGAGAGTTTGCGGTTTCGGATTTTAGAGCTCTGGCTAAGTGCCAATAAGCTTGGTGAGAAGGAGAAATGTTCTCCATAAGATCACCGAAACGTTGGGCGCGGAGCTCAGCTACAGCGGTTCTTACACGGCGGTGTAAGTCGTTGAAGCGAGCTTTATTTTCGATAGTGGGAGCGCGGTCGCGAACGCGGCGGGCCGCGTTACGCTCAGTCATTAGCGACCTGATGTGCTGAGGCAGGATTAGGTGGTGATAATCACCAACCGGCACCTGTCGTGAGCACTCGCCAACGGTGGCGGTCAGGTGGCTAGTGAGTGAGTCGATAGCTACGTTAAGATCGGTCGCGGATGAGATAACGTTGGGAACGCGATCTAGATGTGGCGAGCTGGGATTTTCGAGCAATTGCCCAAATTTATCCCAGTCCGTCACGGTTCTAGTGTCGGGAGGAGAGTCCGAAGGGAAACCTAATCGGAGGACGACAGGGCGGTGGTCCGAGTCAAGTTCGTCAAGCACCTCTATAGAGCGAAAGCTTAGCCTTACATTCTTTAGAAGTGCTATGTCGAGTACGTCGGGGTTAAACCGAGTATTGTGGGGAAAGTAAGTGGGCGTCATGGGAGCGATGATGTCAAAGTTTAGTCTGTCAACTAAATCGTCGAGGAGTCTGCCTCTTTGTGAAGTTACAGAAGAGTTCCAGCGGCGATGCTTGCAATTTAGGTCGCCGGCAAGAATGACGGCGTCGCCTAAACTTAAGAGCGACTGAAGGTCGCTCTCGAGCAAGTCTTTTAGGGGAGAGAGATAAACCGATGCAATGATGATCGGCTGATGGCCGGTCATCGCTAAGCGGCAGACGGATGCTTCTAAATTCGTAAGCGGTGGAGGATCGATAGGGGAGCAATGCAGGGAGCGCCTGTAATAGATGAGAGTGCCTCCGAGATTGGAGGCAGTTCTATCATTACGGACGGTACGATAGTTCGCGATTGAAGGGGTACGGACAGCGGGCTTTAGGAACGTTTCCTGGATGAGGAAGACGTCCGGTTTTTGGGACGAGAGGAATTGCGATAATTCCTCTCTTTGGTTGCGGAGACTGTTGGCGTTAAAATAGCCTATGGAGACGGACCGGGGTTTTTCGCGCGCGGTTGTGCAATCCATTTTGATTCTACGGTTTTGGAGCTACCCTGCGGAGGGCGGCGAAGAAATCGCGATGCTTAGCCATGAAGCCGAGCATTTGAGAGAAATCGGTGATCTGTTCGTATTCGGCGAACACGATCTCGAAATTGGCCGCGTCGAAGGCCCAAGAAATCTCGGCGAGAATGCCGAGGTGCTGCTGCTGCTCGGCCGTATGAACGGCATTGCAGGGCAGCGCGAAAGAGGGGCGCGGGGGGGCAAGGCGCGTATGCGCGAGAGGTGCGGGTGCACTTCTCATGGGCGCTGGACGCGGGATGTCCCGGGACATCAGAGGGGCGGGGTAGGGAATGCCCGTAACTGAGACGGGCCCGGGGAGAGCAGACAAAAGTTTGTCTGTCTCCTTCGATTTGGACGCTACTAGCGCTGGAGGACGGCTCCAGGCGTTGACAGCCGGGAGGGGGGCAGGCACGAGCGGAGCCTGTTGGCGGGGGGCGGATGGGCGCGATTTACCCTGATGGGGTTTACGCGAGCTCTGTTTGGGAGCTTTGGGGCACCCGCGGTAATTCGCTGGGTGGCCTTCACTCCCACAGAGTACGCAAGCGACCGGGTCGGATGCGTTTGAGCGATCGCGATCACAGTCCGGAGTGGCGTGATCGCGTAAACATTTGACGCAGCGCGGTCTGCGTCTGCAGTTGCGCTGCGCGTGGCCATATAGTTGGCATCGGTGGCATTGACTCGGGTTCGACCGCTTATGCGGAGTCTCGACCCTGATGCCTTTGAGGCTGCAAACATCTTTGATGTTAAAGATGGCTTTGCCTTCTTTTGTTAGGTCTAGTACAACGAGCACCATGTCGTAGCACTCGGACTTATTTCGGCCATTGTACATACGATGTACTTCCCGTACGGGGAGGCCTTGGACGATTAAGTCGTCCTGGACAGTCGTGGTGGAGAATTCCCTAGGGACTCCCCTTACGACTGCCCTTAAAACGCGTTCCTCGGCCAATGAGTACGTGTGGTACTCATATTTTTGAGCCGTGAGGAAGGCCGTCAGATTTCGGAAATCTGACGGTGTCGGGACCTGCACTTTGATGCCGCGCTCGGCATCATTGCGGGCGTGCGTATAATTGATACGCTTGGCCTTCATAGCGTTAGCAATGTTCGGCCAGGCCCCCTTGTCTTTGATGACGATGGGCGGCGGAGATTTTTCCTTCCGTCCCGAAGTGGGACAGTCGGACTGCGAAGAGGTGGCGGCGGGGGGGGTTGTGTCCATGGCGGCTAGCTCAGGGCTGGCCGCCGAGGTGGACGGGGACGGGGACGCGGAAGCGCTAGGCGCTTTGAGGCGTTTAGCCTCAGAGTCGGAGGGAGGAGGAGTAGAAGACTCCTGAGCGGATGCCGCCGAAGCCTTTTTAGACTTGGCGGACTTCTTCCGTTTTTTACCCTTTTTGGTTCCCAGGCCAACCACTTTGAAGCCTTCGTCGTCCTCAGACAACGCCGACTCAGCGGACATTACGGCTGCTGGAGACCGGGGTGCGGTTTCGGAGGTTGCGGGGGGCGGGGTAGCGAGAGACCGAGTAAGGGTCTCATCGGCTACCGGAGTGGGAGGGCGAATGGGCTCAGGGGCCCGAAGAGCGCGGCGAGCGACACGCGGGTCGCGATGGCGGGGTTCGCGGGAGAGAGAGCGCGAGCGAGTGCGTGAGCGAGAACGCGAACGGGACGGGGCACGCGGCGGCGAACATGGCGGCGGCGAACATTGGGAGGGTACCGAATTGTCGGACGTTTCGTGGGCAGCCACAGCCTGGAAAGCGTAGGCTCGGACCAGATCTGAGTGATCACGAAGGCATAACCTTATGATCTCCCCTATCTGGTCCCGGGACATGCCGGTGAGTAGTTCTTCGGCCATCGCGGGAGTGGCCGAGGTGTAGCTTGTGAATACCTAGTGACTCCCCACCATTGCTGGCGAGGAGCAAGAATACCTAAATGTGGCCAGGCGCCCCGCAGTGCTACGGATTGCCTGGTGTGTACCTAACTCCTACTCCTACGGCCGGGGTTACGTTGTCACCGTTAGGTTTCCCCCCAGCAACGAGACGTTTATGAACGAGAAACTTTTAGGTAGACCGCAACTCTGAAAAGAGCTATACGATCTCACCCACCAGCCCTTGAGCACTCGGAACTGGATTTCTACAAACTAAAACGCAATCGACACTTAAAACGCGAGAATGCACGGAGCGGCGAACCGCTGAAGCGGAAATACTACGCTAGCGATTTAACACAAAGCCGGACTCAGACCGGGCGAACCGGTAACAGTCAAAGAGGCAAGCGAGGGTCACCGCTATGCGTAGTAGTTCCGCGACTACGAGAACACACACTCACGCACAAAAACGCACAGTATCGCTTCGATAAACACTCGGTTATGGGCGCGTTGAAGAACGCACAAACACACTCAGCGCGGGCCGAGAAGCAATTTCCCAGCCAATACACACTGCCGAGCAGCGCTTCAACACTCAGGCCGATTTTCCAGGAATTGCGGGCAATAAACCAAACAACAATTCGAGGTCGTCAGCGCTGAGGCAAAACACCACACAGGAATGCGCACCAGCTGAGTCACCACTGCACGGAGCACACTAAGAGCACTTGACGCTCGAAAACACGACCGCACAACACAAGAGTCGAATCGGGAAATGTGACGATGACCGCTGTATCGCTCGAGTTTTAAACAATTTCGAACAAAGCGGCAGGCCATAAAATTACCGTTACGGTTGTAAACTATAGCTAGACTACTCTTACAATTCTTGCTGTCCTTGTCTACAACTCGTTTGTATGGAGGTACATGTTTTTGTTATTTTAAAATATAAAAATGAATTTTCTCTACATTACAATTACTTCCTACAGATAGATATTAATTTTACAAACATTATGAAATAGAATTCATACAGATATCTCACAAACTGTGGCTTTAAGAGCCAAAAAATGCAAAGGGCGTCTCGCAAGCGTATTGCTTATAATTTCAAAATTCACGCCCGGCCTAGTAGCTCCACGGCAAAGTGCGCGGGAGTTTGTTGAACTAAGCAAAAGGTTAAGAGCGTAATCCACAACGTATTGCTTATTTTGTAAAAATTCACGCTCTTACTTTTCATACAATTACAAATACAAATACAAATTTTACACTGATAGATTTTAACTATTTACGTATTATTAAGAATTATTAAGAATTTAACTCAACTCTGCTTGAGTACATATCTTACACTACATGTTATTTACGCCTAAACTATTTACATCGTATATTTTATTTTTGACAATCCTACATATTAAATCCTTACTGACATTACCTATAGTTACTAAGTTTACACGAGATATTATTTACGAAATACATGCGCTTCCTTAAGTTATTTCTACGTTATTTCTTATATATCTTACTATTTATTTAACCTTCTTACTTAAAATGTACATAGTTGAGCAAACCTTATGTACTCTATCTCACATTGCAACGACATACTTCTATCCTAGTTGTTGTGACTTTATTTTTCGTCACTTGCAACGTTACAACTTATTATTATTTATTTATCATATAATTCACAAACCTTAGAACTTACTAACTTATTATTTTACGTATCGTTTTAGAGCTACCCTATTGTGTCAATACGACTTTATTTATCAAAAAATCCTTATTTAAACATGTTTACATTATAATCCTTATATCCTATCCTATCCTATCCTTATTTATGTGTTTCGTGTGGTCCGTCGCTAACACCATTATTTCACGCAAACGTATCATAATTTTAGTAAAAATATTTACCAATGTAAGCCATGCGTTTTTGTTTGGCGCATAACAATAGCGCAAAATACCCAACCCACCCCCTTCTCGCCCCCACTCAATCGCAACCGCACCCGCGTAACAGGGAACTTAGATTTTGCTACCCTAAGCTAATGAAACCCTATGTTACTGATTGACAATTTATTTTTCCACGGCAATAAATAGGATACTACATAAAACCTCATAATAAAATAACAAAATTAAGTGTTTTAAAGAATAATGAAACCCGTATCATAATTTTTTCTAAACTGTTACAATTTTGACAAACTGATGCCATAATTTTTGAGTTGGCATCTAACAATCCCTAAATACTAGGCGCTGCTACTCAGCTGCATACAACATGGTTCAGAGCTCTGTGACCTACTTTCATGCAATAAAAAATACAAAACCAACAAACCACATAGGCCCTGCAGGTACGTGCTCATTACTACCAGTATAATAGTAAAAAAATTATGAATATTCAAGTATGAAATTATGAATTTAAAAAAAAAACGGGATCGCACGCGTAGTTATATGGTATAATAACTTTTTCCCGACGTTTCGGCTAGGTTAACTACTACTACCTTCACTTCGTCTTTATACTTGCAATAATCACCACACACCGCAGTAATAGAGGAGTTCGTTGTTAAATATATTTGAAAGATATTTCCCTATCATCGGATTCCATGCAGGCGACAGCTTGTATCCATCCTCACGATTAAAGTTCTTTGCTTTTTTATTTTCAATCGGTTCGCGTACCTAATATAAGCAATCGGTGGGCAAAACCTTAGACTGGTGGAGCTGCATGGAATACTTAATAATAAATAAATAAATATTTTTGGGCACCGGTTCACACCCCACATTATACACAATTTAAATACAAAACTAAGAAAATCACACAATATTTATGGCGGCAACTATGTACTAAAATAAAATCTCCTTGCTCGGTAATTTTTTACAATTTTTGATACTAAATAAAATCATCCGTTTGCGGCTCTGCTTTACTTTAATAAAAAAAAAAAAAACAATTTATTTTGCTAAGAAAACAACGCTATAAAATAACTTTTTTATATTAGAGAATAATACGTATTATATGTCATTGCAAACTTGTTTTAAAATACAATTCAGTATCAGGACTTTTAAACATGAGCGAAGAATAACATGTTTATGTTATTTTCTTGCTACTGCAGCCAAACAAAAAATTCAAAAGTTTCTTGCCGGCAACACTGCTGCGAAGGACTGTACAAACAACTAGCGTGCTGAGCGCCTACTACTATTTATTTGAAAAAATATACACAATCGAAATATAAATAATTATAAATAGACTGTGAATTATTTTTGATGCAACAATTTTGCGATGTATGCATCCTCCTAGGCGTGTGAGCAAATACTTCCTCGGGGAGAACAGCCACTTCTTACTAACCGCGCTCGGTCAGCGGCTCGTTCGGCAGTCGAGCCCAGTCAGCTCAAATTTTTGATCTTATTTATTTAGATAAATTCTGATCCAAAAACACTTTCTGATAAGTGTTACGTAATCTGTCTAAATGTTTCAGAAGTTTTGTAAATGCAATTTTGCCCCAGATACTGGGTTCATTGTGCCAAACGCAAGATTCTATGAAATTGCAATTTTTTTCAGTTATAGTAGTATGTGGGCTAATTAAAGATATTATTTTTGTCACTTTAGTTTGCTTCGTGACACTGTACCCCATCTTACCCTACTTTTAAAAGTAATACGATTTACCACAGTCGAAAAGTTCTTTATTGGTAGGTGTCACTGAATTCCAACTATTTAGCATCTGATTTTATAGCTAGAGGTTACGGAAAGTTCGAATTTGAATATCATGTCGAACCAAAATTGTCTGTCTTAATTTGCTTTTTTAGTCCGCAAATTGTTAACGAGTCAACTCGTATTCAAATTATAATTTTTATAATTTTGGATTAATCACACATCGCAATCTGGCTTCTATTATGAATACCACACAACGGATATCAATCCACAAACAAAGAAGTCCGCGCGCCATTTTTCACAAATTGTGTAATCTAAGTGCCTACTTGAGTGCCCAAAAAAATCGATCCTCATTTCAACGTATGGAGAACTACTATTTAGTGTTTATAATTTTATTAGAAAATTGTATGGAGATCCACATAAGTCCCTTTCGTGTTAAACATCAGAACTAGCGGAAAGTTGAATGAATATTAAGGCTTTTACAGATGGACAGACAATCGGACACGACGATTTTGGATTTTTGTTAGTCTGTCTGTATTTCTTCAGTTGTTTATATCGATATTCTGAGATACGATATTATGAACTCGTGTACCAATTTAATGCGGATCCAAAAATCTCTGATCATAATTTATTTACTTCAGATTTTTCTTCCATAATATCTTCTCTCAAATTTGTTATTATTACTTTTATTTATTGGATTTAAAAAATTTTGACACCTTTTTTTCCATAGTTAGTATATTAAATACTTAGTTGGTTGATGCATTTATTTATAACGGCAATCATGTAAGTATTTAGATAATAAATCTTCAGTCAATAAAATTAATAACATCCAATAAATTTTAAGTGAGTACCTACTATATATTCTATTATTATTTCAAATATTCATTTTAATTGATCATTTCAAAGTTAGTATTAATTTTCTAGCAGAGTTGAAATGCCAAAGTTTAAACTTCTTTTTATTCGGTTTTTTATTAAGGCGGCTATTACAGATCCATTAGGACCGCTATTAGATATTTTTATCCCGTCTTCGGATAAAGCTTAACTATTAAAAAAAACCGGCCAAGTGCGAGTCGGACTCACGCTCCGAGGGTTCCGTACTATCATAGAATGCACGAACCCGACTTGCAAATGATCGGTTTTTATTATTTGTCGCTTTACTATAGAGCTCGTTTTGCCGTATATTAAAGGAGTAACAGATGAGATCGACAAGATATTAAACAAATATTCAATGAAGACCGTATTAACTCCTTTAAAGAAAATCGCACAAAGCCTGCGTTCTCCTAAGGACAGCTTACCTTTGGAAAATCCGAGTGTATACAAAATAGACTGCAGTTGCGGCAGCGCATACAATGGACAAAAAAAAGATCCATCGCATGCCGCATGAAAAAACATATAAGTAAAGGCTGTTAAGAACAATAACAAACAAAAGTCGGCCATTGCTGAACATTTACTGGAGTCGCGCACTAACCATTGGATCGAATTTCACAATCTTCAACTACTAGAACGACGAAAGACAAGTTGAAGAGGCAATTGAAATTACAATACGGAAGTTGGGTTTAAATTGTCGAATACGTGGAATCCAGTTTTAAGATTAATAATAAACAGTCATAAATAAGTACGTTCCGAAAAACGCAGTGACATTGAGTATATAATGTCGTGGTCTCTTTCGAGTGAGTTCTAGTAGTTCGGTAAAAAAACGAAAAAGAAAGAGGGTAGATAAACATGTTTGCTCATAGACTTTGTACAAACTCACAAGTACGCCAGTCATCCCGCGATCATGGTGCTTGCAACAACACCGAAATATCGGGAGCTCATTTCCTCGGCTAATTACGGTAAGAACCTCGTAAAACATTATATTTAATATTGATATTAACCGTGAATCTTAAAAAAAAAATACGATATTCGATGCTAAGTAACGTCGGGCTTGGTCAGCAATTGGATGGTTGAACGTTTAGCAGCACACTTTTTGTTTTTGTTTGTGATTGTAAATTACTTAAATGGTGATAGGTACGGAACCCTCGGTGCGCGAGTCCGATTCGCACTTGGCCGGTTTCTGCAATAAAATTATAGGTTATTTAAATCAGAGTAGTTACCAACCTTTCTAAAAATGTTTCAATGCAAACCAGATTTGTCTGAAACATCTTACTTTATTATATTATTTACATAAGTTGACGTCAGAAAGTGGTGGTGCAGGATTTCAAAGGCAACTTATAGAAAAAAACAAATAACAGGAAAAAACCATTCCCTTGACGTTTTCTCGGGTATCAAACTAACTCCATGCCAAATTTCATCTTAATCGGTACAGCGCTTTAAGCGTGAAGAGGTAAAACATATAGACAGACGGACAGACAGACAGAGTTATTTTGACATTAATAATATTAGTATAGATTTGATAAAACAGACATTCTGTGTGATATGAAAGAGTAAGGAAACTTTGGGAATGAAAGCTGTTTTAGAGGGCGATATAGGCCAGAAAGCTAATTTCTGTAATTCTAACGTTGAGATATATATGTTATATACTTTTTAAGTAATTTATACCGTAATGACAACTTGAAACTTTTAATTTTTTGTATGGAATTTAACGTTATTACCGTTTTGTATTCACATTTATTGACTTTTTGCTATAACTTAGAGTGTCTGCATGCACTAGATAACAAGCTATTATTATTATTTAACCAACTTTCATAACAAACAAATGCAAAACACGCCTTAAAAATTTGCACAAGTGTTGAATTGAAACAATGGTCACTTCGAGATTTTTTATTGCATTAAATACAATAAATGAAAATTTGGAAAATCCAAAAGTGCACGCCTCATAGCGGTCATTCACATTTAAAAAAAATTCTAAAACAAAAACTCAAGTTTTTTAAAATAAAATAACAAATAAGGTGAGGAAAAAATATACTATAAAATAAAAATAAAATATATATATATATAGATATACAGTATACAGTGGTATATTAGTTTTTTATAAATTATAATTAAACGACAGTACTTAGAACGCTAATATTAACTAGGAATCAGTACAGTGTAATACTTTATATATTAAAAACAAAAGTATTCCGGTAAGATGAATTTTTCGACCAATTTCTCTGCCACATACATGGTCACATAAACACAGACTCACGGACGTCCAAGAATGATTAGTTTTAATGTTATTATTTATTATATTAAACAAATTAATTGTTTATAAAATGTACCATATGTGCTAGACAGATTATTTAACTTCATATTAGTGCAATCATATTATCCTGTAAGTGTTATATTAAAAAAAAAAACGTCATTTAAGTTTCGAAAGACTGGGTTTTTTGACATGTCGAGAGTAGAGCACTACCTCACCACTCCGCTTATGAGGCGTGCAAAAATCATCCAGTAAGGTAATGCACTAAACAAAGGCCAGTTTTATAACATATATTTTTTTCAAAACTTTAGATGCTATAGTTTAGCCACAAAATTTGCACAAAAACGGCGTATTTTCGCGGTCTAGCTTATACCGCAGCCTTAATGTTAAACATTATGATATAAGTGTAGTAAGTTGAAAATTACAGCCGAGGCGATATTGTTACTACAAGAAAGCAGAGACTGTAATTATCAAAGCGCACGTATGTCATACGACGTTTTATAACATATTTGCAAGGAAATAAATAAAACTCTGACTTTCTTAAACGAATAAATCTTTAATCACTTGTTAAAGCAGTTAGAAAAATTTGAACAATTTGTAAAAATGATTATTACGGTGCCAGTTGGCATTTTTAATGTTGTCAAGTTATTATTATTAGTTATAATTTACCAGTCTCTCTCTTACTCTCTTGAGTGCAAGTAAGAGAAACGAGACCACAGATTTCTGCAGTCGGTGGTGGTGACGGAGGCGGTTGCGGCGGCGGCGACGATGGTTGAATGTACGCGTGTCTGCTCGTAGATGGTCGAGAGTCAACACTCGGCTCCAAATTTATATTCCTTGCAATGCGAGACCTAATTTATTTTTTATTTTTCATCGAGGCATCTATGTAGCCCTCGGCTACACTGTTCGACCGCCACCCTCCGTGGCGTTTTAGTGGCAATAAGTTCGCACCTGAAACGGCGAGCAATGTAGCCGAGGACCTTCTGAAGCTGTGCCCTGTGCATTCATGTGGATCATCCAAATTTAAGAAAGTGGCAATTTGTTTCGGCATTGCTCCAAATTTATTTATGCCAATGGGTTGGCTTGTGCATTTTCCATTTTGATAATTTTGAAAAAAAAAAACTGTTCAATATCGCTTTTGTTGAACGAAGCGCTTCGTATTTATTTCTTCACTATCTCTTGAAAAGGCCCCTGTATTGTGAACAATCTTGGAATTTTATTTTTTGTGTTTTCTAACATCATTAGTTGTGATGTTTGCCAACTCTTGACGTCTACATGCACCATTTATGCCGAATGCTAATACAACCTGAAAAGCGATGAAAACAGCGTACAAAACACCTATATTGTAAAGAAATACGAAAGTGAAAGAAGTTAATAACAATAATTTAGTTTCAACTGACCTTTGTTGCCAAATATCGGCAGTTCGGAGCTTCTATTAGGAACTTCTTGACATGGTCAGCCGAAAATACTTTCGATTTTTTATTCGCAAGATGGAGTATGACTTGATATCAATACCATGCTTTTTGGCTCCTATTCACAGTGCTTTTTAGCATTGAATGGTAGCACCACAATGAGCTTGACTTATATTTTTGAGAAATTCTGCCTATTTCTTTCTTCTTATAAGATGAAATTTTGTTACGCTTGTAAATGTCTATCGGTCGATTTTTCGGGCAAGAGGCTTAGAGTAGCCTTTTTCGCTGCGAATCGAATTAATAAATTCATCATTCCTTGACGACATTTTCAAATAAAAAGAATTAAATGATTATTTATTATATTTTATCTTCCAAAGTTAATTTTATTCATACAATGTTGACCACTTTTCTGTCATAAAAACTCTTTGCTAAGATTTAAAAAGGTTCCGTTCGTTTTAGACGGAGCATCTTGTTAAACCGTGCGTTTTACCTTATTTAAAAGAAACTCGTGCGTTTTACATTACAGTATCGCACAAGTACGTAATGAGATACAATTCAATACGATATTGAAATTGGTGAAATAAGTGACCCTTTACGAGCAAATGTGTTACAATAGTACATTATGATACAAGTGAGTTGTAACTCGGCTGAGCTTTTATCTTACGACTGTTTTCAACACACTTGAAAGACATTAAATACGTATATTAGAGTTAAAAAGTTAATATATAATTAAATCAACTAGTATTAATATGTTTTTAGCAAAAAAGTAAGATTTAATTTTCGAAATATAAGAACTTAGTTCATTGGCATAAGAACTTAGTTTAAAGGCATAATTATTTTTTTCTGTTCCGTTCCAGCGTCTTAAAAGCCAGCGTTCCACTGCAAGGAGTCAAGGAAGTGACTTAGTTAGTGATTAGTGATTAGTGAGTGATTCAGTAGTGTCCCATCCATCTCACGCTATTCCCATGTCTGCCTATTACCTCAGTCCGAGACATCAGTAAGACGGCGTAGATAGGGCAGGCAGTGTAGGACTTCGCAGTCTAGGATGTGGATAGAGCCGAACTTTTGTGTGTTCTGTTTCTTCTTTGAAGGTATTGATTTGCACTAGCGTATCATTTTATCGTCTTGGTAATCAGTTGTCATTATTAAGGTATTTTTGATTAGCTTCGTTGTCAGTAGGATAAAGCATAAATGTAAATAATCTATGAACGAATGTTTTTCAGTAGCAGTGTTCCAATACTTGCGTTTTAAAATAAAAGAAGAAGGATTATTTCTATGTATGTATATTTATATTGTATTTCTTACTTCTATAAAGATTTTGTGTGTTTGTAAGATTGATGTACTAGGACTTTATATATCACTAGGAGTTGTTAACTACTTTATCAGACACAGGAGTGTCTGACATTGACGCTACTGGCTACACAGAGCCATTTTATGATACCTTAGGGCTCCCTGATAAAAGACAGGAATCGGCCCTGCAAATTTATTTAGACTTTTTGAGTCTATGTTTTACACTTGATTGTCAACTTATGAAAAAAAGTGACAAACCCGTTGTTCCGATTGTTTTTATTCAAAAACCCACTGACACCATATATTACAGCTTCGTAATAACGCAATGAAGTATTTACTGCGATAAGACGTTCGCTAGCATTTCTACTTCCTATTTACCTAACGAGAGGTACCTAAGTACTCGTAGTTCGTAAATGAACGCAATAAAATGATTTCATTTCTTTGTTTTCTTTACTTTAGCAGAGTTCAAACAAATGCGTTTTAATTATATTTGTTTGCAGAGTCCTATTCTCTTATTTTTCATGCGTATTTAAGTAAATTCTTGCCTATCTTATCATAAGGTGGATCATACATTTAATTATTGATTTTTTTTTTTTTTTTTTTTATACCACTAAGGTGGCAAACAAGCCTACGGTCCGCCTGATGGTAAGCGGTCACCGTAGCCTATGGACGCTTGCAACACCAGGGGCATCACTCGCGTGTTGCCGACCCTTCAGAAATCTAATAACTTCTTTTTTGAAGAACCCCATACTGTAGTCCTTAGAGAAAACCTTGACAGGGAGCTCATTCCACAACCCAAGGGTTCGCGGGAGGAAGTTTCTCTGAAACCGCACTGTACGCGACCATTTTGGTTCCAAAGTGTGAGAATGAATTTCCTGTCGATGGCGAGCGGTGCGATGGTAGAAAGTAGCCGTGGGCATCATTTCGAACAATTCCTCAGAACACAATCCATTGTACAAGCGGTAGAACACACACAGGGAGGCAAAGTCTCTCCTCAGACTTAAGGGCTCGATACCGCAAGTGAGTTTGGGATCGTCGACAATTCTCACAGCCCGTCGTTGAACCGAGTCAAAAGGGCCAAGCTGGTATCCGGGTGCACCCGCCAAGAGATGGCAGCAGTACTCCATATGGGGCCGGACTTGCGACTTGTAAAGTAGCAACCTTTGCCCCGACGTGAAGTACTGCTTCGCTCTGTTGAGTTCACCAAGTTTTTTGGACGCCAGCTTTACCTTGTCTAGCAAATGATCTCGGAACTGAATATCGCTGGAGATGTCAACGCCAAGGATCCCAATGCTCTTGGAGATGGAGAGGGGAGTGTTCTGGAATTGTGGGACTACAGTGAATGGGGTTTTCTTAGCGGTGAACGCGCAGACGTGTCTTTGAAGGGTTGAATCGGACCAAGTTTTCCCGCCCCCAGTCAGAGACCTTGAACAGACCGATCTCGATTTGAGACACAAGTTCTTCACGCTTTTCCTCCACAACGGAACGTGGGATGCTTGCACGGCCCGTGTTATAAGCGTCTCCAGTACTGTCATCTGCATAGCAATGTATGTTGTTGATGTCCAACATATCATTGATGTGCAGTAGAAACAGCGTAGGAGACAGCACAGAGCCTTGCGGGACACCAGCATTAATGTCCATGCTATCAGAGCAACTACCGTCAACTACGGCTCGTATGCTTCTGCCGGACAAAAAGCTATGTATTGTTTAATGACATGAGGGACAGAGTCGAATAAGCGCCGCAGTCTTTTCAGTAGTGTTGTGATGCTCTATTTTATTCATTTATCGTCATGTTTTTGTAGGTATGTATCATTCAAATCAAATATAAAACACTCAGTATATCAAACAGTGTAGAAATCTTGGTTCAATATCGGTTTAATACCTACTTACTTATTCGCCAGTCTAATATTTGCTTAAATTTACAGCTAAAATGTCAGCGTTAATTTCGTAATACCTGCATGGTAATGCACCGACAATTTACGATTTATTTATAATGTTGGTTCATAAGTTTATGTTTAAATTTATAGTTAGCAAATTAAATCACAAATCTGATCTTTATTCACTTTGGAACCGAAATGGTCGCGTACAGTGCGGTTTCAGAGAAACTTCCTCCCGCAAACGCTTGGGTTGTGGAATGAGCTCCCTGCCAAGGTTTTCTCTAAGGACTACAGTATGGGGTTCTTCAAAAGAAAAAAAAAATTCAACGACAGCGATCTATTATCGACATAGCTCCTCCCCAACACTTTCCAAAACTCATTCAAAATTTTGAATGTTGTGCGGCGACATCGGCTCCGGTACTATTAGAGTAATATCGCACCTCCAACTTGCCTTAAATGCTCTACGGTCCTTACACAATTCCGTCAAATATCCAATAACGCTTAAAATAACTTTACTAGGCACAATTTAAACCAAGCAACTCGGTATATACGTGATGTTACATTAACATTGTTAAATAATCGATTTTTGTGACATTTGACACACACACATTTTCAGAATTTAGGTATAAATACTTGATGGTGGAAACCAACTCTGACAATATAAAAACATGGAGAACAAACATTTATCTGCTGTTCATATATAGGTACTATTTGTTTTTCATCAGCTTACTACGTTTTTCACGTATAATTAAATAAGTTATATTACATCACATCACAGTTACACCGCAAGTCATGAATAAAAGTGGACTTCATAAATTATTTAGAACACTATTTTATATTAGGAATATAATATTAGGATATTATATTTTTTTAAGATATTAGTTTTTATTTTTGTCATCCATTAAAATTGTTAGCTTCAATGCAAATAACATAATTGCATTATTAGTTTATTAACCCGACTGTGTTTTTTTTAACTGTTTAAAAAATATAATTTCTTTTACAATACTATTTGACTAAATAAAAAAAAAGGTGCGAATTACTGAAACACGACCCTAAAGTAAGTTTTATTACCTATGTGTTTGTGTACCTAAGTATACGATTAGAATTGTTATATCTACCTATGTACAAGTAATGAAAACGTAACAGTTATAGTACTAATTTTAGGCGTTTTCTAAACTACTACGTGACTATTTTTGGCTAGTTCACGCTATCGTCGCCCTGCAGACGGCTTTTCTATTGCTATGTTTCGTTTTGTCATATTTGTCAAATATTACATTTGTCAAATTTATTGCTAAGTTTCTGTTGATTAGTGTTGCTGCTTCATGCTAAGTATAAAATATGGGAAGGTCTTCATGTTAGTATAGCAAGACAAAACATGAAAATTTATTCATTTTATATTTTATGCGTAGTTCAAGTGTATAACCCTGGACGTCGCTTACAATTGACGTCATATTTTTTTTGTAGATATATATTGTAACAATAGAATTTGAAATTAGGTAGGTAAGTAAATTGGAATGTTATTGAAATATTTATAGGTCCTTATTGTTTTATATATTTTTCATTTTGAGCTAAGGGTTGCTTTAATATCTATTTTAATTAACAAGTAATACATAATTTTTTACTTAAGTATCCATATATGAGTATGTCACTTTATTAATACTTATAAAAGTATGTCTTTACATTAATACCTATAAAGTATGTCCCTTAATTAGGGCATATACTAGTATGTCAATTCACATACGAGTTTGTCATTTCATTAATAGATTTAAGAGAATGTCATTTTCTTATTACCTTCACAAGTATCAGGTGATTATTATATAATTTTTATCATTATTATCAGAATTATCTTATCCTTCTTTTCAAAAAAAAAAAAATGGGTGATGATCACTTGTTGTTAATATTGCTGAATAAGTTAAAAAATGCTTGAGTTCTATTGGTGAAGAGCGAGCTGAGGGTTACTTTAATATCTAATTTTTTTTACTTCAGTATTCATACACGAGTATGTCATTAATAGCTTTACGAGTAGGTGTGTCATTTTATTACAACACATAATAGTATATCTCCTCATTAATACATATAAGAGTATTTCCCTACATGTATGCATATAGCAGTATGTCATTTCATAAATACATATACGATTATGTCATTTCATTAATAGATTTACGAGTATATTATTTTCGTAATATCTTTACGAGTATTGCGTCTATTTAAATCCTTTTTCACGAAAAGAAAGTAAATGTTGATCTCTTGTACCTAATATTGCTGAATAAAAAAAGAAAAAAATGTTAGTTTTTACTTATTTGTAAAGAGAGATATGATATATATATTTGGTATCAATTTTGTTGAACAAGTAATATATAAATAAAATTTAACTTCAGATACGAGTATGTCACTTCATTAATACATATACTACGAGTATGTCACTTCATTAATACAGTACCTGGAGGACCGAGCTTTGCTCGTTTTTTTTTAACAACGCCAGCCTAACTTAGCTAGATCGATTTGTCATCCCCGATTCAGATTATATATATATGTATACAAGAATTGCTCGTTTAAAGGTATTAGATATACGAGAATTAATATACCAGTATGTAATTCATTAATACATATTTGGAACGTGTTTATTGAGACTTTTAAAGATCTATTATAAAAGAGATACCAAATACGAAATATTTATGAGGTGAGAAATAAAATTACAAAGTGCATATAGTATATTTGTATCATGACTGCTAAAGTTAAATCCTTTCCTGGTGTTTTCGTAAATAGTAATTTTAACAAATCTGCGCCTTATGCCTACTTATAGCGTGCTAAAATGAAGTTGTTCAAGTGATCCTTTTCAGTCTCTCTAAGGGCGCGTTCGTTCTGGGATTAAGAGTTTCCACGTATGATACTTTTCACACTTTTGATAACGACAGTTTTGCCACCGACACTTACCGTTCTTTGAAACTTACCGTTCCGTAGCTTTGAAACGTTACTAACAAAATTTTTGGTTACAAAACCTGCAAAACGAACGCTTGACGTACACACACTACGATAAAACACACACACACTACCATAAACAATGAATATGTATAGGCAGTTTGACAGATTAACACAAAAACCCCACCTTCAGACATGGGTCTAAAGTTTCATTTTTCGGTGGCAATAGTGACAAAAATAACAAAAATATCGTAAACGAACGCATGACAGTTTGTCACAGATGATACTAAAATTTTGATAATTTTGATACCAATGCTAAACGAACGGATGACAGGTGGCAAAAGTAATGAAAATAATGATTCTGCATCCCAGAACGAACGCGCTCTAAGAACTCAACTTTTTGACCGACGAGGTAATGGTCAAACAGTTTTTTTTTAGTTTTATAACTAAGTTCTAAAAAAAAACACAAAAGGTAAGTAGGTAATAAAAAGTTTTCTAACGCGAGAGCTCGACATCTAAAACGCAAATACAAACATTATTGCCTGTATTATGTAGTCAAGCAAGTGTCTTTAATGAATGTTTGAACACATTTCTATTTAACGCTTAGATTTTTTAACAATCATTGTGAACTAAGGATGTTTAGGATCTAAAAGGCCGAATAAATTTTCTTTAGGGGTTATCTATGTTTTTGCACGTTTGATATTGTTTTTGCCCCTAAACGTGAGGTGGGAATTCTTTGTTTGATTATGGCAAGCCCCGAAATATGTTTGCAACAATTCGCCTTGCGAATGTACACATGTACGTGTGTTTTAGATTTCGAATTAGTTTTTTTATCACACTGTGTGCAATAAGGTCTAATATGCTATATTGAAGTATTATTACTATTTAAATGTTAATTACCAAAGATTATTACTTTGGGGTTATAAGTATTTGAAACGTACATAGTAACATCAAATACGTCCTGAAACTTTGGCAGTATGAAGGCCTTTGAAATAAAAATCGGCCAAGTGCGAGTCAGACTCGCGCACGATGTGTTCCGTACCATTATCTATAAAAACGTCAAAAAAATCACGTTTGTTGTATAGGAGCCCCCTTAAATATTTGTTCTATTCTAATTTAATAATTTATTTTAAATCGACTATATAACTATCAATATTTTAAGATATATTATTATTTTAAGTGTCTACCTGTTGCCGTTATCAATATTGACCAAAATCGAAACTAATAAATAAATAAATAATAAATATAAACTAATAAATTGTGTATCTATTTACGCAATATTTTATATATTATTTTTATTAATAATTAAAAGGAAAAAGACATCAAACAAATTAATTGATTTCAAAGAAAAAAAACTGTATTATATGTATTATGAATTTATGAGTATTGTGAAGCAAAAACAGGACCACGCAGAACATTAATGCTGGTAATCAAATAAAAAAAAATCAATTTTGACTCTGTAGCAAAAACTTCTACGTAGGTATATAATATTTCATTATGATTAATTTATGAATTATGTGTTTATAGTTTATTTATTATCAATATAATAGTAGCAGTTTCAGTTAGCGAAGATCTAAGTAAAACTATTTTACTAAGATTAATGTATAGTTTACTCACTTAAGTTCAATCAATCAAAGCAATAAATAATAATTTAAAATTGTTAGTTTAAATGAACATTGTCGTGTCTTTTCTTAATTCGTCTACTTTTTTCCCACGATATCTCTGCGCTGCGGTTTGAGAGTGTATTGATTTTAACAAATACCTGCGGAGTGCGGACTGGTCCCATCAGACTTGGTGAGCCAAGGAAATCAAAATTAAGTGAGAAAATGTCTTGAAACCAGAGGCCTTACTGTGCATGAGATAAACAAAACAACGTACGATAGAATTATAGTTCCGCATTTTACTAGGAATTCTAGATGAGAATGTAGTATAAATCTAAGAAGCCCTATCGCACTACTGATTGTGAAATAAACTCAAGCCGAAATTTTCTATATGGACTAATGTGGGGGTCTTCATAAAGAGAGTGATTAGATTTTTAAAGGGTCGACAACGCACATAGATAACCCAGTAATGTCTTTTGTGTTTTATAGTTTACGGCGACTGTTGTAAGCTGACACCTTGTTTGCATGGTAAAAAAACCATAATGTGTTTATCTTCTTCATTAGGTATGTGTTATGTTACTGAAGTTTTATTTTTTTGTGTTTTAAATCCATCAGTAAATACTTTACAGTACCTAATTCGAGGTTTACTTTTTTGGCGTGATAGGTTACTTTAAGTATCTTATTGTTCTGAGTTATTAATCTTTAGACATTTTTCATTTGTAACAATACTTCTACTGTTTTCTTGTTCTGTGTTAATCCTATCTAAATCTCTATCTTTACTATTATTACTAGCGGCCCTTCCCGGCTTCGCACAGGTGGCCTTTTCATATCTATTAACCTATTTTTCCCCTTAAAGTTTTTTTCCTTGAAAAAAGTCAAAATATTTAATGTCATATATAATGTCATAAATATTTAATGTCAGTTGCGTCCGCTGCGTAGGGACGGGGGGAGCCGAACGCGCGTATGAGCCGCGCGGCATGGTATCTCGCAGAGCGAACTGGGGCCACCGCCCTTCCCCCTCATGACTGCCTAAATTTTGAAACATTCTTCATTGGTACTCCGCTACTTTTGGTCTTAGCGTGATGATATATAGCCTATAGCCTTCCTCGATTAATGGGTTATCTAACACTGAAAGGATTTTTAAAAGTAGTTCCTGAGATATGCGCGTTTAAGCAAACAAACAAACAAACTTTATAATATCATTATAGATAGGAAACGCTACTTCTACTCTTTTATCGTATGGAGTTCTTATGTGTAATAAGTATGTTTATCATAATTTGTAACGTTGCTTCTAGTTATTATTCTCAGAATTTGATTTTGATCCATCTGTAAATCTCATACATTTAAAATAACATATTTTTTTTGTTATTGCTGTATGCATGTTGTTACCTTTATCTGTATGAATGCGGTTTATCGATTATTGTTATCATGCTCGCTGATATCGCTTAGTACAGTAAACTAAATTTAGGAATTGAAATTTTATGTAATATGCAGTTATTTATTAATTAGTACTTACATATGATACTGACGTGGACGTGAAGCAGGAAGAATTTCGGTCAATGACCGGTCACTATTTGTCTCTGTTGCGCGCGTATAATTATTTGCCGTCGCGCTCGCATAGATGTGATGACCACTGTTATCAAAAATTACTTCTATTTTGACCACTGAACACAGGCTTAAAGGTCAATGTACAAAATTCTTTGTGCTTCGCTTCTGTGCTATAATAAAGTCACTCTCGGTGAGTGTAGGCCGTGGCCCAACAGTGGGGTAATTGAAAACTTCGCCATATGTCCTATCATTACGATATAATTAGAGCTATATGAATATCCATGGAGTGATTTTTATATAACTCGGTTTTTAATAAATAATATATAATAAAAATGAGTGAAAAACGCGAAAGTTTAAAATTATTAATCCATGGAGTGAATGTTAAGTAAAGGAAGGTGGTATCTAAGTATGAAAAAAAAAAATTTTGTGCACCCTAACGTCGTATTATGTTTAAATGAGTACGTGGGACACACTGAAAGTTCTTATAGAAAATAAAAAACCGAATGTAGCATCAAGTTGCCAAACCTTTACTGTTTTTATAAATATTCTCCATTCCTAATTCTCTTCTCCTCATGTTAGTAAATCCTCAAAAGGAAACCACTGTGCAGATTTTCTTTCAATTCCGTCAAAAGGAGATTCGAGGACATTTGGGGATTGGTATCAGCCAAATTCATAAAATCTTACATTAACGTTTAAAAGTTAGAAAACTTTGTTGCCAAAGGATTTCTGATGAACTCACCCCAGAAAAAAAACGGACTCGCGTTAAATTGATTGGTGTAAAAAATGTTGTTAAATTTCGATCACGGACGTTCAAATGCTGTGTATGACATTGCGCAGGAGATGAAACATGGATATATTGTTACATGCCGGAAAAAAAGGAACAGTCTTCTGTATGGGTGTTCTAAGGTGACAACAATACCAACATAATTGAGGCACGCGAGAAACGTAGGCAACAAAATGATTGTGTTGGTGAGCGTGGTGTTAGATAGGATAGTGCTGCTATAATGGGATTCAAGGGAAACAGATGGACAGGTTTGGGATATGACGATATTAGAGGAAATTGTGTCGCAACATGTAAGGTAAGGTGAGGCGCAGTGTTACACGGGGAACACTGTTACAATGCACATATCTCCGCCTCGGTCATTCAGTATTCTCATGTTTTCTAATTGTTTTTCTAATTTACACAGTTTTGAAAAGCTCATAGGCAGCCATCTTGAAACAGTTATTATAGACAAAAAATGAATTTGTGTGATCAAACAAAAAAAAAATACGTCGAAGTTTTTCATTTATTTTCTGATGTATGTTTACATACATTTAGGTATGTGTTTGTGATTTAGTTTCAAATTACCGTTAAGTTGGTTTTTGTTAACAAACTAAAAGGCTCATTTGCTTTCTTTTCGGGTCACCTCGCCGGAGGCACTGTATTACGAGGCACTGTGTGACACTGTAGCAATGAACCCCAATTAACTTTTCTTCACATTGTACCATTGGTACCTAGCTTAAAAAAAAATATGGTGCCAAATCGAAGAAGCGATTCTGATGGTAGAAAGTAGGATAATTTTAAGCCTTTCAAAGGCAGCAAATGAAAAACATGTTAATTTCAGGCAGGCAAACGTCTTGCATATATCTATACATTTTAATTTAATATTAGTTAGAAACTTTTGTTTTTTTATATTGTTAATTTTTTATTATTTTTATGTTGTAACATTGTGCCCCTTGCCCTGTAACAGGGTACCCCAGATATAGGGCTCAGGGTTACAATAGACTGATCTTTTTAAAGTGCAATTTAAATTAAGTTGTTGCTAATAACAGTCATGTTTAATAAATTTTAAGTAAAGAAACACTGTTACAGTTAATATTTATGACATTTACTAGTTGATTAAATCTATATTTTAGTCGCTACATTGTCTTTTGTGATTTTTATAATAGGCCTGCCACACACTTGTCGAGTGATACGGGAAGTAATGAAGAAAGGCGGCAGATACGTAGGCCCGGATTTATAGTCGTGGCTTAGCCAAAGTAACATTCTAAGACAGAGGCTTAGTAAGCGTAATGTAATTAAATGCAACAAGGAACATAACTGAAGCCCGTTATAATAGTCATTGCTTAGACAAAGTATTACTTATTGCTAAGACATAGGCTTAGCTTTAATAATGTAATAATAAACACTGCTTAGACACACACACGTTGCTAAGCATGCTCTTGTTCTTAGCTAAGCCTGAGTAACTCATTTCCTTTACTCAGGACAGTCTAAGCACGTAATGTGCTAAAAATAATAAATCATTGATTCAGATGCTCAAATATCCATGAATCATTTTTTCCTAGCTTCTAACGTCGACTTCTGGAAGGGTACTTTAGGCAAATGAGAGAGGTGCGAGGGGGTAGGTAGGAAATAATTCTGGTACATAATTACCTACGGTATCGTCGCCACGTTCGGTGCGCAAGTTAAAACTCGCACTCGACGACTCAACCGGTTTTTTGCTCTTTATAACATTGGATGCGCTCAGGTCAAGATTACAAGCCATACAGCGTTGTCGATAAACAAAACCAATGTTTACAATAAATTGACATGAAAAAAACATAGACTTTTAGGTAGGCGGTGTTTTTGAAAATCTGGTAAAATGACTAATAGCAGTAGTATGTATTGTATAGAATTCTCCAAGTAAGACTTTCAGAAGTATTACTTAGGACATTGCTTAGCAACGTCTATTAATCCGGGCCGTAGTGTGCTAATATTATTCGACATGCCGCACGTCATGCCTACCGCTCCCAGTTATGTCGGTTTTTGGGGTTTTTCGAACAGTGTGTGGGCAACATCGCGGCAGCAAGAGGAGAGGCAGAGGGGTTACAATGTACCCTACCTTACCCTACACCAGATCATAGTTTTTACCACATTATTCGTAGAGAGGGCAGGCGAGTTGCGAGTAAAAACATAAAAACTTCGTATGCCAGCTACTGACCGACTGGCACATGACAGTTACTCGCATAATGTGATCGCAGTAGCTGCACTGTAGTATGTTGACTCGCACTATGTAACTGTGATTACCATTGGCACTTTACCAAGAAAGCTCGAGGTCGCTGAACGACCGATGGAAATAATGGGAAGATCAGTAGGAGAACTAAAGTTGTCGACAGATCACCGAGTCGCAATCCTAAAGTGGCACAGGGAATAAGGTTCTCGAGGGGCGACTACGTATTAGACCGTGCAACCTTATGTATGAATGACCTTGTAAAAGTTGCGGGGAGACGTTGGTTACAGGCGGAACAGAAACACTTAGCTGAGTGAACATATAGATGTAGATAGCCTAACAAACAAACCGGTCAATTTAATCGGGCCTCGTTCATTAGCATATCGCACATATGACCATATAACTTTAAAATTAGATATTCAATTACCTACGGAATAGCCTTGAGTAGTATTAACTCTTTGTTAACCCAATATACCAATTTAAGTGATACAAGTAAAATTATCTATAAGTTAAACTCCGACCTATCCTCATTTCTCTTTCCTGCTCTATTATCAGACCATAATCACCATCTATCTATAACCATCCAACGGAACATGGACATTGAAAAAGACCTTTGACACCTACATGTTCATTGCAGGCCCACCTGCGCCTACCTGTCAGAGAATTCTGGTAAGGTCTTCGAGCGTCGCGTCTATGTCTTCCATCATGCTATTCTACTATAATGTCAATGCCATATTAACTCATGTTAGCTGATACACTCCACTGAGCTAGTATAATGTAAGGCCAAAATACACACGCCAGCAGCAGTAGCTTACACAACAGCATGCCAGCTACTTTCATATTCGTAGTTGTAGCGTGCATTCAGACTTCCTCGTATTTATCGGCATGCCTAGAAGCTAACAGTCGGCCCTGTCGCCCATGCCGCAAAAAATCAACGCGAGTGTACGGGAATGCAAGTAACTGTCATGCCATTATGCAAGTTACTGGCATATGCATTCTAGGCTAGAAAGCTAAAGGGATGTAACGTTAGCCGGGTCAGCTAGTAACAAATAAAAGATTTTAGGGATTTTAAAATTTCGTCAAACTACGTCGTCGTCGGCTATAAATTTCATATACCAAATTAAATTAAAATCGGTCAAGTGCGAGTTGGAGTCGCGAACCGTAACTTTCGTACCACCATTTACATAATTTAAGACTGCGGTATAGACTAGACCGCGTTAATACGCCGTTTTTGTGCAAATTTTGTGGTTGAACTATAGCACCTAAAGGATTGAAATAAATATATTTTATAAAACTTGCTTTTGTCTAGTGCATTACCTAAATGAGTAACTTTCATTTATTGTATTGAATGCAATAAAAAATCTGGAAGTAATCATTGTTCAAGTCAACACTTGGGCAAATTTTTAAAGCGTGTATTGCATTTTGTTGTAATAAAAGTTGATTAAATAATTAGAATAGCTTGTTAACTCTAAGTTGTAGCAAAAACTAAAAAAAAAGTGACTACAAAACGTTTAATCCTAAACTAAATAAAATAAGTTTTAAGGCGTCTGTATGGAATAATTTACTAAAGCAGTAGATAACAAATATAACTAATTGTAATTTATATGACATTGTGTAATGATTTTTAGGACATTTACACACACAACGTTAGTATTACAGAAACTAGCTTTCTGGCCTATATCGCCCTCTTAAGAAAACAAAAAAAAAGTGTGCCGCTAGGCGGTCACCCATCCAATGACTGACCAAGCCCGACGTTGTTTAACCTTGAACATCATTGAACATCGTTTCCAATAAACAAACGTGTTTCTGTTTCTCTTAATAATGGAGCTGATACGATAATTTAAGATGGTAATATCTCGGGCCCGTCTCACACTTAGCTGGTTATTATTATTTGTTGTTATACTTTAGTATGTCACTTGATTACGGCCATTTTGAAGCTTGAATGTAATTTAATGTTTTTAACTTTTTATAAAAACAAAAAAACAGCGGCAAAAACATGTTTCATATAATCCCTTTGAAGTTTTTATTAAGGAAATCCGCCGTAATGACACATATACATACATATACCTAAAAGAGAGATAGGGTGGGATAGACAAAGAGACAGACATATAGCGTAGACTTAGTAATAGAGTTTTATTGGCACCCTTCGGGTGAGAAACCCCAAAGACATGACTATTGTCACGTACCTACACAAAATTGTTTAACCTTTGTTTATGTCATTCATGATAAACGCGTGATGCTAGTTTTACAAAAAGTGGTTTGGAGAAACTGACGCGAAGTTAGCTGCCATTTGTCAACCTACTATTTTTAAAACGTCATTATAATATATAATATTTAACCAAACAGAACAGAAGTAATTGTTGTTTTGTTCCGTAATTACATTTGATCTGACGAACCGATGACAATCTGGTTTATTTTTTTAGTTGTAATTGTCCACTAATATACAATTACACTTTAGGTACCGTTTCTTTATTTGTTTTGTTTATTGTCATTCCTTTGTGTCGCAATATTGTAATTCATGACAACAAAACAACAAACATACATTTAGGGTTATTCAAAATTAATACGGATATAATATAAGGGTGTAATTAATAACCCTTTCGCTTTAAATAATCCATATTTTGTATTTGTCTTCAAATAATCGGAAATATATCAACTGAGCATGTATCACACATTATATTTTTACATAATGACGGCAAGATATACGCTATAAATCCATAGTAATATAAATGCGTAAGTAACTCTGCCTGTGTGTCTGTCTCTCTGTCTATCTGTCTAGATAGTCTGAGTCCCTACTACTTGAAAACATCAAGTGTGAGTCGGTTTTTTTTTCTACGTATAATTCTTCTGTACGTGAGTTTGTCATCTAACTCGGTAGGTGGCGCTGACTGCACTGCTGCTGACTCGGTAGGTGTGTCAGTAATCTCCTAACCGGCAGGGAAAATGTTGATGATATTTTTTGTGTACGTTCGAGTGGGTCCCACCCTGCGTGGTTTGATAACGCTATTGGACCCGATAGGTGCGCTGCAGTCGGTGTCAACGTCAGAGATTGAATTTACGACAGTCATTTCAGCATTCGTTGCATTGAATGCGACTTCATTATTATCATATACCACAACTTCAATCATTTTGAAATTTGTGGCTAGCTTAAAACCAAAAGGATTTTGAGGAAGGCTTTCCGCCAATACTTTCACCATAGAAGATTTGCAAGAAAATGACGAATTAGATACTTTAGACATAGAGGTCATATTAACAGTGAAATATTCAAAAATTAGCGAAAGTAACTCTGTCTTTCCGTCCGTCTGTCTGTCTGTTACGCTGTACCAATTAGGATGAAATTTGCCATGGAGTTAGTTTATGTCCCGAGAAATTGACCCTTAACCCATTACTGCATGCTGTAATCTTATGACATGTAAGCCTAAAAGCTTTTTCTCAAGGATTACAGCATGAGATTCTTCAAAACTGGAGTAATTAGATGTCGACATCATGCGAGTTGTACTCCTGGCGTAGCTAACGTCCATCGGGTACGGCAACTGCTCAACATCGTGCGGGCTCTATGCTTGTTTGCCATCTTGGTGATTTAAAATTCCTATTTTTAATTAAACATCAGCCTATGCCTATGTTCTATTTATAATACTCTTAGTTGAAAAACCGGCATTTTAAATACAAATGGTATAAGGTAAAAAAAAAAACAATTTTTGTGAACAAAATGTTGTTTTACTATGTAGATAAGATGGTTTTAAATTACAAATTAAGTAATTAGCATACTCTTTTAGTTTTATGGTCGTTTTGTATGAGGACATTACCAGCAATAACTCAATAATTATTTTTTTTTTTTAAATATCCTACTCTTATTTTAACGCGATTCGCATTACAAACCTAATTATAAAATTTAAAAAAAAACTGTGTGTGTCAGTTCCGCACACGACTGGAGTTAACTGCGTAGAGAGTAGGGTTGCCAGATCGAATGACCATAATATCGGGAGAAAAAATCAAGTTTTGTCTGGAGTAACAGAAATAAAATCAAATTAAAGTAAATATATAATACATTTAACATTATAATGACATCGTGGCAAACAAGCACACGATCTGCCTGATGGTAAGCTTGTAACACCTGGGGTATCACTCGCGCGTTGCCGACCCTTCAAAAATCCAATATCTTCTTTCTTGAAGAACCCCATACTGTTAATTGGCTAAGTTTCAACTCGTTGACTTCCGTAATACTTTTTATTTGTCCAAATATATCTTTGGATGATTTAAACGGATCGTCGTAAAAATCGAAGAGCTTTTTAGAAATACCTGTTTGTGGATTAAAATGCTGGACAGCATAAGGGTAGGTTTGTACGTTTCCAACATTTGACGCATCGCTTGGTACTGAAAAGTATTCTGCTTCTTTGAGATCTTGGACAGCTTGCTCAATGGCATGTGGAGACAGAACGTTTCGCGCGATAGCTGCAGCTTTAGTGCGTCTACAGGACGTTTTTGCCGTCTGTACATATTACACGGAGCAATTTTAATCTGACAGTCAAGACTGTTAAAGCTATAGCCATGAGTTATGTTATGAAAAACACACAATAAGTCACCTTTTGAGATCTCTTGCTCCTCAAGACTTTTTTTCTTCAAAAAAACGGTTATTTTCTGAGACGATACAAGCTTACTGTGCTTTACTGTCTGCTTCTGTCTAATTTTACTGTTTAATCTTTACTGTCTAATCCACGACTACCTTCATATTTCATCGAAATTACAGTTTGACAAAATTTGCACATTGCGGTGTAGTCTTCTTTACTGTATTCATTTCAAAAATTCAGGATGATTTCCCCAGTGATTGGAATATATAGTATAAAACTTTTTGCTCTTAGATGAGGGCGGATCCTAAAGCTCCTGCGATCCCCCAGGTTCTGACATTATCTCCAACAAAAATAACATACCATACCAAAACCACCACCATGCAACACACACACGCGCGCGCAAATAGCGTAAACCGCAAACCATATTTATGTTATAAATAAATAAATAAATAAAATAAAAGTACCTTTTTAGTTTATTACTTATCAATAAAATAAGTAATTGTTAATTTAAAATCGTTATCTCTATCACAGACATAAAAGGAAGCGTAGTATTAGATAGACAAGAAAATAATTAGTAATTAACTTAAAGCCAGCAATAATTAGTAATTTACTTAAAGCCAGCAATAATTAGTAATTTACTTAAAGCCAGCAATAATTAGTAATTAACTTAAAGCCAGCAATAATTAGTAATTAACTTAAAGCCAGCAATAATTAGTAATTTACTTAAAGCTAGCAACACCTCAGTATAACTCATAGATTCACACACATATCATATTTACAATAAAACATCGCGACGGCAAAAGCATAGATCGTTCGACACCATCCATTAATTCATGAAGTACTTAGAATTTCCTATGATATTTAAAAAAGTATTCTTACCTACTGAAGTCTTCTTCCTTAATTTAGATTTATTATGTGACAACTTTGTTGAAGAAACTTCGTTCGCTAAACTTAAATTAGAAATGTTTGAAACAAATAACACGACGTCAACGCTACGCGACTGCGTAAAAGCTAGCCAACTGATAGCGGCCGGCGGCCAATAAGCAAACCCGCTACTTTTGTAATGAAACTACTAGTCTACGAACTATAGTTAAGGAGATATAGCCTTTTATATTTTGACAGCTGTTATATGAAATAAAGATCTTGATGAGATTTATCACTTTTGTATATAGATATAGCCTTTTTAGTTTGACTGCTGTCATCTGAAATAAAGCTCTTGATAAGATCTATCACTTTTGTAATGAAACTACTAGGCTACGATCTATAGTTATGGAGGTATAGCCTATTATAGTTGGACAGCTGTCATCTGAAATCAAGTTCTTGATGAGATATTTTTCTTTTGTAAGGAAACTACTAGTCTACGACCTATTGTTACGGAGATTTATAGTTGGACAGCTGTCATTTGGAATGAAGATCTTGATGAGATCTGTTGATAATTTCGGATATATAGCCATTTCCAGTTTGATATCTCTCTCTCTCTTACTTTCTCTTAATTTTTCCCTCCCTCTCCGTCTCTATCGCTCTCCTTTACTCTCTCTTTCTCTCTCTACCCCTTTCTTTCTCTTCACACCCATTTTTTTTCATACCACGGGCCTTATATCCATACCTTATATATTGACTAACTGAACAGAACTAACTCCAAAAACAATAATTAGATTATAAAGTTGTGGACATACCGACCGACATTATAAAACTACAGAGTGGCCTCAACAGTTCACTTCACCCATGATTTTGGAATGATACCCATTGCTTTTTTTTGGGATCCTTACTCAAAAGGAGAAAAGGAACCGTTATAGGACTTAGTTGTCCGTCCGTCTCAATGCCTGTCTGTCAAGACTGTTTTTTTCAAGAACGCGTGAAGGTATCGACTTGATACCTATGATATGAATACCGTATCGTACCGCTATAAGCAAGGCTGACGTCACGCGTCTTACATCGCGTTGTCAAAGTTTCTTCAATCGATGATTATATATAGAAACCGAACCGAATGTTAAGTGGAATGTTAAGAGGTTAACCCCGAGAAAAGTGAAGCAGTGCACTTCGCCCGGGGTAAAAAATTGATAAAGGCCACGAGGCAACTCTCCACCTTTTCGGCCAACCTATTCCCTGGGTACTAAAGGTCAAATATCTAGGAGTCACTTTAGACTCTCATCTTAACTTTAGCACCCACATGAAAGAGTAAGAGACCGAGCGGCTCTCATTCGTCTCAAGCCAATGTTAATCAAATACAGTAAAATGTCTCTTAGAAATAAGGTGACGCTTTACAAAACTTGGATACGGCCCATTCTCACATTTGCGAGCGTAGCGTTTGTACACACTAACACTACTTCCTTGCAAGTCAGACAAAACCGTTTTATGCCGTAGTTAAATATCGATCTCCATAGTGATTGCGAGCTACGGACCATAAAAGCCTTCATCAAAGATGTGTCAAAATGTTACTTTGAGTCGGCAGCCCTCCACCCCTTATCCCCTACATAGGCAAGCTTGTAACCATTCCCCCAATAGAGAGGGGCCTAGGACCTTTTAGATATACGAGGCACGTAGTAACTGATACAGACGATGAGATTACCAGCAGGCTTACAGCTCAAGCGCGTCCGCGAACACAGCTTATAAAAATATATACAGAATACGTCGCCGCCGGCGAAGACGGAACACTAGACAGTTTCTCACACACACTCAAGCACGACATACCGGGGATACTAGGTTCACTAATATACCCGGGCGCTTTGACTAGTTAGAATTAAACAATAATAGGCGAGGGCTGAAAAGTTTCTTGCCGTTTTTTATTTTCAGAACGCGTTTGCTTTCCCGAAACGGCGGTAAATTTTAGTCAGATTTAGTTTTGAAGAGGCGAGCCCAAACTGTACCAACTTTTCGCAGCAAAGTGCAAGCAGCACCGCAGCAAAAGTTAGTCCGCGTGTAGTTGTCTAGGTCATCTGCGGCCTAGTAGTAGTGCGGGCTAGTAGTTAGAAAAAAAAAATCGAGCTTCTGAGTCAATGCAATAAAAAAATATGCCTAAAATACGGTATTTTTAGTCGTATATTATGTGTGGCACAAATAAATCAAAACCTATGGAGTACTTCCCGTTAACCTAGAATCATGAAATTTGGCAGGAAGCCAGATGTTACATCACACTTATAGAAAAAAAATCCGAAAGCTAATAATTAAGGCATAAACCTGTGAGACTCGATCTTACGATGGAAGAACTATCTACATATAATAAGTTTGTACGGCACCCTCTTCGGTGTGCGAGCCAGACTCGCACTTGAACGGTTTTTCTTTAACATACAATTTGTCAATGAATATTTAGGGAGGCTAGCCACAACTTTTTCTATAAATTTCACTAAATCATCAAAATTATGACGATTTTCTTTATGTTTGTGTTCTTATAACTCGAATCGAGCGATTGACTCGAAATTTTTACACAATGTTGCATGTGTACATATCAAAAGTGTTAGAGATTGAAATTTTTGCTAGTTTGAAACCACATAAGTATGAGAAACTATTAAAGAGGGCTCCCAATGCGCATATACATTTGCTTCAGGGGTACTAAGCTGAAATCAACAATGTGCTCGAATGAAGTTGATTTTCTGTGACTAAAATATTTTACAAATTAGCGAACAGCACATCTATTATCTATTACAGTCATTCCGTAGATTTATAGTTAATTAACATTATATGAAATAAATTATGTTCCTGCTACCAGTAGACTATCCATAATTCCTTATGTACACGAATACAGTAAGTTTCTAATTTTAAAATTTCAAAAACAAGCAGAAAACTGCACATTTGTGTGGGGCGCAGCCTTAAGTATGGTGTGTTATAGGTGGTAATAAATAAGTATCTTTGATAGGTTTAGGTTTGTATGTACCAGAAGAGGCACTTTCTGCAACATACAAACGGTAATAAAGACATCATTTATTCGTAAACCTATACGAATATACGATCACCTTCCATAATTATTATTTTTTATTAGTTCTTAAGGCCGTAATTTTAATTATGAGAGCGAGTCGAATTACTACAGTGTGCAATAGAACGTAATTTAATGTTATACCACAGTCTGGCAACAACGGCCATACAACAGGTTTTTCTCTCGTGGGTGATCTACGCATTCCTTTGTTTTCTATATACCAGCAAACAAGCTTATGGTCTGCCTAATGGTTAGTTTAAACCGAAGCCGATAAATTTTGTGTAGCACCAGGGGCATTACTTGCGCGCTACCAACCTTTTGAAAAATAGTCACTTCTTTTTTAAGAACCCCATACATCTGCAGAAGTCTCTTAGGAAAAGCTCGGCACAACATAAGCATTCGCGGGTGTAACATTACGAGACGAGGTTTATAAACCTAGATGAAATTATAGAAAAAAAAACCGAGTCTGGCTGGCACACCGAGGGTTCCGTACAAACTTATTATATGGCATGTAGATTATTCTTCCATCATAAGATCAAGTCTCACAGGTTAATAATCAGTTTTAGATTTTTTTCCCATATTTGTCATGTAACATCTTGCTTTTTACCATATTTCATGATTCTGGATCAACGGGAAATACCCCATAGGTTCAGGTTTATTCGTGTCACAAAAGTCATAATATGTGCCAAAAACCCGTATTTTAGACATATTTTTTAATGCATTAACTTAGAAGCCTAATTTTTTTACAACTTTAAGTGGCCGTTGCCTTAAGTATTTGATATTAATTTCGACTTGTTCACGAGTTCCTGGGGAAAAGGGTCTTGACAGACAAAAAGACAGACAGACGGACAACAAAGTGATCCTATAACTGTTTCTTTTTCTTTTTGAGGTACGGAACCTTAAAAAAGATGTCTGCTAAATATTTCTTATACTATGGATAAACATTGCGATTGTTCACGTGCGAATGAGAGCACAGCTAAGGGTCGGCTTACGCAACGTGAAGAGACTTGAAGAGGCGTCGCGCGACGTTGGGATGCGCCGCGCGGCAATCACTTTTTATGTTTTCTGCTCCATGATCTATAATTAAATTAACAAGAACTAAATATTTATGCATGGGATAGTCATTTCTAGATCTATTTAGACAACATTTAGAAAGTTAAACGATAACATAAAATTGTTTCGTAGCTTATTAATCATGGGATTGCTGGCAATTGCACTTCAATCTCAGTCTCAGTGATCATTGATTTTGAAATTAAACAGGTGATTTTTTAATGAAAATACTTATGTTTTTATTTATTTAACATTTCATAAAACTATAAATAATACCGAGATTGAAAAAGGTTTTGAGATTGCATGCCCTAGTAGCCTCTTTGCCTCCTTGATGGTAAATATCCAAAGAGGCCCACCTCCTCCCGCTCCCCCCCCCCCCTTTGCTACGCCCATGTACGGTGCAAGGAAACACTTTTCTAAGTCTATTTTCCTCAGCTCCCCCTTTTGTATACCCCAACCGTGCCAAAAGATTCAGTAGAGTAACACTAGGAATGTAAACATTAGTAAAAACAATCACTATTATAAGTTTGTTAATTTATATAAGTTTTTTTACCAGAATAATTTTATTACATGACCGAAAAAACTCCAGAATCAATATATTTTTAAACAAAATATCAAATCATCATCATGTACACATGTTAGGTTTAAAATAAAATTATTACTAATGTGAAGCTAACATCCTTGAACAGTACATTTTTTGGTCATTCAATTAATGAATCTTAATGCACATAAAATGGCTTATAATTTATTATTAGATGGTTCGAACTGGTTTGGTTCATCTATTATAATGTGGTAAACACTCATCTCTCAACTCGTCGTACTAAGGAAAATTGAGTTAAGATCTAAATAAAACTTAATAAAATAGGAAATTTTTATAATTTAAAGAATTAATCATAATAAGATAAGAAAATAAACTATTTCTAAGTATTTAGCTTTGTTCCCGCCATTGAAGTTGTCTTCCTGAAGTTCTGAGAAAACTCAAGGTAAAGTTGCAATCCTGGTTCATAGTCTTACTTCATTTTTACGTTACACTTCCTACGTTTAATCTTAGACTATCACTTCCTACGTTTATTCTTACACCATCACTTCCTACATATACGGGGGACGTGAGATGTGTTATGCGTTATTATGTATAAATGTTTTAATGTCATAAATTATATATTTATATTTATATCATATAATCATCAGTAGGTGATTCAGGGGATAATGTGAGTGATCGCTTATTGTTGTTGTTGTTGCCCGCTGTTTTATTTTTTGCTTGTATGACAAGTTTGTCGTACTTAATCTTCACCGTATTTCCTTTCTCTCTCTCGAGTTTTGCCTGCTCCTGTAGCTCTTTTCTTTTTTCTAGTATTTGTTTCGGGTAGTCTTCCGTTATGTAGTATATGGTTTCTCTTAGTGCCTCTCGTCTCTCTTTAAATATTTTTATTTTTGTGCCTAGTGTGATAAATGTAGTTCCTGAAAAAGAAAATCTATTGTTCCGTACGAGCCCTATATCTCTGGCCAAACCAAATTCATCTCCTAGAGACCTCAGACACTGAAAGATGATACGCGTGTCTCCAACAAGCCGTCCTATCTATACTAGCCCCCTAGTTTCCTAAACTATGAGTTCAAACCATCGATACAATTTTCAGATCATCTCATACGAAATACTAATAAATACTAAAATAATACATATTACACAATCTACTTTTATCCTAAAAGTCTGCAGACACCCTAGACTTCTAAGACACCTTAGACTCCTAAGACGTAGAACATCTTAATATCAATGTTGAAAGGCAAATTTCAACTATTGCTTGTATTTTCCTAGTCTAGCATCTGTTCGTGACGAGCATTTTCAATTCTATAACCACGTAGGAAACAATTACATGAAGTCTAGTAAAAGTTGGATTCCCACACACTGACGCACGTGATCAATGGGTTCCTCCATGAGTTTCCCAGAGCTATCATGCATCATTTCCCGAAGCTACAAACTCAAAAATGACGTTGAACATAGGTAGGTGCATAGGCCTGTGTGGTAAAGTGTTCTCCAGGTACATTCCTGTGTTTGGAGTCATTGTTCCACTCCCGACCAGCAAGTTCCTCTAGACTCTTATTAATAACTAGGTGTGGTTTCCCAAATGTATGTGGTCTCGCAAAAATTTCTTCTAAAAGCAAAGTTTAGATATTAAGATATACTTTTAAACATTAGATTTTTTTTTATTTATCGATCCTTTACTAAAATCAAACTTAAAAGAATTTATTCAACTTTAGTAAAAATTATATAATTTGATGTGTTTAATGATTTATTTATAATATATAAAGTAATCTCAATCTGTTACTTCAAAATGTTTAGTATAGACAGGTATAATATTACCAATAGATTTTATAAATTCTTGACGAATATATAATATATTTATTTTTTAAACAAATTTTAATATGGCAGCTGTATATTTCTTAAAGTTAAGTAATTCAGTTTTAACACTTTAACGTAGTGTTAAGTTTTTTTACCACTTTTATGTAGTGTTAAGTTTTACACCTGACAAATTGCTTATTAAAGCCTCAATTTAGGTGTTCTAGTAATTTCAAATATTTGTCGTTTTAGATAAATAGTTTAAGATAGTACACATCAAACAAAATAACATAACAAATTTGCATACATCTTATGTCAATGTTGTACCAAGTGAAAGAACCATGCGTCATCGCCTATCTTTACGTTTCGTTCACAAAAAGTGATTTTATTATAGTACAGCGTTCGCGCAGACGACGTCGCGGGCAGCAGCTAGTCAACAATATTTGTGTTCTATCTTGTGTCAACTCTAACAGTCTAACGTGTTATTTCAAAGCTTTAAATATGACCCTTGTACACGTACAGTTTGGTCTATAATAATGAAGTAAACAAGAAAATATATTTTATCAGCATTTAAGCCAGGCGTGACGAATTCTTAACCACTCATATATGAACATTGAAGCTCGTGTACTATTGGTCGAGTTTTAGCCTCTTTTAAATATTAGAATAATCTTTACATATAAGAAAATGGTAGGAAAGTCAAAACTGTACATTGAATATTTTTTTTAAAGAGTACTTGGGGTGTGATCTACAATCGATACCGAAGCCAAAATATAGTTTTTAGAATTTTTGTCTGTTTGTCTGTATGTATGTTCGGGATAAACTCAAAAAGTACTGCATGGATTTACTTCAAATTTGGTACGAATATTATTAAGAAGTCGGGTCAACATATAGGCTACATATTATCACGCTATCACCTACGGGGAACGAGCAGTGAACCTTTATTTCTTCAACGCATTCTGTAATCTAACGACGCATATTTCACTTGCTTCTTAATTAATAATTATTCTACTCACACATAGCCATTTATTTTTTGTTAAAAAATCGTGTAAAGTTATAACTTAGATGTTATAATTTTTCACCTTATAAAAATGTTTCCTATTTGCTAAGTAGATGGCGTTGGCGTCGAATTAGATCGCGCTATGGTTTCGTTCAAAAAAAGTGATGTTATAGTATAGCGTTCATGCAGACGACATCGCGGGCAGCAGCTAGTTTTATAAATAACTTTACGTATACGTTGAATAATTAATATTGATGAAATCACTTCATTAATAAGAGATTCTCATACCATTTCGCTGACCAAAATGATCTTATTCTAATTAAATAACCAAAAATTGTATCATCAAAACCTCGTAATTGTGTCGTTTAAATAATTAAATTTTTTATTCACGCGCGGATCTACACACATAAACTTTTTACTTGTCCATTAAAATAGTTTCCGCAACCTGCACACTCTTATCTCTAATCATACTAATTAAAGTTTCTATTTTTTGTTAAATCATATCTTATAATACGGTTGGATCTCATCCACATTTTTCAAACGAATAAACAATACATTTATTACAACACATAAACAATACACTAGATTTTCCCATCGGCTTCGCCCGCACTAAATTCCGTCATTGGCGTTGAACTCCTTAATTAACTCCTTAACTATTTTGCTATAGGTAGCAAGCTATAGCTGTAGCTATAGTTCGTTTAAGTTTGGTTATGGTTATTTCCGCGGGAATATAAAATAATAAAAAGTAGCCTATCCTCTATTCCAGGACCTAACCTATATATATATGTGTGGCAAGTTTCATCTCGATCCACACACGTAAATCTAAATCTTTAGATCTTGATTTACGTGTGTCCCGGTCCAGTGGTTGAACCGTGATTGAGTTACAAACATCCAAACATCCTAACTTTCACATTTATATTATTAGTAGGATACCTGCAATATGCTGGGTGACTACAAAAAAGAAAAAAAATACTATTTTCAATTTTTTTAAATAGCAGTTAGAGGTAGTAAAGGTGATCCTTACTGTTAAGACACCTATGGAAGGGGTAGGGTGTAAGTCTGTAGGGTATGTAATACCTCAAGCGGGATATGTATCATATTCTGTTGATTCCCACAACTCAAATATATTTACGTGAGGAAATCCATCTAAATCAAATTAATCAAATAATTTGAGTTAAATTTCTTTATCCAGAAGAGTCCATACATTGGTAAAAAACATTATCTATGTGAAATAGTAATATGTACTTTATATTTATAACTGAAGGCAAGTGGATAAAGATGCATATCTTCAGAGTGGGTACAAAGGTAAATTGCCCATTGTAAATTAAGTTTTCGGTATGTAAATCAAGTCTTAATAAATAATACAAAAACATATTCATACTACACCATATTCAAGGTTTTTGTCAAATAAATTATTTCTTTTGTTTTTTTTCTAATGATATAATAATGGGGCTTTGTTAAAAAGAATTATACGATTGTAGTCTGATTATACGCACTGAATGCGCTACATAGGGTATGCTCCCTACGCGCACTTTCGATAGTGCCGTTGACCAAAGACGAGCGCACTCATTTTTGGTCAACGAAATTCTGAATATTGCAAACCTTCTGCTTATATAAATCCATACTATACTAATATTATTAATGTGACACAATGGCCATTATATTTGTTTAAATAGGTGAACAGAACTATTTCATTGCCTGTGCGATGTCATATAGCTCTGAATGCCGTCAACAAAACGTAGCTAATACATATTATGCGATTTCATAGCGCTCAGTGCCGTCAACAAAACGTTAGTATAAAATTCTTTTTTGTACTGAAAGAATATATTTTTAACAGCTTGGCTAGTACATAAGTACGTAAGCCGAGGATAACAACTTATTAATTATCACATAATTGGCTTATTATTTCTAATTTATAGTGAAGTCGACATTGCTGGAACCAGTTGTGAGCATGTTACTGTAATTAGGGCTAGTATCGTTATATCTCCTGCTATACTACGAAAGGTAGGTATAATAAATAGGTGGCAAACAAGTTTGCTGTTTGCTTGATGCTAAGCTAACACCAGGGGCGAGACTTGCGCGTTGCCGACCCTATTTAAAGAACCCTATAGTGTAGTCCCTAGAGAAAACCTTGGCGGGAGCCCAAATTCACACTGAAGCGGGAGCATGGTTTTCTAAAACCCCACTGTGCGGTGCGTGGCCATTTTTTTGTTTTGAAGGTGAGAGAATAAATTGCGTACCGCGGATTAGTGGTCCAGTCAATCAGAATTAAAAAAATAATATCTAACGGGCTGCACTTTGAAAACCAGGCTATCCAAAAATTTAATTTCTAACATAAGTATAAATAAACTATCATGAGGAAAATTAACATCTAAGAATTTTCGCTTTGCACGGATGCCATTAACTAATATGGGGTGAGTATATAATATGGATGGGTCATTGAGGTTTAAAAACCAGCCAAGTGCGTGCTACGCACGCATTTAGTTCGAGTTTCGTTAGTCTGAGAATATTCACGGATATCTAAAACTCAGGACTAACCTAAACTTAATTTCTGAGCTAAAACAGAGCTGATTCAACAGGTACGATGCATAAAAGTCACGCAATCGATCCCAGTCTGCCGACTTGAAATGCCAAACACGACGCCAATTAGTTGGCCCACATGGATCGAGTTGTGTGCATGACACCTGAGTCCGAACAAGACAGTGGTCCGAGGAGCCAAGAGCGCATCCACTGAGACAGAATATCCGTCCGAACGTGTAGTCAGCAGAAGGTCCAGTAAGGAGCTCGTATGGTCCTCTATATCTGGTATTCTCGTTGGCGAAAGTACCAGCTGAGAGAAACCATAGGTCAGAGCGAATTCATGAGCAGATATCCCTACGTAGTTATTGGTTCGAGAACTGCGCCACTAACGATGGTGGGCTTTAAAATATCTCAAAATAGCTAGTTACTGTATGTATGTTACCTCTTCACGCTTAAACCGCTGAACCGATTCAGATGAAATTTGTTATAAACTCAATTTGAGTCCCGGAAAAGGAAATAGGATAGAATATATTCCAAAAATTTAAAAGTTTCTGCAGGAATAACTATATGTCCTTTCTCAGGACTCAAACTATCTCCTTGCGAAATTTCGTCTAAATCGGTTCAGCAGTTTTTTAAACTAATCGATTAGTTAAGTGTGAAGAGGTAACAGACAGACGGACAGAGTTACTTTCGCATTTATGTACATTAGTACTAGATTTTGCCCACGGTTTTACGCCCTAAATTCGATTAACGGTGTAGGATTTCAATTTCAATAGAAAAAATATTCATTAAATTTTATAAATGTAATTTACAATCACAAACAAAAAAAAAAGTGTGCCGGTAAGCGGTCGGCCATCCAAATATTGATCAAGCTCGACGTGCTTAACTTTGAATATCGTTTCCAACAAGTGTTGGTAGGTACGGAACCCTCGGTGCGCGAGTCCCACTCACACTTGGCGGGTTTTTTTTATAATATTTAATGAATATATTTTCTACTGAAATTGAAATCCTACACCGATAACAGAATATAGGGCGGATGGAACCGCGGGCAAAATCTAGTGTTAAAAAACAAAAATGCGATAGTTCTGCGTCTGTCTGTTATTTCTTTACGCTTAAACTGCAGAACCGATTTAGACGAAATTTCGCATGGAGATAGTTGAGAAAGGACAAAGGCTACTTGAAACGGTCAAGTGTGAGTCAGATTTTTCTCTATAATTGATGAGTTGCCGATAAAATCCTTAACCGATAATCGAATTTAGGTCGGATGGAACCGCGGGCAAATTTGGCATGGAGATAGCTTGAATCCCGGGAAAAGACATAGAGTACTTGAAAAAGTCAAGTGTGAGTCGGTTTTTTTCTATAATTGCGGAGTTGCCGTTGAAATCCTACACTGATAACCGAACTTAGTGTGGGTGGCACTGCGGTCAAAAGCTAGTTGTAATATATCACCGACAACGTTAAAAAAGGCAAAAAAAATGGGGTGCACACCCCTTGTTGATAGGTGCAAAAGGTCCGGAGATACGATGGTGGCTACGCTAGCTTAAGTCTTAAGCTAGCAAGACCATGGTATCTCGGACACTGGTGGAGCAATAAAATCAGTTCATAGGCAAAGTATAGCAAAAAAATAGGGTGCAAACCCCGTGTTGATAGGTCCAATAGGTCCGGAGATACGATGGTGGCTACACTAGCTTTAGTCTAAAGCTAGCAGGAACATGGTATCTCGGAAACCGGTGGATCAATAAAATCATTTTTTGGCAAAAAATTCGCAAAAAAATTTGGTATAAGTCGCATCGTGGCCTTATGAATTGGCTACGCCAGCTTTGCAGGTTCAAGTCCTGGCTCGAGGTTAATCTTTTGACTGCATCTCTGCTATGAAAGTATTTATTTATATTGATGATGATCTTTTGTGTTCGTAAGATTGATGTACTAGGACTTTATAAGTCACTAGAAGTTGTATAAGAAAATCATTAAGTAATACACCTAACAGAAAATTATTAAACAACTATATGCTACAAAAATATACATTACCAATATCACAGAACTTTTTGGTTAATTCCTACACACGACTGTAGGAGATTGATAAAGAAATATATTAGGTAATGTATATACTAGTATAAGCATAACTATAGTCAAGCGTAACTTACTCAGATATTAAGAACGTTTGTTTTATAAGTTGGTGTTTTAGATCATAATTATACAACACTTAAAATTTTCAGTCATTTAGGAATGGTGAATAGCGAGTGTAACTGGTCTAATGAAATCATATCTCCAAAGTTATTAATGGCTCAAAGAGAATCAATGCTCGATAAAAAATAGTATGTATTCAGATAGAATATGATTGAAAACGATTCGACGAAAATATGAAGCATACATATTTAGGGGGTCTCAAATTACAATGGTTCTAGCTGTTTTAGACATGATTGCACTTTAAATTGTATTCAAAGACCAAATGTAGTAAATGATCACCAAATCTTAGTGAGAAATTAATGCGCTATTGCTACTTAAATAAACCACCATGATTGCCATGAAATGTAAAATGTTACCAAATAAAGTATAATGAAAACAAACCCTTGCCGCTTGACTCCCGGACACCTCAGCCGCACAAATCGGGGCCTTATTGGTAACAGTCTTGAACTATCCGAACTTTGGAATTCGATACAAAAATGTATGGAAGTCAGGCATACATTTTTGTCTCGAATTCCAGAGTCTGAATAGCTTTAGACTGTTCCCAGTAACGTCCCAGATCTCCTGAAGTTTATTTATCCTGCTGGTTGGTATCTTTTTTACAATGGCGGACGAAAACTTAGCGGGACCGAATTCATGTATTTCATTGTTGAGTGTTTCAAAAATTCCAGAGCATACGAAAAAACGTCGAAGGAAATGTGAAAATTGGGTTTTCGGAAGATAATTTATGACTATGCAAAGCGCACAGGAATTTATCAAACTAAGAACACTAGATCGGTACAAAAAGTAATTAGAAATTTTCAATATTTAAATAAAGGATTATTGAAATTGTATGAGTTTAATTTTTGAACCTTTTGAGCAATTGGTTGAATGAACGCTTAAGAGAAAAATGTTTTTTGGTAGTGATTTATTAATTTAGACTTTAAAGCTTAAAGCTTAAATTTTAGCATTTACTATGTTTGGGTAAACTGTGATTAATCTAGACTAATTTACATTTATAGGATAGCGAGATGTTAAATATTTGGATGATATTTTAAATTAAAATATAGTAAACATTTTGGTGATCATTTACTATTTTTAGGTTAACAATGATGAGTTTGGTAATGTTTGCTTAAAAAGAATAGCTAGATGTAAAATTTTTGTATATAATTTCACATTAAAATAGGGTTTAATTTTTGGTGATAATTTACTATATTTGGCAGTAAAAAGTTTTTTTTTGCCGTTATATTTTACTATATCTAGTGATAAGTTAAACATAAGCCCTACTTTTTTACCCGGAAGCCGAGAATAACTATAATCGAGCTTAAACGAACAATAGCTACAGTTATAGCTTGCTATAGCAAACTTCATTAGTATAATAAAGGAGTTGCACGCCGATAACCAAATTAAGAGCGGGCGGAGCTGCTGGCAAAATCTAATAGCTAATATTTTTTCTTCAGTTTAAAAAAAATACGGAAATTTGTACGTCGTTGTTATGCAAAAAATGTAAATCTTCAGTGTTAAAATGACGCACAGTATAAAGTTAATTATATTTATGTAACCCTGACCGTAACAATGACCTAGTCGGAGTTTCCCGCTTCTTAGTTGGTTAACTAGTTTTATTTAGAGGGAGAGAACAAAAACAACTTAGTTTAAAAAATAATTCTGGACATTTATAATATTTAAAAATAAATAATAATAATAATTTTTTATAAGTACCTGGGCGACCGAGCTATAGCTCTATATACTTAGGGTTCCATACCTGAAGGGAGCGCTATGGCTGTCGCACTCACGTGTCCGTCTGTCCGTCGTCTGTCACGCAGGTTTTACAGCCAAACGGTTGGAGCTAAGGTCTTTTCGCAGTACAAGCATCTTGTTGACCCAAAGCTATACAAATTGTCTAAAAACGTTTTTAAATGTTTTAATGTACTTTAAATTTGGTTATAATGTTTATTATTTGGTATATTTCATAAACAAATACCGATATATTTATAAATAAGATTTTTTCTTTGAAATTCCCTCATATTTCCTCCTATAACAACCAACTCGAGTTTTCGGTCAAACGCATAGAAGAGACCTACTGCTTATAAATAATTCTGCTATTCGTACGGCTTATAATTCTGCTATTCGTACGGCTTATATTCTAAGCTCATAAGAGGCTTCATTTTTTCCGAATTTGTTGACGAATAACTCATAAATTTAACTAATTTTATAAAAAGATACAATATATGTCCATCTGGGATAATGTTGCTTTCAAATAGTGAAAGAATTTTTTAAATAGGTGTAGTGGTTCCGGAGATTATACCCTTCACATATAAACAAACAGAATTGACTCTATTTCTTTATGTTATAGTATAGGCTAAAATACGACACGGCCTGCTATCTTCGCCGGATGCAATAATATACATATAATAATATGCAAATTTTTAATGTGTAATTATTATAAGACCAAGAGCATAGTCAAGAGCATGCATGCATGAATATGGGGTTCCGTAGCCGTATTTTAACTACTTTTGTTGTTTGAAACCACAAAAAAATCGGTTGGCTATACAACAAAGTATGTAGGCACTACAATAAAAGTAGTTTTTTTCATTGCCGCTTTGCATGCGAAAGCATCAATATACGTCAAGCAAGCTTATAGAATAACCAACTTAAAAAAATCAAGTCTTACCTACAAAATAATATCTCTACTTTACCTTCATACTTTCCTTTTTAGTGCAGTCATTGAAGCGTTATTGGTCAGAATTTTTTTACTGTGAACCGATTTGCATGAAATTTTGGAATTAAGCTCATCTTACCCTTAACTTCAAAAGTGAAAATGATCTTATATATGATTGATTTGGTAATGAGTGGTCGTTTTGCAGTTTGCACCTGTAAATGTACGTTGAGCTGTGGAAGGGAAGAGTGTTGTTTTGGCAATGAGTGGTCGTTTTGCAGTTTGCACTCGTAAATGTATATTGAGCTGTGAAATAGAAGAGTGTCATTTTTGGTAATGAGTGGTCGTTTTGCAGTTTGCACTCGTAAATGTACGTTGAGCTGTGGAAGGGAAGAGTGTTGTTTTGCAGTTTGCACTCGTAAATGTACGTTGAGCCGTAGAAGGGAAGAGTGTTGTTTTGCAGTTTGCACTCGTAAATGTACGTTGAGCTGTAGAAGGGAAGAGGGTTGATTTGCAGTTTGCACTCGTAAATGTCTACGTACATTAATTAATATAATAAGTACTCGTTGTACTTTGGAAATAAAACACGAGAAATAGCAAGTTACCAAAATATGTAAGAAAATGTATCAAACAAAGTATGGTCCACTTGTATTACAAGGTAGAAACATAGCCGAAGATGCTGATTTTCAGACTAAACAATGACAATCTTCATTTGAATATTCTTCAGAGAAATCGAAGTTTCTGTACTTAGAGGCAGTGTCTCGTGGCTTTTGGTTTTGGTAAACATAAACTAGCTTTCACCCGCCCTAAATTCGGTTATCGGTGTAGGATTTCAACGGTTACTCCTCAATCATAGAAAAAAAAACCACTCACACTTGACGTTTTCAAGTAGCCTTTGTCCTTCCCAGAAACTCACAATATGTCCATGCCAAATTCGCACGCGGTTCCATCCGCACTAAATTCGGTTCTTATTTATAGAAAAAAAACCGACTCATACTTGACGTTTTCAAGTAACCTATGTCCTTCCTTGGGTCTCAAACTATCTCCATGCCTAAATTTCATCTGAATCGGTACAGCGGTTTAAGCGTGAAGAGGTAACAGACAGACAGAGATCGACTTCAAAGGGTTCCATCTTTTATGCCTTAATTTATCACAGAATATGTTGTATAATCGCGTTTTACCTAAAAAATAAAAAAAATAAAAACTGGCCAAATGCGAGTTGAACTCGCGCACCGATGGGTGATCGCTTAGAGGCACTCTTTTCGTTTTTATTTGTATTCGTAAATTACGTAAATCGTGGTATGGAACCTACGGTGCGCTAGTTAGTCCGACTTGCACTTGACCAATGTTAATAATGTAAATTTACATAATTTACGAAAAAAGACAAAAACAAAAAGTGTGCCGCTAAGCGGTCGTCCATCCAAGTACTGTCCAAGCCCGACCTTACTTGACTTTGAATAGCGTTTTCAACAAACAAATGTGTTACTGTTTCTCTTAATAATAAGCTAGATGGCACTGTACCGGTAATTTTAAATAGCTTGGCTTGGCCCCGTTTCACTTTTTTATTCGTTGTTATAGTTTAAAGTTCACACTATTTTTCATCGCAAGTTTGACGTTTGTATGCATTACTGTTTTTACTATGGAGCAAAAACAACGTAAATGTGTTTCTTGTATGGGGTACTTTTTTTATTTGTTAGATAATCCCCTATTATAGCACATATTCGGTGAAAAATACAGGCTTCTACTTATTTCGGACTTGTAATGGTCGGACAGACAGACAGCGAAGGCTTAGTAATAGGGCTCCATGGCACCCTCCTGGGCACGGAATCCTAAAAAATTTTTGTTCTATCGTAAAACAATATCTAATACATACAAGTTTCAAACTTGTCGTGATTATATAGTGTGAGTTCCAAAAAGCTTATATATGGAATCCATATACATATATAGAATCGTCTGACCTACCTAAAGGAAAATATGGGAATCCATGCCTGGTTTTAAGACTTCATACAATTTGGAGAAGTAAAAAGAAAAACGTTGAACAAGGAGACTTTGTTCACTTAGGTTACTTTTTTTACGGACTTCAAACTGTGTATAAATTTAAACCACGCGACGAAAGTCACGAGCACACACAGTTGAATAACATAAGGTTTCCCAAAAGAATCATTAAAACACTAGAACACGAATTGTGGTTATTTTACGTGCCATATCGCTACGTGTAATCTAGTAAAGGTCACTAAGGTTGTCAGTTTCTAAGCAGGAAAACGCTGTACATAATATTTTTCTTCTTTTAAAAAATAACAAATAAGTTGGTCTACATATTAAATATTTACAATTTTAATTATAAATTAAAAAAATCTTTATACAACCTGGACATTACACACAACTCAATCTAGTATCAAACTAAGCAAAACTTGTATTTTAGACACCATAAAACGGTAATAAATACTTATATTTTTTTTTATAAATACACACATACATAAGACAAACACAAATGGTGCCACAACTAACAGAGCCACAGGGAACAAAGCCCTTTGTACCTACATAGGCAAATAGCACTAGCTGTTCTAGCAGAAGTTGTTTTGCTCTTAAAGTGGACTTGCAGCGTCCTCTAGTAGGGAGTTATAGCAAAATTGACAACAAAAAACCTTTACGCAAAATACGTTAGTTTCACAACGCTATTCGCCTGTCAGATGATTATAGTTACACACAAACTTTGCTTAATTTTAAAATATCCTAAAACATGCACTTCATTAATTGTGTTCAAAAGATAAGAGTTAAGTTGACTATAAAAATATTTTTCCCATACAAACTTTGCCAGCCCTTTTTACCATTTAGAGGTTGAACCTGATTCCCACTTAGAGCTTGAACCGGATTCCCACAAAGAGTTTTATCTCCTATTTGTGGGATAATTTTCCGAAAACAGTGAAATATTATATCCTTGATTTTTACTCAGAATTTTAAAATAAAGTTTCATTAATTTGACTTAAAAAATTAGGTTATTTCATACAAACTTCCATCCCCTGAGTGGGACTCAAATTTCGCAAAACCAGTTTTTACGACGCCTTCAATATAATTATAACAAACTCACTCTCCAAATTTCAAATTTCTATTTATTTATATTACTACAATATGTATGTATTTTACTACAGTAATTTATATTTAAATAACTATAGAAAACAATCTAATCGTAGTGGTTTGTGCTGGGCGGTGATGAGTCAGTCAGGCAATGGCCTTTTATATATATAGTGTTCATTACAATTCAAATTAAACCTTAATAGAATGGTGTAAGCATTTATTCATGAAGTGAGTGTATGTTGAGAACGCAGTCTATGTATATAAAAAAATAGACCAATCGTCAACTTGTTTTCGTTAAAAAAAAATCTAGGAGCTTTAAGAATGTGGACAGACTAGTTTTATGCCCTTGTGCGGAGGGTACAGATCACAGAGTACTTAAGTAAGTAACACTTGGAAATCCACACTAATATTATAAATGCAAAAGTAGCTCTGTCTGGCTGGTAACAACCTCTTCACGCTTAAACCGCTGTACCGATTAAGATGAAATTTGGCATGAACACAGTTTGAGTCCCGAGAAAAGACATAGGCTACTTAAAAACGTCAAGTGTGAGTTAGGTTTTTTTTTATAATTGAGAAGTTGCCGCTGAAATCCTACACCGTTATACCGATTTTAGGGCGTGTAGAAGTAGATGCTTCTATCACAACTAATAAATACAGTGTTTCAAATTTAGACCACAATGGAATTAAAATGTGTTGCATATTTTGTATGAGATTGGAAAATATTATTTATATCTTATGTCTTTTGTTGCCAGAGGCCCATACCAAGTTTATTAACGTTTAGCAGCCACTGGCAAAGCGGTTATTTTTATTTTGTGAGGGGAACGTTTGCAACTATAATGTTCACAGAGTAATTTTAACTTTTTTTTACATCATCATTTTTGTGATGGAAAGTAAAAATACACATCATAATGACCATAGCTATGATTTACCAAATAAAACCCAAATATTATATCATTTTATAATATGGGGTGATTACCTTGATATAGGACATCAAAATTTTGCCGTCAGACGGCCTTTTACCGTCTCACCGGCCACCCTGTAATCTATACTAATATTATAAATGCTGATTGGTTACCCCTTGATATAGGGCATCTTGATTTTACCCTTAGACGGCACTTCACCGTCTCACCGGCCACCCTGTAATCTATACTAATAATATAAATGCTGATTCGGATACCCCTTGATATAGAATATCTTAATTTTACTTTCAGACGGCACTTCACCGTCTCACCGGCCACCCTGTAATCTATACTAATATTATAAATGCTGAATTGGTTACCCCTTGATATAGGACATCTTAATTTTACCTTCAGACAGCACTTCACCGTCTCACCGGCCACCCTGTAATCTATACTTATATTATAAATGCTGAATTGGTTACCCCTTGATATAGGACATCTTAATTTTACCTTGAAACTGCACTTCACCGTCTCACCGGCCACCCTGTAATCCACACTAATGTTATAAATGCGGATTCTGTTACTCCTTAATATAGGACAACTTACAATTTAGGGCGGCTGAAACCGCTGTTAAAAGCAAGTTACTTATATATCTCAATACTTAACACTAGTTCACCGAGCTTCGTCTGAATATAGCGCCTTATGTATGTTTTTTTTATTAAGAATAACACCAATATATCTTGATGAACTTGGTATGAAGTAAAACATTTCATCCAAATTTTGAAGCGCCGTTTCGGAGTAAAGATAAAACAAGAATTCCTTGTTGCAAATTTACAGCCTCTTTACGTTGTGTAGAATCTTAAAATTTTTCTAATATGAAATTAATAAATAAATTTTTTTAACAGAAAAGAAAACAATCCTGAAAGGTGTGTCAGGGCAGTTCAAATCTGGTCAAGTAACAGCCATCATGGGACCCTCCGGAGCCGGGAAGTCGTCGCTCTTGAATGCTCTTACTGGATTCTCGTATGTTCTTACTACATAATGAATACCTTTTTTAACCGTGATGTTCACCTCTAGTAGCAGCGGTCACCGTAGCCTTTTATAAAAAAACAAGCTCTTATTACTTGTTAATAAAAAGAACTAACAAGTTAAATTAATGGATATAGCCAATGCAAAAAAAATATTTCCTTCTTTTGTTTTCTTTACTTCAGCAAAAGATCTAACAATTGCGTTTTTTTTTTAATTATTTATTTGCAGTTTGTAGTTTCCTTTACCTATTCTCCTATTTTTAGTTAGGTTGTCTCCGAAAAGTGTCTATAGGCGTAAATAACAAACTGACTTCGCAAAACTCGTAGGAGATTGTAGGTGGTTGTAGTAGCGGGGGACGAGCGGGATTGGCTTTTCTGTCCTCGGAATGAAGGGCTCGTGGGCGGTGACACGTCCTTGCTCGGATGGCTTGATTTAGAGTCCAGATTGTTTATACCTACTATTAGCGCTGTTAAGTTTCAGTATTCTGTTTCCATAGCTTTACTGTTCTTAGGTGTAAGTTCTTAGGTGTGTACTTAAAATGGTATAGTAGTTTCATCTTTTGTAGCAGAATTCCGACGTTTGGATTTTTTTATTTCTTAATTAACAGTTTTTCGATTTCTCGTCCTGTTCCCATAATCTCAGTTACCTTTTTAGACGTACCTAATTTTTAAGTAAATCATAAATTGATGTTATCATTGTTTATTCGTTATTGCAGCGGACTTTCATCACTTACGTTATATAAACTATCTGTTTTCTACAATTTTTCCGTTTTGGTATCCTTTTTCCAAAGCTTCATTTATTATTGTTCGTACTTGATAAGATAAATTTCAATAGCTGCATTTTTTTGTTATTATTTATTGGCTTTTTTTTCGGTTTCTTTATTATCAGAGCTTCAGTTCCTTTTTAAGGCGTACCTATCTAAGTCAATCATAAATGGAGTTCATTAGTGAAGTGTAACGTCGATCTTTTATGGAAGTATTCACGACATGCGTTTTTGTTTGTTTTTTTGAAATTTTCAGTTTCGTTGTCTTATTTCCCGTAGCTTTAGTAACTTTTTTAGGTATACCTATAAAAATCATAAATTAATATAACCAAGATTTTTTTAAGTTATTTAAAATAATTTAATTCTGGTAAGAAATATACCACTTTACATAATTTATGGACGGGCGTGCCAAACCTATGTGCAAAATTTCAAGTCACTAGGCACAAAAATATATAATTCTCATACAAATTATCATCTTCTATTATGCCCTTAGAGGGGATGATTATTCAAAAACGGTATAAAACGTCACTCTTAATTTTCAAACTAGTAAAATACCAATTTTCATGCATTTAGATTCAAAAATAATGAAGTTCCTCATAAACCTACAACCCCCATTTTGTCCGCTTAAGGGATGAATTTTGCAAAATCCTTTCTTAGTGCTCGCCTACGTTATATGAGTTACATCACCTTGGTGCAAAATGTCAAGCCTCTGGGCCCAGTAGTTTGGGCTGTGTGTTGATATTTCAGTCAGTTTACTCTTTTTGTTGCTGCAATCCCCCATTGCATCGATCGCCCGCACTTTTATACCAAATAAATTTGTCTTCACTTCGACTTGTTTTCTTTTTAATCGGCTCCTAAGGGTCGTAGCGTTATGTTAAATAGTCTTTAACCTTCCTCAAGAATTGGGATATCAAATCAAAAAAACATCCAAATAGTTCCAGCGATAAACACGTCTATACAAAAAGTTTCTTTAGTTTTATTATATTACTACAGGTTATTATTATTTAATATCGCTTGATAAAAGAATACCTAACTAATGGACTTTTATGATCTACAGGACACATGGTGTGACAGGAACGATAAAAGCTGGAGATAGCATTTGCGAACTGGGGAATAGTTGGAACGCGTTGCGGTCTCTGAAGGCGTACAGAAGGAAGTCCTGCTACATCATGCAGGACGACAGACTGAATCCTCTATTCACTGTCAGGGAGATCATGAAGTTTGCTGCAGACATGAAACTTGGAAGCACGTTGACAGAGAAGATGAAGATAACTGTGGTATAGTTTTGAACATAAACACCTATTATTAAGACAGTTACACAAATAAGGGTATTTAGTTATTGGTCAGGTGCCACAAGATTATTTTCTAATGCTTTTTAACAATTCATGTTATAATATTGCAAATACAAAAAACGTTCTGGTGCGAGTCGAACTCGCGCCTTGAGGGTTCCTAACCACCATTTACGCTATTAACGAACACAAATAAAAACAAAAAGTGTGCCGTTAAGCGGTCACCCATCCAATGACAAACCAAGCCATACGTTGCTAAACTTAGAATATCGTTTCCAACAAACACATGTGTTACCTACTTTTTCTCTTAATAATCGCTAGATGGCGCCTGATACAATAATTTAAGAGGGTATTGGCCCGTCTCACACTTGGTCTGTTATTATTATTTGTTTTTATACTTTTGAGCTCACACTTATAACACGGCAACTTGAATGTAACTATTACTGTTTTAATGATAGGGCAAAAACAACGAAAATGTGCTTTTTGTATGAGGACCCCCTTAAAATGTTTACTTTCTTAACTTTTTATTATTTGTTAGATAAAATCCGCGATAGTAACACATATTATGTACAGTATCTGGAGGACCGAGCTTCGCTCGTTATTATTTTCAGCAACGCCATCTATTGTCAAGTAGCTGAACAACCGCCATCTATTATCAAGTAGCTTTATTGTCAAGTTGCTGTTTCGGTAAAAATAATAGTATTTTTACTACTCGCCAATAGATGTCAGAAAGAATCATATTTTTCAGTTTATCATTGCCTAAAAACACGGATAAAACGACGTTTTCTGATAATGAAACCTAGCGACATCGATTTATCGCCCCCGAAACCCCCCAGGTACTAAATTTCATGAAAATCGTTGGAGCCGTTCCCGAGATTCAGATATATACAAAAATTGCTCGTTTAAAGGTATTAGATACACTCGTTCGCTGCGGCCGGCTTGTTTCTGTCAGGGCATTTTATATTTTAAGTGTAGTATTTATTGGAGCATTAAAAAAAATTACTTGTTACAGATAGATGAAGTCCTACTAACATTAGGCTTGTCAGGAACTGAAAACACGATGTGTGGTAACCTGTCAGGTGGTCAAAGGAAAAGGTTATCGATTGCGTTGGAACTTATCGACAATCCACCGGTTGTCTTTTTGGATGAACCGACCACGTAAGTTTACGTTTTACGTAATCGACATTGTCGAAAATCTTATTTTTTTTTGTAATATCACTAAGGTGGCAAACAAGCTTACAGTCCGACTGATTGTAAACGGTTACCGCAGCCTATGGACGCTTGCAACACCTAGGGAATCGCATTCGCGCGTTGCCGACCCTGCAAAAAACTAAAAACATCCATCTTTAAGAACCCCATACTGTAGTCTTTAAAGAAAACCTTGGCAGGTAGCTCATTCCACAACCTAAGCGATCGCGGGAGGAAATTCTTCTCAAACCGCACTGTACAGGATCATTTAGGTTCTAAGGGGTGAGCATGAATTCTCTGCCGATGGCGAGCGATGCGATGGTAGAAAGTAGCCGTGGGAATCATTTTGAACAGTTCCTTAGAACAAATCCCATTATATAAGCGCTAGAAAACACACAGGTAGGCAAAGTCTCTACTCCGACTTAAGGGTTCGATATGGCCTGGGAGTTTGGTATCGTCGACAATTCTCATAGTCCGTCGTTAAACCGAGTCAAAAGAGCCAAGATGGTATCCGGGTGCACGGCAGCAGTACTCCATATGGGGCCAGATTTTTAATGTAGTAATAGTCACATGCCATATTTTAAATCTTGATGTACTTCTTATTCTGTTCCTGGGTTCATTTTATCACCTTAAACCATCTTAAAGGTGGTAAATTACGACATAGGATATAATATATAAACTTACTTTAATTCAGTTACACTGCATAAGAAGCGGTGTTCCAACGATGGACTCACCACCTGTCGCGCAGGGCTAAAATATTCGTAAAAAGAGGATGTCCTCCACCTTATGAAGTGGGTGTTTGTCCAGACGCTTATTACCTCCTATTGGGGGATTAGAGTTGTATATACATTCACACATAAATAATATTTTACATTATTTCATAATAAAGTTCTTAGTAATAAATTATAAGTATAATTCTTTTTTAGGATAATATAGTTTGTATACTAATAATAATCTACCATCACATTAAAACTTATCTCCAAATGGGTAGTCAAAGATATAACGAACTTCAAGTGCTGCGGCCATAAAGGCACGGCGTCCTAGCCGCGCCAAGATGTCGTGTTGCTTTACGGCTGCGGCAAACAATTGACAATGCTCGTAAGAACCACGTTTTAGCGTTTTACCGATGCTATTCCATCCCTGAAAAGTGACAAGTGGTGATAAGAAATTCAACCTCACAAAATCGGTATTTAAAACCGGGCCTTTGACATGGCAGTCCAGTTATAAGGATCATAAACAGTATTGTCTTTTGGTCCATTGTACCACTAGTTGCGCCACTGGGTTGGTCGTGACATTATAATTTTACCCACATAAAAAACTGGACAAGTAGAAATAAAAAATAAGAAGTTTTCAGTAATTTTCCCTTAAAAGCTAAGTTTTAAAATAGAATCCATAGCGAAAATGGTCTAAAATTGGCAATTTAAACAACTACTCTTCGTCGGTTGATTTTGATTTTTCAAGATAAACAGATTAAAAGACATATAAAAAAAAACAAATATGTCTGTAATTTGTTTCAGAGGTCTTGACAGCTCAACTTCGTTACAGTGTATCGAGATGCTGAAAAAATTAGCACGTCATGGACGTACTATTGTCTGCAGTATACACCAGCCCCCGGCTTCAGTATATTTAATGTTTGATCAGGTAAGCCGAACCTAGTTTAAGAAAACATTATCGATCGAATTGCGACTCAGCGAACCAAAAAGAATGTGCGAGTTACGTGAAAATGCTAACTGCTAAACTAGAATATATTTGATATGAAAGCAATTAATGATATGATATTGCTATAATGATATGACGAACGCTTGAATTGTGAACTAAAATATGAAATTTTTTGTACTATAAAAAAACGACCTCTGAAATGTTTGCTGTTGTATGCAACCTTAAGCCATGTTTTTATATATCATCATAATTACAGCCTACTAATATAAAGCTCAATGTAGAATATAAAGCTGAATATAGGGTTTACTTATATATTTCCACAACAGCCGATTTTAAACCACCTGCATTCAATGACCGAATGGTTTCCTGCGTCTATTCACATCAGCGTGCTTGCTGTCTGGTTATAGTTTTACCCACGATGATGGAACGAACGAAGACGGTATGTGCGTTTAGGGAGGAAGTTCTTTTTTATAATTACAATGTATGTATGGATGTCTGTAACCATTTTTTGGAGAAACTACTAAACCGATTTAGATTTAGTTGCATTTACATAGGTAGCATAAAATTATGTTTTACGGATGTAGGTCAAGAGTAGAGTTGAGGCGTTACAGTAGAGGCAAATTCCTTTAGGACCAGTCATGAAACGGTTCATTGTCTTACAACCTGTTAGTCAGACCTGGTTGTCTATTTGACATGGTTTACGGTTTTAGGCTACCCGCGGGCTATGCACTATAAACCTATGGCTTAGGCTATTTTCGTATTAAAAAAATATCACTATACCTGACTCAGAATCTATATGCAAATCTTGTAAACATAACCTAACTTTACTTAATGTTCACTTTTTCTGGTAATTTAATCATAAATCATTAAAATACTTACATGATTACTTTTATTGTCACAATCCTTAACTGGTTTTCAAATCAAGACACTGATTAAACCTAAAGTCTACAAAATTCCAAATTTACGATGAGAAATATTATACATATTTATTTATGTATATGTTGCATAGACTAACAAAGCGAAAGACGCACGTCAAGGTCATTCCGTCAAGGAGTCCGGTTTAGTTATTAATTTCTAGCATTTGCAATCGACAGTAGACGTTAAAAATTTTTACATCAAGAAAATCCTGAATATGAAAAATGAAAAAACGTGGTCTAGAAGCTAGAGAGGTAGGACACACAGTTTTCAACTTTGGAAGACAAAACCTCACAAAACATGACACACAGTTTTCAACTTTGGAAGACAAAACCTCACAAAACATTCATCTCAAACTATTTCAAACCTCAAATGCATTTTTAGAGCCCTATCTAATGAAACCTTAGAGCATCCTGCGCGAAAAAAAAATTATCCCTCAGTTCAATGTATGAAAAGAGGTAGTTTATGAAGAAAAATTTCAGATTTAGGTTTTTCTGAACATCTCATGTATTACTGACTGAACTTTAGTTTCATTTAAATGCATAAGAACCACTGCAAATATTTTAAAAAGTTTACACAATTTACCTATATATGTAATTCAATATAGGTCAAGGTATAAAGTTTTTTTTTTATAATTTAACCGTAACACATACATTGTACTTCATAGATATATGTATTACAAAAGCCATTGGGTAGGTAGTTCAAAATTCCATACCCAACCACTCAGTTGTCCCTATAGATTTCGAGTTCTGTCATCTGTTTTATGGACTGCGCAATAGGCTCACGAAATTGGCCACACTTTAGAAAGAGGCAAAGTTAACCTGTGGTATCTTTTCTTATAGACCAATTTATTTTCACAGCTGGTTAGGATATGTGCTGTTCAGTTCTCTATGTCTATGGTTGTCCCTTGCAACCAGGGTTGCAAATAGAAAAAAGTGGCTAAGAGTGTTAAAATACTACTTTACGGCAAATATAATTTTAATAACGCTGGACTCCAAACTTCAATGGGGTCCTCATATTCATAACCTAGCCAAAAAACTTAGCTCTGCTGTGTATGCGATCAAGAAAATAAGACAATTGACCGATGTCGACACTGCAAAAATAGTATATTTTAGCAATTTCTATAGTTTAATGACATATGGTATCCTATTGTGGGGTAGCGCTGCTGATGTAAATACAATATTTTTGTTACAAAAAAGGGCAATTCGTGCTATTTATAAATTAGGATCTAGGATATCTCTGAGGGATAGGTTTAGAGAAGTAAAAATTTTAACTTTAGTGTCGCAGTACATATATGAAAATCTTTTATATGTACATAAAAATATCAATAGTTTCAGCAAGAAAAGTGACGTTCACAAAGTAAATACTAGAAGTAAAAATAAGCTGTTGGTGCATGATACACGTCTACACAAAATAAGAACTTTGTTGTATACACTTTTACAACAAAGTTCCCAATAAAATTCAAAATCTATCAATAAGTAAATTTAAATCTTTTATCAAGCAGGTACTTTGTAAAAAGGCATACTACAATATTTCAGACTATGTAAATGATAAAAATCCTTGGGACTGATGATGCTCAATTACAGGATGCATAGGTAAACCAAATTAAAATGGAAATAACATAAAATTGTACGGCTAAATTTTTTTTATTTAAAACATTAATTGTATTTTTAGTTTATTTGTATTATTAATAGTGTTTTTAAAAGTGTAACTATCGAGTTTCTTGCCGGATTCTTCTCGGTAGAAATCAACAACATTGTGAACCTGCGGGAAGGTGGGAGGGTTCAAAAAATAATATTTTATAACTTTGACGATTCAAAAGTGATTGTAAAATCCTTATTTGAATAAACCATTTTGACTTTGACTTTGAATAAAAAATAAAATTGTTTGTTATAGTTGATATTTTTATTAATTAATGTAAAAACAAAAAACAAATATGCTTACGAGTTTTAAGTGTATATAAGGAGGTAGGTATAATTGTATAGTTTTGCCTGTTTAAGGTGCATCTGACCGAATCTTTCTCATACAAATTGAGTTGCAATAAATATCTTAACCACTTATAAAAACAGATACTTATTCAAAGCGAAAGCATGTGTATTTATCCATAATATGATAGTGAAGTTTTTATTACTAAAATGTATTATTGCAACGAAAACTATAGCTAATTAATAATTCAAGTGCATTTCATGAATAAAGATAACTATATGCTTTTCGCGACTGTAGGAAAAAACGATATATGATCTTAACGACTTTTCAGTGGAGTATTGTTATAATTATTTAGTGCAAAAATTTTGTAGTGGAAAAAATGGTATGGTTTCACCTTAAAAAAAAGCACGTCTTATTAAACAGGTTTATATTCTGGCAGACGGACTACGTGTATACCACGGAGCCAGTGAGAACACCGTACCGTTTCTTTCATCTTTAGCCCTTCACTGTCCCAAATATCACAATCCTGCTGATTTTAGTAAGTACTTCTATGTATTGTATTAATGTTAAGCATACCTTATATAGCTATAGCTTTCGCCAGGGGCTCCGCCCGTGCCAGATTGTTGTAAGGAAGTTTATTAGGTATCTATAACAAAGAAGGTCTGCGTATTTTTAGTATGCTGAAACATTTTAAGATTTTGAGTTAAATCTCCAGCAATATAACTTTTGTGTGATGCACGTATAAGTATAAACATAGAGACATACTGACAGCCAAACAATCGAATATTCTGAGGTTATAATATGTTATGGCTTTTCCATTGCTATTATATATGTCGCAGGCAATTCGAATAATCCGCAGTTTCACAACATGCCTAGGCAAATCGTTAAGTATGGAAACGAAAAGAACAGAAATCGCACTGTATAAGTCATGTATGTTAGGTTAGGTGCGGAGCAAGCGAAGCGAGCGGAGCGTTCCAGCTAAGTTTCATATAATAATCTGTTCAGTTATATGATAATTTCTATTTCATACTTAACGATCTGCCTAGGCATATTATGAAACGGCGGGTTATACGATTTGCCTGCGACATTTATACCCCTCGGACATCGTACAGACATCGGCCCAATTACAATTTTATCGACTGGGCAAGCGAAGCGAGTGTTGTCTAAATAGCGAGATGCTGAAGCGTTTGTAACTTCGTAAACATTTTATATGTTTGTTTGACTATAAGTAGAGTAGCGTACAACGTCGGTGACAATAATTGGATACCATGGAACTAGTCTGCTGGTTGGTTCTTTTTGCCGAAGTAAGGAGGGAAATTTTCGAGCGTATGTATGTATGTATTTCTTTGTCACGCCCTACAGTCTGAACGGCTTGACAGATTTTGACATGTAGAAAAATATATATATAACTCGAGAGACATCATTTAAACAGTTAAATTTAACCGGAAGGGTGTGAGCTGGGAGTGAAAAGTGTGGCTAAAGTGTTGATTTTAGAGAAAAAAGTTAAATTAAGAAGTTGTAGATAATATTAAAATTTATAACTTTTATGTAGATAGACCATTTTTTTACCTAAAAGTAGTAAGTAAGTAAAATGTTAAAAACCAATTCTTTCGTTTTTAATTTTCCTTTTTTAGAATAAAAATGTGAAAAGTGATATTTTTTTATAAACCCTAATTTTTTCTATAGTTTCTACACGATTTTATTGCACAAATCGTCATTTTTATTATGTTACGCGACGCACAGATTACGTATGATGTAGTGTGACGGCAAGTACCTGAAAATTCAGGTACTCGGATCGGCTCGTTTCGTGTGCCTGAACACGGTATCTAGACGTATAAGTCATCTTTGCTTGCTGTGTGCCTAGTGTGAGTTTTTGCGTATTTGTAACGCTACTATCGCGTTCGCGTATTCATTAAATTTCCTATAAGAAAAAACAGTCTTAATACGCGTCCGCTAGAGGCGCTCCTGCATTTCTATACATGATTTTCGTTGACGCGAACGCGATAGTAGCGTTAAAAACTCACACTAGGCACACTGATTTGTATTACGCACCAAGCGTCGAGTTGGGGTCAGAAAAGAACGGGAAGCGTTTCATTTGAAAAACTAAATCATGAAGTTTAGTTATTTATGGAGTCAGTTTAAGCAGTGCATTGGACCAACAAACTTATCGCCACTCAATGAGCGTTCCGTAGGTATTCGTTTCAATGTTCGTCCTGCAGATCCAGTTCCAGCAATTGTTTTGTGTGTGGACACGTTTAGCGTGAGCGGAAGTGTGAAGAAAAGTGAGTCAAGATGTCTGTGGACGTCACTGCACCCGAAAACATTGAGAGAAACACTGTCTCACTGACAGTCATTTTTACACTCTCCACGGCGCTTCTGCTATGGGGATTTCGGATTTGGCGTCTTGTGACTTCTTTTTTGGGGCTATCTGAAATCTTGTGTTTACAATGGCCATCCAAGGAGTCTACCTCGCCTATAAAATAGGATACCAAACTGAGCCATCGCCAACCTCTCTCGCTATTACCTCTCTCCTCTCTAAGGTGATGGAGCGTGTGATCAACACACAGCTTCTAAAATACCTAGAAGTACACGGTCTGGTCAGTGACCGTCAATATGGCTTTCGCCACGGTCGCTCGACTGGTGACCTTCTAGTGTATCTCACTCACCGATGGGCACTAGCCATTGAGAGTCAGGGGGAGGTATTGGCATGTAGCCTGGACATAGCGAAGGCGTTCGATCGGGTCTGGCACCGAGGTCTTCTATCGAAGTTGCCATTTTACGGAGTGCCGGAGGGTTTGTGCAAATGGGTGGCTAGCTTTTTGTCCGGCAGACGCATATGAACCGTAGTTGACGTTAGTTGCTCTGATAGCATGGACATTAATGCTGGTGTCCCGCAAGGCTCTGTGCTGTCTCCTACGCTGTTTCTACTGCATATCAATGAAATGTTGGACATCAACAACATACATTGCTATGCAGATGACAGTACTGGAGACGCTTTTTAAACATCCCTCGTTCCGTTGTGGAGGAAAACCGCGGAGAACTTGTGTCTCAAATCGAGACCACACTGTGTCAGGTCTCTGACTGGGGACGGGTAAGCTTGGTCCGATTCAACCCTACAAAGACACAAGTGTGCGCGTTCACCGCTAAGGAAACTCCATTCACTGTAGTCCCACAATTCCAGAACCCCTCTCCATCTCAAAGAGCATTGGGATCCTTGGTGTCGACATGTCCAGCGATGTTCAGTTCCGAGATCATTTACAAGATAAGGTGAAGCTGGCGTCCAAAAAACTTGGTGTACTCAACAGAGCGAAGCAGTGCTTCACGTCGGGGCAAAGATTGTTACTTTACAAGTCGCAAGTTCGGCCCTATATGGAGTACTGCTGCCATCTCTGGGCAGGTGTACCCGGATACGAGCTTGGCCCTTTTGACTCGGTTCAACGACGGGCTGTGAGAATTGTCGACGATTCCAAACTCACTTGCGGTATCGAGCCCTTAAGTCTGAGGAGAGACTTTGCCTCACTGTGTGTGTTCTACCGCTTGTTCAATGGATTGTGTTCTGAGGAATTGTTCAAAATGATGCCCACGGCTACTTTCTACGATCGAACCGCTCGCCATTGGCAGGGAATTCATTTTCACACTTTAGAACCTAAATGGTCGCGTACAGTGCGGTTTCAGAGAAACTTTCTCCCGCGAACGCTTAAGTTGTGGAATGAGCTCCCTGCCAAGGTTTTCTGCAAGGACTACAGTATGGAGTTCTTCAAGAAAGAATTTATGAGATATCTGAAGGGTCGGCAACGCGCAAGTGATACCCCTGGTGTTGCAAGCGTCCATAGGCTACGGTGACCGCTTACCATCAGGCGGACCGTAAGCTTGTTTGCCACCTTAGTGGTAATTAAAAAAAAAAAAAAAAAAACCCTTAAATATGCTTAAAACGTAGGGTTTCTGATTTCTCGAACTATTTTCAAAGAAGACTTATAATTGGTTATAAAATTTAAAGAAAAAAATTAAATTAATCACAAAAGGAATATATTTTTATCAACAACTTATTACTAATTACCACAACAACCCTAAATTAAAATTTTGCGTCAATCTACATATGATAAGTAATCTATAAATTCTATAAGTTACAAGAAAAACTTTCTGAAGAAAATGATCTACTATTTTATAGTAGGTAACAGCATTAAGTAACTTACAGTAAGTAATTCTTTAATCATTTTTTTGGTATTTCACACCTTTTTCTTTGATCGATATCAAAACATAGAAAGCTTCTTAAATAACCATTACAATAATTAAACTAATTGAAAACTAATAGTAATAGAACACTAAGAGTTTGAATCTGATTCTGTCTATAACAAATTTAATATAAGTCGCTCAAAATTATTTTACTAGCTGTAGCTCTGATTGAGGTCATGAGTTAAAAATCTTAAACTTAAGCTAAGCCTCAAGATGAACAGAATCAAATCCATAACTAAGTAAAATGCTTCCCTTATTATAAAGTTTTTAAACGCAGTATTTAAACAGATTTTTTCTTAGGAAATACGTTTTTAAGAAAATCAGTGCGTTTTTAGACTCATCTGATAGTCTGCTTCTTATTTTGGTAACAATATTGCCTGCTAAGCTGAATACTCTTTCGTTTTCAGTTGAAGTTGGCTTGATTGTCATAACGAGATTCTCGAGATTGGGTGTACGTTTTCCTATAGATTCAAATATGTTGAACTCCTCCCTAATCTAACTTTTATTCACTTGAGCATTTGAGCGTTCCAGAGGAGCTCTAACAACTTTTTGAATAGCTTTCTGGCGTACTACCTCAAACTTTAAAGAATCTGTATCATAAGTAATACTTTCACAATTTGTTGTTGCTTCTGATTCTGAGCTGCTCGGAAACAGTCAGTTGTAAAGTCCATCGCAGATTTTTTTTGAATCGCTTAAGACGTTAAGATCATTGCGTCTTTTCGTGACAAAGCTTCTACTTTGTGTGTGTGAGCAAAACATCTTGCTCGCAGTATTCACAATGAGCGCGGCCAATTTTACGCGGAAAAACCTACATCGAATACTTTGAATTATTGTCTCGAGAATTCTCGAGGCACAGGATTTTTTTTCTCTTCTCGAACCAAGGCGGATTTCTCGAGTCTTCTCGAGTTCAAGAATTCTCGAGCAGAAACCCTATTAAAGAGTTAAACAAATCTTCAGAAATCTGGTAACTAAATGCATTAACGTTGAGGGCCGTCATTTAACCTATATCATCTTCAAATCTTTTCATTAAAAAAAAATGGTTAATGTATTTTCCAATAAAAATTAAATTACCGTGACATCTCTACTACTTTTTTTTTATTTACTTTTCAAATCAGCAAGTTTGCCGCACCCTCTTTAACTGTTCAACATTATAAACATGACTTGCATACTCTTTAACTCTTAATTCAAATTCAATTTCGTTAATTAAGACTGATTCACATACCTACCATGGTAAATCTTTTACAGTACAAGCTATTTAGCTATGGAATTGACTTCCTTTTACGATTATTATAATATAATGAACATAGTATTGTTCACCCTACCGGTTTTATTATTTTTCTTTGTTATGCCGTTTTAAGTTGTCTGGAAGGTCGCCTGTTGTACTGTTTTTTAATTATTGTTTTGACATTACTTTTTTGTGTTTTGCTGTACAACGAAGAATATTTGAATTAAAGTGGGTTTTGTTTATAATCTAATATTTTACTCCTAGATAGTGATGATTTTTTTTAAAAATAATTGTATATAAAATGGCAAAAAAAAAAAAAGAAAAAAGCAAAAATATTAATTATGAATGCGTTTTTAACTTTTGATAGTATAATTTTAACATTGACATTGAAGAAATTTATTTATGAAAAAAAAAAAAAAATTTGATTATTTAAACAATGTTATCCATTGCATTTATAATTTTGTTAAATGAAAATATACATCCTGACGAATGAAGCCCTGCCAACCTTCGATAAAAAACATATTTTTTTCATTCAGCTCAAAAAAAGAGTGATTTTTAAGAAAAATTATCTCAAAAACTATTAAATTTTTTTTAATTCAAAAATCTACTATTAAGAAAAGAACTATCCCTCAAAACTTCATTTCTTTTCGATTGCTTTTCTTAAAAAAGAAAAATTAAAAACGAAAAAATTGGTTCTTTACATTGTACTTATTAATTAAACTTGAGGTTAGGTCAAAAATGGTCACTATAAAAGTTTTAGATTTTTATATTATCTACAATTTGACTTTTTTCTCTAAAATCAATACTTTAGCCACAACCCTTTTCATCCCCGGCGCATCCCCTTCCGGTTAAATTCAGCTGTCTTAATTTTTTTCTAAATAAAAAAATATTTATTTTAGAGCTATAGGTATAGCTTAGACTAATAGCCACTCCTCAAAGTCTATTATAAATGTTGTTAAAAGAATGTTTTAAATCGGCTAAGTAGCTTAGGAGATTACGTCCTACATTCAAACTTACACTTAGTTACCTCTTTTTAATTTTTTTATTATTTCAATACTTATAAGTACCTATATAGATTATTTTATTACTATAGATATGAAATGATACCCCTTAATTAAAAAACAACATATGATTATATTGTATGTTAAGATGTAAGTAGGTTACTTAATTAAATAATTAAATGGAATATGTTATTTTCCAGTGTTAGAGATTGCCAACGGCGAATACGGTAATTACAATGAACTTCTTTCCATTGAATGTGATAGACACGATTGGATGAAAAAGGTTGTATCTCCATCGCCGCTCAGTGATAAAGAATTCAAATTCTCCTGCGGAAAGGCCACCATAGCTGTGACTCCTCCAAGCGAATTCTACAAGTTTGGAAAACTCATAAGGCGATGCTTGGTTCAACAGTATAGAGATTGGGTAAGAATATGAGCAGTCTACGCTAAGCCGATATTAGTTATTCCCAACTATTTGTTATCAACACTTTTATTTTATCTATTTACTTAAGTAAAGTGTAAAGATATAGTGTGTTTTGACAAAAATTTGAAATAACTCAGGCGTCAGAATTTGTCAGCCATCTCAAAAAGAAAAGGGTGTAAGGCCATGTGTAATTTTACTTTTAGATACCCGTGTAACTCGTAATTTATTTAGCCTCAATTATTTTATTATATTTTTTTTTTGGATTTAGGCCAATTTGGAGTTCGAATTGGTACCCAACAGCTACATCATCGCATCGCCATCGATAAGCAATTTATCCTCACACCTTAAAACCTACGTGGTCACGCACAGTGCGGTTTCATTGGAATGAGCTCTTTACCAAAGTTTTCTATAGTAGTCCCTATAGTATAAGTAGAGAGAGTAGTATAAGATTCTTTAGGAAAGGGGAATTAGATATTTAAAGGGTCAGCAACGCGTAAGTAATGCCCTTCCTGATGTTGCGTCCATATCCCGACCGACCTCGGCACGGTCGAAAAACTATCGTTAGGCGGCCTCGGCACGCACTAACGGCCACAGACTACGATCTCGCTATCCGGATAGCGATTATTAGTCACAACGACATCCCTTTACAGGGCCTACTTCGTATACGAGGTGTCAAAGAGTGCCGGGGCGCTTATCGCCCGCACTCAATCGCAACCGCGTTTTTTTTTTTTTATTATACCACTAAGGTGGCAAACAAGCATACGGTCCGCCTGATGGGATGGTAAGACCAGGTCGTGTTCTTCTAGGTATCTTAGAAGCTGCGTGTTGATTACACGCTCCATTACCTTGGACAGGAGAGAGGTAATGGCGATAGGCCTGAAATTCCATGGATCTGATCTATCGCCCTTTTTGGGCACTGGGTGCACATTCGCAGTCTTCCATAAAGACGGAAAGTGCCTAATATGGCCGGAAAGCGCGAAGAAGCGCGTGAGTACAGGACATAACTCAGGAGCACACTGCTGGTATACTGTCAGGCCCACTCGACTTATGAACGTCTAGAGAAAGCAACGCCCGCCGGACCTCCCGCTGTGTTATGGAGATTTCCGGCATGGTCTTTCCGCACCACGATATTGTAGGTGGTACAGCGCCTCCATCGTTCATATTCGAGTTTGAGGCGAAGAGACTGCCAAGTAGATTGGGTTTCTCTTTAGCACTATGAGCCAAGTTACCATCGGTCTTTCGCAGTGGTGGTAACGACGACTGGCAAAAGTTCCCTTCGGCAGCTTTGGCAAGCGACCAGAAAGCAGGACTCCAAGAAGGATAGCTTGCAAGTGGCCCACCTATTTTGCCGATGTGTTGTGCAGCATTTAATTTGCGTTTTAACTCAGAAATATTAGGATCCTTATTATTACGAGCCGTGGTCCAAGCCTTATATGCAGTTTGCTTAAGAATTTTAGCTTGTCTGCAAGACCTTTTAAATCACGGTCGTTTTTTGACGCTGGCAGCTACTCGCGGGTTAGGAATATAACATTCCATACCAGCGAGGATTGTCTCAGTGACTGCGGCTGCGCAGACGTCAGGATTTTCTGAGTTTAAACAGATCTGCCTCCAAGGGTACAATGCATAAAGTTCTCGCACTCCATCCCAGTCTGCCGACTTATAATGCCACACACGACGCCAATTACTTCGCCCAGATGGATCGGACGAACATACATACACCGGTACGACTCACAAAATTGTGCTCGAGTTTGTAGCCGGGATAATGAAGGTATGATGTGTCGGCCGGGCAGGATATCTGCGTCTCCGTTAGAAAAAGAATGGTCGGCTGCGCAGTCACGAGATGTTGGTGGACCGCGTTAAGATTTGCGTGAATACCCCTGATGTTGCTAAAATCTATATTATATGTGGATGGAGTAGCCGCTTTAAAAACTCTTTTCCTTTTCGTTCTTTTGGCCATTTTTTAAAAAGTTACTTAGACTTAAAATGAGGATTCACTGCACAGACAGCTTAGAGGACAAAAGGTGCGGTACTAGAACTGCCGAAGCATGGCATAGATAATACGGTTGCTGGCACGGCGGGCGGAAGGGCCCCTGATCCCAGTCTGTTGTAGTAACCGGTTCCACTCCGGTCTCCTTCTCCAGCACGACTACCACTTCAGAGACTTTACACAGGCTGGCGGATCAGCCTCCCAGGGCGGAGATTAAGTGATCCCTGGGTTCGGGAACCCGTTCAACCTGCGGGCGGCCAGCGGCCAGCCGTTTCATCAGGTCTCCCTGACCGCCGTAGCAGCATGCCGCGTCTACGCCGAGCAATGACAGCAACAAGCACCGCCAGTCCTCTGCTGTCTGCGCAGCGAATCCTTAAAGAGTTCTGGCAACCTTACTCACCGCCAGGAACACAACACTACTCAATGTTAGTGTTATTGTGGCCGCGGTTTTCTGTAAAGTGACTTACTTCCCCAGTTCGGGGTGCTCATTCCAGCAAGTACTCGCTATGCCCCGCTTTCGAGCGAGTACTTGCAGTGCCCTACCTCTCCCAAAAATGGGGAACTCCCTTCCTGGCGCTGTCTCACCTTCGGGTTCGAGGCTCACGCTGGTCGAAGGGACGACCCCAAGTGTGACAACCCAAGCCGAGGCTCCCCCGCGGGGGGCCTTGAACGTTGGCTATATGGGTTGAGACTCCTTCAGTGCCTCGCCTCTAAAGTCCGGTGAAGCAATAATGGCTGCATCAGCCAACTGCATAGTCAGATCAGAAAAAAAAATGTATAGGCTGCGGTGACCGCTGACACTAGGCGGACCATGAGCTTGTTTGCTACCCTTTGTGGTATAAAATAAAATAAATACAAAATATTAAATAATTCATAAATATACTTCTCACTGTTATTGAAACATTGACGTCCTAAGATAGGTTATTGGCCCAATATAAAGGAAACAAGGGGTGGTCCATAAATTACGTGAGACGTGAGAGAGGGAGGGCAGAGTATCGCCCAATCTCCACGTGAGGGAAAGGGGTGGTTTTGTCAAATATCACATAATTTTATTTTTCGTAAAAAACAGTGTAGAATTGCAAGAAAACTGTGTAAAATATCGCCGAATCCTACGCAATAATAATTATTTCAGCTATACGAACTCCACAAAGTAGCAAGTCATGTGTTTTTTTTAATATATCCAAGCACAGATTAACGTATTAACACTAACAATACGTATTTTAAAAATATCACGAGAGATAAGGTGTGGAGGGGGGGTGTTTGAGCCAAATCTCATGACATTTCATTAAAGGGGGAGGGGAGGTCGAAAATCGCCACCTTCCTAAATTTCATAACAATCGTAAAAAATGGAACTGGACTGGCAGCACATGTAATACGAAAAAACTATTTTTGATTATTTATTCTGGCCTGGCAGACGTTGTTTTGCCTAGTCAGACCATACAGCGCCCTCTATTGGCAAGTTATAGCAAAAGAACAATTAAAAAAATCTTCTCCATCAAAAAATATGACACTGAGCTGAGTATTTACATAACACAATAGATACCAGATACCAATAGATCTTATAAAAAGAGTAATGTTAAAAAACATCGTTACTAAGTTGAAAAAAATATTATTTTAGACTGTGAGCCGACTGAAATTACTAATGCACATAGCTATTGGCATTCTACTGGGCCTGTTCTTTACTGAATCAGGCAGCGATGGGTCCAAGACATTCGGCAACCTCGGCTTCCTCATCATCTCCTGTGCCTACGTCTGCTATACCTCAATCATGCCAGCTGTTCTCAATTGTAAGTTTAGTTTTTAACCAACATCATTTGGACTTATATTATTCATTCTGTTTGACTTATTCCTTATTTTGGCACTATTTATTTTTATAAAATGTATAATTTATAGAAGTAGTAATTACAATAACAAATTAACCTTTTATTAAATTCGTGATCACCCCAGCTTCTCTCATATCAGAATCAGATATATATGTTGTGTAGATCTTTTGGCTACCTCATTCCCTTGGTGATCCATGGTGTGGTTTTAGGCTACCTCCCTCCCCCACTCAATATTACGTATATTTTATTGTAGCTTAATATCTAAGAGAAGCAACTAGTGAAAATATGGACATTTTAAAAGATTCAATATTAATTGTAATGAACATTCTTTCTCCCTCCCTTGCAGCCTAGTTGGTAGTGTGGCCGGCTGCTGTGCAGAGGGTATGGGTCCGATTCCCGCACGGAACAAACATTTATGTGATAAACATTGTGTTTGTCTTGAGTCTGGGTGTATTAATGTCTGATATATATGTATTTACAAAAAATAAGTAATGTACTTGTATTTGTATCCGTTGTCTGGTATCCATAACACAAGCTTTGCTTACTTTGGGTCAGACGGCGCTGTGTGTAATGTACAAATATTTATTTATCTTTATTCCACGTCTACGCTGTCTACAAATTAGAATAATATTTAAATATTATTAATAAACTGTATTAAACGATCTCAAATATGACTAATAGGTAAACTGCGTCGTAAGGCAAGGCGATAACACAGTTCGTCGCATTGATTATTTCTCTCTTTTAACTTACCAAAAAAATGGTAATGTGTTAAGGACTGGTGGTAGTGCGATACAATTTTACCATTACATGCATCGATTTACTACCTAAGGATGACGGATAAGCAATACATTAATGGCACATCTAAAACTCCGCTAAAACGCGCCCGTAGCGGAGTTTGCTTTGAGTAATGACTCAATACTTACAATTCATTTTGAGTCTTATAAGGTTGTCAAAGAGAAAAATTTCTTTGAATGCCACACGTATTAAAGTAAATAAAACTGGCTAGATAGTGTTCCACAGTTTTCGTAGCGATTTGTTCGGCGTGCGATATCCTTAGTTGTTTGTAGTAGGTATATCGATTATTACGTGTTATAAAAACAACATAAAAAGTCTATTAAGTTAGTAAAGTGGTCTGAGTAGGGCTGTAACGATATATTATTTTGTGTAAATAGTCGGCGATATTAGAATAGAATCCAAATCTAAATAAATCAATTTAACTTAATTTGTTAATAATTTAGAAAAAAATTTACTCAATAAATAAGCCTTAAAAAATTTTTTTTTCAGTTTTATTTAAGTTTTTTCCAAAAATAATACCTAGAAATTATCGTCACATAAAAATTATGTTACGATAATTTGTAAACGTGGATTGCTCTGTACTAGGCGTGCTTTAAAGAATATGCGCTCGGGCTCTACGCTCACATATAAAAAATTAGACCTATTTTCAATTGAATCGGGATTAAAAACTTTTGAACAGTATTCTATCAAATGTAATGAATTCTGTAATGTGCGGGTGTGAGATACACAAAGGCACGCATCGCGCAAAGTTACAGTATTGTCATCAGAAATCGTTGTCGATTCACTCCTGTGGATTAGACCGAAAAAAGGATAAATAATTTAAAGTAAAATATCGGGCGGCAAATTATCGGCGATGCAGATAAATCGACGTCACTAATGTATCGTTCAATATATCTGGATCAGATATATTAATTCATTTGAGATACATATCTCACTGGACATAGAAGGGGCCTTCGACAATGCATGGTGGAGAGCCCTGAAACACCAACTTGAAAAAAAAGGTGCCCAAATAACATCTACAAACTAATATAGCTAACTATAGCTTCATACCGCCAAGACCGAAAAGTGGTAGTCAATTAGACTCAGTGTCAGTTAATTCTAGAGCATCTGATGTTACGTGAGAATAGGTTTACATTGTGTTATTTTCCTTTTACATTGTGTAAAAAGTAATTCATAATTCTTTCAGTTCCATCAGAATTGGGTGTTCTGAAAAAGGAGAATTTCAACAACTGGTACAATCTCGGCACATACTACACAGCGGTTATAGTGACTTGTACGCCAATTCAGGTGACTTTTTCACTAATCTTGTTACACTTACCTACAACATCAGTGATACCCCTGGTGTTGCAAGCGTCAATAGGCTACGGTGACCGCTAGCCACCTTAGTGGTATAAAAAAAAAATATCATTGTTATTGAACAACGTGAACACAAGTGTGTACGGTACTTTGCTTTACTAAGAATTCCATATTATAAATGCTAAAATGAATTTGTTTTTTTTCCTTCCTTTTAAGTATGTCGCAACGGAGAATTGAGTTAAGCACAGACATAGTAACAAGGAAGGAAAATAACATACGCTATTTATCGCAAATTCAATTTTCCGCAGGAATAACTATAACCAAGTTCCACGTGGAAAAACTATAGCTACTCCTATAGCTTGCTATAGTAAACTTTCTTACTGTAATTTGTGTTGTAATCAAGAACTTGCCGCAAGAAATCTTATGCCAATAACCGTAATAAGCGCGAGCAAAGCCTCATGTAAAAGCTAGTGTCGTTCTGTTGTGATAGTTAAAGCAACTTATACAATATAAGTGCTATAAACAATTTTATATGTTTATTTATTCAAGTAATAGGTAGGTACTATGTATTACCTACTATGATACCTATATTCCATGGCAATACGCTATACCTAAGTCTTTATTATTTTATTTATAGATAGTTATAATACCATAGTAATGTTTCTAATGACAAGTAGTAATAAAGTGCTCATCTATGTTGAGATCTCGTTGTTATTCAACAATAAATAATGTTAGTGCAGTAAATAGTGCAGTGTGTAGGTACCTATATACCAGGCAATAAAAGAGGCGTTTTGTTGACATGTATTTTACGCATTGAATGGGTTGATTGCTGTCTAATGCGCACACTCAATCGTTCTGTTGACCAATAACACAAGTCAACACGAATTTGGTGCCTGAGTTCTGTTTACCCTCTGTGTATTTTTTGTTTTTAAAGAAGTTTGCTAAATAAGAATGGTAACCTCTAAGCATTTCGCATTAATCGTGTTTTTTATTCAGCATCGTATAACGTACAAAAGCAAACATATTTTTTTAAAAATTGAGATTAAAGTTATTCTTTTTCTTCGGCTTTGTAGAGCGTCGTTTTTACTACTCAAGAGCTGTTAAAATAATTGCGTTTTTTTTGCCATGGAATAAAAACACCTAAAAATAAAACTGGTCTTTATAAATTATTTATTTATATACGTTCAGATATGGTATAGCATCGTGTACGCCATTCCATCATACTTCTTAACCGGCCAGCCGCAAGAGTTCTATCGCTTCGCCATGTTCGTGCTGATCCTAGCCAACATGACCCTTTTGGCTGACGCCCTTGGGAACGTTATTGGCGCCTGTGTCAATCCTATCGTAAGTATCCCTATTTTGGTATTGTGACTTAGCCGTTTTTGCCACTACTACTAGGGGATACGCCTCTTCTCCGAGAAAGGGAGCTTAGGCTAGGCCTATTGCGAATCGGGAGACAATGTCGATGTCGCTAGTGGCTACTCGACTGGCAGAATTTTTAAATCGCCCATGGTCTTTGACGTGGCTTAGCGACTACCTGTCACAAAAGCCATTGTATAGGTATAGGTAGTCATAATTTAAATTGTCCACTTATCGGTTTCCACAACCGAAATTACAGAAAATTAAAACAACTATTCGATCGTCAGATATGCATCTTTATGACTTGTAAATTGGACTTTAGTAATTATTAACTATTTAAAAAACTTGTCACCGTAATTATCGATTTTATCGACATCGTAATCACGACCAACTTGTTTGAGGAGTTAATTTTGAACATTTTAGAATAGGTACAACACTTTACTAAGTAGGTACCTATGTTTATTTTATACTTATCATATAATATCAATAATTCGATTATGAATACCAGCGAAGTTTTGTATGGGCGTGTCATATTAGCAGAGTCTTTCCCCCCACAATATGATGTAGGTTTGTATTGTGTATATCTCGTCAGTGGTCACCCTCTTCTAGTCTTAAAACCGTTATGTTATACAAACATACTTACTAAGTAGGAAACAAAACACGTTTGAAACCTTGAACTGGACTAAAATTAACTTTACAATAACGTAATACAGTAAAGTAATTCCAGTCTAAAATCATCAGTTTCCAAGATGATTATATAATGACCTACTGCTGTTTTACAAACTTAGTTTATAGTCTAGCTATATATATATTTATGGCCAATAACCTATATAAATAAAATAATCAACGTCAATAATAAAATCATGTCGCTAGTTTAGTAATTTAATACAGAACTATGCTATAAGGGCGCCTTTGTACACTTGTGTAATTGAATCAAGTCTGATTTGATGTCTTGTTATATAACTGTGTACAAAAAGTGTTTAGTATATAAATAAATATGCGCCTCAGCGATTTTCGTCTTGGGAAATACGAATACGCAATAATGATATACTCTGTACCACGCGTCGGTAAACGAAATAATACGTCCGTCTATAGGTACTTAATAAATACGAAAGTGCGTCTCTGTTTGTTTGTTATATAATCACGCCACAACAGAGCGTCCCATTAATACCTATGCTACTTTTTATCCTGGAAAAGTTGCCGCAGGAATAGGTATAGCTTGCCATAGCAAACTTCTTTAGTATAATCATGGAGTTTCCGTAGGAACCTCACGCCGATAGCTAAATTTAGGGCAGGTTAGCAAAAGCCTCAAAACTCACAGATATATTCCAGAAAAGATGTACCTATAACCTTGTATAAATAGCTTATAACTAGTTCTGAATAATTGGTTTGTAACACTTTTGAAAGGTGTTCTGTAAAAAGAGGAAATAAAAAAAATCTTTTGGCGGCGCTAGTAAGGTAGGTAGGTAGGTACTGCGCCTTAATGTTATGATTAACATTAATAAATACTGTCCCGAGTTTGCCTGCGTGCAAAGACTAAGAAGAACGCGTTCTTTGTACATAATAATATTGCTTAAATATTTAATTATTTTTTATTTGGTAAATTAAAAAGGCGTAATCGTCAATTTCCCACACGCAAAACATCTAAGTAATATATAACTTTTTGAGCAACTGTATTAAAAAAGTTATTCATACCTCATACAACGTGATGACATAATGTCTGATAGATATTAACTTAAAAAAAATAAGTTCACGTCAGTGTGCGCTTGAATAGATTGGTCTCTCATCTCCTATAAAGGTCTGCTGGAAGAAATCTCTGATTTGCGATAAGCTAACCTATGTACACCATATTTATTTATTTATACTATAGAAAAATATACATACAAAATATGTACAGGCTTCATGTATAAATGTTGTAATATAATTTTCAATAATCATACTTTACAAATATGCAATCTCAATGTAATAGTTACATTGCTTCTAAAAATCGTAACAATGCGACGCACAATGCGTGTCAAAGAGACACTGATAACTTCTGCTATTAGCGTAATGAATGGTAATATCCTTTATTTATGTTATAATAAAGCGCCTTATGACTGCAAATGCATATCGTAATTGAACCATTAGGTTAGATAAACCTAGACCTTTGTACAGTTACATTGCATTCGCTTACTAGGTCATTATTATTTCCAGACGCTTCAAAATTTTCGCACCGTGTTTATAATTTAGATTTTGCAAAAGCTTAACTCTTATCCTACCTAATCAGACTTATTTTTATAGCTCGTCAGGAACTTGGAATGGGGGAATATAATTGTTTGTCCCTGGTCTTTTATTCTACTAATTGAAGACAATTTTGGACAGACAATTGATAATGTTATCTAAAATGGTTTCGCTTCATTTAACTTTCAACAGCAAACAACACCACTTTATTATTTCTTCTCTCCAAACACCTTCCGCAGATTATTAATATACATATACAAGAAATAGGAATGGCCCGAAATTGGAACCCTGTGGGACACATAAAAGATCACCTAAAACGTCGAAGGCATTTATTGAATGTTGTTGAGCGACCACTTGTGAATTTAAACTGTTTATCAGGAATATATGTAATACACATAAGCAGAGTAGTTGAATGACAAAATGATATTGTGATATTTCCAGAACGGTACATTCTTCGGCGCAGTGATTACATGTGCAATGATCGTGTTCTCCGGCTACCTGGTCCTCCTGGCTCACATGAACCCAGTAATGCGAGCCATCTCGTATCTCTCCTTCCTCAAATACAGCTTCGAGGGACTGGTCCTCGCTGTGTACTCCTACGACCGTTCTCCAATGTTTTGTCCTGATAACATAATATATTGCCATTTAAGGTAAGTTTTGTAATCCATAACACGGGGTCTTATCCCAAACAAAACAGAAATGATTTACATTCATATCAATAGATGGCGTTGTGTGTATCGATTTGTTATTTAGGTTGTTATTTTATTGAAAAAGAAAAGTAACCGAGCCTTAAAAAATATTGTTTTAATATCAAAATGTCCCTTAAGCTAACAAAAATGATGTAATGGGCGCCTTTATTAAATTTTCGAAATTTTACATAAATTGAATGAGGTCGTTGTACTTTAAGCGGCAATAAATTGAACTACGTGCCGGTTTAGTTAATAATTTCTCACTATTGATTGATAGATGACGCTGTTCGCATGTTCTGAGTTTAACAGCGACACACAACAGTGTCACTGAATAATATGAATAGGTGGTAGGTACTTACCAACCAAATTAAGCAAAAAATATTTGGTATCTACCAACCCTAATTCTTAGATATATTATAAAACAAACGCACGCAAGCGTGAACTTCGACCTCAGTACAATTTGTTTCTTTTAGTTTTATCCTAGGTCGAATGCGTCTAAGTTCTTTCACAATTGTTTTGTGAAAAGGATAGCTCACTTTTGAAGAACAGCATGCCATCGCACAAGTGCACCTACTTTAGAATTGAAAACACTTCAGATAATAGCGCGTACATTTTTAACCAATTTAAAAAAAGGGAGGTTCTCAGTTTGACCCGTATGTTTGTATGTATGTTTGTCCGTGATTATCTCGCGTTTGGCTGAACCGATTTTGATACGGTTTTCAGAAAAGTATTTGTTACATTCTGGAGAAGGTAAATATTGATATACAACAAATGGATACGCCGTGAAATTGTCGTTTGCATCGATCCGTTAATAATTAAGCGATGCATTAGTTTAACTCGACCGATTTTTGACAAAATTTTAGTACACTTACGAGCAAAAACTCGTTAGTCACTTACATAAACGACGATATTTCATAAACTAGGTAAACCAGAAAGTAGGTTTATTAAAAGAAGTTTTATTTTACTTATAAATAATTAAATACGCTTTCATCTTTCTTGACTTCACAGATATCATGCATTGTTTAGGATATATTGTCGTCTATTTAAGTGACTAGTAATTAATCGACTTCAAAAAAGAAGGAAGTTCCTTAGTCCTCGAAATTTTTTTTTATGTATGTTTTCCGATTACTCGAAGTTGACCGATTCGGAAAATTCTTGTTTGTTTGAAAGAGTATACTTCCCAGATGGTCCCATGGTCATCAGGTCAGGATATAATGATGGAATCCTGGAGAAATCGAGGAAACTCAAATTTTTATAGGCACACTTGAACCGATTAGTGTAAGAGAAAATAAGCCAATAGGTCACTTAAAAGTAGGGATGTTCCGACTAGTCGGTAAAGCTGACCATCCAGCCACTTTCGTAGTCGGCGACAAGTTTGCGACTATTCGGCAAAGAGCGCCGACTAGGACTGCGACTGGGAGAAATTGTCTGTGGTCGATCGAACATTTAATCATAGAACCTAGCTGAGGTATCAGGGTTAGTTGACATTATTGGTTGTTCATACTCATAGTATTTTCTGCTTTTCCCTGCCCACCATGAGAAATTATCATTTGGCACTGCTTACACTTGATTTGAAAGAAATCATTGTCAAAGGTGTTTAAAAGTTTCTACCGAATTCCTTTGTTGGCGTCAGGTAATTTACAGGAAATTTGGTATTGAGGTTTAAGATTAAAAATATGTAATGATGGAAACTTTTTCAAAAACGAAATAAGGGGGCCAAAAGGTAGGTTTAATGAGTTTTAAGTGTAGGTATGTGAAAATCGCAAATTAAATAAAAAATATATATTTTAGGGGCATAAAATTTTATAACCATTTGAAAGAACTTTATAAAGAACTGCGGCTCAAAATTATTGTTTTGCCCTAAAGTACCTGTGTGCCAAACGGCTAAACTCTACATCGATTTGCGGTTTTCGAGCGAAATTGCCGTTGTACACGTGCCACTAGCGGTTGCGACTTGAAGTCAGTTATTCTTAACTTGGCTGTCGGATAGAAATGCATATGCATAGCATAGGTAAATGTTGCTTACTAGACCCCCTAACCACATGACTAAATAACCCACCAGACTGATAGCTTAGAACAACGTTTCAAGAATCATACCTAAGCTGGTAGTGTTTCCAACTGACACATTAAGTAAATTAAATCAATCCATAGCTGATATCGATTTCGTACCTCAGTTTAATGTATGGAGCTACTCCTAAATATTTTTTCTTAATTTCATTACAAATCTGTTTGGTGGTTTACATAAGACTTTCCTGTAAAATTTCATCACAATCTACATATGCAAAGAATAATTAAAGAGGAATTATATCGCTGTGACATACGGATAGACGGAAGTATATGATGGATTTATAAGGGACCTTTTTGCCATTTGGATATGGAACCCTAACAAAGATCTCTGATGTAATTTGTATTCAATTGGGAGGTACCAATAATATAATTATGCATATACATTAATACATGCATGTTTATATGTATCATTATTATCCCAGGTACCTACCTAAGTACCTACGTTTTTTAAGATTCACCTTCCTAATGTAATTATTGAGTCAACTTAGAATAAAAAAAATATAGGTATTTACCCGTCAAGATCTTTTAGGTATGTAAAAAAGGAAATCCCTTTTGATTCCTTTTTCCACTGACGCGCGCCGTGTCAGTGACAGGTCACGCACACATACCCGTGCTTGTAGTAGTGCTCTCGCTAGCGCCGGTTGATTGAAGCTATCAGTCTGTAGGTTTAGTCATGTGCCCTACCAAATGTGCTTTTCGACGATAGGTAGGAGATTTTACGGAGTCACGGGCAAAAGCTAGTAAAAAACATCTCAAGAATTTTAGATACCTAAACATTCAACCACCTTTCGTACTCCTTATCACGCCTCGTACTCCTTATTACGTATTATTACATATATTTATGATAATACAAATTCATTTTAAAATTTTAATCACAACATCCACTAAATACTAGCAACTAACACAAAAGCATAAGATTTTCAAAAAAGAATTTGATCACAAAATATCTGTCGGTTAGTAATAATTTAACCTTTGGGTTTTTTACATCCGTGCGTTTAATGAGAATCTTTTCATTAATAAACAATTTTAAATTATAAACCAGCCTAAAAAATTGTTATAAAATTTTATGCCCCTAAAATATATATTTTTTATTTAATTTGCGATTTTCACATACCTACACTTAAAACTCATTAAACCTACCTTTTGGCCCCCTTATTTCGTTTTTGAAAAAGTTTCCATCATTACATATTTTTAATCTTAAACCTCAATACCAAATTTCCTGTAAATTACCTGACGCAAACAAAGGAATTCGCAGGAAAGGAATTCGGTAGAAACTTTTAAACACCTTTGACCCCCTACCGTACCGGTTGTAAAAAAATAACGAAAAAAATGTACTGCTCCTAACTGAAGCGTCGTTTTGGCTTTAGAATTTTTTATTAATTAATTTATTATTTTATTATGTACCTACCTACTTTAACATATTTATTATTACCTAGTAATTTTCTTAACTTTTTTTTTTTTTTTTTTTTATACCACTAAGGTGGCAAACAAGCCTACGGCCCGCCTGATGGCAAGCGGTCACCGTAGCCTATGGACGCTTGCAACACCAGGGGTATCACTTGCGCGTTGCCGACCCTTCAGAAATCTAATAACTTCTTTCTTGAAGAACTCCATACTGTAGTCCTTGCAGAATACCTTGGCAGGGAGCTCATTCCACAACTTAAGCGTTCGCGGGAGGAAGTTTCTCTGAAACCGCACTGTACGCGACCATTTAGGTTCTAAAGTGTGAGAATGGATTCCCTGCCGATGGCGAGCGGTGCGATGGTAGAAAGTAGCCGTGGGCATCATTTCGAACAATTCCTCAGAACACAACCCATTGTACAAGCGGTAGAACACACACAGTGAGGCAAAGTCTCTCCTTAGACTTAAGGGCTCGATACCGCAAGTGAGTTTGGAATCGTCGACAATTCTCACAGCCCGTCGTTGAACCGAGTCAAAAGGGCCAAGCTGGTATCCGGGTGCACCTGCCCAGAGATGGCAGCAGTACTCCATATGGGGCCGAACTTGCGACTTGTAAAGTAACAACCTTTGCCCCGACGTGAAGCACTGCTTCGCTCTGTTGAGTACACCAAGTTTTTTGGACGCCAGCTTCACCTTATCTGATAAATGATCTCGGAACTGAACATCGCTGGAGATGTCGACACCAAGGATCCCAATGCTCTTGGAGATGGAGAGGGGAGAGTTCTGGAATTGTGGGACTACAGTGAATGGAGTTTTCTTAGCGGTGAACGCGCACACTTGTGTCTTTGTAGGGTTGAATCGGACCAAGTTTACCCGTCCCCAGTCAGAGACCTGGGACAGTGTGGTCTCGATTTGAGACACAAGTTCTCCGCGGTTTTCCTCCACAACGGAACGAGGGATGTTTGCACGACCCGTGTAAAAAGCGTCTCCAGTACTGTCATCTGCATAGCAATGTATGTTGTTGATGTACAACATGTCATTGATATGCAGTAGAAACAGCGTAGGAGACAGCACAGAGCCTTGCCAGCTGCTTGACACCAGCATTAATGTCCATGCTATCAGAGCAACTAACGACAACTACGGTTCGTATGCGTCTGTCGGACAAAAAGCTAGCCACCCATTTGCACAAACCCTCATGCACTCCGTAAGATGGCATCTTCGATAGAAGACCTCGGTGCCAGACCCGATCGAACGCCTTCGCTATGTCCAGGCTACATGCCAATGCCTCCCCCTGACTCTCAATGGCTAGTGCCCATCGGTGTGTGAGATACACTAGAAGGTCACCAGTCGAGCGACCGTGGCGAAAGCCATATTGGCGGTCGCTGAGCAGGTCATGTTTTTCTAGGTATCTCAAAAGCTGTGTGTTGATCACACGCTCCATCACCTTAGAGAGGAGAGAGGTAATAGCGATAGGCCTGTAATTCGATGGATCTGATCTATCGCCCTTTTTGGGCACCGGGTGCACATTCGCAGTCTTCCATGAAGACGGAAATTGCCTAGTGTGGTAGGAAAGCGCGAAGAGGCGCGTGAGTACAGGACATAACTCAGGAGCACACTGCTTAAGCACCACTGCTGGTATACCGTCTGGCCCACTCGACTTATGAACGTCTAGAGAGAGCAACGCCCGCCTGACCTCCCGCTGCGTTATGGAGATTTCCGGCATGGTCTTACCGCACCACGGTATAGTAGGTGGTACAGCGCCTTCATCGTTCATATTCGAGTTCGAGGCAAAGAGACTGCCCAGTAGATCGGCTTTCTCTTTAGCACTATGGGCCAAGTCACCATCGGTCTTTCGCAGTGGTGGTAACGACGACTGGCAGAAGTTCCCTTCGGCAGCTTTGGCAAGCGACCAGAAAGCACGACTCCCAGAAGGATAGCTCGCAAGTCGCCCACCTATTTTGCCGATGAATTGGAATTTTGCTCTGGCAGTTGCTTTCTTACTGAACCTCGAGGCAGCATTTAATTTGCGTTTTAACTCAGAAATATTCGGATCCTTATTAAAACGAGCCGTGGTCCAAGCCTCATATGCATTTTGCTTAAGAATTTTAGCTTTTCTGCAAGACCTATTAAACCACGGTCGTTTTTTGACGCCGGCAGCTACTCGCGGGTTAGGAATATAGCATTCCATACCAGCAAGGATTGTCTCAGTGACTGCGGCTGCGCAGACGTCAGGATCTTCTGAGTTAAAGCAGATCTGCCTCCACGGGTACGATGCGTAAAATTCTCGCAATCCATCCCAGTCTGCCGACTTATAGTGCCACACACGACGCCAATTAGTTGGCCCAGAAGGATCAGGTTGTGTGCATGACACTTGAGTCCGAACGAGACAGTGGTCCGAGGAGCCAAGAGGCGCATCCACTGAGACGGAGTATCCGTCCGGACGAGTAGTCAGCAGAAGGTCCAGTAAGGAGCTCGTATGTTCCTCTATATCTGGTATTCTCGTTGGAGAAAGTACCAGCTGAGAGAATCCATAGGTCAGAGCAAATTCGTGAGCAGATATCCCAGCATAGTTATTGGTTCGAGAACTGAGCCACTCGCGATGGTGGGCGTTAAAGTCTCCCAAAATAACTAGTTCTGCTGTGGGATATTGCTCTAGAACTTTGTCAGTCGTCAAACTCAGGTGCGTGAAGAGTCGAGTTACGTCCGTGTCACCGCTATGAGACCTGTATAGGCACGCATAGATACGAGTGTGGCCGCCGTAATCTACGCGCACCCACAATATCGACAGGTCCCTGTCTTCAAGGCTATGAAGGCGGCGACAGCAGATATCCTCCCGGACGAACATACATACACCGGCACGACTCACGAAATTGTGCTCAAGTTTGTAACCGGGATAATGAAGGTATGATGTATCGGCCGGGCAGGATATCTGCGTCTCCGTTAGAAAAAGAATGGTCGGCTGCGCAGTCTCCAAATGGAGGTGGACTGCGTTAAGATTTGAAAACTTGCATAGATATCTGCATTTCGGATCGTTGCCGATTGGTTATAAGAAAATCCTGTAAAATAAAAGGTAGGTATATATTTTCATGACATATCTTCTTTAACATTATTATTTTAAATTTGAATAATTAGTTGAAAAAATCTTATTTACTACTAACTACTAACATTACCTAGATAATATATATTTAATTGACTGAAATCTCAGAGCTTATTGCGGGGGGCAAATTTATGGAATTGCAACTCTCCTCTTACGATCTTTTTTTCTAAATCTTGAGAGGTAAGATGTATTTACTCCATTTAAATTTACATTCCCCAGAAAAAGGCAAGATCCGAGTACTCGAGACTTTTTCGCAATAAACTCCCTCGTCTTCTTACTTTATGATAAAAATATGTAGGATCGCGATACGCGATGTTTTGTCGGCTCGATGTGTAGCTAGGTATAAGACCGCCATCTATTGACTTCAAAGAACCAGTTACAAATATAACAGTAAGTATTCAACGAGAAACGCCAGATGTCGTTAGCTAATATTTTCGACCCGCCGCTACTTACGGCATCTAGCGGCTAAAAAAAATAGCCCGAAAAATAGCCCGAGTTACGGCGGTCCCATTTCATTGTATGGGATGAGGCATCTGTACTAGTATAGTATTATATAATCTGTGTCCATACTAACATGATAAATGTGAGTTTGTTTGTCTTTTCATCACGTCACAACGGAGTATTCAAATGATTGATAAGGAGACAGAGAAGGATTTTTATCTGAAAAAAATCAAAAGTTCCCGCAGGAATATCTATGACCGAATGCCGAGTGGGCGAACTACAGTTGAAGCTATAGCTAGCTTAGCATTAAAAAGTTTACAAACTTGCTTACTGTATAGGAAAGTCATTCTGATAACGAAATTTAGCGCGGGCGAAGCCACAGGCAAAAGCTAGTTCAATAATATAGATAAATGTAAGCATCCTTTTAAAGTGGTTTAGTTGAAACATAATTAAAACTTCGTTTACCTTTTTAAGCGACTCCAAAAAAAGAGGGTCTCATATCGACCAGTATATATATAGTACTTAATGTTGTTGAAATTCCACAATATTAAAATATGTTAGTCTTTGTGGGTTTCTAAACAGGTGTCCCGAATTTTATGAGTGTATGCATGTTTTTAGTAGTCCAAAAGGCAGAAATAATTCAATGAGCCAAATTATTCTTGAGCTCGTATCCAAGCAAATAAATATCACAGACTTCTTTAAACAAATAGATTAGCGGAGTCTGCATATAACTACTGGTGTTATTAAAATTGAATCAATTTATAGTCAGGCTATTAAAATCATTATCACATGTTGTGGCGATTTATGGCATGATAGCTATGGTAATAAGTGGAAGTTGTTTGTAAGACGAAGCCTGTCCAGGGAGCTTATTGCGAAAAAGTAGAGTACGCGGGGTCTGGCGTTCTCTGAGGCAAAATGTATCTCATCGTTCATTATGTTCTCAGCTGTCGAAACCATGTTCATTAAAATGATGACTCGCAAGGCATCTGCTCGCCAGGAAGAGTCCAAACTTCAACTGGCTTTGCAGGAACTTAAGATTTCCAAGGAAAAGTGTGATCAGCTATACAGTGAAAGGGATGATAACGAAAGAGAACTCTTAGAAATATTAAACAAAAATAGTAGCCTCCGCAATGAGTTGTCAGTGTTGCACACTCAATATGGTACTGTCCTAGAAGAGCGGGACCAATTTCAGAAAATTGTAGAAACGTTTGACAGCTGTAGTGAGGAGTATGTGGTGGCCCTTAATAAGATCTCATATCTTGAAGAGGAACTACGCGAGGCCCATCAACAGATCTCACAACTTGAAGAGGCCACCCATTCTTACACACAGCATCAAACTCAAAATCTTTTTGACGAATTATGTAGTAAGGCCCCTAATCTTGTTTCTGCTGCAACTAGCAATACCACCACTATAGATCTTACAGGTGAAGACACCATTAATTCTTCTAAACCAGTGAGGCTTGCTAAGTGCAGTAGAAACCAGATAAAAAAATACATCAAAATCAACAGATTTATAAAAAAAAATGAAAAAATGATCAAAAAGCAAAAAATATTTAGTAGAAATGTAAATTACTGCAAAGAAAAATTACAGTTAGTGGAACATCTGGAAGTATGTAAGTTGCAATTAGAAAACAGTAGGCTACAACATAAAACTGATACACATTTACTCGACTTGCAAATAAAAGATTTACATACATCCTTGCAGATGATGACCTGCAAGTATGAAGAGTCTCTGAGAGAGATGGAGGAGCACACACTGGCTATGAATGAGCTAATTGAATTGAGTAATTATAATGCAGAGCGTTTTGAATCATTACAACTCAATCACAGTATGTGTGATTGTAAACGCCTCAGCGATTCACAGCCGGATTGTGCAGCCTCGTTACTACTTTTACCAACACCCCAGTCATCAATGTGTGTCAGTTTGGAATCCGAGCAACAATCATATGCTCACAACAGTTCTCACTCAACTAGTGTTTCACAAAAATGTAATGTTGATGACAATATAGTAATGTTTTGCGATGAAATGGGAAAAGGTTTTAAATAATTGTATGCCAAATGCCAATTATGTTAATATAATGAGAAGTTTAATTAAGTCTGACAAAATCACTCCATCCTCTACATTAGTAATATTTATCGGTAACAGGGGTAATGTAAATAAAAGTGAATTAAGACAATATTATAATAGTATAAGCGCGCTTAAAGTAAAAAAAATTGTAATGTTTACATTTCCCTATTGTAAGGATTTGCCACAGAAGGAAAACAACCTTAGATGTGAGTTAAATTTAGCTTTGCATACTATGTCTAGCAATAACAATAACTTTCATGTGATAGATACTAACAGTATTTTTAGACATAATTATATAAGGACAAGACATAAATATTATCTCACACACCATTGTACCAGAGTGTTAGCCTTGTCGCTATCATTTTATATTAATACCACAGCCAATAATTTGGCTAAACAATCTGCTTTTATTGAGCAGTGTAATTATAGTAGTGTAATTGACATTTCAGCCAAGTATTTGGCTAAACAACCTGCTTCTATTGAGCAGTGCAATTATAAAAGTGTAATTGACATTTCAGCTAGTCATTTAGCTAAACAACCTGCTTCTATTGAGCAGTATAATAATTTGACATGTAATAATTTAAATTAAATTTTCAGACAACAAAGGACCACTTTGGCATATTATATAATTCCAACATTAATAATGATTATATTAAACAATCTATGTCTACTCAAGTTTTATGCAAACAGAAACAAAACAATAAACTTTGTCATACTAAAAATAATATTCCATTGAACCTGGTGCATCAGAATATACAAGGAATGTCTCAGAAAGAACTAGAAATTGAATTGTTCATAAACTGCCAAAAGATTGACATTTTATGTATCACTGAACACTGGCTACTCAGCCATCAGTTGATGTTCAATTTCACTAATCACCAGGTGGGAAGTTCGTTCAGCCGAGTAAATGCTATCCATGGTGGCTCTTTAATTTTAGTTAATAAACAGCTAAAGTTTAAGGAACGTAAAGACATTGTGAGCCTCTCAGTTGAGCGAACTGCCGAGCTGTCCTGTATAGGACCTTTAAAAAGGTCTGTCTTGTTGCAAAAGCAATTCACCTCAGACATAAAGTAAAAAATTCAACAAATAAAATAAAAACTACATGGAACATAATAAATAATGAAACTGGTAAAGCTAGGAATTCTTGTCAGGACTTTGAGTTGATTGTAGATGATGCTAGTTTTAAAACAAATTCTGAGGTAGCAGTTGCCTTTGAACAGTTTTTTAGGAATATCCCATTCAAAACAACTGAACATCTAAACTCAAGTCCAATCTTAGCAGAAAAATTATTAAAAGCTAGTGTTCCTGAATGTAACGTTCCCTTTGTATTTAAAAACATTAGTCCTACAGATATCATTAATACATTTAAAACATTAGAAATTAAAAACACCACAGACCTTTGGGGACTTTCTGTAAAAACTATAAATTCAATTATTCATGTTATAGCACAACCCTTAGCCATTATATTTAATAGTTGTGTTGATAGTGGTGTGTTTCCTGATGAGATGAAACTTAGCAAAGTTATACCTCTTTTTAAATCAGGTAGTTCAACAGATCCTAATAATTTTCGGCCTATTTCAATACTACCTATACTCAGTAAAGTTTTTGAAAAAATCATACTTTGTCAAATGTTAAGCCATTTCTGTATTAATGAGCTACTTAGTAGTAAACAGTTTGGCTTTATGAAAGGCCGTTCCACAACCGATGCAGGAGTGGCACTATTAAAAAATATATATAACGCCTGGGAGGATTCGCATGACGCCCTTGGAGTGTTTTGTGATTTATCTAAGGCATTTGACTGTGTTCAACATGAAAATCTCATCAGGAAGCTACATCACTATGGTATTAGAGGCAAAGCTCTCGACCTTTTGACATCCTATATGAGTAGGAGAGTACAGAAAATAGATGTCAACGGTGAAAGATCTCCGGGATCAGCAGTCACTATAGGAGTCCCTCAGGGCTCAATTTTAGGTCCTTTTCTATTTCTTATTTACATTAACGATCTCCCATATAATGTAAAAAACCATGACATTGTCTTATTTGCTGATGACACCTCTTTGCTTTTTAAAGTTAAGAGACGACAGACATGTTATAATGAATTAAATGATGCCCTTTCTAAAATTGTAAATTGGTTTAACGCTAATAATTTGTTACTTAATGAAAAAAAAACCAAATGTGTTAAATTTACATTACCAAATGTTAGTCAGAGACAGACATGTATTAATATTAATGGCGAGCAATTAGAACTTGTCTATTCAACAGTCTTTCTTGGCATAACGCTGGACTCCAAACTTCAATGGGGTCCTCATATTCATAACCTAGCCAAAAAACTTAGCTCTGCTGTGTATGCGATCAAGAAAATAAGACAATTGACCGATGTCGACACTGCAAAAATAGTATATTTTAGCTATTTCCATAGTTTAATGACATATGGTATCCTATTGTGGGGTAGCGCTGCTGATGTAAATACAATATTTTTGTTACAAAAAAGGGCAATTCGTGCTATTTATAAATTAGGATCTAGGATATCTCTGAGGGATAGGTTTAGGGAAGTAAAAATTTTAACTTTAGTGTCGCAGTACATATATGAAAATCTTTTATATGTACATAAAAATAAAAAAAGTTTTAGCAAGAAAAGTGACGTTCACAAAGTAAATACTAGAAGTAAAAATAAGCTGTTGGTGCATGATACACGTCTACACAAAATAAGTAACTCTTTTATGGGGCAATGTATACACTTTTACAACAAAGTTCCCAATAAAATTCAAAATCTATCAATAAGTAAATTTAAATCTTTTATCAAGCAGGTACTTTGTAAAAAGGCATATTACAATATTTCAGACTATGTTAATGATAAAAATCCTTGGGACTGATGATGCTCAATTACAGGATGCATAGGTAAACCAAATTAAAATGGAAATAACATAAAATTGTACGACTAAAAATCTTTTATTTAAAACATTAATTGTATTTTAGTTTATTTAAGTGTTTTTAAAAGAGTAACTATCGAGTTTCTTGCCGGATGCTTCTCGGTAGAAATCAACAACATTGTGAACCGGCGGGAAGGTGGGAGGGTTCAAAAAATAATATTTTATAACTTTGACGATTCAAAAGTGATTGTAAAATCCTTATTTGAATAAACCATTTTGACTTTGACTTTGACTTTTAAGTTTTGAGAGCTGAGATATACTTCCATACATTTTTCCCCCGAGAACTCGAAACCTAAGTACTCTAGATTTTTTGCAATAAGCTCCAAGAAATCGTGAAAACATTTAGCGCTTAAGGTGATGGCAAACCTAAACGAGTTCAGTTTGCAATAATTAAATTAAGTTCTAAGTACACTTTTTGACGTGAAATAAATATATGTTATAGTCGAAACTTTAATCAAGTCGGTTTGCTAATATTAAAATAATTTGGCTATTCAACATTTTGAATAAAAAAAAAATCTGATAGTTTTGGACTTTAATTTAAATCTTTTGGAAACTAACAGTGTTATTTCCTTGATTCTTATTTAATGAAATATATATAAATATGACCAATTAACTTTGCTAATTTCATAGTTATAAATAAATATTTGAATTTTATACCGACAAAAAACAAAAAAAAGAGTATTGAGATCGCTAGCACCTATCGTACGTGGAACTATGTGTCTTTCTATGCTTCAAAAGTGTAATATGTCTTTGTACACTATTCGTAACGGCACGCTTTTTTCTCGGGTGTTCAGTTCAGCTACGTGTTTTTTTTTCTTCGTACATTTATTTTTGAAGTCGGTGGAATAGTGAATGGTTAGTTGAGAACTGCTGACTGTTACTGCTTTCTTTAAATCATGTAAAGAAAGCTTTAAAAGACTATGATTTCAGTAAAAAAAAACTACTTGTTACTTATAAAGTCTTAGTACATCAATCTAACAAATACACAAATCTTTATACAATTCAAGAATACATTTAAAATATACATACAATCTTTGTTCGTTTGAGATTTCCTGAAGGTCATCAATGTTAATAAATATTTGCATAGGAATAAGATACAGTCAAAAGATTTATTTACATATATATGATTTTAGTGTCAGTTATTTACTATTTTCTTAATAAAGTTAATTACTGTTTTTTTTTTTTATTTCAGGTATCCAAAAGAAATAATTAAGGAATTCAGTTTCAAGCCCGACAACTACTGGATAGATGTAGCAGTTTTAATCACAGGAATCGTTGTAGTTAGGATAGTGGCATACTTGACACTAAAGAGATATGTAACAAGATCCAATTAAATACAATGTTAAGTATGAGTTAAGATATTGGTAAAGGTTGTGCTCAAAAGGACAAAATAACAATAATGAAAGCTTTTTTTACGATTAAGAAAAAATCTGCTTTGCCTTGACGATAGATACTTAGGATAGTTTTGATGGCAAATAACTCACTGGTGATAATTTTAGTTTTTAATGTCTCATTGATGATACATTTAGATAGTTAATGTCTTTTTAGTGATAATAAAGAAAAATATAAACGTGGAAAATCGGTTAGTTTACTTTGTATTAGTTCCATTTAGTTTAAAAATCTAATAACTCGTTTCTTTTCTCCATACCAGTCCCTAGATAACACCTTCGCAGGAAGCTCATTCTACAACATAATCGTTTTCGGGCGGAAGTTTCTCTGAAACCGCACTGTGCGTGATCAGTTAGGTTCTATATCATTATCATAAATTCCTTGCCTTTGGCGAGCTGTGCTATGGTGGAAAGTAGCCGTGGGCACAGAATACAGCCCATATATAAGGGTTCAATACGGCTTTTGAGTTTGGGATTGGTGACAATTCTCTTAGCACGTCGTTAAACCGAGTTAAAGAACTAAACTGCACCAGGTGAACCCGCCCAGAGATGGTAGCAGTACTCCGCGTGGGACCGGACTTGCGATTCATTAAGCAGCAACCTTCTCCCTAAGGTCAAGTACTGCTTCGCTCTGATGACTACACCAAGATTATGTCAGTGTGTAGAACCACAGTAAATGATGTTTTATTAGCGCTAAATTAGACCAAGTTTTTTCGTATCCAATCAAAGACTTTTTGACGCAGTGGATTATGACACACTTTTTAATCCAATTGTGTGAGATCTAAAAATAATATAATAATAATAATATACTTTATTGCACCAACAAAATAATTGTACAAAAATCTGTTTATAAATAAAGACTAAATAAATAAATACTTATAAGGATATGTTTTTCTAGTCACTAAGTAATAATTTTTTTTTCATATTTGTTGACTCGGTGGATCGTCTTACATAAGCGTTGGTAAACAAAAATTTTTAACACTTTTTCCCGACTGTATTTTCCACTTTTTATGTAGAACTTAAAAATTATGTGCAAAGCGATACTTTCTGGTAAGTATTTTTGGGACTAATGCAAAGGCGAACTAACGACGAAAAATAAATGAGCAATAACAAAATTGCTCAAATTCATTGATTGCACGAAATATTCTTTTTTTTAAAGTAAAGTTTAAAATTATATGTACCTACTAGTGTCTTATTGGTGATATATTTAGATGGTAAGTGATGATAATGATAAAGTTAGATGCAAATACCTGCTCACATTTTCCGATGTTACACAATATCAAGTAGATAAAGATTCCTTTGATTTTAATACATATAAAGTAGAAAAAGTTTTCTTCAATGTTGGTGCCTACCTGAACTTTATTTAAGGACTCGATGACAAGCTCAGTCGATAAGGATATTCGACGACTGACTTAACTTACACGCTAATGCATAGTGCATCAACATTATCTGACTCTGTGTTAAAAAAAAACAAAACTATAATCGCCCTATTGAAATGGTGTGAACTTAAACGATACTAGCGACCAACAGAGGGTCAGAAAAGTTTGTTGCGCTATATTGTAATAAGATCTGTAATGTGGGTTAATTAGGTTTAGCTTTAAAATTTGTTTGAACAGAAATAAATTTTGTCATTTTTTAATTTTTTAAAATGTTTAATAATGTTGTAAATTAATAAATAATGTAAACGTAAAATATGTTGTAGGTGTATGTACTTCAGTAAGGAACTGCAGCATATATGGAATACAAATTTGTTTTTTGGGAATAAATTGAAAGAAAAACCGAATAGCCCAATAAAAATAAAATAAAATGTGAAACTTTAATGATACAAACAATCAAACAATAGATAAACCACGAACCTTATCAAAATATCTATCAAAATAAATAACTATAAAAGCGCAATTTTACTTAGGGTGCAGCAGGTAATATGGCATATAGTATTCTTTAACAATTGTTAACACTTTTTCTTAGAATAATATTTTTTATCTTTGTAACAGTTTTACAGTGTTTGGTAACCAATATTTTTTAACAAAATAGCCTACAATCGTAATTGTTAAGTAATCAGTCACAACAATCAGTGTTTAATTTTAACTTACTACTGTTCACTATTCATAGTTACTGTTCTTGCAGTAATCACATATATACCTGGATTCTTAACCACCACAATAAGCGTGAACCCACAATTCTCACATTCAGCACCGTACCCATTCTTCACCTCTCTTATCATATATTCCAAATTAGGTTCCCTTTCGGTATTCCAAATTAACAATATGTCATCCTAACCTAAAACTCTATGTCACATTTTGTAATCTAGAAATATTCATAAAATCAAAGTAAAATCATAAACTTAAACTAAAGGTAACAGTTTAAATAATTACAATGAAGTTTCTACGCTAACTTCATAGTAAATGAAAATGAATGATTGCATTCTTGCCGAAAAAGATTTCCTTCCCGTGTTACTGGTAGCAGGAATGTCAAGATGGCGTACTGTGTTTGGTACTCGTTGGCTTCGTGTTTTTGATGGCGTTGTGTTTATTTGATTTAGATATCTGAGTATTCCAAATTACCTGCAGTATTCCAAATATGCTGCAGTTCCTCTAGTAATTTCAGTGGATTTTCCATTAACGCGTAGCAGTATTAGTAAAGTAAATTACAATGTTCCTTTGTTATGCCTAAATCGAGTGTTCATTTAGAAATAAGGTAGAAACACTGTAATTTTTGACAGTTTCAGAGAATTTTGGTTGAGTAATAATTAATAATTATTGCTCGACCTAATGAGAAACGAGAGCAGAACAAAAAGGGAAAAAGCTACGTATACTAAAAAAAATTGTGAAACGGCCTATTTAATAAATAAACTGCAATAAAACCCGTTTGCTTAAATTATTAGCAAAAACGCAAATAGAAGCATGTACAGATACACGTACAGCTGTTTCATTCCCACTTATTCACGTCCACTGCTAGACATAAGCTTTACCTTATTGGCTCCACAGCTTGCGGTTCTATGCTGCCTGTAACCGGCGACTCCCCACAACCTTTACAAGGCCATCTGTCCATCTGGTGTGGGGTAGTTCTACACTGTATTTTCCAGCACGTGGTCGCTACTCTAGAACCTTTCCCTCATATAAATTCTTTAGGCTATGTGCCCTTTTCACTGCCACTTTAGCTATGCGACTCGGTCACAGAATAAAAAATAGTACCTATCAATAATCCGTTAAGCTAGATCAGTGCCTTTAGTTCTCTTTATCGTCCGCTGAGCTACCTTGGGCAGAGTAATATGTTTTGTATTTATATTTAAATATTATCATAAAATATAGACGAAAGCGTTTTTGTGGTAAAATCTCGAGAAGAAAAACTTAGCAAAATGTTACATCCTTACAACCATTGGCCTTTGGCATGAATATAAATAAGACAGTCATGTTCAACCAAAGATATTCATGAACCAAAGTCAATATACGTCGCCGATACTAGCCGTATAGTCGCCGGTGGTCTAGGATTATGTTTACTTTGAATTTTTTTATTGGTTTTGGAAGCAAACAATTCGTTTTAACATAAAATTTGTGTTTTTAAATAGGTGTTAGTAATTTGGACTGTGAATAATATTTTTAACTAGTTAAGCAAAGCCGTGTATTATTAAGCTCTTGTTTTAAGCTTTTAAAATATGAATAAAACTATTGTTATTAACTATTTAAGTAACTTATGCGTTATATACATGTCTGGTTTGGTTTCAAGGTATTTATTTTTATCCAAAATACCACATGTATTTAAAAGTATTTGTATTTCTAGACATTTATCTTTTCTTTTTTATACTTTTCCTTTTGAAATTTTGGAATATGTCGGCACTTTTCATATTAATAATAAAAATATATTTTTTCATAAAATAGTGTACGATTTTGATTTACTTTATTTGTTCTTAACACTTATCTCTTACTACTCACATTGTATGAAAATCATTCTAACAATACTTGCAAATAACTTGCAACTTTTACCTACCGGTTGTACCCCTGTTCTCCGTATATCCGGAAACAAGAACTACAATTAACTTAAAAAGATTAAATAACGTGTTCCCATAATTAAGAAATTTTTACAAAAAAATAAAATCCCACTTTAAATCTTAACAAACTTAAACCAAAAATTTTAAAATAAAACCTTTCTTGGAGTCAGTGCTAGCTTGCCAACGCAAAACAACGCAGAAATACCTTATCATACTAACAATAGGTTCCTATTTTAATGAGAACCATGCATCTTAATTAAAAAATACTGTAGGTTAATAACTTTCTGCCGCTGGCACCGACTAGTAAAAATAGTAAAATAGATATTGAAACTACTTAAATATTAGTTTATCAAACGAAACCGAAAAGCTACGTTCTTATCGAATAGGTTTGATACACGAGGTGCGTATAGTGAAACAAATTGTTTTGACCCAGTGGTCAAAAATCAAAACTTAAGTAGCCATATTGAAACAGTGTGAACTTAATTAAAACGATACAAGCGACGAAACAAGGTGAGAGGGGCAGAAATATTTATTGCAATATACCTTTATTTTTGCCATAAACAAATTGGAATAGAACACGCAAGCTTAATGGAATTGAAGATGTGATAGCTCAATAGAAAGAGAATCTACAAGCATATGGAATATTTCGATAGCAATAACGCAAATTGAAAGACGAAGTTTATTTATCATTTTCTTCTTAAAATTTATTGACTGTTTCTTTATGAGGCTAACTCCATATGTATTAACTATGAGACTATAAAAATTTCTATTCTATTCTAAGAGTGAACTCCCTAAATTATCGCCCCCCCCCCCATTATAAACGTCGATGCCTCTACCCTTGTCTAAAAAAACTAAATGGTCACGAAAGTTTCTACTGACGACATACGGTTCGCATAGGGTTCTGATTGGTTACGGAACTATAAAAATTATAACGTCAAATTTTTATTCTTCCACGTCGGATTGTCAAAATTTCCAATGGCGAAATGCATAAAATGTCAAAAATTGTAATCGTATTTGTTATAGTGGCTTCTCACGGCCTGAGATTTCACTGACCATGTCACACCAGCTCACGCCAAGGCGCTGTTAAGGTTCGGCCACAGAGTACATTATATATACTGAGAGGTTCGGCCGGCGCCTGTGCCAGCAAAGGTTACACTGTAAGGGCTCGTCGAATACACGACGTGTCGGTAATCACACGGCTCGGGTAGGCCTATGACAAAATAACGCCTTTACAAATCGGAGCGGCGACGTGTGGTAGCCCGATAAATTACAGGCCGTGAGAAGCCACCTTAGCATGTTGAATTATCAACTAGAGTACGACCTATATAACTTTGCCCGTAGTGAAATGCGAATCTATAATTTAATGGTATATTATTTTGTTCCCCTTATTCGCAGTGATACCTCTGCGAGACGCGTACATTAGAAATAAGGTCGTCTATAATGATACTAGCTTTCCTTTTTTAAATGGGAATAATCCGCAAGATAACCAATTCATAGACGTATATATTGTTACACTCTGTTATTAATCTGCAAAGATATCGCGTACACACATACGAAAAAAAGGTCATACAGAGGAATTGAAAACCTCCGCCTTTGTTTGGAAGTCGGTTAAAAATAAATACTTCAATATAATAGTTTTTTTTGAGCACATCAAATTAAATCATTGATTGAGTGAACATGATTTCTTCAAGAAGTATTTAACTAAAGAATCGATAAATAAGTATAAGAAGTATTTTTAATACCTTTACTTTCTTTTTATTTCAAAATTTATTTTTTGAGATCCCATACATTTACGAACTCAAACCACTTCTAGTATTTGGTAAAAGTCTAGAATAATTTATCAAAAAACGAGGTGGCATGATAACTTCTACACACTGAGATGTATTATGAAAAATCTTAAACCTCACAGGTCCCCACATCTAGTTGAACGTTACTTTTGAGTCTGTAGCCTCGGGAAATGATACCTGAATGCTCTGGGAAACTCGTGGAGGAACCCGTTGACTACGTGCGTCAGTGTTTGGGAATCCAGCTTTTACTAGACTTCGTGTAATTGTTTCCTACGTGATTATAGAATTGATAATATTCGTCACGAACATATGCTAGACTAGGATAAATTGCTTTCAACATTGACATTTGAGATTTAAATATTCTATGTCTTAGAAGTCTAAGGTGTCTGCAGACTTTCAGAAGAGAAGAATGATTGTAAAATAGGTATTACTTTATGAGGAAAATGTGATTGTACGTCCTATATCTGTGTCCTGGTGTGAAACCTATGAGATGATCTGGAAAATTGATCGATGGTTTGGAAACATTTAGTTTAGAAAAACTAGGGGGCGTAGTGTAGATAGGACGGATTGCTGGTGACACGCTTAACATCATTCAGTGTTAAAGGTCTCAGGGAGGTGACATTGGATGGGCCTGGGACATAGGGTCGTAGGGAAAATATGTTTTCTTTTCCAATAGCTTACTTTTAGAAGGGGTTTTTATCCTACGTTAAAAGTTATATCTATCATTTTATTTTGTTTTTTCTTTTCTTAATTATATTATAAATATTAAATATATGATAATAACATTAAAAGCAATCACACATAATAACACAAAACACATCGCCCATCACACATTTATGATAAGTTAACGTATTCTGATATAAAGATAGGAAGTGAAAATAAACTAAGTAGAAGTGATAAAAAAAAAATCAATTTGGATTGCAATTTTACCTTGAGTTCTCTCAAAACTCATGAAATTCCGGGAACACAACTTTAACGGTGACAATAAAGCTAACTACCTACTTAGAAATAGTTGTCTTCTTTTCTTTTTTTATAATTAAACTCTGCGATTTTTATTAGCTTAACTAATATTGATAATTTTAAGGGATATAAAAAATCTTACAGTACCCCACCCGTAAAAATAATAACAGCAAACTAATAGATGGCTGAAAAAACAATACAAAACCTAAAAACACTTTATTAAATTATGAAAATGTCAGTTCAGACAATACATTTCTCGAGTATGATCCTTGTGTTGGTGTTGCCAAAAATGACGCATTCAGTCAGATTTTCCCGGAAAATAAAACGACAAATAGTAATTAAGTTCTTAAATATCTATTTAAAGCTGGGTTAGAATTTCTGAAGAACCATTTGTTTTGCTTTGATTTTTCATACCTGTAAAAAAGAAAAAGAAATTTCCATTATAATCAAAAAATATATTATTCAAGGCTGATGAATAGTCATGTCTGCTAGATCTTAACTTCCCCTAGCCGTGGAGCGGTTAGCAGATCATTAGTACTATAATAAAAACTGTCCGATACGAGATTGTCTTGCTGGAACCTGGCTGCTTCCTACCATCGCACCTTAACACACATCCTCACATCTTTAAACCGAAATGGTCACGAACAGTGCGGTTTCAGAGGAACTTTTTGCCGACAACGCTAAGGTTGTGGAATGAGCTCCCTGCCGAAGTTTCCTCTATGAACTACAGTATAGGGTTCTTCAAAAGGGGGTACCTAGATTTTTAAAGGGTACGCAATGTGCAAGTAATGCCCCTGGTGTTGCAAGTGTCCATATAGGCTACAATGATTCCTTAGACAAAGAAAGACACAAGTTTAGAAGTTTAGTTAAGAAGCTTGTATTCCGAGGGTAAGTGAAGCCATTTTGTACTCGATACGAACGTTACTTTTTTTAATACCTGAAAGTCCAATATAGTATTAAAAAATATAAGTATAGTAGAATCCCGATTATCCGAACAGCGATTATCCGGACTCATTCGTCACGGCTCTAATTGCTGATTTAAAAATGTTTTTATGGCGAAATGATACTGACGAGATGTTATCCCCACCTCCGGCCGTGTACTCCCGCTCTCATTTGTTTGCGCGCTAGTGTTTGTTATTGTTTCATTTTCTTTGGAAACATGGTTGGCTTTTGTGTTACCTTACGTTTTGTGTCAGTCAAATAGAAAAAAAATCTAAAATGTCCAAGCGAAAAAGAGTAGTGTTGCCTCTTAAAAACAAAGTCTTAGTGAAGATAATTGAGAGTATAGTGGCGTTTTGTTTACCGACATAATGTACATACAAAGTTTGCAAAAAAAGGGCGTCTATATATTTCTTAGCCTTAAATAAACACAAAAGGTAGTCAAAAAATTGATAAGAGCTACTCACTATGCTCCCACTCGTTTTATATCTATAACCAAAAAAAATCAGTGCTAATTGTCTGGCAAATATAAAAAATCTTGCTAAACACGTTTTTTAAGGTAAAATAAAAATTATTATTATAGAACTCGGGTCTTAACGCGATGCGATAATAATAATGAGTTAAATAAAAATGACTTACGGGTGCTTCTCTCGAATACCATCTTGATCAAAGTGGAGTAGGGCGCATCTACTAGCACACACAAGACTGTGGCAAGGGTCAAGGAGTACACCAAGTCAACAACGAAGACCTGCAACTGTTTTATAAAAAAAAACTGTAAAGAGTATGTGAGGTGTAGGGTTCCGTAGACGTTACTACGTTGCTAAGTTTGTAAACTTAACTTAGTTGGCTGTATCTCGCAAAGAATATCGCAAGGTTTTCTCCAAGGACCACTGTATTGGGTTATTACATTTCTGAAGGGTCGGTAACGCGCGATTGATACCCCTGGTGTTACAAGCGTCCATAGGCTACAGGGACTAGTAGACTATACAACAAGTGAAAAAAAGGGAATTTAATTAAAGGGACTAATTTGGATCCCGAGAGCAGCGAAGGATGCTAGAGTAGAATCCCGAGCGTGGCGAGAGATTCTAGTGCAGAATCATGAGCGGAGCGAGGGTTACAAAGGACCGATATGAATTTTTTTAACCTGTTGTATATGCTAATTTTTACCATTAACTGCGAGAAAATAAAAAGTACTATTATCACCTTTTGGTATATATTTGGTGATTTTTACCGAGTAATAAGAGAACAATGACGTAAAATAACCACAATAACAATTAAAACAATTTAACAATTGTACCAAATTCAAAATGTTTTGTGAGTAAAAGTGAGTTTTATTTGCTGTTATCGATAAATAAGCTGCACTTTTTCGAGTGGCAATGGTAAAAATAATATTTATACCAACTTACATGCTTTTAGAAAAATAAAATCAAATATTGATTAAGTCAAACCGAAAAAATTTGAGATATTTAGTAAAATGCTCACTTAACCCTACGTTTGCTCAATCGATACATGCTAGAGAGTGTAGTAATCACTGTTTTTTAAATATTAGAATATGGAATACCTAAGTTAAACAAACCTTTACGGATGATTTTAGGTTTTACATGTTTATGGATAATGTTTACAGTGCAGGCAGTAAAGCCTGTACGTTTTCATATCGACGGATATGTACTAACATCTCCTATCTGACAAAATCACAATTTTACAGGAGGTGAAAAAAACGTTTAATTGTTTTAATAATTAAGTTACAAAAATGTATTTAATTATAATTAGTGTATAAACATTGTAGATTAAAGATGTTATTATTGATTTTAGCCTAAAATTATGGGTTTCTGAGTTAGTGTTAGTTAGGAGTTCTTGTTTCGAATTTTGTGAACATCTGATTTATTATAATATAGTAGCTAGCTTCTACATAAACGTAAAAGTACCGGTACAAAATTTAGCTTAAATGTCACAATACGACTACAATATTAACATCTAAAAGCTGGGACATACTTTGTTGTTTAATTCTAAAGATTTTATTTTGGGAATTTTGTATTTTTACACAATTTTATTAAAAAAAAAACTCGTAACTTCAAACACACGTAAGGGGCCGTCCATTAATCACGTGAGGCTCGAAAAGGGGGGGAGGGGGTCTGGCTAAAATATCACAAGGGGGGAGGGGGATGTAGTAAGATTATCACGTGTATTTATTTTTTCGTCAAAATTCTAAAAATTGTAAGATTTTTGTAGGGACTAAAAAATACACGTAATTTTGAGTGAGGGTAGGGGGGGGTTAGCCAGTGTTCTGCTGCTAACTTTTGGTTACTCATTCTCAATCCGCCGCTATCTTCCGTTTGTTACGTCTGCTTCAGTCAGGCGATAGCACAGAACATTATTACTCTAGCGAGGGCGATAGCAGCGAGTGAGTAAACACGCGTTTTAATGCAGATAGTAGGAATTTGCAGCAATATTGACAACATTGATACACTTAGGGGATATTACTTTAATCAGTTAGAAGTTATTAGCAGCGACATGTTCCGTTAGTAAACATAGGTGCTATTTCTACAAACCCTATCTCAGCCAATTATGGTCTGAGCAATTAGAAGATTTTACCAGGCTATGCGAAATTTAATTTTAAGTCGAACGGTATAAGAAACTCAATTTTTCTCAAAATGTCAGATAGGCAGTATTTAGTACATCGCCGTCGATATGGCTATTTTGGCTACTATTCTGCGCACACGGGTAACAAAATTAAACACTTATAATATCTTTAATTATGATTCCGGTTAGAATTCTTTGTAAGCTTTTTTTTTTCATAAAGAAATTAAATCTTTCTGCGATGGCAAAAGTGAGCCTGAAACAAATTGCCTAAATCTGTGTTTTTATCGGATTTTGCATATGCTGTTTTCTTATTCACCGCTACAGTTGGCTTTTGTAAGATCTTTGACCAATCTCGTTAAATATTGTGATGAAGATGATAATATTTTTTTATACCACTAAGGTGGTAAACAAGCATACGGTCCGCCTGATGGTAAGCGGTCACCGTAGCCTATGGACGCTTGTAACACCAAGGGCATCATTAATGATGCCGACCCTTCAGAAATCCAATAACTTCTTTCTTGAAAGGTATTTAAAAACAAATAATCAACTCACCAAATTTCCAACAGAGAAGTAGATCGGTAAAGTATTAGCTGACCTCAGCATGATCTGGACGGGATAATGGAAAAGATACAGCGAGTAGGACACCCGCGCTATGAACTTCCATACAGTCAAGGATAAGAACCAGTTTATCGGACCTTATAAAATTACCATATATTAAAAATTAAATTCAGAACTCACATTTTATGGTTTTTTTTTCAAAAACAATTACAAATACCTAATATTGGCTTCGTTTTGCTGATTTTGACTAAAACGAGCCGGCAACAAACTTGATTACAAATAAAATTACTACAATTACAAAGTAACGTAACAAAAATACAAACTTTACATTTTTCTATGAATTATCAGCCTATACCTACTTAGCTGTTTTCAAGTCAAATATTCTAATCTTTTACTAACTAAATCTAAACATTTCATAATTCGTCAGTACCTGGAAATACGAGCTTTGGTCGTTTTTTTTTAACAACGCCATCTATTGTAGGGGTCACGCAATGGCTCTGGGTGCCGCATACCGTAATGGTTCCGAACCAATTATTGACAAAGTAGATGTCGGACTCGCATAGGCTCTGAATACCGTAGCAGCAATAAAAAATGAATAGATATCATATTTACCTCCATAGCCCTGAACGCAAGCCAATATCATCAATCCCAACGCAAAAGCCCACAGAGGCCTCATAATAGCACTGAACAAATTAATCCAGAATCTGCTTAGAACCATACCAGGGTCGTTTAGGTAAATCATGCTGGAACCCACGAGAACAGCAACCATCCATATAACAACTATGCTGCACTAAAAACATTAGATTATACTTTAATTATGTTAGCATTGCACTATTTTATAAAATAATTAACTACATACTTAAGACTATACTAACAGTTGAAAACCTCACTCTTGTGGTTCTCAAAAGGTGAAGGAAGTGTCCAAAAACCATTCCCACAATAAAAGCTGGGGATCTTGTCAGTGTGTTTACATAGTACTTCTGAAAATTCCTTACCATATCATTATTGATCATTCTGTAATTAAAATCAGACAAGTTTATTATAAATGTTATCATAAATGATTGCAAATTAGCTAAGCTAGACACACACTGTTAAAAATGTTTAGTTGTCCACACCCTTAACCCTATTCGTTCACAGTTATTTTCTTTGGAAGCTATTTTAAACTCTTTTTAGCCCACATAATTTTCTCCATTTTTTTTCGGGATTTTCTACACACAGATACTGGACAATATTTCGACATACCTGTGTTCAGTGCGTTGCTTGGCATTTCTATTAGGAACAGCCCATGTATAAAGCTGCCAAGTTATTCGATGAACGTCATATCTAAAATTATAACCTTGCTAGCTTTTGCCCACTATTTTTGGTTATCGGCGTAGGATACTTACGGCAACTACACAATTATAGAAAAAAAAACTTAGAAGATGAAAATATTTTTAAATAGTAGGTGCCGCCCTTTCCCCTCATGACTACCCGCCGGCCTTGCACATCATAAATGCGCGCGCAGTACTTGATCATTATTTTGCTGCCACGTTATTTTAAAACTGCGATATCTCCTAAGATATTCATTGAAATCGAATGATGTAAAGGGAAATTTTGTTTTAAATTAAAGACTTCTGTTGCATAACGTATTTATTTTGATAAGGATTAATATCATGTTTATAGAAACACTTTCGCAAATGCATTATTTTAGTACAAATTTGGTTAGAATAAAAAAGGAGCCAACCTTAAAAGATAGTCATATGCTGTCGCGGAATTTTATAAGGAACTTTTAAAGGGGAACAATTCTGTCATGCATGATTTTTGCAAAACTTTAACCGTTTACGCAGCGAAAGTTCTCAAAACGAAAAAAACTGTTGAATGTTAAAATTAAAGTCGTACATTCAATCTTTGCCGTTTAGGAGAAGATCAGTGACAGACCGACTGCAGCGCCACCTACCGGGACCATTTGTAAATTTAAATCATGCTAGGTCCCACTCGAATGTACACAAAAAATACCATTAAAATCATCCCTGCCGTTTAGGAGATCAGTGTACTCAGACTATCTCCATGCCAAATTTAACCTTAATCCGTACAGTAGTTTAAGCGTGAAGAGGTAACAGACAGACAGACAGAGTTACTTTCGCATTTATAATATTATTATATATTAAAGTATATACGCACCCCACGAAGGATATCCCATCAAAGTTGTAACAAAAGCAATAGACCATAGCTATTGTGATAGACAGCAACAACCCGATTGTAAGTCCGCCATACGCGACTCGACGCCCGCCCAGTGCGAAGAACAGCAACAGTGGTGACACCAGGTGTAGTTGTACATCCACTGAGAGGTACCAAGATTGAGCCAAACACTGGAAGGTTACAGAAGATTCGTTACCATCAATAGTGGGTTGCAGAGAAAGAAGTGAATCGGATGGTATAGAAATGATGAGAAAGAGAAAGATTAGGTAAGGTAGGTAAGCAATTAATGCCCCCAGTTAAATAGCGCCCAAACTACATAGAACTTACTTTTACTCGAGTTCCCCGCGTTACGACTCACGCATGCACAGTGTACTTACACTAATAGAAATACTCAAACCACAACGCAAGTCCTTTGACCTACCATCATACTTGTAACTAGGGCTCGCAATATTCGTTCGATTTTACTATTAGAATAATATGAATACCACCTTTGGTAAATATTTGAATAGTTTTTAAATAGTGAATTAAAATCCTACTAATTTATAAATGTGAAACTTTGTTTGGATGTTTGTTACTCTTTCACGCTTTAACCACTGGACGAATCGGGATGAAACTTGGCATACATATATGTTACGTCCTGGAATAGCATATAGGCTACATTTTATCCCGAAAAATTCAAAAGTTCCCGCGGGAATAACTGTAACCGAGCCTTAACGAACTATAGCTACAGTTTGCTTTAGCAAATGTCATAAGTATAATAATGAGTTAATTAAGGAGTTCCACGCCGATAACCGATTCAGGGCGGGCGAAGCTGTTGGCAAAATCTAGTAATACATAATAAGAGATTCTTGATATATATTTTCTTATTATAATTAATAATAAATTAAGCAGTGTCAAAACGGAGAACAACCAATGAGATACACAATACGAGTGGCGTGCATTAATGTAGCGCATCTTGTAATTTATTAAATATTCAAATATTCGGATATTTCACATCAATTATTCGTATTTAAAATTGCAGCTACTATCCAAATAAATGAATATTCGAAGTGCAAGCCCTACCTGTAACTCGCTGTGCTATAACCGAGCTCCGTCATGGATGTCGCTCTTATAAAAACTGCTTAAATGATATAGTAATTTTTTTTTGTAATGCTTTACATTTCGTTCGTTTATAATTTTAAGTAACGTAATTTAATGAAAAATCGTTCAAAATTTCATTTATGCTCACTTGGATAATAGCTTCTGGTCGAATGACCGAATGGGCGCTAATACTATTTGTAGGTGCTATTGACCTACACGTAGGTTTTTTATATCCAAGATAAACAGTGGATCAGTCGGTTTCTTAGGTTGTAAAATTTTATCCCCTAGTTCTAAATGTATAGGTAAATAAAGAAGGGTACAATTAATGTATCCCATATCCCATTGTCCCATTTCCTCTGGGCGCCAATACCCTGTATGCAACTGTAAATAATTAGGTATTAAATTTCTCATATGAGACTATTATGGAAGTCCTTTAAAACACACTGTTGTTTTAATACCCTTCATTTTACGACAGGTCCGTAAACAACTCTGAAATACTAACTATTTCGCTCATGTTCACGTAATTCTGAACGTGAAGGAGTGCAGACCACCACCAGTCCCGACAGCTTTGAACGCCTGTCGCAAAGTTGTGCCAGTTCGGACCATCGCTAAAGTGGTGGAACAGTGATCCCTGGAGTAGCACTGCAGCTGCCAGCAATGGAAACATGCGTAGGAGCCGGTGGAGGTAGAAGAAGTGAATATTCTTCACGAGTGACACTAAACAATGATATTTATTACTGAATATCTCATGTTGACGACTTATCCGAATACGTATAGTAAAATGCATGTTTAAGAGATATATTCACAAGTATTTATTAACATTATGCAGTAATCCCGGTGCTTGACATAGCTTCAAAAATAGCACAAATGCTGAAACATCCATATGTCTACTAACTGTATGTACACGTAATAAATATCCTTGAATTGCTTTGTCTTCTTTCAAATATGAATACAGATATTTCAGCATTTGTGGTCGTAAAATATCGGTGCCACCCTACGAATATAACTTCAAATATAAGCGGTGGCTTTGAATGAAGCATACCGTGAGACAATAAACCATTATTATTATACACATTTTCTGCATTGTGTATTGTAGTCTTTTAATAGGTAGTAATATATGTACCCTTTCTAGTAGGGTAAAAGTGGGATAGATGCCTCACTTTTTGAAATCGAGTTATAATTATAAGACGATTACTATTATTAAAAAGAAGTTAATGATTATTGATAGACTGAACCTTTAACTCGAAACTGGTAAATGAAAAATAAGCATTTTCCTTACATACATAAAATAAGTTAATAAAAGATTAACTCTAAGAAAAAGGATAGATGCCTATGGTGTGGGATAGTTGCACATTTGTATTTTATTATGTGAGGATAGATGCCTTAAGAAATAAATCAGAAATTTTTGCTCACATTTGTTTAGTTTTATTGCAAATTTAACTAAACAAACATAATTTTTTTTTTTTTTTATTAACTACGTCTTTTTCTTTGGGTTGAATTTCTTATTATCCAATTTGTTTTTTACTTTGTATCTGTATAATCTTCCAAGCATTCGTAACATTAGGAGTTTTCCCTGCTATCATTAAAAGTATACTCTTTTTCAAAATCGGAGCTTTCAGAAGGGGACAAATAAGCTGTTGTTTGCTTTTGTTTTGATTTAATTTCTTTGTTCTCAGTTCCTTTTTTCTTTTTTACTTCTTTTATTTTTCTTTTCTTTATCTTCGTCTATGTATTCTGCTACGTCTCAACTCTTAGTACTTAATTCTGTTCAGAGTCTCTTCTTTTGCAGGTATATCTTTTGTCGCCTTTCCTTTATATTTTTTTAATTCAATGAATTCTCTTAAGTACAAGACAACAGCAGACCGTTTTCCTATTTTATAAAATGGAATAGGTAAACTCAGTCTAGTGGCTGTAGTACTTGGGTTGTATGACTCGGCAAAAAAATAAAAAATTATATCTTCTTCATTGCAATTTCACCGTTGTTCATAGCTTCCATGGCTATTGTTGAAGCTTCCTGTGTCCATTGAGCACGCGGTCGAGCATTTCTTTTTATTATATATTTTCGTGGCATATTAAAATATAAATTATAACATAACAAAAACAGAAAAATGTTTACTCAAAGTATAACACAACTTTTGTTTTCTAACTGTTGTTATTAAGAGTATAGACGCTCTTAGGGCATCTATCCTATCTCAATACTGAAGCATCTATACTTTTAGCTAGGGATAGATGCCTCTTGTATTCAAAAAACAAACATTATATTAAAACTAAAAATCTTATTCATCTGACTCACTTTGCGACGTCTTGGAAGCGGTCGTGTAAACTGTTAAGAGACCGCTCATCATGAAAAATGTATCGACGGCCAAATTCGCTGACAACAGCCATAGTGATTTAGAACTCGAAGCCCACTGTCAAAAAATAATTGACAAAGCTTGAGAAGCCATATCCATGGAAGTACTCATATATATCAGGGAGGTTGCGCAGCCACAATACTCATTTCTTTTCAACATTTCAAGGATTTTGACGTTTTAGTGTTTTGTAGCCAAACGGCAAAATTGTCCGCATGTCACAGCTGCCATCTTTATCTCGATCCCGAAGAAAATTTTACAGGTTGGTCTATCATGTAAACCTAGCAAACAACTGTCAGCCGACCTACAGCCTAAACGCCCTACTTCTTAAAATATAAATAAGCTATTGAAATCGTGTCTTAAGCTTGTCAATCATGTATTCTAAAAATCAAAAAAAAATAATTTATAAAAAATAAATAATGGAAATAAAAAGCTTTATAAATTTTTCGATATGTTTTTTCGTAATTAATCAACATTAACAGCTTTATCCGCATTTGCCTTATACTACACGGAATCCTAAGTCAGCACTGACCAGCCTTTCAAAAGTAAGTAGTAAAATTATTTTATCTTCACTTTCATAAAAAAACGGCTGTACAAGCGATAAAGAAGCGGGAAGAAATCTCTAGCAGACGTAAGTACGTAAAGTTTTCTGAGCCGATGGTTAAAAATCGAAACTACAGTCGCCATATTAGTATAGTTTTTTTTTTTCTGACTGACTATTCAGTTGGCTGTTTCAGCCATTACTGCTCCACCGGGCTTTTCAAATTATGAAAAAGAATGGAAGTAATTCGTGTAGTCGTGGTTTTTCGTGGAACTGTTAGAGCACATAAGCAAATAGTTTCCCTTTCTATTATGAGCGGAAGGCCTTTAAATCTTCAACGTTTAAAGTTTCAACTTTAAAGTGCCGTAATTTATTAAAATGCGATAAACTTACCGACCGCTAGCGACTGCCGCTCAGAAAAGTTTGCTGCACTATACGCCCTTTGCATCAACTGTTTTTCTTTAGGTTATATTATTATATTTGCTACTTTACAATAAATAATTAATACAAAATAAATAAAAATCAAATCTAGATCTTCCTCATCTTATCTGAAGCGCTTTAATCAGCTGGACAAATAATGCTAATAAGTTTCATTTATAAAGTTTCATTTTTCGGTGACAAAAAGTGATATTTTGTTACAGATGATACTACTTAAATTTTGATATTTTTGATACCAAAAAAGTTAAACGTTTTTCGCTAGGATACTATTAAGTGTCTGGTATATGGACCTTCAATAGTTGAAACTTTTGAAGGCGTTGGATAAATTTCGTAAACCTAGTTATTGTTTTCTTAGTCAATTGTCAATATTTGGAAGTCGTTAGACTAGATAAACTGCTAAAATACAAACAATATTTAAAAAATGTCTTAATTTACCTTTCAGCAATCTTACCTCTACAATATCAAGATTATTAATGATAGTTCCCGCGGAGTTGTTTGCGAAGGAATGTCCAATGACAACCCAAAGGATAGAAATGGATCTAATACCATCTAGGCAGCTGATACTTCCAGGAGGGTCGGTGAACGTTAGGATCCTGATCGTATTTGTATACACAGAGAAGCATCTCAACAACTTACTGACTTCTCTAGGCTCTAGAGCAAATAAAGTAAACATACAATCTGATTATTTCCATTAATCGTTAAACGCAAAGAAATAAACAATATTTGGAACATTTAGGTAAAACTGTGAAGATTTTTATCCACATATATTTACTGAATATAAATCAGTTAATACGCAGACACGTTTTAACATAAGATCCATAGAAAGGTAGTTTGTGTATTATTTCTACAACTATATTTGATTCAATAGGCAGGTACAACTAATGTAACTCGCCTGAAACTTGCCTCTAACTGTATTGGTGGTTTTCAAAACTTTATGTAACGGTGGGTAGTACCTACGGAAATCTACAATATGCTCGATATAATTTAACTTTTTGAGGTACTGATATTAGGTTTATTCGATAATTGAATGAAAAGGAAAAAGTAAAATTATCGGGAAATATCTCAAGGCATCAAAAATAAATTAAATTTTTACCTTTTTTTAGTAGAAATATGTTGTGAAGATCAATACAGGTACTTAATAATGTCAATATCCCAATGATGCTAAAAATTGATCTAAAAACAAAAAAAAAGGATGCGGTTAATGTTCGGGAGAAATAGTCCATTTTATAGAATATGTGGGTAACCTCCATGGGTTTCCTTATCAGCCTCATACGTCCCCACTGTTGGGGCACGACCTACCCTCACCACACGCGGGCCCAGTACGGATTGTAGACTTCACATACGTATTTTCCTCACGATGTTTTCCTTCACCGAAATGGTAGTGGTGTGAATAATAAATGTACTTGAGAAATCAAGAAAAAGACTCATTGGTATAAGCCGGACTCAAACCTCCACGACGCAGATCACAAGGTGAAATGAAAACGCCTCGGCCACCACTGACCATCTCCACGGGTTTATAGCGATTAGATAACTTATATATTAGTACAGATGTATACAACATGTTCGCTAGCTAATTGAGAAATACAATAGTATAGATATAATAGTTCAGAGCGTAGTATGAATAATGAAGTCTGTAACGAATATTTCGAATGATAGATTTGGCTTGAATTGGCACTGTCGGCTGGCCCCCTTGACTTTATTAAGGGACCATTACAATTTTGAGATGAATTAAAAAAACCATCGCAGCTTCAAAACGCTTTAAAGTTACTTAGTTAGTTTAATTAAGTTCTAGGAAAATCTAATGATGAAAGAATAAGTCTACTCAAAATTTTTTGGCACTCGACTTCAAAGTAACACGTATACCTTAATGTTCTGTCAGTAGGTCTGCTTCTGAGCAATTTTTTACTTTTTAGTGGAGTTTTGAAGTCAATTTTTTTTCTGTTTAAATTTTGTTTTATTTTTATTTTTTAGTTACTACTAACTAACTTTTCACATTTGCCTCCTGAAACCCTACAAAAGTCCAGTTCCACTTCATCAATTAATACTTTCTGAATGCAAAAGCTTTATTTATTACTTAAATTAACCAAAACCACTATGTAATTGAGGAATTCCGTGGATTCCTCGTGAATTCCATCATTTAAACTTAATTTTAATAAAAAACAGTCCAATCTTGAACTCTCGACTCTGGAATAGGTTTAGGTAATAGTTCATACTTAGTCAGTCATTTATAAATGGAGTATCGTAATATGGAGTATAGTAGAGGCTAGTAAGTTCTTAGCTTAGCAGGGAGGGGAACTGAGTTTGTAAAGTTGAACAACTCCCAGAGTCCCAGTCACTGCTCGGCCTATAACTCAATGGATACGGAACCCAAAAGGTGAATTTATAGAATACTTGCTGTTGCCCGCGGTTTCACCCGCCCTAAATTCGGTTATCGGTGTAAGATTTCAATTTCAATAGAGAAAATATTAATTAAATATTATAGAAAAAAAATTCACTCACACTTGACGTTTTCAAGTAGCCTTTGTCCTTTCCCGGGACTCAAACTATCTCCATGCTAAATTTGCCTGCGGTTCCACCCGCCCTAAATTCGATTATCGGTGAAGGATTTCAACAGGAACTCCTCAATAAAAAAAACGACTCAAGCTTGACGTTATCAATCATCTGAATTGGTACAGCAGTTTAAGACCGTCAAAATGGCTTTCGTCACGGTCGCTAGACTCGTGACCTTTTAGTGTATCTCACACACCGATGGGCGCTAGCCATTCAGAGTTAAGTTAGGGGAGGCACTGGCATGTAGCCTGGACACATCGAAGGCGTTCGATCGGGTCTGGCATCGGGGTCTTCTATCGAAGTTGCCATCTTACAGAGTGCCCGAGTGTTTGTGCAAATGGGTTGCTAGCTTTTTGTCCGGCAGACGCATACGAACCGTGGTTGACGGTTGCTCTGATAGCATGGACATTAATGCTCTCGCAAGGCTCTGTGCTGTCTCCTACGCTCTTTCTAATGCATATCAATGACATGTTATCCATCAACAACATTCATTGCTATGCAGATGACAGTACTGGAGACAGTATTATAACAGGATCCTTATCATTAATTTAGGACTGAGCCACGGCGATTTCTGATGACCGATCTTCGGCGGCGTCTCTTCGGTCGCATCGCTAGACGCACTAACAGTTCATCGGTCAAGTGTACGCGTTTGATCAGGTATGTGAACCATATCTTAATATGTAAATGGCTTCCAGTTTCATGTCAAAATAAGCTTAAGCAGTTTCGATTCGTTTGAGAAAATTTTCAAATGTTTTTTTTTACTTTTATATACATAGTTACAACATAGGCAAAGAGAACTGTACAGTGCCTTTCCTAGCCAGATGTTAAAAATATGGTTGCAAAGGTATGACAAATCGTAACTGTGATGTCTCTTTCTGAGTTGTTTTAATAAACATAAATAAACAAAATGGCGGACGTTGAAAAAGACAAAAAAAGATCACAGTTTAACTTTGTCTCGTTCAAAAGTGTGGCCAATTTCGTAAGGCTACTACGTAGTACATAGGACAGTTTATAGAACTTGAAGTCTATGAGTTATAGCAAAAACCTTTCTTTGATCACTTAGACAACTTTACCCACCAAATCTAACGTCGTCATGTCAATTCTGCCTTTTGTTTGTATTCTGCCATAGTAATCGTCAGATAATTTAATTAACCTATCTAAATATTAACCCACTGATCTATTTGATATAATGCGCAGATAAGATTGAAGTACGAATCTATACCATGTCCTAAAACTGACCGATTAGGTATATCTACACGGCTATGTGGCTGTCGTCATAGGGCCTTATGTGCGGACTGAAAATTCTGACAGCCAGGTGATAAGTATGCTTGCTTCGTTATAACTGATCAAACACGACACCACGAGTCATAGAACATATTGACAATGTCACTCTTACGTCACCAGTTACATTTCCAGACTGTATTTTATTCTCGACTTTGAGTTCGGCAAACTTCAGTAGGTATATGCAAATAGTTTTCTCGCGCGTAATGCAGTAATTGCTGTAGGAATCCAATTAATTTAGATTTTAAATAGAATAAAAACATAACTAGAATAGTTTTGAATTAATCAAGGGCCGGCAACTAGTGAATAATTGCCCCCAGGTGTTGCAAGCGTCCATATATAAGTATATATAGGCTGCGGTTAAAGATACATATTGCGCAATAAACGAAAATACATGGAATTTCACCCGCAGAAAAAATTTAAGTATGGGAAATTATATTCTTATTTGTATTTATGCCAAATGAACTTGTGCCGAAAATCATGCGAACGCGCTGCTCCGTCGTCACGCGAAAGTCAAAGTCAAAGTCAAAATCGTTTATTAAAATAAGGATTTTACAATCACTTTTGAATCGTCAAAGTTATAAAATATTATTTTTTGAACCCTCCCACCTTCCCGCCGGTTCACAATGTTGTTGATTTCTACCGAGAAGAATCCGGCAAGAAACTCGATAGCTACTCTTTTTTTTTCAAAACACTATCAATAATACAAATAAACTAAAAATACAATTAATGTTTTAAATAAAAAAATTTAGCCGTACAATTTTATGTTATTTCCATTTTAATTTGGTTTACCTATGCATCCTGTAATTGAGCATCATAGAAAGAGTGATGCACTGAAATTTAACCTTTTATATCGACTATTTTCTGGGAACTCTAGATCTAGATGAAATCTATCTATTCTTCTCAAAGCTGTCCCAGTTATAAGATTAAGATCATCATGTTGAACTGTGTGACGTGAAACAAATTTCACCACGAAGAAATATTTTTGCGCCAAAAATCAAGTTACCCTGTTTTTACGTTAAAATATATATTCCCATGGAAACTCTCAATCTCCTAATCAATTTCAGAATTTATATTGCCTTTTTAGTAGTAAAAATTGAAGTATAACCAAAAAACAAAAAATTGTTATATAAATTCATTTTATAATGTTGCATGTTCTTGTAACTAAATTTTTCGGATTTTCTACACTGAACTTGACACTGATATAGAACTCAATTCTTTTGTCGGCGAAGTCAACCACGACGTACATACGTAGTATTGAACTTCGCTCTTATTTCAAATTTATGTTTTTGATGGGATAAATATATCCAGATTTAAGTCAAACACAAATGTTTTTTTTATCACAAAAATGTTTGTCTTACGCGAGAATCGAACCCAAACCCTTTGCACAGAAGCCGGCTTCACTACCAACTGGGCTGCGAAGGATTTTAGCAAAATAAGCTAATACGTTAGTATATATACTACAACAATATTTTTTGACCGTTGGTCAAACATCAAAACATTACGTACCTACATAACTACGTGACACTAGCGACAGAAAACGGGTCAGAAAAGTTTGTTGTGATGTTATATTACTTAATTTGTTCTAATACCTTACTTACACAGCTATCCAGTCTTCCACAGTAAATACTTTGTCACTAGGCAATCTGCAGAACATCTCCTGGTAAGTGAGATTCATGACGTCTAAGTATGATCCAATGACGTCACTGGTGCTGCACGACTTGGGAATACAAAGCGCCAGATCAAGTGATAACTTCGACAATTTATCTTCTGAAACGCCGTTTCTAAATATTGAATTAAGGGTATAATAATACATAATACATTGACAAATATATAAAATACTAGCTGTCCCGGCGAACGTTGTTCCGCTGCCGTCCCTCTGTACCCGGCGAAAGTTGGTTTTTACCTATAGTGCCCGAGTCCGGCTCGCAATCCTATCTTTTAAGTTGGATCAAATAACAGATATTTACGAAGTTTGATCAAAATCGGTTCAGTAGTTTAGGAGTCCATTGAGGACAAACATTGTGACACGAGATTTATATATATTAAGATAGATAAATTAAGCCGACTTTCAACTGTTGTCTCAATACATCGACATATGTAGTTCGCGGCTATGATGCGGTTAATTTTTGTGATCTATCAACAAATTTACGGTTTTCAAATTTATTCCTTTATGTGTACTACATGGCATTGCTTCTTGCCAAATTTCATGATTCAAGGTCAACGGGAGGTACCCCATAGGTCTTGACTAATTTGTGTCACAATATGCGACAAAAAATACCGTATTTTGAGCATATTTTTTTATTGTATTGACTTAAAAGCTTAATTTTTTTACAGCTTCGAGGGACCGTAGACCTAATATTAGATATTAATTTTAACTTGATACCTTCATTCACGCGTTCCTGAGAAAAAGGGTCTTAGCCGACAGACAGTCAGACAGACAGACAGACGGACAGCAAAGTGATCCTATAAGGGTTTCCTTTTTTCCTTTTGAGGTACGGATCCCTAAAAAAATAACCAATCTGCGTGTGCACGTATTAAGAGGAGAATCGATGGAAAGATTGCAAAATTATAAGAACAGACAGGCATAAAGGCTGATAGGTCATAACTCAACTTCTCTACTTGCCCGAAAAAAATAATTGAAAACAAGAACTTTTATGAACCTAAATCTGAATATCATCGTCATATGAACACAAGATTTTTATAAGACTAGTCCTTAGAGAGGATAAGGGTTATAAAGGGTTTCCTTTCATAAAAAAAGTATGACAAACAAGAAATACGTATTTTTTTTAGTGTAAGTTACTATTGAGTTTATGTGGAAAGCTCTTATTGTTAGGTACTTTATAGCACTAAACTTACCTAAGATTATCTGTTTTATCATTAATTCCCGCCACAAACTGCTGCATCCTTTTTCCAAACCAAATAAAAGCCCTATTCAGAACTTCCGTTTCATTCTTATCCAAGGGAATTGCTTTATTGTAGTTCAAAATCGATATATTCTGTTTATCATGGTATGAAAATTGGATCATACAGTACTTTCCTTCAATGACATCTTCGGACAGCTCTTGGCGAATCCCGAGACATTGATGATAGTTGCCAAGACTCGCCAGATCTCCAAGTGTGAAACTTTGGGGAATCCGGAAGCCAGCATCGTAAACTTAAAAAAAAACTTGTTTAACAAAAGACATTGTTTATATCTCCTTAGAAAAAAGGAGTCCTAGTCCATAGTTCCCCCCAGTTCGAATTGGTAGATATTGTCAAGCTAGTGGCCACTGGACTGTTCGAATTTTTAAGCCGCCCATAACCGACAGTTTAACGTGCCATCCGAAGCACAGTCGAACGAAAGTTTGTGACAGAATCACGTAATATCTGGTTAAAATCATAACCGGTATAGAGTCTAGCTCCAACGGTAATCGTTTTCAAAATTATGTCATACGAACGGGTGAACAAACGAACGGGTGAACAAACGGGTGAAACTATCAAACTTTCCTTTCTTCATTTTCAGAGAACCTATATTTGTATTTTGCTGCATTAAGGTTGGTATAAGAGTATAAGGAGAAAATTACTACCGACAGGCTATTTCAAAGCCCTTAATGGCTCGAGTTTGTAATTTCCGTACCGCCTATGTTACACACAATGGTTTTCATCACATCAGCTAATAAAATTTACAAAGAAAAACCTGTAGTAATAAAGGTCCTAACACCTGCTTTACCTGCACGTTATGACACTGTTTACGAGTCAGTGTGATGATAATCTCTAAACACATACTAAGACCACCGATTCGCACTGGAGCTGGTAGACTTTGCCCTGCGCCCTTTCATGAGAAGGGGCGCCTAAAAGGCCACATCAATGCAGTGGCTTTAAGGAAAAGCTAAAACTTTTAGGTTTCACATTATACCCTACAAATGTTGTATTTTGCTTACTTATAATCCTTATTAAATTATATCTTTAAAATATAACAATGCTGATTTTCCATAAAAATAAAATATCCTTTTTTACTCACATTCTATTAAATTCATCTGACGCAAGTGTCGCTGACACAAAGTCGAATTCAAAACGCTCTCATACAAAACTTTATCAAACAATTCACTCGAAAACACTCCAAAGAATTTTTCAAACACAAGTCCTAGTAAAAATACTAATTTCAACATATTTGATTAGGTATAAAAATTACTGAGTTTAAATAATTGAAGAAAACATGAAAAATAAAATTTCTTATTGTAGCTGTGTATTAAAACTGATCATGTTGTTAAATAGTATATTATCTACGCATCTATCAGCGTTCGATTCAAGTGTTTTGATTACACAGGCTGTCTACCTAATTAACTATTTATTACCTTACCTTTGGATATCACTTTCGTAATGATTCCTTCTGCAATCGGTTATCAGCCGGAGTCTGTGCTGGCTGTTGCCTGTGGCCATTAGTGGCTTCAAAACCTTATAAGTCGGTGGTTGATCTGCGGCTAAACGTCTGCCAATCCACATTGGGCTAACGCGGCAGACTTTGTTCTAAGCCTCTTTTCTCAAAAGACTGTTACCCTTGTAGTGGGGTCATAGATAAGGGACATTATTGTGAACATTCTCGAGCTATTCGGACTCTGGGATTCGAGAGAAAAATGTATAGTCTTGTATTGTATTTAATATCGAAAAATATTTTTATTTTTTTCCTTTCTTAGCTATAAAAATATATAATTAAAATTATCTATTTAAATAATTACAATTTATATAACATACAATGTTATTCTTCACCTTCCAAGGCATAAAAACATTTCGATTTTAACCATAGTTTTAATTCTTTTACAAATTTGATCGATTTTTCATGAGCTAATAATTCTTTAGGCTCTATTATAAATATTCAACGCATTTTACATAATACTTATATGTGTGTTCATTTCAGAAATTTCGTTTTTAGATCTTGAGTTTTTATTATTTTCTATATGTTCAAAATTCTGTAGATTTATTCTTGCAAATGTTACTATTTTTAGTATTTATATATAGGTATATATATATATATTTCGTATGCAAATCATTTACGGGTTACGGGCGGTAAGTCAGAGTTTCATACATTTTTCTCTCGAATTACAGAGTCCGTACAGCTCGAGACTGTTTCCAATAACCTCCCAGGTCAGGCATCAACCAAAATGTCGAGGGTAAGGTGACTAAAATCGTTTGCTTTCGCCTGTCACACCTACCCTACCCTTACCATATGAATTTACTAACTAGGGTTTAGTAGGTATTCTTTATTGTGTGCCAGAGAGCTTATTGGGAACAATCTCGAGTACGCCAGACTCTGAAATTTGAGAGATAAATCTATGTAAGTACTTTCACAGGTCTCGAGAGGTCACCACTTGCATATGTTTTCCTCCCGAATTCCTGAGTCTGGTGTTAGGGCATCTCAGGGCTCTCAGGGCTTACAGAATGTACGCTACGCTAAAAATTCTACGAAAATTAGTTATTATATTACAGTTTTTTTTTTCATCTTTCAGTAACCGACAATAAAAAACAAATTTTCCTTAAATATGTGAAGGCCCGAAAATATGAGGAAACCTAGATGCCGAAAAAACCGCACCTAGCCACTTAGCCAGCGTGATCAATTATGGCCTAAATCGCTGTCGTGAGAGGATGAGAGTGGAGGGGAGAGGTAAGAGGAGGCCGGCGCGAGGACCCCAACTGTGGATACGTATGAAGACTGATAACCACATACAGTTGTGGTTTTTAAAAGTATTATTATTATATATTAATAAAACTTTCACAGTTTGTACACAAGGAATTTCATTGACAGGAGAAGAGGAATGTGAGTGGCTTTGAAAGAAAAGTAAATGCGGGTTATTAGGTGATTTACGCTTTGCCTTAGGCCTTAGGCCATTTGTAAATGTTCAGGTCAGAAGTTATTTGAAAAATTTGCATACTTTTATAAATAGTAGTTATAACACACAGAAGATAAAACAGATAGAAAAAACTGTAAGAGCTATCGAAATGACGCCTTAGTAAGGTACTCAAGTCTATAAGCGTTTTCTTCATGGATCATCTCCACAAAATTCAAAGATCTGCTGGTGTACCTAATGAACCTCACGTCTCACATGATAAGTTATCTCATTGCTTTGTTTCTAATATTGGATTTTAGTAATAACAAGTTAGGTACTGTATTGAAATTTTAGATTACATAATCTATATAAAATAAATATTTTTGATTATTTTATATACCTACTATCTTTTATTAATTATATCCTTTTTAAAAAAGCCTTTTTTTTGTTAAGGAAACCCTCATACTTTCGTCATGTCTGTCCGTACGTCCGTTCGTATTTCACAGCCTTAAAACTCCAGTCTTTGCAACGATTTCAAAAACGTGTCATAAAATGATGAACCTTGATTTTTTGCAGGTATTGTCAGTAGAGTTATACTGTATATTTTCATATTGCTTCTTAAGGCTACTGTGAAATCATAGATATGCAACCTCTCAACCCAGGTGAATTTACATATTTCTTACTTCATAATTAGTATTAGCATAGAATTATAACTTATTTATTCATAACAATACCTACCTACCCAATATCATTTTTGTCTATTAGTTTAGGGGTTATGTTACGTTGTTTACGATAACGCGCTCTCGATTCGGCCCGAATTGTTAGTACCGTAAGCGTGCTAATGATTCGGACCGCCCGCTAAAATGGCATTTAGTGTGAGATAATTGGACCGCAACCCTCTTGTGCACCTAATAGAATTAATTTCACTATTTTGCGAAAAAATCTCGTTCAATATAACATGCAATCTTCGAGCATTAAACCAACTGGTTGGATTAGAAATATACTAACGGATCCATGTAGAATATTTATAAAAAATATACTTGGTTCCTAAAACTAGGCCGTACGTAGGCCCTAAGAAAAATTACAATGACTTACCGGTTGTTTTGTATATCGTTTTGTGTAAAATGGGGTGTAGTGTGTCTGTAAATATGAATGTTTTGTGATTCTCTGTGTCACTGTCTTTTATCCACTTCATATAAAATTAGCTCAAAAAAAACGTACGAAACTGCGAATCGCCAAAGATTATAAGTGACTGGCGCGCACGCGCACAGAGTAAGTCAAGAATGAATGCCGTCTAGCTCGACTGATCCTCATACCAACTAGATGATTCATTTTTTCTCGAAAAGTACTATAGCGACACTTATTCCAGAACAGAGATTATACGAACGTATGCCCGTAACATCCACGTTTTACCGATGGTATATTTCGTCAAATATGATAGATAGTGAGCCTGGGACTTTTGCCATGGCAGCCGCACGCTCTACTGCTGCCACTTAATCCTCAAAGCATAATAATATGTGATTTAATTAATAGTTATTTAGAGGTCGATCTGCTAAATTCAAAATTGAGTTTATTTGTATTTTCTTCACGTCGCAAAGGAGCATCCAATTGAGCTGACTTTTTTCAAGTTGGAGATCAACAACATACATTACTATGCAGATGACAGTACTGGAGCGCTTATTACACGGGCCGTGCAAGCATCCCTCGTTCTGTTGTGGAGGAAAAACGTGAAGAACTTGTTTCTCAAATCGAGATCGGTCTGTACAAGGCCTCTGACTGGGGACGGGAAAACTTGGTCCGATTCAACCCTTCAAAGACACAAATCTGCGCGTTCACCGCTAAGGAAACCCCATTCCCTGTAGTCCCACAATTCCAGAACACTCCCCTCTCCATCTCCAAGAGCATTGGGATCCTTGGTGTTCACATCTCCAGCGATGTTCAGTTCCGAGATCACTTGCTAGACAAGGTAAAGCTGGCGTCCAAAAAACTTGGTGTACTCAACAGAGCGAAGCAGTACTTCACGTCGGGGCAAAGGTTGCTGCTTTACAAGTCGCAAGTCCGGCCCCATATGGAGTACTGCTGCCATCTCCGGGTGGGTGCACCCGCATACCAGCTTGGCCCATTTGACTCGGTTCAGCGACGGGCTGTAAGAATTGTCGACGATCCTAAACTCACTTGCGGTATCGAGCCCCTAAGTCTGAGGCGAAACTTTGCCTCCCTGTGTGTGTTCTACCGCTTGTTCAATGGGTTGTGTTCTTAGGAATTGTTCGAAATGATGCCCACGGCTACTTTCTACCATCGCACCGCTCGCCATCGGCAGGGCATAATTCATTTTCACACTTTAGAACCGAAATGGTCGCGTACAGTGCGGTTTCAGAGAAACTTCCTCCCGCGAACGCTTAGGTTGTGGAATGAGCTCCCTGTCAAGGTTTTCTCTAAGGACTACAGTATGGGGTTCTTCAAAAAAGAAGTTATTAGATTTCTGAAGAGTCGGCAACGCGCGAGTGATGCCCTTGGTGTTGCAAGCGTCCATAGGCTGCGGTGACTCTTACCATCAGGCGGACCGTAAGCTTGTTTGCCACCTTAGTGGTATAAAAAAAAAAGTTAAAAAGTTCTTTTCGCCTTTTGGCAGAAGTACGAATTGTCAAAAAGAATAAGAAGATCAGAGAGAAAGGAAAAAGAATAGTTAAATTATACTTAAAGGAAGACGTGTCACTGGAAAATGCATTTACCGTGCGCGCACGAGTCCATTTTCAAAACAAATAAATCACCGGCCTACGCGCAAACCAAGCGCAAACTGTAAACATAATATACCTACATGCGGATGTGCATATTTTGTTATAAATTTAAAAGATAAGCTTGGAGCGAAGTTGCTTTGATACACAAATATAGGTTACAGAATTTTGTAGCTTTTCACTACATTACACAATGTAAGTTTTAAGTCATTTTTAACCCTATTTTTACATCTAAATTCACTTCCGATGTTCCCGACTTTTACATTTTATTCCGTAACTTTCAGGTTCAAGCTTGTTATTCTCTTACTTGTGCTGGTAGAATTTGTCAAACTTACGCATGTTACTTACTATGAGATTTTAGGCGTTACAAAACAAACATCTGCATCTGATATTCGACGAGCATACAAAAAATTAGCAATCAAATTCCATCCCGACAAAAATTCAGTAAGTAACTTTCTATCTGTTCTGAACTGAGTTAACCGTCCACGGTCACACTGGGACGATTTTGGCTTGGGGTGTACAAAAGTGTGCCAAAGGGGAGACTAAGAGACACTTCTTTTTTCTTGAATTATAGAGTGATTAACATATTAAAAATTGTGCTTGGACGTTTTTGACCTAGTGCAACTGTGGAAACTAAATTCATAAGCACACTTTTACAGATTACACACTTTGATTGCACACTTTGACAGCTTAGGGTAAAGATAAAATCCAATGGGTGATCCAATTAAATTCAAACTTAAAGTATTTTTAAAAACAACACTTAAATTATTAATTATCTTATAGACTTTACTTCACCACTTGATGATTTATTTTGATTGAAATTTATATATATCAGCTATATGACAAAAATCCAAAGTGTGCAAAAGAGTTAAAAAACTTAAATTGTGTGTGATCAGTAGTACTTACACATTTTATTTAAGTTTTCATACATACAACGCTTTTATGTACTTTGGTGTAAATAGATTATCTCATTTAATTTAAGTTTTCTCAAGATCAACCAACACCTGTGACTTATTAAAGTAAACATGAATAAGAAAGTAAATCTGATACATATATATATAAACCAGATTCAGAATCTGTTTGTAATTCGTGTAAACAAAAATGACGGTCTTTCGCTTTGTTAGTCTATGCAACATATACATAAATACGTATAATATTTCTCATTGTAAATTAGATTTTAGGGTTAGTCAGTGTCGTGATTTGCAAATCAGTTAAAGAATGTGACAATAAAGATTATCATGTAAGTATTTTAATGATTTATGATTAAATTACCAGAAAAAGTTAACATTAAGTAAAGTTAGGTTATGTTTACAAGATTTGCACAGAGATTTTGAGTCAGGTATATATATATATTATGTTACAATCTGAATAGGTAATTGTTTAGAATGATGCTCATAGCTACTTTCTTTCTACCATTTCATCCCTTTACCTACCTCTACCTTTGCAATAGCTTATACCTATGATTTAGCAAAAAGATAGAGATGTATTGAAATCTTGAGTCATAAGATACTGTACTAAACTATTTTTTCATCCTTAAATCATAAAGTCATCTAAATAAATATATTAAAGTAAATTTAAGATCATTCAACATAATTACAACTTACATTAGATAGAAAACAGTACTTATAAATTAAATAAATATGTGCAAAATACAAATACTTAGTTGCAACTGTTAAGTTATAATTAGTTGGTATGTAATCACAGCTGTAGCAAAACTTGTTTAACATATATCTAAAGCTTTCTGGACAAAATGTATACATATTATGTATATACAGACAGATATTTGTTTCTCATAGAGGTACTTCAGAGCAGACAATTTTACACATTTTAGGATAAAGAAAATCAGGAGAAATTCTTAAAGATCACAGAAGCCTATGAGACTTTAAAAGATCCAGATAAGAGACGCAAATATGATCTCTATGGAATATACCCATCTTACACTAGGAAATATGATTATAACTCACAATCAGAATATAACAATTTGTATTACAATGGACTGTATCACAATGATCCATTTGTGGATACTTTAAATGGTGGTAGTTTTGGTATGTATTATTTTTTGGAAGTTTATAGAGTGCTGTTAGTGATACTGTATCCCTGTTGGTTAAAAAACCACTGGTTTTGCAGCAAAATAGTGGCGCCACCTAGTTTGCTGTAAAGTATCTGTGCAGCGCTTATAGTATATTCTGTCCTTACCCCCAGCTAAAAATAAAGGCAGACCTTTGCACCGTTGCAACATTACTCACCAGCAAAATAATTACCATGGGAACTCTAGATTGGGTTAATACTATTTTCCTAACTTGGTAACCTTCTCTGTCCCTACACCTATCTATGTGCCAAAGATCAAAATTGTATTTACGTTGTATTGATGATGAGCATCTCTGAATAAACCTTTTTTTTAACACTTATACCTTATCACCTAAGTGGTAAATTAAGAGTTGACCAGCATCCATACACTTTATGGCAAACTAAGTAGTGCAACTATTATGCCACAAATCCAACCATTCTCTAACTGATACAATTTTATTTTTTTATACATCTATATTAAAAGTTTTTCTAAACCTTTTGTATAATTGAATTTCACGTTGCTAGATTTTTTCATTGGAAGTGCTACCTTTTCATTTTTTATGACATTCCCATTTAAAATATTGTTCTAGAAAAGTTAAAGGTATCTCTAAAGTAAAGTAGTGTTAAAGGTATATAATTTCACCTAATAATATTAGGTTAGGGATTAAATAATTAATTCTACTAATGCTACAGCAAACTTTTCTGACATTGGGTGTTTTGTCGCGAGTATCCTTATGAGTTGACAGTTGTGAACAGAAGTGTTGACAAGGTAAGAAATTTTTGTTGCCCTATACTTCTATTAATGTTTAACAATTTTTTTTTCAGTAAACTATTTACAAGAAGGATTTTATTTTATTAACTTTTACTCGCCTTTTTGTCCACCTTGTCAAAATTTAGTGGATCACTGGAAGAAGTTAGCTGAAATATACAAAGGGATAGTAAGTTTATTACTTTAGAAATGTATAAAACAAAATACCTATTTTGGATTGGAATAAATGTGTCAATTCATTGTTATTTTTTAGGTCAAAATAGGGGCCGTCAACTGCAAGTACCACAATTCATTCTGCTATAATTCTATGCGGATAGGGAGTTACCCTTCTCTTTTATTTTATCCAAGTGTAAGTATGTGAAGTTTATTCTTATGTAATAATAAAAAATAATATGAATTCAAAAAAAACACTTCTCCAGTTACTCTATCAAATATGTACCTACAGTGATCAAAAATTAAAACAGTAAAAAACTTTAATAGTGTGTTATCCAGTCATTACACCAGTTCTCAATCAACTTTTCTAAACCATTTTTTAAGTATTTAAACATATGTTTAAATGCTTGTGTTTTTAAATATATGTGTCTGTGTAGTTTAAATATGTAGCAATTGTTTTGCTTATGGTGGGAAAAAAGGATAAATTGTCAAAAGCAAATCTTGGATTATGTTTAACTAAGATGATAGCACTTGCCCAAAAGGCAATTGTAATTTAGATGAGTATAGCCAACTATTCTCTAAAACTTTTAAATTAGTAGTGAGAATAAACAATTTTGCAGGGAAAACATGGAAACTTTATCTACTATAGAGGCGATCGTACGTTAGAAGCTCTGGATAACTTTGTAATGACGTATTTAAGCAGACATATATACATACCCACTCTGGTCACATTGAAAGAAACAAACAAAGCAATGGGTTACGTTTTGGGAGCCAACAGAGTGGAAAAAGAAGTGCTTACTAGGATTGCTTACCATTTGGTTTGTATAACATTGTATACTTCCTTACTTTTATGTATGTAAATTAAGTAAATGTGGCCAAAATTACATAAGAAATTACGTATGTTTTGGAAGTGGGCTAGTGCATATCTGATGTACATTGGTTTTTTCTATAGCTTGTGAACTAGAAGCTTTTAGGCAGTAAGCTGGGACCCTTTTGTTTTGGATCTAATAACAAAGCCTATATCCAGCTGTTGACGTCTTCAAGGTGATTTGATGATGTTGATGTATGTGAATGTATTTACATATGTTCACTTCAGGACATTTAGTAATAAATCTTACAAGAAACATTGAACATATGCTCCATCAAATTTTATAGTTTGTTAATATTTTACTAACCCAAAATTTATTTTTTAGAAAAATTTGGTTACCATAGCCATTGTTGAAGATGACAAACTTCGCGATGAATTGACTAGTGACGACTACACAGTTGTAGTATTTAAGTTCAAAGACATTGTCAAGGAAATCAAGAACACAGAAGAAAAAGACATACTAAGAGGAATTGTTGAGGCTTTACCTGATGTAGAACAAATAGACCCAAACAAGCTAAAGGTAATTCTATTTATTTTCCTTTTAAGCCCAAAAGTATAGAAAATAAACAGGATCAGGTAACACCAACTAACATATTAAGATACTTAAAATTAAATTATTAAACAATTTCTGAAAATTAGCATTTTATTATTCACAATAAACAGCTTATATTCAAAAAACTTTGGCGCTTAGAGCTTTTTCACATAATTCGATCCCTCCCTGATAGAATATGGGCTGGTGACTGAAGATGCGTTGCGTATCTTGGGCCGCGTAACGATTGAGCAGAAGAATAGATACTAAAACATCAAACCTTTCACACTTGACGAATTATCTGTAAGTGTGTTAACGTGACCGAAAAGACGCCGCCGAAGATCGGCCAGCCCCAGTAGCTATTTTTTTAAAGTATAATCTGGCTTGGAAGCCTTTAATTTACCTACTTACTAATATCCCATTTATGTTTACTTTTATATTAATAGTGAGACCCACCATTTTCTGGTATATTGCGGGTAAGTTATCTGCTTAAATACACAGAAATAGTCATTTACAGCTGCGGCTCATCTTCTAATAACCAGTTTTAAACTAACAGCCAATTGTATAGTTAAACATTTTTAAACTTTTTAGGACATCAGGAATCGGCTACGTAACGGCTTTGAAACTGCTTGGGTGTTGTATTTCACCTCGTCCAAAGATGAAGATAGATTACTTTTACATCAAATGAAGACCACATTCCCTGATATGCATTTTGGTGAGTTATTTAACAGGTCTTAGACCATAATTGGTGCCACCATTTGGCACAATCGTAAAATTCTGCATTAATAATTGTTTTTAACGACATGACAGACATTGTTTCTCTACCTTCCTTAATTAGCTACTTCGCTTTATCAAGTTCTGCGTATATTTAATACTAGTCCAGTGGCAATCATTTCTGTGGTGTTTTGCCAGGTGAGTTGTGATGCTGTCATGCACAAGTCAACCTGTGCTTAATCATTCTTATTGTTAGCTCAGTGTCTACATTCTAGATGACTATCTTTAAGAAACTTTATATTTCTAAGATATGCGGTGGTACCCGGTTTTACTAGCATTATTTTCTACTCCGCTCTTTTGTTGCAGCGAACCCTTTCGATAAACGGGCTATCTAACACAAAAACAATTTAGTTACTGAGATTTGCGCGTTCAAACACACAAACTTACTAGCTTTATATAATAAGTTATAGATAACAACTTTGATCCTATTTCTTCATAGTGTACAGTATGCTGTTCTATAATTTTTACTCAGGTGAAATCGATTGCGACAAATGGAGTCAGTTGTGTTTGTCGCTACAGACTGAGGAGACGCCAGCCTGGGCTGTGTTGAAGCAGGGCGGTGGATATCAACGAGCGTCTGACAATGCTAACGTGGGAGCGTTCTTGCGGGAGGCGCCTGCTGCGCTGTGTCTACACACACTCTCTACGTCAGAATTGCAGCGGATATTGAATGGAGGTAAGTTGAGTGTTTACACTAAGGTGGCTTTCGGACGCGTTAAGACTGCGATATAGGTGAGATCTCGTATGTACGCCGTTTTTGTCCAAATTTTGTGGCTATAGCACGTTAAGAATTGAAAAAAAAATTATGTTACAAAACATTGCATTATTAATTACCTTACTAAATGATTTTCATTTATTGGTTTTGATGCAATAAAAAATCTGGAAGTGACCTTTTTTTAAAACTTGTGCAATTTTTAAAGCGTGTATTGCATTTGCTTGTAATTAAAGTTGGTTTTATAATTAGAATTGGTTATTACTTAGTGTATTGACTCTAAGTAAGGTAAAAACATTAAATTTCATACAAATTTTCTTTCAAATTTCAAGGCCTCATTGTGGCATAAATTACTTAAGAAGTATATAACGAATATATCGCTTAGCAATCTATATAACATTGTGTAATGATTTTTAGTATATTTATATGCACATAGTTAGTATTACAGAAATTAGTTTTCTGGCATAAATTGCCCTCTTAACAAAGAAGTACGTAGTATTGGTCATCAGCGTCATGCCCAAAAATTTAACGCTGGTTAACACGGCTGGTACTGAGAGCACAATATCAAATAGATTTTTCGGCTGGACAAAAAGAGACAGCACCAAACTATACAGATTAGAATGAATTCTAAAACGAAGCCTACACAACTCATGACGTAAGAACGTTATAGAATGGAAATGCTCTCAATGCTGCTGAGGGAATACTGCGAAATTATTATATAAGATATATCATAAGAATTCACATTTTATTGACAGAATTTGGTGCTTGGGTCTTGTTAGTGGCTCCGCATCATACCTCCTGGGAAGACATGGAAGATGCGTTTACTAAAGCAAGTTTGCGCTTCATAGATTCGGACGACCTTCATGTAAGTTTTTCCAAAATTTTGTATTAAATAAAACTTATTGAAGTTATATAATAAAAGTTTTGGAGTTTCTCGTCACTTCTCCCCTTAGGCTTAAATTTCGTAAATTTGTTACTAAGCTTGTTTTGTGATGTAATCAGCCAGAAGCTTGGGTATCTACTTTTAGACATTTTTCATTTGCAATATAATTTCGTTGACGCCGCTCAGAAAATAGTTCGCCAATTGGAGACAAGTTTCGTTTTTTGTAAAGTCCCGTAATTAAATTATCATTAATAATATACATAAAATATAAAATTAATTATTTGGTTGATCAAAACAATGAAAATAAAAACGGCACCCAGCTGAAAAGGACATTCAAGCACTGCAAGCCAAAGTAAACTTTAAGGTGGACTCTCAGATTTCTGACTGACTATGCCCGATGCTTGCTTGCTCAGTAGTTTCTTGCACTTCTTAGTTGTGATGATTCTACTTACTAGAGTGAATATAATGAATGTGTGTATGTATATTTGTATAACTGTGTGCGAGTTTGTGTGATGCGCCCGTTTACGTTCGGACCCTGCCGGCGTCGGGCGGCAATCGAGGATTGCAACGGATAGAACTAGTCTTAGTTAATTTCCTTATACTTCTATTTTATTAAACCTTTAATATGTATATTATTGTATACCTGACGCAGAATCTATTTGCAATTTGTGTAAACAAAAATGACCTTGACCCGCGTCTTTCGCTTTGTAGTCTATGGGCTAAGTAACTCCAGACAAAGATTGGATATGTCACATATCATTCCGATTAAAGATATGTATCCGCTTCGCATATCCATATCCGCTTAATATATTCCTCGTAAGTATCTAACAGATATTCACGCGCCCGTCACAAAGTAGAAGTGATACTAAAAACTACATGTTTATTTCACGCAAAGTGAAGGAGTTGTAACATATCCGGCCTCGAATATATTTCCAAAGATATAGTTATGTCCGGTGTTACCTAAGGCTACTATGCAACCCAACAATGAACTCTGTGATGCAACATATATGTTACGTTAATTTGGAATTTTGTTAAATTTAGGTTTAATTAGTGTCGTGATTTGAAAACCAGTTAAAGAATGTGACAATTAAGGTAATCATGTAAGTATATTAATGATTTTTGATTAAATTACCAAAAAAGTGAATATTAAGTAAAGTTAGGTTATGTTTACACGAATTGCAAATAGATTCTGAGTCAGGTATTATATATATGTATGTTGGCTGTGTAGAGATGTATAAATATGCAGTATATATGTATGTGTCGCTGGAGTTACTATTTACTATTTTAAATCCCGTCTCATAATTAAGAACTTTAAGCGCTTCACATGATGTGCCCCCATGGAATCTGAAAAACAATAAGTCCTAGTGACTTATAAAGTCACTTCTCGTATCGAGCGTATTTCCAGATCAAAGATGTAGTTTTGATTTTCATCAGTCAGACTTCTGCCTCGGTAGCTAAGTGGTGGAGCACTTACACGGAATGTAAGGGTCGCAGGTTCAAGTCCCAGCTCGAGGTTAATCTTTTAACTTCATCTTTGATATAAAAATAAAAACAATAAGCAATTAAAATATAATTATTCTATTATTTATAAAATTTGGTTTTGCAAACAGTAACTATAGTATGCTGGCAATAATCCATTACCTACCTATAGTAATTTGTAGTTGACAATTCAAGTGTTCCTAGAAACCCTTTTGAATAAAAAGATTTTGAATTTTTATAGTATCTGTGAGTTTCTTTTATTTGAATTAGAAGCAAGAACTCTCCGACAGACGGACAGACATTGTATCCATAACAATTTAGGCCTTACTGTACGGAAAACTAAAACATCGATATTTAATAAAATGTTTAGGTATTAATTAGAAAATCAGATATCCCGGAAGCTATTTGTAAATGTTTTTATATTTACACACCTAATCAGTCCACTGCTGGTTATTAATGTCTTTTTTATATTTTTACCAATCTAAGCCGCTTGCTTCCAGCGGCGCCTTCTCGCTACAGCATGTATATTATTTTCCAGTTCGGCATTATGTCATGTACAGCAAATACGGATAAGTACTGCCATCTAGTCACCACAGATGACCCAGTGGTATTGGTGCAGAACGGTACAAAACGGCACATTTTCAACGGGCAGGTCAACGAACACCAGCTTTTGGAATTCATTGACCTCGTCAGAGATAACAATGGTGAGCAGCTCTGCTATCTTATCTGTTTGTTTGTGTGCTGCATATGTCCTACATTTTTAATTGTTGACATGTAAAGGAGGTGGTTAACTATCGGCCCTTTTTGCTTAACGTTATTATAAAAACCGTAAGTTTTTGTTTGAGCATTTACAGCCTTAATAGTCTGAATCCAATCCATACTTATAAATGCGAAGGAACTCTGTCTGTCTGTTACCTCTTCACGCTTAAACCGTTGTATTAAGATTAAGATGAAATTTGGCATAAAGATAGTTTGAGTCCCAGGGAAGGATATGCGCTACTTGAAAACATTAAGTGTGAGTCGGTTTTTTTTCTATAATTAAGGAGTTGTAGTCGAAATCTTGCTCCGATAACCGAATTTGACCAGCTGTGTGGCCAGCTGCTATGCAGAGGGTGTGGGTTCGATTCCGGCACTGGACAAACATTGTCATGTCATAATATAAACATTTGTGTTTGTCTTGAGTCTGGGTCTATTTATGTATGTATTTACAAAAAAAAGTTATATTTATGTATTTGTATCCGTTGTCTGTTACCCATAACACATGCTTCGCTTACTTTGGGGCCAGACGGCGCTGTGTGTTATGTCCTAAAATATTAAAAAAAAAATTAAGGTGGGTGAAATCACTGACAAATTTGGCATGGAAATAGTTTAGTCCCGGAGAATGCATAGGCTACTTGAAAACATTTACATTGAAGGATATTACTTTCTCTTCTTTAAGTATTTTAGCTAGTATATAGGGCGAATCATGTGCAATCTTTTATATTTTAAAGTTAAATACCTAATTGAATCCAACCCCAAATAACAGGGTACAAATGTTGTGTGTTCGGTAAATATATATTAGGCTCAACTGTATTATGTGTGTTTTTATTTAAAGTTTAAGACCAAAACTTAACATACAGTAAAAACAGAGTTACAGGAAAGTAAATAAACAACCCTTCAAACAAATCATGTTGTTTTCTTGACATTTTTAACACATTGTCGAACTTTAGTACAACATACACCTCATATCAGTATCAGATTTAAAGCATACTACTTTTTTAAAAATCACTTTGACGCCTAAAGAGAAATATTGTCAACAACTACACAAAAATTGTATAAATGCCGGCCGGTAAGTCTATCGCTGACCTTGAATGCGCAGAATTCATTTTTTAGATGTGTCTGATGTAGGGGCGCGGGGTGCGAGGGCTGCATTACCTTTCAAATTATCATCACTAGGGGTCACAAAACTGGTTTTACCGAAATTGAAAAAGTGGGTGAACCGGGTTTACACACATTTTTCTTTTTATTTCTTTTATTTTTAGAATTTAGTGCACATGACCTACTTCACAAAGAAACTGAATCCTGATCCACTGCATTAAAATCGTAAAACCGATATTTTTTAACATACCTCCGGTTTTATGACAGGTCCCTCTAGTTATGACGCGTTATAGACTTCATTATTATGTGTAGGTACTGTGGTGACCACAAATTCGTTCAACTAAAACTATCAAGCCAGAGTATTGTTGTATAAATTTTTATTTAGTATTGTGTCTTGAACTGTGGTTTTCGCAATATTATTATTATTTAGACGTACAAGAAAAAAAGTTTTACATTTCGTTTTAACTCAAAAAGAGGAGCGAGAAAATAGATAAAGTTTTAAATAGGTTAAAAACAACTGAATAAAACAACTAATAAAACATATTATAATACAAATGCAGCAATTCCTGACCCAGGGCGCGGTGAAAGATCACATATTCACATCACATATCACTACAGTTGCTATATTGAAATGGTGTGAACTTACAACGACACTAGCGACCAACCACCCAAGGTCAGAAGGTTAGAAATGTTTGTTGCACTGTACATATTTTTGTAATTGCATAAAAACTTGAATTGCGACAGTTGTTTATTTAGAGGCCGATATCCATAGCATATATAATAAAAAATATAGTTTCGCCGTGTCCGTCTGTTCATATATTAAACCGTTATATTCTATTTCCGTCTTATTCGCACCGATTCTAAATCAAACTGTGATATAATTTTCACCCTATTGTGGGGGGTAACGCGAATAGGTCTTAAAAATCATTTTAAGTTTTCATATAACTTTTCTCTTATGTGCACCCAAGTAGCAATGACTAGCCTTAAAAAGGAATTGTAGATATCTTGAAGACAAATTATCGAATCTGGGTTTTTGTCTTGGCTAAAACTATTATGTCACTCAGGATATCCTGTAGATACACTCCAAGACAAGTTAAAATGGGCACAGATTTAAAGAGAATATTAGGAGACACTTCATACTACTTTGTAGATAAACTTCAGTCGCACTTAGGAGAGACTAGTATTAACAAATTCTTAAGACAGACTTCAAGATATCCTGAAGGTTGACTTCATCCATAGCAACAGTTTTCAAGATATCTACAATACTTAGTTAAGGCTTAGAAAGGGCATTAGTCCATATTCAAAGTAGGCTTACATAAATAAAATTTTATACTTGTTTGCTTTTATGTTGTTATTTTTAAGAAAAAAAATGGTGAAAATATTTGATTCCATAAAAGAATATTACTAATATGGCGAACAAATTTGTAACTAATTTATTGTTATCAAAAACAAGATGAATTATGTTATTTAAGACTGTTATTTCAAACGCACGCTTGATTCTCATTTAAAATTGACAGATAATGTTACAAAAGAGACGGGCCCTATAAATTCCGCAAAATAAATATAAAAAACCCTGAAATTTAAAGTAGTAAATGTTAAATTTGCCATTAAATAAATTGAAACCACTTAATTTTTATTTTTTATTTTATTAATATAATTTAAAAGTCTATTATTATAATTTTAGTACCAGTCTAAGCAATTTTGTTGGTTTTAAAAATGGGCATAATATTTATATCAGTATCATAAATGATGTAAAATGGCGTTAAATCATATTTCTCCTAACGAAGAAAGACTTCAAACAATATAGAATTTTTAAGGTTAGTTCAGAAAAAGTTAAAAGCAAACAAGAATTTATGTATGATTACTTAAGACAAGATATCCTAAAGTTGACCTTAAAAAGATTTGATCTATTACTACTTAAGACAATTTAGGTTGTATACACTCTTTTTTTATTTACTTAATACTAAATTGCCGTAAATTTTATTATAATTGTATTATTTGTGCCAGAAAGGTTTATGCAACAAGTATGTTTACAAAACTTGAATAAACTACTACGTAGTGAACTAAAGAAACGTTGTAAGAACGGTACCTATTATATTTTAACCTGCGTATAGGTAAATAATTTTATGAATTAACTTGGCAAGTAAATATGTAGATAGGTATTGTGTTGTGTCGTCTTTCTCTTAAAACTCTAGCATATTATCACATCAGAATGGGGACCTATTTATATCTGTTGCCTGGTAGTTTATTTTTGAGACCACCAGGTTGACGCTGTGTAGGGTTGCCAGGAATATTTGTTATTAATTTATCCCTGGAGTAAAAATTAAATCAAATTCCATCACAGAATTAAAGCTAGACTGGAGATAGAATTATCCCTCTTTGCAATTGTTAAACATCAACATATGTATACATAATAAATTGTATGTATAGATTGTAATTAAAATAGTAACTGTTGTGTTATACCTGTATTGTAGAAACCTACTACGACAAACAATTTTTAAGTTGAGTTTAATCCAGGTCGTAGGTTGCGAAGGATTAAAGAGTGGAGATAAAAATATTGTTTAACCGAGTGATACCTACCTACACAGTACTGTCATTCATCTTTTATGATTTTTTTTTATCATTACTACCAGTAACAGCACTTTCTAGTGAACTTTTACTGGTAGAGGCATTGCTAGACGTAATATTTTTGTACTTTTTGACACGCCGACGAAAGTTACCAGACCTTTTTAATTTTTTAACTTTATCCATATCTATCACTTAAATTTACTTGAAAAAGAAAATTAACAGTACTTAGTGTTATTTTTGACTTTAGATTATTTGAAAACTTTAAACAATCAATTTTTGCTAAAGTTGAACTGGAAAAGTTTTTGTTTATTCAATCATACCTTATTTAAGTCTTTAAATAATCTTTCTTAAGTCAAAAGAGAATTTCGAGGTATGCGTTGTAGATATACTTTAAGGGAAAAGGTTTTAGATTTACTTAACTAGGTTTAAATAAACAAACACAACACAACACACTAAAGAATAGTCAGAAGCTATTATAGTCTGGTCGAGAAGTGAGTTTTCTGCGAAATATAGTTAGAACAAATTTAAAAATATGGGGTTTGGTTTTTTGGATTCAGAATTTTAATATGAAAAAGGGGTATTTTGGAATTTTTTTGCTATTAAATATTGCAATTGTTTTTAACAAAAAACGAAGAGAGAAAAAGGTGGTCTCCGTTTTTTAACAATAACTTTAAAAATATTAAAAAAAGCTCTATTTTGAAAAAAGATTCTAAAAGAGGATAAAATTTCATAAAAAAAAGTCTCGACTCCCGAAATTGTAGTGCCATTATTTATAATTTTAATTTAACGTTGAAAATAGCGTTCCGCGCGGCAGTTTCAACGTTGTGACATCGCCGCCAAACAAACTACGCGTCAGAAAATAATTTTTTTATAATATTTATTATCAATATGAAAATTTGAATAAATTATAGTATCATTTAGACACTTGAAGGAATACAATCCAGTTAACAAAAAAATTTTTACTTGATTTTTGTTTAACTTATCCAATTGTTAATTAAGTTATTTTTCATGAACTTAAGATAACATAAAATCTATCATAAACGTTTAAATAATTTAGCTAAAAATCTTTTTCCTCTTGGAGCTTACTCTGATATACTCAATTAACAAGATTCCGGTATAAAAATTTATTAAAGTTTTTTTATTTGTTTATAATGATTTTTCTAAGTTAACAAAAAATGAAAAATCCGGAAAATGTAGTTAAAAATTTTTTTTTTACGAAACCTTTGATTTTCACTGTTTTTGTATCTATTTATTACATTTCATTGCTTAGTTGAAAAAATTTTTACATCATTTGTTTAAAAATTTTTTATAAACAAATACGCAAATTTAATATTTTTAAAATTTTTTTTTTTGCCATTATATTGTCAAAGTGGAATAATGATTTTTAGAAAAAAAAAATTTTCTTTAAAAAATTTTTTAATTGTTAACCGTTTTTTTCATTTATCTGACCTATAAATTATTAATTAAGAAATCGGTTTTTTTTAAAAATCCTAATTTCTTATTTTAAATAGAATTTTAAAAAAAAACAATTTTTTTCAACAATAGTTTCATTGTTTACTTTATAAAGAATTTGTTATAAACAAATTCTGACTTTTTTTTTTTTTTTTTCGTTACTTAGAAATATTATAAATATATATATTATGTACATCAAAGAAGTGAAAAAAAAATTAAAATTTAAAATTTTTAAAAAATATAGTTTATAAAATTATTTTCTGACGCTTAGTTTGTTTGGCGGCGATGTCACAACGTTGAAACTGCCGCGCGGAACGCTATTTTCAACGTTAAATTAAAATTATAAATAATGGCACTACAATTTCGGGAGTCGAGACTTTTTTTTATGAAATTTTATCCTCTTTTAGAATCTTTTTTCAAAATAGAGCTCTTTTTAATATTTTTGAAGTTATTGTTAAAAAACGGAGACCACCTTTTTCTCTCTTCGTTTTTTGTTAATAACAATTGCAATATTTAATAGCAAAAAAATTCCAAAATACCCCTTTTTCAGAATAAAATTCTAAATCCAAAAAACCAAACCCCATATTTTTAAATTTGTTCTAACTATTTTTCGCAGAAAACTCACTTCTCGACCAGACTATTAGGAAGCAATAGTCAAGAGCTATTAGGACTTAAAGAAAAATAAGATTTAATAAAATCATTTTTCGCCTAAAAAAATCTTACTTCAGTCTCAGTACAGACATATTAGATTTAATACTTATCCACAATTGCTACTTGGGCACACTACACAAATTATTTATCTTTCAAAGTAAACTATTGTGTGCCGCGTTCCATTTACTACTTTTTATCCTGTGTTCTAAGAATCTAAAAAAATAATATACTAGAACATTTCAAATACATGTGTTTTCGTCATACTTTTTGTAATTCAAATTAAAATCACGTCTTTAAAGTTCTCGTATTTTGTACGGAAATTGAAGTTTTAACTGCTTTGAAGTCATGTAAAATTACACTTTTAATTCAATTTAATTTCAAATTCCAAAGATTTGACTAACTTTTATAACAACTCAATGCAATTATATACTTAATTATAGCGTTTAAAATTTGCACAAGTGTCGAAACAATAATTACTTCCAGATTTTTTTTACACTGAATACAATAAATAAAACTTGATAAAGTTATGCACTAGCTAGACAATAGCAAGTTTTACTACTTATATAATAATATTATTATCTACAATCCCTCAGATGCTTTTTTCAATGGTGTTATAAAATTTGCACAAAAATGCGTATTTACGCAATCTGTTTTTACAAAAAAGATATTAAAAAAAAAATTGCTATCATAAATTAATAACTATTGCGTGCGCGACAGTACTCAAGCGCAAACGTACCCTCCATATTTCGCTTACCAATAATTCACTCATCAATATTTGTACTGACATTGATTTTTAAATATCTATTTGGAGGGAAAAAACCCCTGTTAATCATAAAAAACCCTATCCACCATTTTACACTGTATTGTATGTTATAAGACATTGAATTATTGAACTCTCCGAACAGCTGTGGCGCTGACCGAAGACCATGTTCTCCAAATATTAGACGCGTCTAACCGAGAGCATAGTTGGCTTGTGGCCCACCTTCCGGCCCATTGCGGGACACGTTGCGACGAGTTGGCCCATCAAATTCAATTAGTGGCCAAAAAGGTAAACTATTTAAGTATAATCGGTGTAGTAGTTTTTGAGTTTATTCGTTACAAACATGCAAAAATACAAATCTTTCCTCTTTATAATATAGTGTAGTTTCTTTACAAAAAAAGTTATATAAGCATTTGTATCCGTTATCTGGTTTTCATAATACAAGCTTTGCTTAGTTTGGAACCAGATGGCGCTGTGTGATATGTCCAAAATTTTTATTATAATATTGATGACCGTTTCTCAGATTGGTGCACTATTGTTACCGGCATAACGCAAGGTGGCCTTCTTTGTCTTCTTTTGGGCTTTATACACTCATTTACTTACTTGATTATTTTATTTGTCAATTACGTTTATGAAGACGATAGGTCATAGTACATTTTTACCGCATACATACATATTTACCGCAATGGTGAGTTCCCGTAGGAAAATATCTTTTCGTAAGTTTAATAGTGGGGCACTACTATGATTTCATACCACGACGGAGTGACTTATTCTTGGCACAGGGTTAGCTAAGGGACAAAGAATAACATAAAAATCCCGAAGAGCGCCTGATTAATTAGGACTTTTCCCGTTAGAGTCCCGAGGCGTTGACCCAAATCTGCGCGGAGGGGGGGAAATCATTACTATTTTTATGAAATTAAATTATTATGAAACTGAACTAAAATTTGATGCAAACATACATGAAAATTGTTTACAAGTTATCCGACGGTAAGCAAAATGAAATACTTGAATAAATGCTCTATGTGCTCTCTATTTAGGACCTTTTTTTTTGCTACAGCTTATATTTAAAATTGAACTTTCGTTTTGTTTTAATGCCAACTTTATTATTTCATTGATTTATTCCAGCTCCGGCCGTTGGATTTCTTCCGTGTGGGCATCCACCAGTGTGCTCAAGCTGAAGGTTTCTGTGCTAACGTACGGAACCCGACTGCAAGACTTTACCCATTCGCCTCCAAACATCACTATACGTAAGTAATTCGTTGATATCGTACACTACCGTATACTCATAGTTCGACAGTAACTGGCTATGTCGGTGTACTAGCCATCCTTGGCGTTTTATGTTACCACTTGTATCAAAGCTGGTAATTTACGACATATGTGACTGCCTCATAGCCTAGTTGGCCGGCTGCTGTGCAGAGGGTGTGGGTTCGATTACCGCACTGGACAAACAATTATGTGATAAACATTTGTATATTATAAATATATTTATGTATGATATGTATGTATTTCCAAAAAATAAGTTTATATAAGAATTTGTATCCGTTGTCTGGTTTTGATAATACTAGCTTTGCTTAGTTTGGGATCAGATGGCGCTGTGTGTTATGTCCAAAATTATTACTATTATCATAGATTTCAAGTAAAAATAAAATAAATATATGAGGTCACTTAAGGCGATGGCATGCAACACAAGTTTGCAAGAATTTGATTAACTTTGTTACGCACGCCTTTGCTAGGGTATGCCATAGCCTTAAGTCCAGATTTCACGCAGCACTAAAGTGGGTGTGTACAAATGAATTTTTGCAAAATTCTTAAGTACTTCTCTAAATTATTTGTGAACACCTCTGGCTTTTCGGTGAAGAAAAACACCGTGAGGCAACCTGAAAACGTCAAATAAAAACGTACGCAATGTCCACAATTCGCACTGGACTAAAGCCTAAATTTGCCCAAAGTGAGGGTAGGCAGTTGCCCCTACAGTAGGGACGTATACAGGCAGGTAAATACATATTCTCATTAATAAATATATACCTATTACAGATCAAGCTTGCAGCATCTAGCACAAGCTCCCTATATATTGGAGTGGGTATTAGAAATCATAGATGATTCCACGGAGAAACTCAACTGGCAGAAATTTGCCCGAAATGTTATATCAGAAGAACTCAACCCGACCAGGTAAATTATACTATAACTCACGTTAACACAAAATAAGTATGTATGTACAGAAAGGCTGTTACTCTTTCCTCATACCTACGTCGCGTAAACGTAAGCTCAATGTATTTTAGAGGAACTCTACATCAGTGCAAAGGCCAGTTAGTCGTGAAAAGTAAATTGAGAATATCTTGAGCGGATAGCGGCAAGCATGCCATACCCACAATTTACGTAGAATTATGCACACATTAATATTAGTTGCAGGGACAATACTAACTACAATCTAGTTTCTTGCCGGAATCTTCTCTGTATTGTAAACCGGATTTCAAAAACTGGCACTGCTATGATTTTTGTTGTACTGTACCTGAAAAAGGAAAAAAACGGAACCTTTATAGGGTACATACACACTTCATTAACCCTCTCTCTGTCAAGACACTTTTTCTCTTCAAGTTGAAATTAAGAAACAACGCCTCGCAGCACAAATATAAGAAAAAATCTAAATTTTGCTAATTTATAGTATTTTGTAGATATCACTTAAAAAAACTATTAAACCTACATGTGCAGTTTGGTAATTGACCTTGTCGTATATTGATGTATAAAAGAGCATTATAAAAATTAGTTTTATAAACTTTAACACCGATTCGAAAATTTAAATAATATATAAATTTAAAATTTATGCTCCAGTGACAAAAAGCCATGGCTGATATACTTCCACTCTCCGAGATGCTATCGATGCTATGAAATGTACGCAGATTTCGCAATTACAGGAATTGTGAGTTTCATATTTATTTTTCTGTAACACTGGCTAGTCCCCGTTTTATAATTCAATATTTCATTGGGTTTTTTGGACGATTGGCGATATAAGCTTTTGCCCGCAGTTCCACCTGGTCATTCGGTGTAGGATTTCAACGGGAACTTTTCAATTATAGAGAAAAACCCGCACACTTGACGTTTTTAAGTAGCCTATGTCCGTTCCCGGGACTCAAAGAATCTCCATGCCAAATTTGGCAGCGGTTCCACTCGCCCTAAATTCGGTTATCGGTATTTCAACAACTCAATTATAGAATAAAAACCGACTAACACTTGACGTGTTCAAGTAGCCTATGTCCTTCTTTGGGATTCAAAACCATCTCCACGCCAAATTCATCTTAATCGGTACAGTGGTTTAAGCGTGAAGAGGTAACAGGCTGACAGACATACAGAGTTACTTTCGTATTTATAATATTTACCTAAAGGTAATAATTGTGTAGTGCCAAACAAGAAATTGATATTTTTTATAAAAATATAATGCTTTGAGATAAAATATTTTATAGTTTTTTCAATATTTTGTTTATAGTTACTAAACAACGCTGTACTTGTCGGAAAAGTAGACTGCCTAGCAGAAAGGAACCTCTGCCAGCACGAACAAATCACAAAGTACCCTTCGATCAAATTGTATCTGAGCAGAAATAAAAGACAACAATTCAGCAGCGTTATACAAATCACTGTTAAAGAATACTCAGAGTTATTAGATGATATAAGACCACATTTGAGAAGATATGATGAGAATCTTTTAGCTGGTTTTGATAATTTGGGAATGGGAAACCAGGGAGCACATATCAAACATGATGAGTTTTAAAAAAGACAATGTAAATTTATTTTAGCCAAATTCTGTTGTGTGATGGATTTTGAATATTGTGATCTGAAAATTAGAAGTTAGATAGATCTTTTTTTCATTAAAAATGGTTTATAACTTAGTAGAATAGAATTTAGTTTAATAATGTATGCTTTTTACGTTACTAAAATTTTCTAATGTTTTTTTGCTGAGTATTTGTCTTAGTCCGGTTGATATAATTAGATATAGGGTAGGGGGGTATCCGGAAAGTATTCCGAAGTTAATGAGGTATCCGGAAAGTATTCCGAAGTTAATGAAATTTTTGCATCATTTGGGGGTACTCTAGAGTATACAGCCTGAGTTTTTGACCTTGAGGCCTCTGTGGTGACTTAGGGGCAAAAAACCTTTAACAAAGTTGTAGTACGTTAAATTTGCTTTAAATTTCACTAATTATTATTATTTTGAACCAATAGTAACCGTGATACTGCAGGTCAAAGTAAGACAAAAAACCACAAAATTTTAAAAAAAAACAGAAAATTCAGGAAATTTGCCCCTTAACTACTTTTACTTTTACTATTATTTTTCAAATTTCGGCTTACATTGAAAACTTAATAACTATTGAAATAAAAGGTCTAAAAAGGTTTAGCTTCTTGGAGTACTCTTATATATTTACTTAAAAAGATCACATTATAAAAGTTATAAAAAACTTGCTTGTTATAAATTTTTTTTGAAATTGACAAAAAATGCAAAGATTAAAAAATTTGTAAGTTTTTTTTTCAAATTTCGGCTTACATTGAAAACTTAATAACTATTGAAATAAAAGGTCTAAAAAGGTTTAGCTTCTTGGAGTACTCTTATATATTTACTTAAAAAGATCACATTATAAAAGTTATAAAAAACTTGCTTGTTATAAATTTTTTTTGAAATTGACAAAAAATGCAAAGATTAAAAAATTTGTAAGTTTTATGCGGTTTTTATAAGTATATATATATAAGAAGGGCTCCAAGAAGCTAACTATTTTTAGAGTTATTATTTAAACATTAATGCTATTTTCAATGGAAGCAGTATTTCAAAAAATTTAAAATTATAAACAAATGCCTATTTTTTCATTAAATAAACTTTAAATAATTTGCAAAACGCAACTTTATTATTTCTAATGTGTAATTTTTTTAATTGATATTTAACACTATATAAAATATTTTGTGTTTTGTACTCCCTTTAGACGCGGCGCACCTATTACGAAATTTTCTTCAAACTTTGATCAGTGGTATCATAGTTAGTTTTGAAACAAAACATACTTTTGACTAGTGAAACAATATTCTACAACTTTCTGAAAGACATAGTTCACATAAAACACTTAGTTTAGAAGATATAAACTAAAAACTGAAAAAGGTCAGATTTTTTTAAAGTTTTTTACTTCCTCAGGTTAGCACAGGGTCCTCGAGGTAAAAAATTTAGCTTCTACGCCCCAGAGTATCAACATTATCATCATTAATGACATACCAAAATTTCATTAACTTTAGAATACTTTTCAGATAGAAATTGGATATTGACTAATATCTGAGTAACTTATCGTTTTTGGTAGCATAATATTAAACTAGTAGTGATTGAAATTAGGTCTGAGTTTAGAATCTCTAGATCAAAATAATTATTTGAATGAAAAGCTGAAAAAATTAGCTTTTAAATAAAAGAACATACGTTAAGAGCCAGTAGTATTTCGAAGTAACATCGGGTGAAGGACAGAACGACGCGATATATAACTATGAGGGCGTGAGTAGTGCAGCTTTATCTGAACTTAATGATGCATAATTTGTAATTAATAGAAATATATCCTATACATTAAACGAACGAGCAATTCTTCTGTATTATGTATGATAAAGAAACGATTTACATAGAATTTTGTAGTCACTTATGCTTATATAATTTTTTATATACATATAATTTAAATAATCTATTACTTTTTAAGTTTATTGAGATATAAATAGCGTTGAGCGAATAAGCTAATAAGATTTTCTGTAAGGCTTTAAATAACTACCATAGTCGTGATTACCACACGTGACACACAGCACAACCAAATCAATAATTTCATTCATACAGACAGCCATCGAAGACATCTAGACAAAGCAATCGTGAGGTAAGGTGCGCGGTGAGACGGGGTGCGAGGGCATTGTTTTGAGCGACATGACTGATTTTTAGCTTTTTCGATTGCATTTGCTCTCGTGCTGTCTCTTACTGTTTTATTGAATAAATTATATGCTATTCTGCTGTCATTTTGCTAAATTTGCGAGCCATTACACGTTAAAAAAACAGACCCTATGTATAAAATTATTGTTTATGCTGTGGTAGCTTGTAGAATGTTTAAATATTTATTTGTGAAAATATTATTTAATTACGCCAAGCGCCAGTCAGGATTTTCAGTATATCCCGTAGTATACGATTATTAAATTATAGTCGATTGCAGATATGATCTTATTCAAAGAATACTTAACAAAAATATTGCAATTTGTGTACTACTGGCTCTTAAGAATTATTAAGCATATCTAGCTCTTAAATTCATTCCTATAATTATTTTAAGTAATATACTGAATAAAGCATTTAATTTATATTTAAAACTGAACATAGATTTAATTTACCAAAATTAATGCTAGAAAATAGAAAAGTTATGTAAATTATTAATATAACGTCTTACAATTCTTAATTAATTTAGTGACTATAATAATTTAATCAAGTAGCTATTAGGTAGAAAATGCGAGATAATTCTCGACGATCGATTTTAGTTCTGGTATTGAACTGTTAACAGATAAACCACTAATAAACATCTTTTTGTACCACCAAATTTAACATCGAGCTATTATATTTACACTAGAGGAGAAGCTATCAACAAACAAGTATCGTCACAGAATATATATTATAGTTACTACATTACGTGCTATAATACGCGGCGTATTCCAGCCAGTAAATAAGTGTACTGCAGCCCATACACTGCAATTTTTGAGACAACGTAGCACATAATAGCTCAGTGTTTAATAATCAGATAAATAGTAAAAAAATAAAGATTACTCATCACTAATGTAAGTATATAAAAGTGTAGCTTTTATACGAGATTATATAAGATTTACATACGTTTACAATTCCAGTTAAGGTGAGCCACATGATCAAACGATTATACTTATTTGTGATATTTATTAATTTATGCAACTGCATTTACAAATTTTGTGATACTCATATAATTACGTATGCCGTATACATTGATTATTGAATGTATACGATTTATATATAATAGTCATATTGTAGTGTTCAACACACTTGCTCTAAAAGTGGTTATGTTCAAAGTGCGGGTAATAACACACGTGCGTTTTACCTTAGTGTCACACTATTCTGGTAATGTTAACTTCTTTAAGGTGGATGGCATACCCAAACTAGTTAAGTTTGCAAGGATTTAATTAATTTTGTTACAGTCCTAAGTAGACTTTTGACGTGAAAAAATATCATAATAATTTGGCTGTAACAGTTAGAAAAAAAAATTTTTGGGCTTTAATTCAAATTGTTAGGAAAACTAAGAGTCATATGCTATTGATTCTTATTTCATAAAATATATATTAATATGGCCAATTTCAAAGTTCTAAACAAATATTTGAATTCTACACCGACAAAAAACTGAGAAAATCGAGATTTTCAATGTGCGGTCACGTGCTAGCGCCTTATGTATGTGTAATAACGTATGCTTCAATAGTGTAATATGTCTTTGTAAACTGGTCGAAATAGCACGCTTAAACAGCAAACATAAATGTAATCCGCGCGCCATTTTTTACAAATATTTGTCTTAATATGTATTATATGTTGTGGTTTTATTTACTTCGCAGTGTTAAAAATGTAAAAAATTAAACGCGTGAGTATTGGTCATTACAGTCTTTTCGGTCAAGTAGTAAAGATTTAGAACACTTAAAAGTTTTATGATTTGATGTGTTTTTAAAAACATACTTGATTAAATAAAGATACAATAGAATGCGAGTTTGAGATTAACTTCTAAAGACTTATGATTCATGTACGTGACAAAATTGCAACATTTTTGACGCGTTGCGCCCTGAGAATACCATTAAAATCAAGTGTCACACTATAAGTATATCTATAATATTTCCAAAACGTTTAATATTTATTTTTATTGCTTATATTCAAAATACAGAAATAAACTGCATTTCCATCACTATCAAACCCTCAACGTAACGATAATAATTTGATTGGCAGTTTAAACGGTTTATGTATAATAAATACTGTGCGCCTATGATTCTATAAGAAGTTTGATAATAACTCCATTTACTATTAGATCTAAGTGAAAAATTGCTTAGTCATGCTTAACTAGTAATAACTAATAGCTAAAACTAATAACTGGCTTAATTTTATGATAACTGACAGTTCTTTGAAATGTTAAAGTAATTAATTTATGTATTTTGTTAAATAATTTCTTAACAGGCAATAAATGTATATTACTGTGCGCCTATGATTCTATAAGAAGTTTGATAATAACTTATAAAATTCATTTTACTATTAGATCTAAGAGAAAAATTGCTTAGTGATTCTAATTAACTGGTTTAATTTTATGATAACTGACAGTTCTTTGAAATGTTAAAATAATTAATTTATGTATTTTGTTAAATAATTTCATAAAAGGCAATAAATACTTATATTGAAGTTAATTTCATGTTTTATTTACGAACACAACTGTAACATTTTTTTTTTAAACTAATGTATGGCAGGCATTTTCACAGTCAGCATCTGCAATCAGAAATAAAAGATTATTACAGAACATCTGATATTCAAATAGCTTTTTAATTATTTAAACACGTTGTAACCATGTGTGCTCAGACATAGAAATAATAAAATTTTAATTAAATGTTACAATCACTTCTTGCGTCTGTAAGATTGAAATCTAGTACTTGTTTCACAGTATGAATACCCCAGATCTATGTGGACAAAAAATCCTAATTAATCCCCTGATTTCAGCAGGGTATCCTAGTGGACGGAGGCTATATAATTTATAAAACTTACGACCGGTTTCATGTTTTATCGCATTGTCAGATGAATCTACAAGAATTGATTGTGACCAAGATGAAGAAGATTTCACCAAGCACCCTGCTCATCTTCTATCAGTTTACAGAAAATGTATTATTAATTAGATGTTACCCGCAATTACACCCACAGAAAAACCTCTCAGATTAAAGTATTATTATTTGTCTTTCTCTGTCCCTACAGCTCTCTGTGACAAAAATCAAGTCAATTATATGCACAGTTAACATCTTAGAAAAGGAGCCCTGCAGAAAAATATATATAGTCTTATAGGAGTTCGCGATCAGATTTTATTGTACTCTATTTACTTTTCAGTCTTTCCAGCCATTCGCTAAAAATCAGGCAAAAAAATCACTCTATAGTTTTGTTACTACATGAAGAAGTAGTGCCATTTTATTTCTGATAGAATTGGTATTAGTTTTATTAGTTTATTGGTTTAGTAGTTTTAGTTATTACCCTCTACATATAAAGAAATTTTACCATTTCATAACATATATTAATGTATGTTAAAATATATCTGTATTGAAAGTATACTTACATCACAATTTCTATTTAGTTGAGCATCAATAATATCTTGGTCAACACTACAAGGCAGAAAGAAATCTACAGGGTCAAATACACCTTTATAATCTAGGACCAGGCGATCTTCTCCAACTTCTAAATTGAGATCTTTCAGATCTATCTGAAATGTAAATAAATAAAGGATCACAAAAATCCTAAATAAATTATGAGAAACAATATTTATTATTTGTATTAGTCACGAAAAAAACACTAAAGTAACTAATTCTATTCTTTTATCTCCAAGAGTAAAGTAACATGGCTGCTTAGTCATCGACTAAGGGACGCGGGTTCGATCCTCGTACAGTGTATGTCCACTGATGTCATAAATATATTTGTTTTTCTTGAGTCTGGGTGTTCCCTATGTTCAATATGTATGTATTTACAAAAACATATCTTAAAACATTATATTGTATCAGTTCTCTGGCACCCATATTTTGGCCTTGCTAAATTTGGAACAAAATGGCAATATGTATGCTATCCAGGAATATTTGCTTTTCTAATAGGATACTTTTTATGGTTTGTGAGGTAATTGGCAAAGTAATTTTAGTTTTGATCCAAGACTGTCTAAATTGTATGAAAATAATTAGTAAATTGAATTGAATTTGGAACAGTATTAACTAGATCCTAAGAAAACAACAAAGAGATTACTCCACAAAAAAAAGAGGAAATTGGTTAATTTACAAACTGGTATTTTTCTCGTAGCAAAGGGATAAATAATTTTCTCATATAGTCTCATTCTAAATAGTCTCTACAAACAATAAGAATGTTGTTCTTACCAAAGCTGGTATTTTAAATTCGGCTAACAAATATTCTATTTCACCAGTTGGTGGTTCCCTTCTTAGCCTATATACCATTTCTTGATTCTCAATTAGTTCCTTCTTAACCTTTGGGGTTGGTTTATCATCAAGTTCCTCAATAAGTGGTGGTTTCACTACATCTTCACATGTCTTTATATCTCTTATCTGAATCCTATGTGACTGTAATGTACCAATAGACCTCCGATTCTTTAGGACTGTAAATCGTTGCATATCTATTTCAAACTGGTACTTATCCTGCAAACCTTCAAAAACTACAGTAAGGAAAAATGTTTGGAATAAGTCATCTTTCTCTATCTTCTTAAAGAATTCGGGGTTTATGGCCACGTCATATGCTGTAGCAGGCGTGCCAGCCTTGTCACATTCAGTTCTTCCTTCTCCTATACTCATAGGGACTCTGTAGCTAGATGGATCTTCTGAACTCAAGATCTGCATAAGTTCATCATTAGAAATGTCACGAGGACATGGTATAGCATCTGTTAGACATATGTTGACAAAAACTTTTTTATTGTCCGGTTTTGTGAAGGTCTTCACACATAATCCTGTAAAATAAGGTTTTCATAAGAATTACTTTAGTACTTGTCAATCTAAGATGTGTCTGAAGATAGTTGCAAATGTTGTAGGTAGTACTTCTTTTATTATATTTAGTTTAGTTTAAGATGACAAAGTCAAAGGTATTCATAGGTTCCTTTTATTAATCTGCTTTGAATAGAAGCTGACTGTCCTTGACAATACACAGGTATTTGTAACATTTTGCATCTAACTTCACTTGATGCCTTATTTGGTTTGATTAATTGAAACTATTTCAAGTTTTGATACTATGCATCTAACTTCACTTGATGCCTTATTTGGTGTGATTAAAACTATTTCTAGATCCAGACATCTTATGTCAAGTGAAACTCTTATAGGGTCACTTAATTCTTTAAGTATATTTAAAACTAGCTGGTGTCCGTGACTTCATCCACCCGCTTTACTTGACCTTTTTTCAGGGAGGACACCATCTCCAATTTTGCAAGCAATACCAATTTCGGGCCAAATGTGTTGCAAGCACTTATCACACCAGCCCGTTGATCTGTGTTCAAAATCTGACACTCTACTCTAAAGGCGACAAGCTCGTCCAAGCCCACACAAAACATGCCAAACAACCCAGTCTACATGCTTGAGCTTGTGAAGGCTGGTCAATGCTTGGCAAGCATGTAAATGCAGCTTAAAGGTTATCTATCATACATTATTACTTAAATATGATAACTACATGCATAATGCAACATTTATAATAGTCGACTTTTTTATGTTTTCATATAAAACTATTCAGATAAATTTATTAACATACAACAAAATCCTTTCAAGAACATTTTTTATGCCACAAAGTAGTTGAAAGTAACATCTAAACATCTAAAAAGAGATAAAATTTTATTGATGCATCAGGTTTAATTTGGATTAACCTTTAATTTTTTTTTGTAATTGGAAAAAAACAATGTATTTAACAAGCGCAAGCTTTAAACATTTTAATGCAATTGTTTTATTCAATATAAATAATTATGTATGTATAGACTGTCAAAAAATCCTAGTGGGCTGTATTTTATGAGACTGTGTAATCTAAAATAATAACTTTTTTTTATGTATGTGTAATTATTAACATAGTTTATTGTTTACAAAAACATTGTGGTGTTTTTTAGAATGTGCAAAGATACTGTAGACACACTATATTAATGTACATTTATTTACATTTTAAATAACTCCAATTTAAAAACACAATCAAACATTACCTGGTGATGGTTTGACTAGTTTAGATGGTACCGATTCAACAGATGCCATAATTTTATTAATTTCCTCTTCTACAGGATTCTCCTGCATCAAAAAAACATTTTACTAATAACAGTATTTTGTAATGCATTATTTGCAGCAACCATAAGCCCCACACAACTACAAAAAAAACAGGCTAAGGTGGCTCTTGCAACTCAGTAGGTAGTAACCTCTGCAACATAACTGGCATAATAACAAGTCACTGTCAACTAGATTAACTAAAAAAAATAAACAGTCCCCTTTGTAGTGGTTGTCTAGATGCCAAAGAGACACCAACTAACATGATTTTGCACTGCAGAAGTGTGAGCAATCAATGGGCAAAGCTTCTGGATAGTCCAAATACCTTGAGTGAGGCACTGAGGAGCATCAGACACCTCCTAAATTTCTGGACACAATGACACAGACAGATTGGTTACTTACATATGATTGCCCAATTGTAAGTGCAGAAAACATACACCCAACTACCTAACTAACCATAAGACCAGATACGGAGCTACAATTGGCATCAATATTTATATAGAGGACTTTTTTTCTGTGACCCCTTGCCAAACTGCCAAGCAGATTCAAATTTTTTTTCAGAAAAAAATTTTTCATCACCCCCATTTATACAGACTTACCATAACCCAAACAAGCGAAATCTGGTTCTTTTCCCTTGCACCCCCTTTTAGATACTTTGACCTCCAAGATGAAGAAACACTTCTACTACTTAAAAATATAATTGAATGATATTTATAAGTACGACTTCAGTGTAGGGATGAAGCTAAATATAGCAAGGATTCGATAACAACAGATTCTGGACATAATTTGTGAAGCAGTAGGTATCCAGTATCCATATCTCAATAAATAAACAAGGAACCCTAGGCATTTGAATCACACAGAAAAAAGTTTATGTTTTTGAGGTATCACTTATATTTCAAAAACAGAACAAAAGTTTTTAATAAATATTCAGTACCTTAATTATCCTCATATTATTCTCCATGATGGTAGGATCAATGTCTAATGTTATAGATTTTTTCGTCATTATGATGGTTTCTATGGTAAAGTAAATAACCGATAGAATTATATTCTCTTTGGTAAATAAGAAAAAATATTTCAATTTTCGTTTTTGTTTTATTTTCTTCCATTCCTCCCTCAGGACAGGCTAAGGTCTTAGACAATACTGCCAAGTCCTTGGTAATTGTTTTTCATTCGTAGTTATTTTAAAATAAAGTCTTCGGTAGTATTTTCTTGAAATATAAATTAGTATTTCTCTTATATTTATATTATATTATTATTATATTTTCTTCATATTTTGTCAAACCGACTTTATTCATAGAGTCTTATTAAATCAAAACCGGCAAAGTAGGGCTGACCTAAATTTTGTCAAATTTAAAATAAAAAAACTATTATATATGCACGAAATTCATTGACATTTAGGGCTTCTTTTTAGCAGAAATTGTAAGCGATTTGCGTTTCATGCCTTTGGTAGCAAAATCTAATGTTGACTTTTAACGTTTTGTCTGAGCGGTTTTGCTACGAAATGTTGCATTGTTGCTACCAAAAACCCATGTCGGGAGGTGGGTATTTTGGGCTACCTTTTGACAGCTGTCAAATGTGACAGTGAATCCTTTGAAGAAAAAAAACGTTTTATTATCTACAAAAAACGGAAATAAAATACTCAAACACATACACAGTTACACACACGGAACTGTCAAAAAATGACGCGAAACGCGTTTCGTTTGGACAATAATAGCGGCGCTGAAATTATCAGATGCACTCAGACGGAACGCGTAGTTGGTGCTAAAATGAAGTTTTACTATAAAAATTTCAACTTGTCACAGAAGGAACGGCCTTATTAATGACAAATATTTTTTCGCTATTATTTCTGCATGGAATTAAGCCATAGAAAGTCTACATCTTATATAAAAAGATAAGCACGAAACTTCAAAATCACATTTAATTTGCTAGATTGCCGACGTTGGTTTTAAAAATGTCAAGATTGCCGCATTTGAACCCAAGTCAAGGAAAAATGGCCACCTTTGTATGAAAATAACACAATCTGCCATTTTGAAATTACACTTTTGCAATATCTCTGATTGGTAGAGAGCCAAAGATGGCCGACTATGATTTTAACACGTTCGCGCGCGGTAGTTTTATCGTCGAGGTCACACTGAAGCACCAAAAATCTCTATACAATTATGTAACACATTAATAGCCGTACTGTCTCATCAATGTAATCCAAACTACTAGGATTTGGCAGATACGGCAATAACCGCCATACGGTTATGACTGTAGTGCCCTATTATCATAAGGGGTCCATTAAAACATGACACTACGGTAAGAACCGTAATCGGCTGTGACCGTAGTGTTAATACTTAAGGGCATATCATACATTATAATTTGATACTACGCCAAGAGCCGTGACCTGTATTGACTGTAGATGTCATAAACTTACGTCATAAATATCATAATACTAACATTACGGTATTATCTGTCAAAGAAAAAATAGTCGGTGGTATTTTTTATTTAATTTTGAAATGGCAGGTTCTTTGGTTCACTATAAGATACTTAAAATATCGATTATTTGGCACTTAAAATAATTATAATTATATAAAAAAAATGATAATGTTACGCTGTTAGCCTAATGTTAGACAGCATAATAAATAAGACCTCTTTTCTCAAAAAACAATAGCATAATTTTCTTACTGCTTTGTAATACAATACCACTCTTCAAAGCAAGATGGACAAAGAGGGTCTTATCAGGGCACCCTTTGCATCAATATTTGGTTTCCTTCCGTTTTTTTCTTTGTGTGATAGTATAAAGCATAAGAGTATGAAAACAATGATCTGCTTTTTGGAGTATTTATTTGACCTGTAGTAAATGCAATCCTAAAAAAGCTAACATCTCATCCTTAGTTACGACTAAAGACTAAAGACTTGAGGCTCTAGGACCCTCACAGTCCCCGTTGATAGTTGGTAAATAAATGGAAATATGCTGGTCAGGTAGAGTGTAGTCTTGTTCAGAAATAGCTAAAACTATAGGTCTCACAACAACAGTACCGTCAAAAGCTGTATTTTGATTCAATTCGATTTACTGAGTTTCTAAATTCAGAATATGCTCCTTTTAGGTCAGTACAAATATAGTCTGCTTCTTGTCTTCTTAGAAAATCATATTATGTTTCGGAGGCAGAACAGTGCGTGGAACTACTGTGATCAGATTCATTTACTATACAATTACGATCTGGTCGTCGAGAAGCTTCTTCCCCGGAACTTGAAAGTTCATCATAATTTGGTTAGAAATCCTTATCTGACCCATATTCGCCGTCATAACTGTACTTTATCTGAGGTTACAGACGTTGAGAAAATCTTCAAGAAGTTATTTTTTCTTACAAACCTGAAAATTGGAATAAACAAGAAAGTATAAGATATACAAAAACTTTTATATTTCGTTAACAATTCTGTAACGCGATGTTTTAGTGACTTTAAAAAATTTAGGTAATAAATAGGTCAGACAACAATGCAAATTATACCTACTAAAATGCAATTTCATTGAAACAATAGTACATGCATATTTGTGAAGTAACATTTTAAATCATATATGCATTTTTACTTACTTTTATAGCCAAATCGTAAATAAATAACACCTTATTCCCTATGTGTGGTACACAGCGCGATCACAAACACTTCTTGCGCTTGCACGCAGTATTTGTTTCCTCTATGGCGCTTGCGACGCGACACTGAGTCGGGCGCCGAATCAGTGTTCGTACTAGCATAACTGGTATAGCCGTACTGTATATGTGAGCAGTCCATCTGCGTGTGTGTGTATTGCCTCAGTTCAAGCTTATTCAAACACGTATTTTTGACGGTAGAGTTACAAGCTCAGTGTGTAAGACGACAGTAAATGTACCTTGTACGATGCTCTCATATAGATTTCACTGCTATGCCCGTACGTACGTTGAGAATCATTCTAATAGATACGGCAGCAACCGTACTGTCATATTATCAATTTATCTTTTACGGGTAGAACAGTTACCGCACGCGAACGTGTTAAGTGGAACCAAATTATTATTCGTTCAGACGAGTAAATGCTGGCTCTTTAATTTAAGTTAATAAACAGCTAAAGTTAAAGGAACGTAAAGACATTGTTTGCTTCTCAGTTGCGCGAACTGCCGAGCTGTCCTGTATAGAAGTTGAGCATCTCATTGTTGTGAGTGTATACAAGCCGCCTTGTGCAATATATGATAATTTTGAATTAGTTATGGAAGAAGTGCTGAATAAAATCAGCAATTCCAATAAACAAATTATTGTTTGTGGAGACTTTAATATAAACATCTTGCAAAATAGCTCATTAAGCACCAGATTGCTTGCCTTATTCTTTTAATTTAAATAATTTGTTTTGTGAACCAACTAGAATTGCTGTATCCAGTGCCACTTGCATCGACAATATATTTACTGACATAAAACCAATTCAAAAATCAATTATAAGCAATCTAGAGTCAGATCATTGTGGACAGTTAGTGGTTTTAGAAAGAAAGAATAGTATTACTAAAAAGGAAATTAAATTTATACCAATAAAAACTAAACGGGTTGAATCATTTAAATCTAACTTAATGCATAAACTTTCAGATTTGCTTTATAATGGCGACCCAAATGATATGTACAATACTGTTCTTGACACTATTACTACAGAGTATAATAAAATATTTACTGCAAAAAAGAAACTTATTTCCAGTCGCTTTAGTTTTGGTGAATGGGCTACCCCAGGTATTCATAAAAGTAGGCGTAAACTGTATGAATTATATAAAGAAAAAACATATAATAATAGCCAAATATTTAGGGAATATTTAAAAAAATACTCAAAAACCTTTAAAAAGGTCTGTCTTGTTGCAAAAGCAATTCACCTCGACATAAAGTAAAAAATTCAGCAAATAAAATAAAAACTACATGGAACATAATAAATATTGAAACTGGTAAAGCTAGGAATTCTTGTCAGGACTTTGAGTTGATTTGAGTAAATTTAAATCTTTTATCAAGCAGGTACTTTGTAAAAAGGCATACTACAATATTTCAGACTATGTAAATGATAAAAATCCTTGGGACTGATGATGCTCAATTACAGGATGCATAGGTAAACCAAATTAAAATGGAAATAACATAAAATTGTACGGCTAAATTTTTTTTATTTAAAACAATAATTGTATTTTTAGTTTATTTGTATTATTGATAGTGTTTTTAAAAGAGTAACTATCGAGTTTCTTGCCGGATTCTTCTCGGTAGAAATCAACAACATTGTGAACCGGCGGGAAGGTGGGAGGGTTCAAAAAATAATATTTTATAACTTTGACGATTCAAAAGTGATTGTAAAATCCTTATTTGAATAAACCATTTTGACTTTGACTTTATTGTCAATCACATCAAGAATATCTCTACCCCGTGGAGAAGTGGAATTAGATCCCCGTGTAATATTGTGAGCGTTAAAATCTCCTACAAATATATTTAGGACTTGGAATATATTAAATTAATGAATCAAATTTATTTTATTAAATGCAAGATAACAATTTGTGGGACTATAAAAACTAACAATGCTAATACCTTTGTTACCTATAGTAAAACGAATGCTAATGTTTTGTAAAGAATCATCAAAAAATGTTTTTATTTTAGTGTATTTTGTTCATTATCAATTAATATTGCAACACCACTGTTGTATAACCTTTAACTTTGAGTAGGCTTTAACCAAGTTTCACATAAAATTGCAATATGAATATTGTGTTGATGTAAAAACTGGGCTTAAGTATTTCTATAGCATAAAATACTTTGGCAGGTCCACTGAACTATATTTAATACCTTCATTATTTTTGTATAGCATGAGCTTTGCTAAAAGTCTTCTGCATTTCCGTCCGTATAGAACAAGTATTTATGGGAGTATCTTTTTTTGAGAAAAGTTTTATTACTATTTGAATAATTATGTTAGTAAATGCATCTGATTTGGGCAAATTTTGTATGTTAGAGTTGCTGTAGGTTGAGGAAAAGCTTGTTCACTAAACAACTCTGTAGACTTCACCGATTTTGCTTTTATTTAATTTTATTCAACTTTTTATTTTTTAATCGGACAAGACAGATATTGCGACATGATTGCCACCACAATTTTCACACTTAGCATCACTGCTACTTACTTTACATTACTTTAAACTATGATTTAATGTAATTGAGCATACCTCAGCATTTTTACAAAATTTGGCTATGTGGCCATAACGAAGACACTTCAGACACTGTTTAACTGGTGGTATATATGTCCTGAGTTCTTGACACCAATTATCCAAATAGTCATGTTCAGGCAGCTGAGTCGAGGCAAATGGTACCGAGACAGTCTGTGTGGGCTTATAGGAGACCGTGCCACATTCGTCTCGATTTTAAGAGAGGTAGGGCACTGCAAGTACTCGCTCGAATAAGCCACCCGAACAACTAAAGCAGGGCATAGCGAGTACTTGCTCGAATGAGCGGCCCGAACTGGGGAAGTACCTCCACCTTACAGAAAACCGCGGCCATAATAACACTAACATTGAGTAGTGTTGTGTTCCTGGCGGTGAGTAAGGTTGCGAGAGCTCTTTGAGGATTCGCTGCGCGGACAGCGGAGGACCGGCGGTGCTTGTTGCTGTCATGCTCGGCGTAGACGCGGCGTGCTGGTTCGGCGGTCAGGGAGACCTGATGAAACGGCTGACCGCTGGCCGCCCGCAGGTTGAACGGAATCCCGAACCCAGGGATCACTTAATCTCCGCCCTGGGAGGCTGATTCGCCAGCCTGTGTAAAGTATCTGAAGTGGTAGTCGTGCCGGAGAAGGAGACCGGAGTGGACCCGGCTACTACAACAGAGGGGGATCAGGGGCCCTTCCTCCCGCCGTGCCAGCAACCGTATCATCTGTGGCGAGCTTCGGCAGTCTTAGAACCGCACCTTTTGTCCTCTATGCTGTCTGTGCAGTGAATCCTCATCCCTTAGTCTTAGTAACTTCTTTTATATATTATGGCCATAAGAAAGAAAAAGAAAAGAGTTTGCACAGCGGCTACTCCATCCACATATAATGTGGATTTTTGCAACATCAGGGGTATTCACGCAAATCTTAACGCAGTCCACCACCATCTCGAAACAGCGCAGCCGACCATTCTTTTTCTAACGGAGACGCAGATATCTTGCCCGGCCGACACATCATACCTTCACTATCCCGGCTACAAACTCGAACACAATTTTATGAGTCGTGCCGGTGTATGTATGTTCGTCCGGGAGGATATCTTCTGTCGCCGCCTTCATAGCCTTGAAGACAGGGACCTGTCTATATTGTGGGTGCGCGTAGATTACGGCGGCCACACTCGTATCTATGCGTGCCTATACAGGTCTCATAGCGGTGACACGGACGTAACTCGACTCTTCACGCACCTGAGTTTGACGACTGACAAGGTTCTAGAGCAATATCCCACAGCAGAACTAGTTATTTTGGGAGACTTTAACGCCCACCATCGCGAGTGGCTCAGTTCTCGAACCAATAACTATGCTGGGATATCTGCTCACGAATTTGCTCTGACCTATGGATTCTCTCAGCTGGTACTTTCTCTAACGAGAATACCAGATATAGAGGAACATACGAGCTCCTTACTGGACCTTCTGCTGACTACTCGTCCGGATGGATACTCCGTCTCAGTGGATGCGCCTTTAGGCTCCTCGGACCACTGTCTCGTTCGGACTCAAGTGTCATGCACACAACCCGATCCTTCTGGGCCAACTAATTGGCGTCGTGTGTGGCACTATAAGTCGGCAGACTGGGATGGATTGCGAGAATTTTACGCATCGTACCCGTGGAGGCAGATCTGCTTTAACTCAGATGATCCTGACGTCTGCGCAGCCGCAGTCACTGAGACAATCCTTGCTGGTATGGAATGTTTCATTCCTAACCTGCGAGTAGCTGCCGGCGTCAAAAAACGACCGTGGTTTAATAGGTCTTGCAGAGAAGCTAAAATTCTTAACCAAACTGCGTATGAGGCTTGGACCACGGCTCGTAATAATAAGGATCCGAATATTTCTGAGTTAAAACGCAAATTAAATGCTGCCTCGAGGTCCAGTTAGAAAGCAACTGCCAGAGCAAAATTCCAATTCATCGGCAAAATAGGTGGGCGACTTGCGAGCTATCCTTCTGGGAGTCGTGCTTTCTGGTCGCTTGCCAAAGCTGCGGAAGGGAACTTCTGCCAGTCGTCGTTACCACCACTGCGAAAGACCGATGGTGACTTGGCCCATAGTGCTAAAGAGAAAGCCGATCTACTGGGCAGTCTCTTTGCCTCGAACTCGAATATGAACGATGAAGGCGCTGTACCACCTACTATACCGTGGTGCGGTAAGACCATGCCGGAAATCTCCATAACGCAGCGGGAGGTCAGGCGGGCGTTGCTCTCTCTAGACGTTCATAAGTCGAGTGGGCCAGACGGTATACCAGCAGTGGTGCTTAAGCAGTGTGCTCCTGAGTTATGTCCTGTACTCACGCGCCTCTTCGCGCTTTCCTACCACACTAGGCAATTTCCGTCTTCATGGAAGACTGCGAATGTGCACCCGGTGCCTAAAAAGGGCGATAGATCAGATCCATCGAATTACAGGCCTATCGCTATTACCTCTCTCCTCTCTAAGGTGATGGAGCGTGTGATCAACACACAGCTTCTAAGATACCTAGAAGTACACGATCTGGTCAGTGACCGTCAATATGGCTTTCGCCACGGTCGCTCGACTGGTGACCTTCTAGTGTATCTCACACACCGATGGGCACTAGCCATTGAGAGTCAGGGGGAGGCATTGGCATGTAGCCTGGACATAGCGAAGGCGTTCGATCGGGTCTGGCACCGCGGTCTTCTATCGAAGTTGCCATCTTACGGAGTGCCCGAGGGTTTGTGCAATTGGGTGGCTAGCTTTTTGTCCGGCAGACGCATACGAACCGTAGTTGACGGTAGTTGCTCTGATAGCATGGACATTAATGCTGGTGTCCCGCAAGGCTCTGTGCTGTCTCCTACGCTGTTTCTACTGCATATCAATGACATGTTGGACATCAACAACATACATTGCTATGCAGATGACAGTACTGGAGACGCTTTTTACACGGGTCGTGCAAACATCCCTCGTTCCGTTGTGGAGGAAAACCGCGGAGAACTTGTGTCTCAAATCGAGACCACACTGTCCCAGGTCTCTGATTGGGGACGGGTAAACTTGGTCCGATTCAACCCTACAAAGACACAAGTGTGCGCGTTCACCGCTAAGAAAACTTCATTCACTGTAGTCCCACAACTTCAGAACACTCCCCTCTCCATCTCCAATGTTCAGTTCCGAGATCATTTACAAGATAAGGTGAAGCTGGCGTCCAAAAAACTTGGTGTACTCAACAGAGCGAAGCAGTACTTCACGTCGGGGCAAAGGTTGTTACTTTACAAGTCGCAGGTTCGGCCCCATATGGAGTACTGCTGCCATCTCTGGGCAGGTGCACCCGGATACCAGCTTGGCCCTTTTGACTCGGTTCAACGACGGGCTGTGAGAATTGTCGACGATTCCAAACTCACTTGCGGTATCGAGCCCTTAAGTCTGAGGAGAGACTTTGCCTCACTGTGTGTGTTCTACCGCTTGTACAATGGGTTGTGTTCTGAGGAATTGTTCGAAATGATGCCCACGGCTACTTTCTACCATCGCACCGCTCGCCATCGGCAGGGAATTCATTCTCACACTTTAGAACCTAAATGGTCGCGTACAGTGCGGTTTCAGAGAAACTTCCTCCCGCGAACGCTTAAGTTGTGGAATGAGCTCCCTGCCAAGGTTTTCTGCAAGGACTACAGTATGGAGTTCTTCAAGAAAGAAGTTATTAGATTTCTGAAGGGTCGGCAACGCGCAAGTGATACCCCTGGTGTTGCAAGCGTCCATAGGCTACGGTGACCGCTTACCATCAGGCGGGCCGTAAGCTTGTTTGCCACCTTAGTGGTATTAAAAAAAAAAAAAAAAAAAAAAAAAAAGAACTTTGCGCATGAACCTACTAACCTATATAACGTTTCTGAAGCTACCAATATGTGCGGAGATTTTTTTGTTGGATAATCCTATTGTCCTGTAATTTCAGTATCACTAACGGGAATAAAGGCTACTAAACGCAAATCGTCTAGTATTTTTTTATTATTTGAGAGAACATTAGCGTTATTCGTTAGAACAAAGGGTATTCCTACTTGAATTTATTAATGTATCTCAAATGTAGTACACCCGAAACGTAATGTTTTCTAATGGCCTGGGAGATATTTAGTCTGTAAAAGACTTGTTGTCTTCCCTATTAGAAGGGAAGACCTTGTATTCGGATTTTTTAGAATTTTTCGGATACTTTCGTAATTTGGTGTTTTGAATGGGTCATGACGACCCTTATCGTCGTCAAATAGGGAATGCGAGTCTGATGAGTCCGACTGTACTGCTTGCTTCAGGATCCTCACCCTCCTTTCATCTTTTTTTTCCTTATCAATTTGTGTATTTACAGTGAAAATTTACGAAGACCTAAGATCAACCTATATAATTTACAACTATTGACAGTTAATATTTACAGAAACAGAAAAAACTAATTACAAAATCAATTTTACAAAATGCGCGCCTTTCGTATTTAAAACCATATTTTTTTTTACTTGTATCGATAAATTTACTATAAAACTAATACATTTATAATAACTGTTAAATCTAAATCAGTTTTAAAATATGTGTTAACAAAAATAAAATCCTGGCATATTTCAAGTGTCCACCCTCACTTCACAATGTTATGAGTAAAAAAAATGGTATTGTTATCGTAATCTTTAGTGCTGATTTGATGGTTCTTTTCAATAGATCATATGACCAAGATATAAGATTTAACCTAATCACAAGGCTGTTTAAGATCGAAATAATATATAATTTCAGATCTTTGCTGTCTTTAAAATACGTTCGTGCGTCACGGCATTTTTATCGAGTTTAAAAGAAAAATCTATCATAATTAGTTTTTCATATAATAAATGCCAACATTCTTACCCCAAAGCAGCCGCCATATTTTGTTTTTGACAGAAGTAATAACTACGTTACGCGTCGTAAATTTTCAATCCACTTTCGCAACCTTTGAAAGTAATTTTTACTGTTTGACTTTTAGCTTTTGCAGTTCAATGTTGAAATGTAGGTATATCTATACTAATATTATAAAGAGGAAAGATTTGATTGTTTGTTTTTCTTGAATAGGCTCCGAAACTACTGGACCGATTTGAAAAATTCTTTTACCATTAGAAGCCGACATTATCCCTGATGAAGTAGACTACTTTTTACCAAGGGAAAATGCTTCATTACTACGGGAAAATGAGAAATAGGACAACGGGTAGTAAGAATTATCCTTCCGTACATTACTTAATTACGTAATTACTTTCTTTTTCACATAACTTCTAAACGGCTGAACCGATTGGGTTGAAATTTTATTTGAGTATTTCGATGGTTTTCTGGATGATTCAAAAATACAATTGGACTCGGTAGGTGGCGTTGCTGTTGGTATGTCAACTATTAAACGGCTTGACCGATTGGGTTGAAAGTTTGTATGTGTATTTCCATGGTTTCACAAACACGAATGCATTATGCCATTAAAGAGGAAAGATTTGATTGTTTTTCTTTCTATAATTGAGGAGTTGCCGTAAGAACCTACGCCGATAACGAAATTTAGGGCAGGCGAAGCCGCTGGCAGAAGCTAGTAGTTTATAAAGTAGTAGTTCTTTCATAATTTCTATTGATACACGTGTAATTTTAATTTTAATCATGACCGGCAGACATACGTCACATCCATTACGTAACGTATTGTATAGAGATAATGGACGTGAAATAAGTGAATTCTTAGGCAGTGTGTACAATATTTTGAATTTTCACCTACGTTGGAATTTAATTTTTAGTCAAACTTGTTTTATGTATGAATGTTTTGTTTTTTGTTCATGTGTTACCCGGCACCTTGTACCCTCATATAAATCTGATTGAGGTATATGCTGTTTTAACATTTGACTGTATTGAAAAAAAATCTGGTAAATTAATGGCTGTAGCTCAAATGAGTCGCTCGTTTGAGCACTGGTCGGAGCGTCAGCATGTGCCATTAAATTAATTTATGTTAAATAATATTTATAAAGTTCGTTAAAGGCTTAAGGCTGCCCTCTCCTAACACTACTACTGCCACTAGTTTTTGGGTACTAGAATTTTAAATATAAAGTAAATCGAAAATAATCTTTAAGAATCTTTAAGATAAAAGCCGCTTTTTACAGTTATTAATACTTATTATTAATATTTATACTATTTAAAAATACAAAAAATTATAATTTAAAATATTTAAAGAGGCAGTTAAAACCGTGTTAGGAAAAATTAATTGTTGCAAAGCGTATTTGCTGTCCATTTTTAATACGATGCTTTATAGTTCCTATACGTCACGTAACTTTCCATTACCGTCACGTGTACTACATTGGCTGCGCTATTTGCAATTGAATAATTCTAATGAACGTTATGTATATGTGTAATCTTAAGCTACCTGTTGTGAACTACCTTACTTGCGCTTAGGCGTATTTATATTACTCTTTAGTTTTTAATCTGATTTCTTGTAAAAACTGTCACTGAAGCATCCAAATTTTTGGAAAAACTTATAATTCATAATAACGGATTGTGTTACTTACCTGCGACACTTAACAGTGCTAATCAGGTACAAGTGTCTTCATCAGGTACAAGCCAACCGAATGCGGTTCTAGTGGTGAAATAAATCCCCGAAGCAACTATCGTCGTGGTTGTGACGGCAAGTAAGGCAGACTGCAGACAAAGATCATTGTTATTACCTCGGGACCGCTTAGTGCTGGCTTGTAGCACCCACTGCTACGCAACCGTCGCCTACGCGATATCACTACTCCACTGCTACGTAAACTACTCTGCTACTACTTGTCACTAACACTAAGAGGTAAAATTTGTATAATATGGATAGTAAAGATCTATCCTGGGTCTGTTGCACTCTAGAGCCAGAGGATAGGTATATTATATGTTCAACTTGTAAAAAAGCATATCACATAGCTTGTGTTTCAACAGAAAGTTTTAGTAGCCAATGTGTCGTGCCCTTAAACCAAAAGGGGGTAAATATGACCATTCAATTAAATTCTAACGTTACAGTGAGGGCGAGCAAAAGAGTGGCGATACAGTCACCTCCAAGCACTTTACGAAAAACTGAGACAAGGGATGATGTTTGTGATATAGTGCAAAATATCATGGAAAGCTATATGTCCCAACTAGAAATTAAAATCAAAGATTCACTGAAATCTGAACTTAGAACTATATAAGACGGGTTAAAAGAATTTAAAGCATCTCTGCAATTTATGAATGGTAAATTCGATGACGTTAATAAAGGAAACAAGGAGATGCAAGACAAAAATAACAGAATGGAATGCGAAAAACACGAGTTTACTCTCCATGATTTTCAGTCTAAAAATAAAGATTAATCAGCTTAAACTGTTTAACTGTGCTTAATATTGTGGCAGCAATTAGCAAGGTGATAGCATGTGATATAAATAGTAAAATCCTTTGAGTGTACGTCCTCGAACGATTGTTGTACAATTGAACTCACCTCGTGTTACAGATAGGTTTCTGGCGGCCGCTTTTAACTTCAACAGATCTAAGTCAACTAATAATAAAATTAACAGCTCACAAATTGGATTGAAAGGTAGCAAAACTGCAAAATATATCACCGAATACTTTCTCCTTTAAATAAGGAACTCCATGCCGCAGTTAGAATAAAAGCCAAGGACAAAGGTTACAAGTACGTTTGGGTAAGAGGTGGTCTTATATTTATGCGAAAAATCGATACTTCTGATTATAAACTTGATGAGATATGGACTGCTTAAACAAAATCGTGTATTTCAGTGGTACTGTCATAAACGAACTGAATATATACTATAAAAATGTACGTGGCTTCGCACGACAACCCATAAGTTTTGTCGTAATCTTACTCACTCAAATTATGACATTTGTTTTAACAGAAATTTGGGCTAATAGTAGCGTTAAGCATAAAGAGTTGTTTGATAACAGATACAATGTTTATATAAGAGACAGGGAAACGTTAGGTTTCCATCAAAGTAATAACGGGGTGGCGGTGGGGTTTCGAAAATGATTTTCAAAACCATAACTTCCAAAAGAATGCTAGCCTGGGGGAGTAATTGTGAGGAGCTTTGGATAACAATCGAAGCAACCTTGATGCGAGCTAGACGTACTATAGCGATGTGTGCACTTTATATCCCACCACCTGTTTAGCACCTAATCCTTGATGAATTTCTAAATAATTGTAGTAATGTTATTGAAAGATCCGAACAGACAAATACCATCATTTTACTTAGGTGATTATAACTTAAGTGTTATAAATTGGAATCTTACTGAAGGAAATTCTACACAACACCAATACCTCTATAGGATGTAAAACCTACCCTTTAATGATTTTTGCCTTCTGAACATCAATGAAACTTAATCAATGCAACGACGTCCTAAACCATAAAGAATAAATTCATAATCTTGTGTTGACTGACTTCGAATCTTGTCAAGTTACTAAAGCAATTGATGTTTTACGTGGTGTCGATCCACCACACCCAAAACACTATCTCTAGAAGTTAAAAACCATTTAACCATTTCCAATTTTCGCAAACCTGTGACTCGAAAAATCACTACTTATCTGAACAAGATTAGATCACATTATTTTTGGAGTGTGAAAACGGTGTTAACGACATGGTAGCTTTATTTTGCTTAGAAAACTAAGATTAGCTATTATAAAATTTGTACCGCAACAAAAGTATAGAGCTAGTTAATGTCCACCATGGTTCAATAAAGAACAATTGAGGGAAAAAAATAAGTTTAGAGTTCTATCCAAAAAGTATAAAAATCCATGGGAATAAATATCGTACAAATTACTAAAAGGTGTAAAAAACTAGCGATTGAGTGTGAACATAAAATTGCAGAATACTCAAAAATATTCTGGTCTTCTATCAAAGGCAAGCGTTAAAGTAGTTTTCCCACATTTATACCTCATAGTCAGCTCACTGTATCAGAGGGTTTTTCAAATTTGTGACTTGTTTGCAACTTACTTCCATCTGATTACTTAAAAAAGCGACCTTATCTGTAGCACAGAGAGTATTTCTTTCAGAAACTGAAGAAAAAAAATCAACTGTCTCTCTTCTGTTATAACCGATGGAGATGAAATATATAAAAAATTAAAAACGACATGTCGCCGATTTTTATGGCATCATGTGCATCTAGTCTAGTAATGCCCCTATTATAACGAGTCCCAATGGTCGGGCATATTTCCGACGGAATGGAAAAGACCAAGGTTGTACTATATATAATATGTCTAGAAGGCAGAAGATGAAAATCTAGTGAATAATTACAGACCTATATCACTTACTTCTCAATTCGCAAAGGTATTTGAATCTATTGTTCATCCATTCACACAAACTCATTTTAAAAAACCTAACAGTTTATCAACACGGGTTTACTTCATCAAGATCAACCAGTGCGAATTTAGTTACCTTCATATAATATGTAATGGAAGCTATTGATGCTCAGAAGCTCAGGTTGATGCCATATATACGGACATAAGCAAAGCTTTTGATGCAGTTCCGTATTCAATACTACTACAAAAAACTTTCTTACTATGGGTATGCTGGTTCTTAACTGAGGTGGTTATCATCATAATTATAATATCGTTTTTTTTTGTTTTTGTCAATGATTTTCATTAAAATATACTCAAAATCACATCTGGAGTTCCACAAGGCCTTGGTCCAATCTTGTTTAACATTTTTTTAAACAACATTGCTCAATGTTTTCAACATTCAACTCCTTATTTGTCTGCAAATGATTTAAAATCGCTGGAGTTATACAGCGTTTAGAAGATGTTAAGTTATTACAGAGTGACCTAGATAGACTCAGCACATGGTGTTGGCATAAAGTCTAAACGTCAAGAAGTGTCTTCTCATGATATTTACTAGAAACCTTAGTTCTATTCCCTTGACTTACTATCTTGAACGAAACACCTTATAGGAAGAGGAGAGTGTTAAAGATTTAGGAGTTGTCTTCGATTAAAAACTTTCTTGCCTCAACTTGATAAAATTATAAGCTATGCTTTCAAAATTATAATATATTAAAAAAAAGATTTCTGTAGCATTAAGCATACTCTGGTAGTATTTATAAGATATTATAAAAAGATGTCTTACAGCGAAAATCTTATTTTTAGGGTAAAATTTTTTTTCTGTTCTAATCACAACTAATACTTTATTTTTCGTATGTATATATTTCCTACTTTAATTGTATTACAATTTTATTTCGTTTAACATCTTAAACAAATATCATGCAAGAATATACATAATTTATATAGTGTAGTCTTTAAGTAGGTTTATAAACGATTTACAATAAACTCATGTGGTGCTTACCAATAATTAGTTGTGCATTACACTTTTTAAATAAGCTTTAATGCAACAACTACTGGTGAACCTAATTAAAATAAATGAATTCAGTTGCCTACATAAGGATAAGGGTCTCTTTTTAAAATAAAATGTAAAAATGTGTCATTACTTTTGGTGTGAACAGCATAAATCCATTTGGTTTTAAGGTATTTTGCCAATAAGTGACGTAATCCTGTAGTTTTGGACCGTGTTACGTGTATGTGGATACTAAATAAATATTTGATACTTTTAATAAGAGTGGCTGTGATGAAGGTTCAATTGATGAATTCTATTTTCAATAACATAGACTTGTTTATTATTTTTTTAAACTCAATTTCATGACGTAGTGGAAATCGTCACTAACTAAGAAGAACTAATAATTACTAAGGGTAAACATTTATATTTTATTACAGTATAATTAATAGTTCATTTCTTAAAATACACTTTAATTAAAAATAAATATATTTTTAATTGCGGAATTCCATTACGTAACGTACAACGTCCTAGAAATCCTCCCAAAAGCAAACTAGCAAGACCAGAAGCAAAAAAATCACTATTCATGAAAATCTTGTCGGAAATACCCTTGGTTGCATTTATTCAGTGTGCTATTCTGTATAAAGTCGCAACACTTAGGAAATAATAAAATGGTAAAAAACGAGTCTGGCTCGCGCACTAGAGGTTCCGTGCAAACTTATTAAATGTTGTTGTATAGTAGGTAGAAGAGTTATACCAACTGTGTTGGCGCTAGTGTAAGCGTGCCTTAATTCGCGTCCATTGACTGACATAAGCGATAATAAAGGACTTACTTGGCATTTTTTATGATTTCATTTGATATTTTCTTTACTTTTCATATTTATTTATGATTGTACTAAAATTAGGCTTAGTGTCAGATAGTGGGATGCGAAGGTCTGAAGCTGCATCAAATCTATTTTTGGTGTAAGCTTACGCTGAAAAGCTGGTCTCGCGTTGGTATGTCGTCATGAATGGGAGCAGAACAATGATAGCCTTTTCAGCAACTGCAGGGTATTCGTATATGAGCCCCATCCAAAGTCATTCTTTGTTTTATCTGATTCAAACGTTTGTTTTAACGTAGATGAACACTCGAACTTTAACCATTTTTTATTCAAGTAGACTTATAAACAGCACTTTTGATCTAGTCAGTCTTAATATTAATTTTATAAACTTTGTGGCGGTTTGGAATGATTTACACAATGGATATCAATATGTAACTGTAACTCTTCTGGAAAATATTCGCATTATGATTGTTGTAGGTCCGTTCTTGCATGTTATTATTTACATTTAAGTTATTTTCTTTTAAGGAAGCTATCTAAAACAGGATAACATTCTAATCTATTTTGGTCAATGCATTAAATCCAGAAAAAAAATTTGGCTTTTAGAGAAGATATGTATTTTGTGTCTCATAGTAAATTTAGTTATGCTTCTTCTTTGGAAAAATTTGCATGTTCCGTTTAGTTTATTGAATATAAAGAAAATTAGCTCAACGTGCGTACCGATAGACACAGATGATTGTTTGCCAAAAAATACTTGCAGCTCGTCAAGTAATTTAAAGACTCGTTACATCCAAGGTCTTTCCCCTTGGGAGCCATCTCACATCTGTGTGTAAAAGAAGTGACTGGTGGCCACTTCCCAGTTCTTCGCAATATTTTTTTAAAGTCTTTAGTCACAGTGGACGTGATTTGACAAAATTGATAATTATAACGGCTTTGCTTGATCAAGATTTTTTTTTAAAGTAATGGATTTTGTTTTGCAACAAGAGCATGTTAATGCAAAATAAGGATAATGCTGCTGCTTTTTTACATTAGAAAGTTCCCTTTATTCTAGAACCCCTAAAACTCTTTTACCCCAGGAACCCCAGGGTTTCGTAGACCACCTATTAGGAAACACTGCTTTTTGCAGGTGCGTGAGTAGCCGGCTTAAAAAAGAAACGTAAAGGTAATTTTAAAACTTCCCTGTTAATTATAGCCATGTATATTATTTTACCATGCATATAGCAACATTACATTAATTTTCCATTCATTTGAGACGTGAAAAAATGAAAAATTTCGAATGGATTTATTAACTGGGTCGATTGATTGATTTTTCATTTTACTGTGAGTTATATCTTCTGTGTTCCATGTATTTAATTTACACAGCTGCTGAGATGGTGTTTATCGTTTCTTTTGAATAGATTACGCCTGACCTCGGTAGGAAAGCAAAGGTAAGAGTATAGCTCGCTCAACTGCTTGCCATATTTTATCTCTTTGAACTTTCTTTTATGCGTATACATATCAAACTTTAATTTGATTTACATCTCCAGACAGTACACTATAATTTTAAAGAAAGTAAGTGTAAGTTTTTCGTTAATTAGAATTTTAGTGAAACATTTAAATAGTTATCATCTGCAGCAGTGAACGTACCTAAGGATACGTATGCAGAGTAACTAGTAGTCCACTTTAAATTGATAACAAATTAATGAGTTAACTATTATCAAACATTACCTATTAAATAAATATTGTTTTGAAACTATTTGATCCCTTATCAAATATTAAGGATATTTGTTGTAAAGGTAAAAGAAAAAGTTTACACAGTGACTAAATAGTTAGGTAGTTAGTTATTGTAGTTTATACTTACAAATAGTATTTTATCAAAGGTTTTATTGTTGCATTTAAATTCCACCTTCCTTGTATATAGGCTATATTACCTGTTTGGTGTAAGATTTATATCATACTTTGGGGTTAATAGTTCAGGGATGCTGATTAGACATTCTTAATGTAATATAAGTTTTCATGGAAAAGATAATTACATTATGTACTTTTACTTTACTTGTACTTTTACTCTCTGCTGACTAATCATAACCCTTATGGAGTTGACTACCCAACTGTTCTGGAACATGTGTTTTGCTATTATTTTTTAAGGTGACAGTTTATCTATGAAACTAAAATATTGAACTTGAAAGTACAGTAAATACCCAGTGCTGGGTGTTCCAAAACTGCTCTTCTGAAGTACCTACTTCTAGGACAGGATATCTTTGTGATAAACAGGCAACAAAAGTGTGGTGGTTGGTGCTATGGGAAAAGATGCTCCCCATATTTCCCCGTTTAAGCAGAGATTATTTTTACTGATTGACATGATTTAATGTCTATGTACTAACACATTTCTGAAAAGTTAGTTTGATTTTTTAGATTATCAAATCAAATAAAAAACATTCAGCAGCAACAGCTCTTACCATATTGAGATTGAATTTCATGAATAGTTGCCAGTAGTTATGATGATGGGAATCACAGCATGGGATACTTCAAGAAAGAAGTGATTAGATTATTAAAGGGTTTGCAATGCATTAGTAATGCCTCAGTTGTAAGTGTCATCACTAGTTATGAGATAGGTTGAAGGTGGGTTTGCTACCTTTGTGGTAAATGAAAAAGGATATATTTACTGGGCAAGTGTTTTACTCACACTAAGTTTAGGGCGGGAAAACTAATATAGTGTTAATTAAATAAACTAGGTATATATTAAGAGAAACTGTTAGAAAAAGTAATGGTCAATTATATTTTAATTTCAATTTGGTGTCAATATTCCACTTACCTAATTTTTATTTTTATAATTTATTAAATGCTTAATCTAATTTTTACTTCATTAAAATCTCTTCAATTTTTTATTTTATTTCAAACTAGCTTCTGCCAGCGGCTTCACCCACCCTAAATTTCATTATCGGCGTAGGTTCTTACAGCAACTCCTCAATTATAGAAAAAAAACAAACAATGAAATCTTTCCTCTTAAATGGCATAATACATTCGTGTCTGTGAAACTATGGACATAACATACAAAATTTCAACTCAATCGGTCAAGCCACCTACCGAGTCCAATTGTATTTTTTAATCATCCAGAAAACCATCAAAATACGTATTTAAAATTTCAACCCAATCGGTTCAGCCGTTTAGAAGTTACGTGAAAAAGGAAGTAATTACGTAATTAGGAATTTACGGAAGGATAATTCTTACTACCCGTTGTCCTATTACCCGTTTTCCCATAGGAATAAAACATTTTCCCACAGTAAAAAGTAGCCTATGTTCTTTAGGGATAATGTCGGCTTCTAATGGTAAAAGATTTTTTCAAATCGGTCCAGTAGTTTCAGAGCCTATATAATGCAAACAAACAAACAAACAATCAAATCTTTCCTCTTTATAATATTAGTATAGAGATTTTATTTTTTATTTTTTAAATATTGTCTCAATTTTTAATAATGTTTAGTAAATAGAATTTTTTTCTAAGTTGATTTACAAGTACTTCTAAGTTTACCTATTATTTCAAGACATTGCAAAGCATGCTAATATTTTCAAATATTTTTTTCAGCATATGGCATAACCTAAGGATATTAAGATGGCTGACAAGCACAGCTTGAACTATGATGTAAGGGAGTTAAAACTTGGAACGAGTTTTACTAATAATAAGCAATCCCAATATCATACCATCAAATGTAAGAACATTGAAAAATATTTTTGTAATTTGACATTAGGTTGTCTCATGATTTATAAAACTACTTGAGCAATATAAATATCTAACTGCAACAGTATAATTATGGGCACCTCAAACAACAAATATAAAATCACTTTCTGTTTTTTTTTCCTGGGAGTTTGCCTCAAGCTATAGTCCAACCTTAGATCTTGAATTATTTTTCACTATTTTTGAATATTTCTTCTAATGTAAATATAGTTATCCACATTTGTTGAATTTATATATTTAAGTATTTGCAATTGTAGTAAACAAAACCTAGTCATAAAATGCTTCCACCATTGGGCTTTTCTTATTGCAGATGACTTTAAGCCAGCGTCTGTTGATGTCAACAAAATGGCCACAGTGGATGTGGGAACTAACAATCAAGTGACTGTTACAGTACCACACTTAGGTTAGTCAAATTATGTATCTACTAGATTTGCCATCAGCTCTGCCCGCCCCAAAAGTCAGTTATTGGTGTGGAAATCCTTAATTATACAAATGAAGTTTGCTACAGCTGTAGCTATAGTTCGTTTAAGCTTGGTTAAAGTTATTCCTCGGGGAACTTTTGAAACCTTCAGAATAAAAAGTAGCCGATGTACTATTCCGGCACTTACCCTATATGTGTGCCAAGTTTTATCCTGATCCATTCAGTGGTTAAAGTGTGATTGAGTAACAAAGATCCATCCATCCAGACATACTTTCACATTTATAATATTATTAGGATTATTCAATGTGTGCTATTTCGCAAGGCTTTTTAGTATCTATCTTGAGAGGACCTTAATTATTCAGATTTTTTTGATCAAATGTTAGGGACCAATAAATATTTTAGCCCTGCAGTTGATGCCTATTGTAGAATTATGTGATAAACATTATTGACAAAATATATCAAATTTTTTTTTAGATGGTGCAGGAGTTCCACAGACTGTTTTCAAAGGAAATCAAAGGCCATATACAAAGGAATGTGTGTTAATAATAGATAGGGTCACTGGGGAAATAACTCTAGAAAAGCTTTCTAGTAATATACAGGTTAAAAAGACAAGGTAAAACTGTTTTTTCCATTCCTTGTGCTACTTTTTATAATAACACTGCTTGCCATTGGCTAGGAGTTCATCACAATTTAGTACTTAAATAGTCACCCACTGCAAGTTTTCAGAGGAACTTTGTTCCACAAACAGTTGGGTTGAGGAATGAGCTCCCTGTTTAGGTTTTCTCTATCAATTTACAGTATGGGGTTCTTCAATAAGGAAGTTATTAGATTATATTTTTCTTTATTAATCAAAATATTATTAATTTTTTAATTTAGAAAAATAGACTACCATAGTAAAAATTTTACCAACACATTTGCAATTAAGACACCTAGTCTAGAGTCATTGACCATTATCTTTATTGTTGTGCTTCAGACAGGAGTCTCTACAGAAGCCTAGGCCTCTGACTCCTGTGGTAGCAGAACTGACAAACACTACTCAGAGGTCATCATCCAGAACGCGCGTAGCTACAAACCGTCGTAGCAATAATGCAGGTATGCCAAAAAAAATATATTTGAATATATAGTTGTGGTTTTTTTTTTTGGTTAATTCACCAAATGTAAACAAACAAGATGGCCAATCATTATTTTGACAGCATATTCACTTTAATATCAATAACCTGACTATAGAGATGAGCAAAGATTTGTATACCTACTCATAGATGTGTTGTATCTGCAACCAATATACACCTTTACTTAACCTATCGAGTATATGCAGCCGAAGCATTGAATGTGCACTGGAAGAGCCCCTATATTCCACACAGGGCATATTCTGGTTGGTCAATAGCACAATTGAATGTGCACATATAGCACACTAACAAACAGCGGCTTAAATATGCCTAATGTACAACTTAGTTTTTATCTTTTGACTAAGAAAGGAATTGTTTTTATTTTTATTGATTTATTGCTTGTTTACTCTGCAGGAGTTGCTGCTCAGGGTAACAATCAGACCCGATTCAACGGTTCTGCCACTCATCAGCAGACCCCTCCTAATATGGTGCGGTCTCCAGAGCGAGTCAAGTCTTTGCAGCCGCAAGCTGCGCCGTAAGTTATGACTGCTTTGATTATTTGTAACACTAAATTTTCGTTTATTTTACAACATCTATACACAAATTTGACCATAATAACAGTGCATGTCACACTTACTTAACAGATTAGGAAGGTACTATGAACCCAAAAAACGTGTAATAATAATGAGATTAGCTGGGAGTACCTTCACGAGGTGAAGGCGGTAACATATTACTGGCTAAAAACTCCCATTAATGCCCATGCATTCAGGCTTATGTTGTTTACCTGTTGCTAAAGAAAATACTGGTTGTGGCGTTTACTCCTAATCCTACTGAATTTGACGGAATATATTACGATATACGGAAAAAACGGAATTATCATTTTACATAAAATGTTACCATTAATTCTTACTTGGGCAGGTACTGTGCACAAGGTACGTTCTGGATAAAGCAGTAACAGATTAAGGGAAGTCACTATTTGCTAAGAGACAGGTATATGTGGCCCTCATGCAGCAGACTCGGGTCTTTCCATGGATTATTTGTTCGATCCCTGGGTCATAATAAACTACTGAAAAATCCTCATGTCTCACAATCTCTTAAAGAATTGGAAAGGTTAAAAGTGTTTCAAATTTCGAAACATAAACCTATGTGTAAGTTTAGTATATCGCCTAGGTATATGGCAAACAATAAATCTAAACAAAAGAATGTAAAGCCGCTCGGCAAATACTTTACCACGAAATTGTAACCCGCCCCAAAATAATTTAAATAAAATTAAGTTTAAAAACTGAAACCTGACTACTAAAAATCACGCTCAGAAAAAGTGTAAAACAAGAAAATATTCTCATCTGAAATTGTTATGTACAAACTATGCAGTAGTTAACGTCTATTAAATAAACAACTTATACATAAAACATATATTCACACAATCCGCACTGGGCCCGCGTAAAGACTATGGCCCAAATCACCCTCGCTTATGAGGGTAGGCCGTGCCCCAACAGTGGCGACGCATGAAGGCTGGCAAGGAAGACATAATATATTTTAGTGCATTTATTTAATATTCATAGTGATATTCAGAGGCTAGCCGTGGTCGTGTGCCATGTACCACCTACCCTAAAAAACAATAAATTCTAACAGTAGTAAGCGAACATAAGGCAAAGTGGCATATGAAACCAAAATGTTGGAATATTCTAGTAGGTTCAGAAACAAAAAGTAAGTCTATATAGGTTGTATGAGAAAAATTTAAAGCCTGAAAAAATTTAGCTAGTTTAGTCCCTGTCTGTAAATATATTGGTTGTTATTATTTGTGTTTCTACTAAACAAACTTAATTTGTCTCAACTTAAGATTTTACTTTGTCACAGTTTTCGTAACAAGGTAACAAATTACGCGACGAAGTAGCATTTATTCCACGTATTTCGTTCATTATTTGATTGCTGGGCTGCCAAAAGAGTAAAAATAATTTGTTTGTAGTAAATATAAGTCTCAGTTTACCCATGTAGGTACCCTCAATATTTTGTCAAAGCACAAAAGTTTGTTATTGAGGGAAAAGATTTATTTTACATTTTTTCAGTATAAGTCTAGATGGGTTTATTCGGTTTTATAGAATATATAAATATTTTATAACTTTGAATTTGACAATGAGTTTGTTTTTTGTTTCAGTTGGTTAGGCGGCGGCAACAGTACACTAGCGTCTTTGCCAATGATTGGGTTGGATGACGCGCTCGGACTGGGAGACCCTGCCCCTCGCGCGGCCCCTCTCCCTCCGCCCCCTACGTCCCCCTCGGCTCCTCTGCCTCCTGTCACCCCTATTGCTCCTACACACTCTCACAATGGGTATGGACCTGGTCGGGGTATGGACAGGCAATACATGCATGAAAGGAATTCTCATCAAAGTCATCAAATGGATCGGGGCCATCAAAGTGGTCACGCGCCTAGCGTTAATGTGGTAAGTTTTTATAAATTTCCGAATATAAATAGTTTTGAACATTAAACACAGTGCCATTTGGTCATAATTAAGCTTGGTTTAGCAATCAGGTCATTGCACCCACTGAGCCACGAAGCCGACAGATATGTAGACTTTTTCTAGTTCAAGTAGGAGCCTATTTTACTATATGGTATCTAACCGCACTACATGTACCTTTCTCCGGGATAAACAGGAGCCTGTTTTACTCTGGGATCTAAGCTATCAGTTTTTCACTAGGATAAAAACGCAAGCACTTGTGGGTACCTGTATCTAGGATAAAAAATAAGCCTGTTTTACTATCTGGGGTCTAAGCTACCAGTGTTATACTAAGATAAAAACACAAGCACTTGTTAATACCTGTTTTTGGGATAAAAAGTAGCCTGTTTTACTCTGGGATCTAAACTATCAGTGTTTCACTGTATCTCTATCTAGGATAGAAATAAGCCTGTTTTACTCTGTGATCTAAGCTATCAGTGTTTCACCAAAATAAAAATGCAAGTACTTGTGCGTAAAAAATTAGCCTGTTTCACTCTATAAGCTACCAATGTTTGATTAGGTTGAAACCGTAGCACATGTGGGCCTGTCTCTTGGATGAAAAGGAGCTTATTACACTCTCTGGGATCTAAGCCGTTACTGTTTTATTAACCGTAGCACACTTGAAGTGTGAGAGTGTAACAAAAAAAAATTTTTCAATGAAAACATATTTTTTGTTGAAATCTAGTAGAAGTTTCTGAATGTATGAATATTTCAGCCTCAAACTCAGTTACAAACTCAAACTCAGCTACAAACTCAAACTCAGCCTCAGTCTCAACCTCAACTAGCATCCCAGGAAGACAGCTCGTCAAGTTCCTCAAGTGATAGCGGTAGTGACTCGGACAGTGGCAGTGATAGTGATGACAATGACTCCGCCAACGTTCCACCGCCGCTCCCCAACGGTAAGTGGAACAATCATACTTTGCTAGTTATTGGTGATGGCTGACGTTTTCTTTTCAACGACCGCGTAGCGTAAGTTGTAATATGTTTGACCGTCATAGCTGAGCAATTAATATGGTTTGATTTTTTTCGGCGCAATTGTGTTAAAAATGTCGTATGACAGTCGTGAGCTATAGTTATTACGCAACTGGTTCATTACACAGTCGCCCACCAGCTTCAGTCGAAATTCTGCCTCTTGTGTGGTGACCAGAGGATGGCCGATAGTTTTATGTCTCGGATTTGTATGAACTATCGGCCGATAAATAACCGGGCACTGCGCGCGCTCCCATAGAAAACAGTAGTCGTAGCTCCCCGATTCTTTGATCGGCCGAGTTAAAATCGGGTAGTGCGCCGATCGAGTAGTTATCTTTGTGAAAAACAGGCGACAAAAGTGCGGTGAGATGGTGCGGTGGAAAAGGGGAAGCTTCCTACAACACTAAATTTATAAACCGGACTCAGAATCTGTTTGCAATTCGTGTAAACAAAAATGACCTTGACACGCGTCTTTCGCTTTGTTAGTCTATGCAACATATACATAAATACGTATAATATTTCTCATTGTAAATTTTGAATTTGTAGATTTTAGGTATAATCAGTTTCGTGATTTGAAAATCAGTTAAAGAATGTGTCAATCAAGGTAATCATGTAAGTATTTTAATGACTTATGATTAAATTACCAGAAAAGTGAACATTTAGTAAAGTTAAGTTATGTTTACAAGATTTGCACAGAGATTTTGAGTCAGGTTTACTGCCAGCCCTAACTGTATTTGAGTTTGACTTTCGTGAACAGTCGCCAGTATGTAAGATTTATAAAGCCCTAGTACATCAATCTTATGAACACACAAAATCTACAAAATGTAATAGGACTTTATAAGTCACTAGGAGTTGTATGTGACGCTCGTTACGAGCGTATTTCCAAATCAAAGATGTAGTTGGGATTTTCATCTGTCAGACTTGTACCTCGGTAGCTCAGTGGTAGAGCACTTACATCTTTGATATGAAAATATTTATTAATATTGATGATACAGTATGTAAGATGATATACTTACCGGGCGTGGCGCGCTCTGAGTACTTTGCCAGAGGTCGGAATTAGGTTATGTGATTTATGAACTTGCAAGAGAATAATATGGATCGTCTCATATTTTTTTTCTGTTTTAGTTTTTTTAGTATCTGTTGAATAATTTTGTTTTATTTATCTGACATATCAAACAACCCTAAAAACCATCATGCTACTTACTTAAGATAGTAAATATTACTACTAGCAAAAAACTTGGTACCAATTTTTCAGAATCATGGGAATGTCCACATTGCAATCAAAATCTTGTTGCTAGCACATGCATTGTTCTAGCTTATTTCGATTTCTGCTTATGGCACGCGCAAGCCATTGCTCTGACCAATGGAAGCGTGTTATACACTACGCCAGATGGCTTGGAGTAAATTCTGCCTCGTGTGTAAAAATGACCGACTTAGTACAGTCACTTGTATCGTAATTTGCATTTTTTTTATTTATCCAGGTAATGGCCTCAATCCGGCTTTACCCAGGGACGTTCTGGACGATCTCTGTCTGTCGGAATCGGAGTCCGACTGACCGAAACACAAATATCTTCCATTACTAGGGTTTGGGTACATTTCCTCCTAAGCACATCCAGGAAAACTTGGCAAGTGTCTTAGACTTAACTCACTACTCACTATAAGACAGTTTTTTGTGTCTTATTACAAACTTTTCTCATAAGACATTTTAGTCATACATGGAAATCAATACAGTTCAACACATTATAAGCAATGTTTTCTATGTAAGGTTAAATTTATCTTAGATTAAGACATAAAAAGTTTTACTTATAATGTGCAGTGTGTTTTATTTTGCGCAATCTAAGGCTGTGTTATCTATCCGTTTTGAAAATGCTCTTTTTTATTTAACAGTATCTTTCATTGGAAGATGTTACATTCTTTGGCACTTTGTAAGATTTAATTTTTGTTTTGTACTTTTTGTAAATGTTTTTTGTGTGTTAAAAAGTTTAAACTCATGTTGTTGCCAATCTAAAACATCTTTTGTTTCTATAAGCTTTTTTACAGGTGATTAATAAATTGTATAAAGCTTATTTATAGGGCACCTAAAAATGAATATTCTAATCTAATATATAAAAAATAATGTTGGTTGTTTGTTCGTATTTTATGCGCTGCCATATCATTTATCCGATTGCGATGAAGTGGGGCAAGGTGATAGCTCGCACTTTAGGGAAAGAAATTGGCAACTTAAAAAAGAACAACGTCTGCCGGGCTAGCTAGCAATAAATAAAAATGTACCTAGGCATTTTGCACAACTCTATCTTGTCCCAAACTGAGCAAAGCTTGAACTTTTGTAAATACGTACGTATCATACATAGAAAACGCCTAGACTCAAAAATATTGTATACCACGTAAATGTTTGTCTGCTGGGATTGAACCTGCGCCCCTCGTTGTCTCTCTCGTTCGCTCCCAACTCAGCCACTGAGAAGTTCTCATGATCGTAGGCAGGAGGGGAAGCTTTGGCTTTTAAAACCCTGTCGAAATCTAAAATAAAGTTACCATGTTATTTTTACTTGTATAACATTTTTGTAATAGACAATATCTGACCATAGATTGAAAATTCAACGACGATATGGGTTATTGTAAATGCTATCGATATGTTGTCAATAAAAGTAGGATCTGCCTTTTTTAAGTCCACTGTTACTCTTGATATGTTATAAGTGTCTTCATACATTGTCACGAAATGTATAAAAATTTGAGAAAAGAGTTAATTACATAGTTAACCTAATCTATACTAATATAATAAAGCTAAAGACTGGAAAAGTATATTCTAGTGGGAACTATCGATTGGGTTAAAAAGTAACCTTTTTATTTATTGTGTCACTACAACTATCCTGTGCCAAAATCAGGTCAGTAGGTTGCTCTATTACAAATCGAAGGAACAAACAGACTTTCGTTATTCTATATGTATATGTTAGGGTTAAATGTACAGGTTTAGTATGAAAAAGCTTATCTTCAAATGCTGTTTTACGCGTTGGTGTACAGTCCTCTTAAATATTTGTTAAGAATGGAGACATTTCTTTGCATTTTGTTACCTGTTTAACGATTTTTTTTTCACTTTGGATGTTACGATATTTGTTTGATTAATTGAAGGTTTTTAATATGTATCTTTTTTTGTGTTTTTAAGATGTAAATGAAACAATAGGTTATTTTACTACAATGTAATATACTTTTAATCTAAAGTAATGCACAGTGACTTACATAAGTGAATAATGCACAAATATTCCAAAACTGTTGTACCTACATTCAACTATTACACATTCTTCGACTCTTGCCAATGTTTTGAAATATCTATATAATGTTAGTACATCAAAGTTATTATATTGTATTCGTTATTTTGTCTACGTTTTATTTTATTTTGCCTTTGTTTTTTTATAAAAGAAGTAATATTACATTTCAATGTACAAGTGACTGACTACATTTGGGAGATATCTTTTGGAATTTTATTTAAAAGACAAAGGGGCTTATTAGCTCTCATATATTAAAAATTAAAAAAGAATGATGTAAAATTTTTCCTATATCACGTTTGAAAAGTATCTGATTGTAGGTTTGTGAAATCGGGTAGCTGTGTTGTAAATTTAAGAAGATTGTTAAAACCTCTCTTCCTACCAAGAAACATGTGCCTCAAATTGATAGAGATACTCTTTTTATACAATGCCAATACTTTGTAAAACGTTATTACCTAGTATTAAGTGAAGTTTGATTGAATATCATTGTCATATACATTTATTTATTAGGAATCTTAATGAAATTGCAATAATAAATGTACAGAAAAATGATATGAAATGTGGTTTTCTTATGATTCTGTAAGAGGTTCGATGAGCGATCATTTTGGATTTTATCACGGAAAGAAATACGAAGCATAGCTCTTTCCATAGCTCGGTGAGCAACTCTGAGCTTATTCAGGAGGCCAACAGTTATTTTTGCCATGTTATGCCATGTTCTGTACCGTTAGTCATCTCTAGCAATAAAAACTGATTGAAGTTAAAAATAATCAAACTATTTTGAAACTTTTAATTTTGTATGGAAACAAAATCAAAATTCTCAAGTTTATGCTTGAACAAAGTATCAAGCAACTTCGAGCTTATTTAAGTGGCCAACAGTTACAGACCATGTTTCTGTACCGTAAGTCATCACAGGCAATACAAACTGATTGTAGTTAAAAATAATCAAACCATTTTAAAACTTTTAATTTTGTATGGAAATTTAGTTCACAAAATCAAAATTCTCAAGTTTATGCTTGAACAAAGTTATGCCTATAAACTAAAATGTATAAAATATAAATATATTGTAAAATAAACATTTAAAAACCAAGTTTATAAAAATATAACTAAAAAGTAATTTACTTTTTATAACATGTGCACTAAAAAGAGTTTGACAGACAATTAAAAAATAAGCCCATCCATATTTCCTTTCAGTAGACTCTTAATCAAATTGTTACTATTTTTATTTATGTTGATAATGGAGGTAAAATATTTTTTTGTTGTTATGATGACAAACGTCCCGTGTTTTACTTTCGTGTGTTCAACGGCATAACTGGCAACGCTGATCCTCACTTTCGCTTTTTTTTTTTTTTTTATACCACTAACGTGGCAAACAAGCTTACGGCCCGCCTGATGGTAAGCGGTCACCGTAGCCTATGGACGCTTGCAACACCAGGGGTATCACTTGCGCGTTGCCGACCCTTCAGAAATCTAATAACTTCTTTCTTGAAGAACTCCATACTGTAGTCCTTGTAGAAAACCTTGGCAGGGAGCTCATTCCACAACTTAAGCGTTCGCGGGAGGATGTTTCTCTGAAACCGCACTGTACGCGACCATTTAGGTTCTAAAGTGTGAGAATGCATTCCCTGCCGATGGCGAGCGGTGCGATGGTAGAAAGTAGCCGTGGGCATCATTTCGAACAATTCCTCAGAACACAACCCATTGTACAAGCGGTAGAACACACACAGTGAGGCAAAGTCTCTCCTCAGACTTAAGGGCTCGATACCGCAAGTGAGTTTGGAATCGTCGACAATTCTCACAGCCCGTCGTTGAACCGAGTCAAAAGGGCCAAGCTGGTAGCCGGGTGCACCTGCCCAGAGATGGCAGCAGTACTTCATATGGGGCCGAACTTGGGACTTGTAAAGTAACAACCTTTGCCCCGACATGAAGTTCTGCTTCGCTCTGTTGAGTACACCAAGTTTTTTGGACGCCAGCTTCACCTTATCTTGTAAATGATCTCGGAACTGAACATCGCTGGAGATGTCGACACCAAGGATCCCAATGCTCTTGGAGATGGAGAGGGGAGTGTTCTGGAATTGTGGGACTACAGTGAATGGAGTTTTCTTAGCGGTGAACGCGCTCACTTGTGTCTTTGTTGAATCGATCCAAGTTTACCCGTTCCCAGTCAGAGACCTGGGACAGTGTGGTCTCGATTTGAGACAAAAGTTCTCCGCGGTTTTCCTCCACAACGGAACGAGGGATGTTTGCACGACCCGTGTAATAAGCGTCTCCAGTACTGTCATCTGCATAGCAATGTATGTTGTTGATGTCCAACATGTCATTGATATGCAGTAGAAACAGCGTAGGAGACAGCACAGAGCCTTGCGGGACACCAGCATTAATGTCCATGCTATCAGAGCAACTACCGTCAACTACGGTTCGTATGCGTCTGCCGGACAAAAAGCTAGCCACCCATTTGCACAAACCCTCGGGCACTCCGTAAGATGGCAACTTCGATAGAAGACCGCGGTGCCAGACCCGATCGAACGCCTTCGCTATGTCCAGGCTACATGCCAATGCCTCCCCCTGACTCTCAATGGCTAGTGCCCATCGGTGTGTGAGATACACTAGAAGGTCACCAGTCGAGCGACCGTGGCGAAAGCCATATTGACGGTCACTGACCAGATCGTGTACTTCTAGGTATCTTAGAAGCTGTGTGTTGATCACACGCTCCATCACCTTAGAGAGGAGAGAGGTAATAGCGATAGGCCTGTAATTCGATGGATCTGATCTATCGCCCTTTTTAGGCACCGGGTGCACATTCGCAGTCTTCCATGAAGACGGAAATTGCCTAGTGTGGTAGGAAAGCGCGAAGAGGCGCGTGAGTACAGGACATAACTCAGGAGCACACTGCTTAAGCACCACTGCTGGTATACCGTCTGGCCCACTCGACTTATGAACGTCGAGAGAGAGCAACGCCCGCCTGACCTCCCGCTGCGTTATGGAGATTTCCGGCATGGTCTTGCCGCACCACGGTATAGTAGGTGGTACAGCGCCCTCATCGTTCATATTCGAGTTCGAGGCAAAGAGACTGCCCAGTAGATCGGCTTTCTCTTTAGCACTATGGGCCAAGTCACCATCGGTCTTTCGCAGTGGTGGTAACGACGACTGGCAGAAGTTCCCTTTGGCAGCTTTGGCATGCGACCAGAAAGCACGACTCCCAGAAGGATAGCTCGCAAGTCGCCCACCTATTTTGCCGATGAATTGGAATTTTGCTCTGGCAGTTGCTTTCTTACTGAACCTCGAGGCAGCATTTAATTTGCGTTTTAACTCAGAAATATTCTCTCTTAATCCACTTCCGTCAAAGGTTTTTATACAAGTTCGTCGATTTAATAAATATAATATAAATCTTGACCTCGCCTTTTATGAGAAAACAACTTTAATTTATATTCGAGTCTGGTCTCTATTCTCAGCCATTCATTTATTTTGTCCTGTCTTGAAATTGGTTTCGTGGATCTTGCATTTACCTGTCACTACTTTCAGTCTGCAACTCTCCCGAATCGCACCATCCTATGCTGAAAATTCAGTCACGCAAATTTCTTGCTACTTTTTTGCTCTACAACATTCTCTTCTGAACCAGGGCTGAAATCATCATACACATGTATGCTTGGCTCCATGGTTGGCTGGTAGAAAATGCCGCATGGCATTAAGTCCGCCATTGTACACATATACTTGTGCAGTAAGTTTAAATGAATTAAAATAAATAATTTGCACAATTATTCCACTTTCGTAACTGACTTCAATATAGAAGCGGTACTTGATTGGTATCTCATACTTCTAATCCTTTTGGTTTAGACAATTATAATGTCTTTACAGGGTTCCGTACCCAAATGTCGCAAACGGAGCCCTATTACTAAGCGTACGTTGTCTGTCCGTCCGTCCGTCCGATCCTTAAGAGCTTACGATTCGGAGCGCCTCTCCGCGTGCTTCATACAAACGAATTTCTCACTTATTTTTGATACTTGCTGATCAAACACCAAGAATTTTTTTACTAATTAAAATTTTCTACGAAAAATCTAGGCGTTCTCCATCTTCGAGACATCCAAACAACATGCGCGCTTATGAGCACAGCTGCCTGTCACACGCTTGATTCGATGTTGCGCCAAGCGCGCCGGCTAGTCCAATACGTCATTTGAACGTACCTATTGTTATCAATTTAAGAACAATAGTCTTTAGAATGTTATTATTTTATTGTTCTATAATTATACATCGTTCAATATTTATATTTAATACCTGTTTTACGGATGTAATTATATGCACTACCACCGTAATTTTTTACATTTCCAAATACTATACTTTCGCTGGTAAGGGGGGGGGGGGGGGGCGACACTTGAATCTAACAAAAATTTGTACTTTAAAGGTAGGTAAATGTTTCGCGAACGTAGCCCTAAATCAAAAAATAATCTTTGCATACCGCCATTGTTTTTGGAATATTCCTCTCCAACAATACCCCACACGATGGGGTAGACAAGAAAAAAAAAATTACGTCCCCACTTCACGTGTAAGGGAGGTAACCTAAAAAAATGCCTGCCAAATTGCAGCTTTCTCGCATTAGTAATTTTTTAACTAAGCCGCGGACAGACAGACGGACGGACGGACATGGCGAAACTATAAGGGTTCCATGTTGACTACGGAACCCTGAAGAAGCAATGCAGCATGGTTGTCAAATGATTTAGTGTTGCCAGAATTAAGCATTAAAAGCTGTACTTTAACACCAAATGTACGTTAAAACCAGGGAGGCCTAAAAAAACTTATGAGAGAAGTTCCCAGCGAACTAGAAGAAGATTTACTAAACCATTGGTTAATAAGACTTGCCCGGAGCTATTGTGCTCAACTGCGCAGACGAGCATCACTAAGAGTGGCAAGAGAACAGCCGCTCAAGTAGTTAGCTTAGTACTTACTACAAGTCCTCGCAGATTTAAGCGCATGAAAGCAATACACGACACTCCATCATGTTCCTTGATGACATCTCACTCACCCGAAGAGGCTATGGCCCTCATTATTGACACTGATTTGGGAAAAAGAGGACTATATTTATAGGAGCACTAAATCCCGTGCTGCAAACATTTACCAACCTTACAACTTAGTAATATAAAAATTGCTGAGACGGAGATACAAATTCGTGTTCAAGATATCCTTAACTTCCAGAGTAGACACCAATACAGACATCTTACACTGGATGCTAATAGCGTCAGATCCAATAATAGCAGCCAAACGTTAGCCCCATAAAAATAAAAGAAAACCATTTTCATATGAAGTGATGAATATGCTGAACCCGGATATAATTTCCTCATTGCGTGCATCAGATGACCAAAATGAAGAGATGGAGGGTGATGATGATGACCATGATGATGTGGGCAGCGGCCCGCATTCTAAATACTTTTTATAGAGTTACTGACTGGCTGGACGGACTGGCAAGTAATAATATCATCCTTCGCGCGCATGCGTGAAGAAGAAAATCGAGTAGGCCGCGCCGGATTTTCAATTGTTTTTTCTCTCTGATTTGGAGACTGAATTTGTAAACATGGATATTTTCTGTTCTTATAATTATTTTATAAATTGTAAAATAAGTGTGAATTAGTGTGCAAAATGTATATAAATCTTACTCTTCATAAAGAAAATAGTGTACTACAATAGTTAGTGTATATAGTGCATAAAACTGTGTGAATAAATTGTGTAAATAGACTTCTATGTTTTCTTCTGGGTGAGTTAGTATTACCATAATGCCACAATGACAACGATTAAAGGCTCAAATATTATAAACAATCTTGTACAATAATTAATGCATTTTTTTTATTTGAATCAATGTTAAATATATATTTTTAACATTTTAATTATTCATCATCTGTTTTATTTGTAGGTTAATAAGGACTGTTATTGAAATGTGTCCCGCTAGCCATAGTAACAGGCAGATTGCTTTAATTATATAGGTATGGTGTGTTAGTCCCATTGGCTTTCGGTGGCATGTCTTTTGGTCAGGTTCTAGGTAGCACTATAACATATATCTTAAGTACCCTACCCTTCTTTAGGTGTAATCTCTCAGGAACCATTTACCACCTGCCGGGACTTGACAGAAACCGTTTTATACATTATGATTTTTGACCTGCTAATTCATCTATTTTGCCGTGTGTGCATGGTAAAAGGAATCCGTATTGAAAATTCCAAGTTTCTAAAACCAGCTGTTATATCTGCATTGATGAATGAATCAGTCAATCTCAACCCTTAATTAGGGTCATGGGGTCAACACAATTTTTAAAAAATGTGTTTGGTGTGCACCAGCGATCTCTCTAGCTTCCTAAGGCGTTGTCCTAATAATCATGCGATCATTGCACCAACAAGCGATGCGATCTTCGCGCCATCGTGTCGCGTCAAGAATCGGGTGTCCTAATAGGATGGTCACAGAATCGCGCGAACATCGTTTCTTTGCAAAGAGGTGACGGACGTTGAAAATAAATAAATATTAAGAATTGCGTAGTCTCAAATTGCGTTAGGTACCTACTAAATTTATGGACGCCCCGGTTTATATGGCCTAAGGAGCACATGTCTCTTCTTGGAATAATTGTGTGGTGTAATTGGCGACTAATTGTGGGATTTTCTTAATGCACCTAAAAGATAAAAAAAACGTTATCAAGAAATGTTATGAAAAAATACCCGGCTGTCGGCGCAGATTTCCTGTCCAGTTTGAGCGTAACATATATAGGTATATGGGCAGGGTTTCATGACCCCTATAATGCCCCTGCTCGTACCGAGTCTGTAAAGAGCAGTCGAACTTCTAGATAAGCAACACTTTCAGTTAAATCAAAATCCTTACAGAAAAGGTATTTATTATTTCCACGACGGCCAAAAAAGGATTACCTATTCCGCTATAACTTGCAAATTTAATTCGCGGTTACCTACACGGAAAAAAAAGAGTTTCCAAGTTCTATTCCACCAAAATAATTTGCATTCAGTCAAGAAATCCGACTATTTTGGACATATTTTGTTTACAGAAGGCAATATTATTTCCCAGAAAAAAAATCATTTTATCAATCGAAATTGATAAACTTCTTTTCGTATGAACTAATTTTTTTTTAACCAAATAAATGTACGTTTTAGATCAACCAAACTTAAATTCATTACCCTGAGACAGTTAATGTTCTTGTATAAAATACATACATTTTTATATGCAACATTTTATTTTTCTTCGTTAGAAACAAAAAATAATTTTGCTTTGATATAATTTATTTTGCGCCAAAATCATGGTTTTCTTAAATCTGCGACGTCACTTATTAAAAACTATATCTTTCGATGAAAATAATTGTATCTTAAATCAAAGCCAGTGAAATGTTCAGTTAAGATAATATTGTTTTGAATTAGAGAAAATAATAATTTTAACAGAATTTGTTAGATTCTTGACTCAAAATCTGATATTTTAAGCTGAAACTCTTGTTTTAGTCGAAACAAAAAAAAATACCTGCTTTAATATATTAAACATTTTCGTTGAAATAAATCAGCTAGTATCGCTTTGAACGAATTATCTTTTCGTTTAGGTAAATACCTGCATTTTTAAAATTGAATGAACCTCATCACTGTCCTTCATAGGATTTCATGTTGGCTTTTAATTTTAAATAATTGTTTATTGTAGGGTTTTGTGCGTCAAATTAGTATCAGTTTATGCGAGAAACCTACAGTTAATTATTTTCTGAGAATTGAAAAGCTCGTGGCCCAGTCGCATTCGTCTATCTGAAACGATAAGCGAAGTTAAGCAACGTCGAGCGTGGTCAGTACTTGGATGGGTGACCGTTTTTTCTTCCATGTTTAAGAAGGATCGTTAAATGTCAAAACAATTGTAATTAAACATAACGCTGTATAATCAGCTAAAAGCGAGAATAGCTACTAAGCTCGACAAAGTCCATATAAGTGCGGTAGACTGCCTATATGGCCCAAGCCTCCAGAAAAGAGGCCTGTGCCTCTGCAGTAGAGCACTACTAGATCGACAAACGTCCGCTAAGACACATACTATAAGTCAGTGCGGTAGACTGACTCTATATGGCCCAAGCCTCCAGAAAAGAGGCGTAGGGCTTTTTAAAAACTTTATTTAATCTTGACGGATAACTATGTCATTTTGGACCGAAACATTTTTTGTTTTAAACTAAAATATAATGTTATTAATTTAAGAGCTGATGTAGTCAAGTTAAGAGCACTATTCTCTTGTGTGAACTAGACATTTCTTCAGTGCAATAACACACGAAGTTCTACGCCCAAGAAAACTAAGTGTTTCAAATAAAGAAGCATATTTTTCTTCAATGAATTAAATATTGTTTCAAACTGATAGAGTTTTAATTACTGGTTCAAAGAAATTTGATCTTGTTGAAATAATATCTTAGATGAAGTAAATATTCGTTGGTGCATATATAAAACGATATTCTCTTGGCTCAACTAATTCTTTTTTACCGTGTACTTTGAAGAAATCGAAGCATATTTTATATTACAGTTTATTATTTTTTCTTTTATACGTCTCGGAAAAGGGCAGCTGTATGTGTCATGGGTTTTCTTCGCTGAAGGGATTAACAAGTGAAAACTTACTTACAAGTACTTCACGCGCTGAGGGGGAGGGGGGTCATACAAAGTCTGATAAAGGCAAATTTTTCATACTGAAATTGGAAAAAAAGCGTTAAAAGGGGGGAGGGAGGGTCTAAAATTACGTGAAATTTGCGTGACGTATTAAATAGATGGCCCCTTATGGGCCCGTTAGAAAATTAGAACGTGGCTTACGAATTGAACATAGATAGACCATTGAGTCTTGAAGCCACTTACCCGGATTTTCATATAAAAAAATGTACCGATAACTCTCTCATTACAAGTTTTAAAACGTTTTTACAAATAGGTTTCTATCTCGAAAACAAGTTATCATTATTTTATTCTTACTGTAAAATACAAATACTAATGTAATTACATAATACGTATGAAACATAATCAATATGAAAGATTTTGGAAATTTCTTCAGAGCTAAAGAGTTCATTAGCTCTTTTAAACTCATAAAGAGAGAATCGAGGATCTTGTTCTATGGACCATTACGAACATTTTCTAAAAGGGTTTAGTGCCCCACTACAAATGTCCCAACAATTCCGTAGATTGACTTTACTATTAATACAATGTTTTGTTATCCGTGATTCCGTCACTGACTGTGCAAAGATGTTGAACGTGTCAATGTACTTTTGCCTTTGAAAATCCTTTGAATCAGTACTTATTAATCAAAGGCAAAATGTACCTAAGTGTTAAAGTTTTGTCACCATATTTGAGGAGCTCCGAAACGAAACCGAATATCAAACTTTTTTCAATTTTACGGGAGTCGTAAAAAATGGGTGGGTATCGGATTACAATACAAATAAAATTATCATACTAAAATAATAAAAAAAAATTTCAACTAATAATTTATTTATTTATTTTGTTTACTTTTAACCTTAAAGTAAACAAAAATTTAAAAAGTACCTTAATTAATAAAAATTTTTATCTGGCCCGTGATTTTGGGATTTTTCTGCGTTAGCTGCAGTGAATACAATTTTTTTGCTTGTATAGCCATCTGACTGTCGTTTCAAAAATACGTGTAATTTTATGTAGGTACTTTGATAAATCTATATCATTGGTTTTAAGAGTGCTTTTCAGCATCGAATATATTGACCATAATGAGGCCGGCTTATACTTCACACGTAATTCATTACTTCACTTCACGTAAAACTATTAAAACATTTTTAGAGAATACTCATTATTTTGTAAATAGATGTCAGGTAAAAAGTCGTAACAATCATTTTGTAATATGAAAATGGCGCGCATTTGCAAATGGCGCCACGTGCGGGTGGTGAAAATTAAAACTTCATCTTTCGTCTCTTATTTTATTTAAGTATTAAAGTGAGTCAAACGTATAGATGAAAAGTGCTTCCAAGGAGCTTCGATCAAAATTAAAAAGAAACCATAAACGGTACGCACGGTACCATAGAACGGAGCGTGCGGTAAAACAGGTACCTATTTTACCGCACGTTCCTTTGTATGTATGGTGCGTAATTTTGAACTTTTTTAAATTTTGACTTTACTTAAATATACTTTAATTAATTAATAAGCCAAGCTTCAATTAATTAAGTTGTTAAAGCTAAGTAATTAGCTTAAGAATTAATAAATAATTGAAATTTAATTTAAAACTTGTCATTTTTTAGTACCTTATATATATTTGATTAGACTTTATTACCTGTTGTTATATGATAGCAGTTGTTATTGTAAAAGCAGAGGCAGGCGGTTTGAAAACTCTTGCAATCGATTGGCATCTAGCTCCACAACGTCTACCAATTCACAATAGGCCAGCGCAGTGTACTATGACCTAAATTGAGACCAGCGCCCCAGCAGTTAGGACAGTCAACGGCCACGCTATTTCCACCAAAGAGGGATCTTGGCAGACAGTCATAATGTTAGGAAATTATTAGGAATTAGTCCAAATATTTGAAATAGTTATGTAGTAAATCTAAAAAACTATAGTTGTATTACTTTAAACATTTTATTTTAATCTGGTTTGTTTATTTATAAGTTATGAGCAGATACTTAAACCTTTTTTCGACAAGGCAATGTCATCATATTTACCTGTATGGTGGGGCGCGCTCTAAGTAGGTACTTTTCCGGTATTTAACCGTCTTTTGTTTGCTCATTTATGCATTGAATGTAAAGTGTTATAGTGAAGTGGAGAGGTGATTGAATCACTTTGCCTTATCAATAATACAAATGGGAAATCGTCAACTTGTAAGCTGAAAAACTTAATTTATCGTGGCTGTCCTATCGCCTGCTTTCACTAGTTTCCTACGTTTCTAATCTTTTTACCCGACGCAACGATAGCAAAGCCAAAGGGAAGGATAATGAGTTTAGCAGTCAATATATGTATATATGCACCTTTACTGCTGGGCCGATTTTGATGAATGAGGGTGTAAACCCATTCGTTATTATAGTCCGGTGACATAGGCTATGCCAGGGGCGGATACAGGATTTCATTAAGGGGGCCATTGTGACAAAGCCGGCGAACGAATGAGAATGTCCTTTCATGGGTGACGTGCTCGGCGTATATATTTATTTTTTATGAGTTTTTACGGCTCTGGGTTCTAGTACTTCTATACCAAGCCCTTAGTGAACCCGTAGTAAAATAATTTTAATCGATCGAATGCTCCAGGACAAGTCCAAATCGCAGAAACAAGGCTCTATAAATTCGCATCGTAAATTATGTGTATGATGATTCCTATCCAAACGTTGTCAATGGAGCCCTACATTACTACCCAGGTAGTAGAAAATTTGGGCGTCAAAGTTTGTATGGGAAAATAGGTTACTGATACATATGTAGCTAACTCGCTAACAGCCATATGTATGTTAATCACTTCTCATCTCTCCACAAATTATGGCATAGAGTGTAGGTTGTACGCTTAGGTTGTAGAATGAGCTCTCTGCCAAGGTTTTCTTTAAGAACTACAGTATGGGGTTGTTCAAGAAAGAAGTTATTTGATTTTTGAAGGGTAGCAACGCGCGAGGGATACCTCTGGTGTTGCAAGCGTCCATAGGCTGTGGTAACCACTTACCATCAGGCGGACCGCAAGCTTGTTTGCAACCTTAGTGGTATAAAAAAAGTAGTTTATTGTATTTTTTATCCCTTAATCAAAAATTCTTAGGGAATATAACCGAACAAAAAATGAATATACCTAACCAAATAAAAATGAATATAACCGAATACAAAATTAAATAATCGTGCAGAAAATTACTTATTTTTAAAATTAATTCCAGGTTTTGGTGGTAACTGGACTGGTGTTGTGTAGTTTTTGCAATGGATACATATTAGGCCCCACGCCTAGCATGATTTCGACGCCGCAGTCCAAAGTTATAGTAATAGATTTTATAGATGAAGACCTTTGGACAGGTTTGTGTTACAATTGAGTCCTGTAGTATGTGATTTTAAACTTGCCGTGTTTTAAGACTTTAAAAATAAAATTTCTATGGTATGAAAGATCAAGAAAACATCAAGTCTCAAGACAAACATAAATATTCGTCACATAAATGTTAGTCTTGTGCAGGAATTCAACCCACGCCCCTTGATTCAGCCGTCAAGTCATTACCTACTGAGCCAGGGTACATCTGGCACTTTCCTTTATATCTTTGAACTTACTCATACATACAATACTTCATTGTTTGCTGTTAATTGTTCGTAAAATGTAGTGTATTTTGCTCAGTATTAATGTTCTTGAAACAAATTATTTTAAAGATTCTTAAGGCTAGGGTATAGGCTAGACCGCGAAAATACGCCATTTTTGTGCAAATTTTGTGGCTAAACTATAGCATCTAAAGCATTGAAAATATATGTTATAAAACTTGCTTTTTTCTAGTGCATTACCTTACTGAATGATTTTAATTCATTGTATTTAATGCAAAAAAAAATCTGGAAGTGACCGTTGTTTCAACACTTGTGCAAATTTTTAAACCGTGTTTTGCATTTGCTTGTAATGAAAGTTGGTTAAATAATTAGAATAGCTTGTTATCTAGTGCATAGACTCTAAGTTGTAGCGAAAAGTCAAAAAATGTGACAACAAAACGATTCCATAGAAAAAATTTAAAGTTTCAAGGCGTCATTACGGTATAAATTACTTAAGAAGTATATAACATATATATCTCATAGTAATGTATATGACATTATCTAGTGATTTATAGTACATTTACATACACAACGTTAGAATTACAGAAATTAGCTTTCTGGCCTATATCGCCCTCTTAAGTAAAGTAACCAAAATAAAAATTGAAGTTGTATGCTGAGAATGATTTATAAAAAGTAAAGATTTCAAAGTTTGTTACTTATTTCATAGATTATTTAATAGCCACCAGGAGCTGCATAAATGAACGTGTTTCAATAATAACGCAAAATGAACACAAAACAAAAACTTTTATTTTCTATTCTCTGAAGACGATGCGCAGCATTCAATCAAAGGTTAGAGTCTTCTATGTATCACTGATCACCTTATGAGGCTTTTTGGGGAAACGTCAGCGAATATTAAGACGACTGGTTGGCGGTAAGCTCGAGAAAATAAGTGATTGGTTGAAATTGAACAATAGACAACAGCGCCATTTCATAGATGTTGTGCATGGTCTCTACAGAAACACAAGTTTTAGTTTTGTGTAAAACTTTCATTATTATTAGTAGTATTTGTTTTATAACGAAAATGAGGGACCTAAAAAAATCAGTTATGCACTCACCATCCTAAATAATTAGTAACATTTGTTTTTTTAAATAGTTTTTAATTACGTAGAGCATTAAAAAAAAAAACTATCTGTACTTTATAGGTCCAATACCTATAAGAAGCGGATCTAGCATCGAATCAGAAATCAGACTTGACAATGGTTTAGCGAGCGGCTCAGGCAGTGAATCCGGCAAAAGTTTGGGAACTCCTACCTTAGGCACTGTATCTGGTAGTTTAGGAAGCGGAGCTGTCAGTAGCTTAGGAAGCGGACCTCTTAGAGTAGGAAGAGCATTAAGCAGCGGAGCAGGGAGTGGGTCAGGAAGCGGATCAGGGAGTGGTTCTGGTAGTGGGTCAGGAAGCGGCTCAGGGAGTGGTTCTGGTAGTGGGTCAGGAAGCGGCTCAGGCAGCGGCTCAGGCAGCGGATCTGGCAGCGGATCAGGAAGTGGCTCAGGCAGCGGATCTGGGAGCGGATCAGGTCGTGGCTGAAAAAGTGGATGGGGCCATGGCTCAGATTGCTTCAATGTATAAATAACGGAAAAAAATATCACTGTTTCTTTCTTTACTAATTAGTATGTGTTATTAATAATGATTACAAAGCGTTGTTTTGTATATGTAGTAACATCATTAAGTTTTCTTATGTCAAATCAGAGTATTTTTTGTGATAGGTACTAATTAAAAAAAATGTTTTACTAGTAGACTTGACAACACGTATTGGATATCGTTACATGAAGGTATATTGTAAGGGGCTATGGTTTATTTTAATTTAATAAACATCATTTGTTTAATGGTATATGTCTTGAATAATTAATCGAATAATACAAAATTTCTGCTGTCTGGGAAAGGGAAAATAAAAGAGGGCAAAGGGTCACAAGTAAAGAGGGGGGTTAGGAGAAGGGAGAGGGTAAGAAGGGAAGGATTAAAGGACAGTGAGGAGGAGTGGAGTCGGGACGGTGAGAGAAAGGGGGAGAGGAAGTGCACTTAGGTTGTGGAATGAGCTATGCCGAAGTTCTGATCTAAGATTACGGAAATTTCGGTAACGTATTAAATGGATGGCCCCTAAGCCAGTTGCTGCGGCAGAGGGCAGGTCATATCCATCGCAGAAACTATGCAAAATATTGTGCACTATACTGATATCACTATAAAGTATAAATCAAATGCTGGGTAAATTAGTTCTATAAAAATCTTTTGGGCGTTTATTGCAAATACCTAACAATAATATTTTAACATCAAGTTTTAATATAGTCTGATTGGTTAGAGCATACGATAGACATACACTCCCACTATAATCATAAACACGTATGTAGATTTTTTTTTATACCACTTAGATGGCAAACAAGCTTACGGTCCGCCTGATGTTGCATTCCTCGCGCGTTGCCGACCTTTTAATTAATCTAATTACGTCTTTCCTGTAGAACCCGATACTGTAGTCCTTAGAGAAAACCTTGGTAGGGAGCTTATTTGACAACCTAAGCGATCGAGGAAGTTCTACTAAAACGGCACTTTGCGTGATAAATTCCTGCGATTGTTTTTCGAACAATTCCTCGGAACACAGCCCATTATAAAAGCGGTAGCAAACAAAAAAAAAAATTAAAAGCAAGTATTGCACTATTTTTTTTTCAGAACTGACTATGCATTTGGCTGATGCAGCCATTACTGCTCCACCGGGATATTGGGGCGAGACTCTGAAGGGTTTTACCCCATATAGCGCCCAACGTTCAAGGGCTCCCGAGGGGAGCCTCGGCTTGGGTTGTCGCTCTTGGGGTCGTCCCTTCGACCAGCGTGAGCCTCGAACCCGAAGCTGAGTCAGCGTCACGAGGTGGGTTCCCCGTTACGTGTTTGGGATTGCGATTGAGTGGGGGCGGAAAGCGCCCCGGCACTCTTTGATACCTCGTATATGAGGTAGGTCCTTGCGTTCGCCAACGAACCCGGGGATGTCCGCGTCGTGTTAGGGGGAGGCCCTATTAGGGGAGGTCATTAAGACTAATCTCGCTATCCGTATAGCGAGATCGTCGTCTGGGGCCGTTAGTACGTGACGAGGCCGCCTAACAATAGTTTTTCGACCGTGCCGAGGTCGGTCGGAGGGATGATAGGTTGTGGATTGCACAATTAGGGGGTAGGCTTCAGGGCCGTAGCTAAGGGGGGCATTTTGGGGCAATGCCCTACCTTGAAATACTAATACCCTACCTTAACAGTACCAAAAACTAAGGTATAATATATATAAACTGTTTTCCGGTACTACAAATTAATACCATTTTGCTCTTGTTTTCCCGCGATCCCACCCAATTACCTTCTACCTTAATTACTCACGCTCACAAGTAGGTAAAATAATGAAAGATAGAAAAATGACTTGCGCCGTACCCATGCATGAAACCACCGCTGCCTTACCTTAGATTCAATTCTAGCTACAGCCCTGGTACGCTTTGCCTGGCTATAACAATTGCATCTTTCCATGGAGAAGGAAAGGTGCAATTTTCGATAGTAGCGTTGAAGATGGCTTCGAGAAGGCAGAGAAGGGGGAGAGTGAGACGCTTTAGGATATCGTTAGAGATACCATCCGCACCGGGGGCTTTACGGGGGCGTAGGTCTTTGATGACCTGTTTGACTTCGTCGAGTATGACGGGGGGCAGAGGATCCTGTTGGGGCCGAGAAGTTCTGCGCTCCACTTCACTGTCTACCTCTCGCACGTGATCGGGATCGAAAGGCTGTGTGCTTAAGGCCGTCCATCTACCGCCCTATAAGTTTACAAAAGGCCCCTGATAAACTTTACGAACTGTTATAAGATTTTCGAATTCAGAGTTTAAAAAAAAAGATTTAATTCACAAATAATAATATATCATGAAAAGAACTCAAAGTATATGAAATGCAGTTATAATGTGGCAAGTGTTACCGATCTGGAAGCTAGAGTCGAACTGTCACTCAGAACAAAGAGAATCTTATCCATGGCAAAAGTGCTGACGCGGGAATAGGGTAGTAAGCCTTACTATATACAGGTAGTATATATAACAGCCCCCGAGGTCGAGACTAAACTTCCACTTGAAATGTTCTGAACTTAGGTTGTGGAGACACAGAGGGTTCTGGTACGTGAGATTATTCTATAGCTGGTGCTATCTGTAGATCCTCTTTAGAGGTTTTTTTCATTGTTTTTAGATTTACAGAATTTGTGTAAGTAATACAGTATCATTAAAATAACAATGACAGATATAATATTAGTAACATATGAGTAATACGCTGTATAATAAATACAAGGTAGGTAGGTAGGTAGGTCATTTATTTCTCATCGAAAATTACATTATGTCATTAAAATAATAATACATAACCAATTCACAAAAAGTGTAAAAATTTAAATCACAATGAAAAATAAAGGCTTAGAAATATTCTAAGATAAAACGTCAACAATTAAAAATAAACATATAAATAGAATCAATATTCAGTCAAAGATTTAAAAATGTCAAAATTTAAAACAAACATAAATAAAAATTAAAAGTCAATAAAAATGTCAAAACAAGAACAAAAATAAATAAAAATCAATAAAAATGTCAAAACAAAAACAAACAAATATTAAAAATGTCAAACGTGGTCACTGAATTCTTTGACAGAATACAGTGATTGAGTCAGTAAAAGCTCTTTTAGCCGGCGACCAAATTTCTGATCCGAGAGTTCGTTTTTTAGGTCGACGGGGAGGTGCTCATAATAAGCTGGGCCTATGACTCGCGGATTTTTATCCAGCAGCGCTAGTCGTCGTGGCACACGTTGTAGTCGCCCTGTTTGACGAGTCACTCTGCCTGGAACACTGATGCGTTTACAGGTGTTTATGTTGCGTCGAGTGTACATTATAATATCAAACACATATTGAGAATAATGTGTCATTATACCATATTTTTTAAATAGTTCTCTGCATGAATGGCGAGGTTTTACACCCGCCAGTGTGCGAAGAGCTCTCTTTTGTATAATGAACACTCGATTGGAGTCTGTCGAGTTGCCCCATAGAATAATGCCATATGACAGAAGGGAATGAAAGAAGGCAAAATATATTTGTAGTAGTGCAACGTCAGACACGAGTGGTTTCAGCTTTCGTAGTGCAAATACTGCACTACTCAGCTTTTCACACAACGTTGACACATGGTGTTTCCAGTTTAGTCTATGGTCTATGGTAAACCCGAGAAATCTACAGGACTCGCATTGTGGCATCGGACTCTGTACTTGTGGAGTTAAAGTGGGGTTTCCTGTCGAGAATATTATAATATTGGACTTTGTGACATTGAGGACGAGGCCGTTTGCCGAGAACCACGCGTTGAGCTGAGCGCACGCGTTTGCTATCTTGTTTTCGAGCTGTTCGTATGTGGGTGCACTCACCACCACTGTTGTGTCATCGGCGAACAGCACCGTCAGGCCTTCGGTAACTGAAGATGGGAGGTCATTCATAAAGAGCGAAAATAGAGAGTTTCCGAGGGCCGATCCCTGTGGTATACCAATCTCCACTTTGCCCGCATTTGACTTTATGGTTTTGCCGTCTATTTCGATTTGAACCGTTTGATGTCTATTAGTTAAAAATGACCTGAACAGTTCGTGCGTTTTGTTTTTCAGGCCATAATGTTTAATTTTTTCTAATAACAACTCAAAGTTTATAACGTCAAACGCTTTTGAGAGATCACAGAATATCCCTGCCACCTTGTACTTGTCGTCCAGAGCCGTTGCAATGCAGTCGTAGATTTTATGCGCCGCTTCTGTGGTAGACCTATTTTGTCTGTAGGCAAATTGTCTGTCAGTCAGTAGGTCGTTAGTTTCAAGATGTTGCATTAAGCAATTTGATAAAATCGATTCAATAATTTTTGATATGTTTGGTACTATTGTTATAGGTCTATAAAAGTCTACAGAATCCCTCTCCCCTTTTCCTTTGTAGACTGGACACACTCGTGTGCTCTTAAGTACGTCTGGGTATATACCGGATGAAAAAATTGAGTTGATTAGTTCAACCAGTATTCCGGATAGAAGCGGCCAGATGCACATAAGTAGGTCTACAGAGATGTCGTAAATATCGCGAGTGAATCGCGACTTTATCAGTGAGCGCAGCGTGCAGTTGAGGTCTGCGAGTGTGATTCTGGGTAGCACTAAGTCTGGGACATCTGCATCACCTATACCATTTTGAACATATGACACAGATATGTGTTTGTCTGTTTGCACTACATAATTCGAGGCTACTGTGAGGAAGTGTCGATTAAGGTGTTCGGGTACGTAGTTCGGTTAAATCTACTTCCTATCGTGGTCTTTTAGTAAAATTGTGTGTTTACGTGGTTTGTTGGAAACTTCCTCGTCGACTATGCGCCACATTTCTTTTGATGGGTTTTTACTATTTTGAAGACGATTCTCTGTGTAACTTTTGTGAGCAATTAAACTTTCATTTTTAATCATATTGCAGTAATTGGTAATAGATGTCATCAATGTTGTATTCTCTGGGTATTGGCGTTTGATTTCGGTTAAGTCGTTATACTTTGAAATAAGTCTAGAAAGAGTATCTGTTATCCATGGTACATGATTGCGTTTTTTTTTTAAAACATTTTTGAAAGGAAAGTGTATGTCAATATAATAAGTCAAAATATTAAATAATTTAGTACATTTGTCATTTATAGTTATTGTAATGTCAAAAATAAAGTTCCAATTATAATTTTCAATGTCAATATAAAATGCTGAAAGCGATTCACTATTAAATAGTCTTTTTTGTATGAAAGAGTTGTGTTGGGCGCGGGCGGGGGTCGGCAGATCCATGGCTAACACAAACACCTGTGCATTATGGTCACTCACCACCGTGTCCAAAGGCGCCGCTGTGACGTCACCGCGGTCACAAGGTACAACTCCGCAGTCAATAGAAGTCTAGCTGTGCGCAGACACACGGGTTGGAAAATGAACACAGTTGAAACAAGAGTAACATTGTAACACATCATCAACTCGTTGCCTCAAACTATTCTCAGACAAAAAGTCAACATTTTGGTCGCCGACCAAAATAAATCTTTTATTTTCGTCCGAAAGCCTATCTAGCAACAATTCTAAATTATTTAAATAAATGTCAAAATTTCCATTACCAGTGCGATACATTACAATAATAATTAAATTCAAATTAATAATTTCAATTGCAGCAAATTCGAATTGATATTGTACAGCCAGGCTCTGTAGGTCGTTTCGCTGGCGGTAAGTAATATCACCCCGTGTGAATAGTGCAACACCGCCGTGGGCGATGCGCGTGCGGCAGTAGCTACCCGCCAGTTCATACCCACATAACCTAATTCGTTCAATCTCGAATTTTTTGCACCAAGTTTCACTGCATGCTAGTACGTCTGGCCTCTCGACACTCAATAATAAATCTATTAATGCAGTTTTACCACAGATAGATCGAACATTTTGATGTATTATTTTAAAGTGAGATTTTGTGTCTAGCGTGGTGTTTTCGAGGCAGAATTTTTTAAGTTTTTTGGACTAACAACATTAAATCGCCTAATCGAAACACCATCGGGCCAGTTCTTTTCATTCCTCACTAAAGTCACCTTGTCGGCGGGCACGTCAAGCTTGAAGGACGAGTAGTTGCCTCGGGTGACTACCAGTTGCTCGCAGCCTGCATTTTCGACCTTCAACTCAGTGCGGACGTGGTGAAGTACGGGGGTAAATATGAGGTTTAGACATTGAAATATCTGTCTTTGACGATTTGGCTGGAGGCTTTAGCGTGTTCTCATAACAAAGTATCTAGGTTAGCGTAACTCAAATTTAAATTAAAAGTATTGATTTTTATGGAATTTAATTGAATTGCAACAAGAGTCATTAAATGATATGAATTTAGGTACTAATTTTGGATGTCACGAGACAATCTCTCCACAGCGCTACCCAATTGCTGCTCATTAAAATTTATTTAACTTATTAATTCTTTAAAGAACGATAAGGTCGAATTTGTTATTAGTATACCATCTTAAACTAATTTTGACAATTAAGTTTTGTCATTTTCAACAATTTGGATAGCCCTGCTGTATCTTATAGTGTCATCCTCATTCGTTGTACCGAGGAGATGTTTAAATACGCTACCTACGCCACCGAACCAGGCTGACCTTCATGAGCGATCTGCAGTCAGATGTGAGATTGATTCAAAGTCTCGTAGTATGTCGTTATACGTAATTAACAAAGTTTGAATAATTTTACTGCACTCAATGTCGCTGTCATATCACTTTGTTAGCATAAGCGTTGAAGGGTTCCCATCACACCGAATAGGTTGTCGGAGTGTGGTTTAATGAATGATATATCTATTGGGATTACTAAGCTAAGATAGCCATCGGTTATTTTTAGTTATCTAATAGAGTCAAAATAAATCCTAGGGCTATGTGTTAGAGGCTCAATGAATTGCTCCTGTGCCATAGTGAGGCCGCTAGAATAAAATTATAAATAACTTCTATCAATAAACGATTTAAATGTACTTATTTTACTATTAACATTTTAAATCTATTTATAACTTTGTATGCGGTTATCGTAAATATTATGTAAATATATACGTACATACCTAAATAAGTGTTGTAGGCAGTTAAGAGTCACGGCGTCGCGCGAGTTTGACTTCATCGAAATGGTGAGTCACATGCCGTCTTTTATTAATAGGGTAAGGCTATTTCTACCATTTATTTTAGTAACTTTATAAAGGCCCTTCCATATTGGAGATAAGGCTGTTCGTAATCGGAGGTGGTTCTATGAGAAAACATAGTTGCCGGCTTGGTTATTTACTGGTCGCGAGTGTAAGTCATAGTAGATTTTAGAAGATGTTTTGGATTTTTGGATGTTTTCTATGGCCTTTTATCTGGTGTATTTTAGACGATGTTGTAACATTTTCACGTAGTCTGGGTACGTGGTTAACGGATTTTTTTCGGAATTTGTGAGATACGGTTTCTTACCGAATATCAGCTCATAATTGATTTGGTGTGTAATTTGTGTTGGTATCTGTAGAGGTATTATATGCAAGCATTGCTGTATAAACATATCTTTGCCAATTGTCTTGATTTTCACAAACGTATGATTTGAGATATTCTTATAATATAGAATGGGACCTTTCAAGGGCTCCCTTAGTTTGCGGGTGATACGGGGAAGACCATAGCTATTTAATCTTTAAATTGCATGTTTGTTAGAACAGGTCAGCCGTAACATTTGTTTTCTGATCTGTAGGGATAGCTTTTGGAATACCAAACAGAGATATAAAATGGACTAAGCACTAACTCGTCTCTTCAGCTGTGGAGTTTATAATTGGATAAGCAGTCTATTTAGTGACTAGCGAGTATTTAGTCAAGTCGTCTTGAAGGGTCAGAATGAATTTTAATTTGGCTGGACCGGACTCTGGAAGTTGACCTACTATATCTTAGGATATCCTTTCAAAGGGAGTGCAAGAAGTACTTGTTATCTGCATGGGATTGTTCGCTGATCCTATTGAACATTCTGTTGCAACCAAGGAGTCCTGAGGCGCAGATATTATGGTTTTCTTTAAGTACCTTTGGGATTTCACTTGGACTAGGATAATAAATTTGTTGCGGTGTACATGTATTTCAATGTTTGTGTCCTGGAATAGGTATGTCAACATATTATTGATTTTAACATAGCAATGTTTGTGAAAGGGATTTCGGAAATTAGTTATGCTTATCTTGTTTACAGGTTCAGTATTGGAAATTAAGTGGTTTCTGAGATTTTTAAGGGATTCGTATATATCACTGTAACTACGGTCGGCAAAATAATGTACTTTAGTAAACAGAAAGTAATAGGATTTCCCATTGTGAAAGAATGATTTGAATGAATGTAGAGTTTTTTCTGACTGAATGAAAGATTGGGATTCTGGGTAGTTGGATAGAGCTTCTTCGACGAAGGGTATAAATTCATCAAGATCTAGAGACGTTGTGATTACAAGGATCTTTTGTGAAGATTTAAACAGATTGTCATTATGTTCTATTATGGATGTGTTGAGTGTTGTCGATGCAGAGTTTTTTAGAAATTGAGTGTAAGAGTCGGTTAGTTGGTTAAGTATAGGGTCTGGTCTCTGATTTGGACTTAAGTTTTGGAAGCTAGTGGATGGTTGAGGTACTTCTTGCGTTTCAGGTGTTACTGGGATTGGAATGTTAGGCGGGTTTACAGCTTCTACGGAAATCGGCGAAGGAATGGTTAAAGGACTAAAGTCAACGTCTTGGTTATCGAATGGGCTAAAGTCTAGAGGACCTAAGTCTATAAGTTCGTTTTCATCGCTCACAGGATTTATAGGTAAGATAGGATTTACAGGGTTACTGGGATAGCGTGAGAGTGCGTCGGCTGCTGAATTTAATTTGCTTTTTCTATATAAAATCTCGAACTCGTATTCCTCGAGCTGAAGACGCTAGCGTTGCAGTTTACTGCTTGGGTCAGTATGATTAAATAGCCATTTTAGAGGACGGTGGTCGGTCACTATGAAGAATCGGCAGCCGAACAGGTAAGGTCTAAATATTTTACAACCGAATATAATTGCTAATAGATCTTTCTCTCTTGTATTAAAGGAAACTTTATTTCTATTAAGAGTTCTAGAAGCGTAGACTTCAGGATGGTCCTTGCCCACAGGACCTTGAGATAGGATAGTGGAAATGGCATAGTTAGAGGCGTCGCAGGTTAATGAAAAAGCTTTTGTGAAATCAGGATAAGTAAGGACGGGTGCTATGACAAGTTTATGTTTCAGACTTTCGAAGGCGAGCTGTTGCTCGTTAGACTAGATAAGGTTTAGATAGCTTAGAAAAATTCAGGGACAAAGCGTCGGTAATAGGATATCAGGCCAAGGAAGGATTTTATATCTTTAGGACATGTTGGAATTGGAAGTTTTTGAACCGATTTAGTTTTGTTTGGTTCAGGTTTCACACCTTTTTCAGTTATAACATAAGTAGCCAACTTCTTTCCTTAAGAATTCACATTTGTCTGGTAGTAACTTAAAGTCAAAAATAAGAAGTTTTTGAAAGACTGCAGAGAGATTTTGAATGTGTTGTGAACGGTCATGGGAATATATGACGATATGATCTAAGTAAACGAAACACCGCTCTCCTTGGAGGCCGGTGAGGACGTTGTTCATTAACCTCTGAAAGGTTGAAAGCGCATTGTGAGCCCAAAAGGCAATCTTTTGAACTCAAAATGACCCTGAGAGACGCTGAAAGCAGTTTTAGAAGAATCTTGGGAAGCCATCTTAATCTGATGAGAACCAGAAGCAAGGTCAAGCGTGGAGAAGTATTTTGATTTGCCCAATTGGTCTAGAATTTCCGTGATATTGGGAATTGGATAGGTCTCACCAATGGTGATATCGTTAAGTCTGCGATAGTCTATAACTATCCGCCATTCCTTTTCTCCAGACGCATCTATCTTTTTAGGAACAATCCATATAGTAGAAGACCAGGCTGAGAAAGATGACAGAATGATATCTTGATCTAACATTTTTTGAATTTGGGATCGGATTTCTTTCTTGTGAACTTCAGGAAATCGATAGGATTTTACATTCATGGGTTGATCGGAGTACGAATCTCGTGTTGAATAGCATCGGTACAGGTTAGTAGATTAGGACATTTGCCTAGAAATGGAATATATCAGAGAACGTGCTGCATATATCGTAAAGTTCGTCAGATTCTTCGGAGCTAAGATGAGAGACACGAAGAAGTTTCAAGACTTCTTGAGTTCCGTTCAAACACTATTGGATTGAGATGTCTGAAAGCTGTTAGAATAAAGAGGATGTAAGGCAAGTTAGAATTGAAAGGGACGGTATCTTCGGAAGTGTTTAAGACCGTAAGGTTGACTCTGTTGTTATCCTTTATTTTAACTAGGCCATTCCTACCAGAAGGTTGTCGTTATTGTGTTGATCAAAAGTAACACCTTCTTTTATTTAAGGTTTTTACCTCAGCATTCTACTATTATTTCAGAGCGAGAAGGTATCATATATATAAGATCGGTAAAGTTTAGTTTTATTTTGTTTTTGTTGCTATAAAGGATATTGTGATTGTAATCAATACTGCAGTTGTAACATATCGTTTTATGTTACTTTGAAAATAGACATGCAAGTAAATATAGGGAACTGAATTTTTGTTCAATTATTAGAAGCTTGATTCCTTTTTTAAGTGAATAGGTACTTACATCTTATTTGGAATTTAAAGTGGAAACCAAGATCAAAACTGTGTGAAAAATATTTAATCTTAAAAAGGATCAACTAATTTGGTAGCCTTAAATAATGAGAAAGTGACGTACTCTAACTATGTTTTTATTTTCATCTCTATGAAATATACAATTAAGATTAATTTTATTTTGTGACTTGTGCACCACACACAGTTGGTAAGGTTTCAGTATCAATTTTTTTTACTATTTTAATAGCACATATTTTTTTGTTTAAACTTTAGGTTCATGCGATAAATTATGTTATTGACAGGTTTCTTTAGATTGTATTGAAGGCTAATTTACTTCGTCTATTTACAGTGTAATTGGGACAGAGATTAATGAATGCATATTTTATTGATGACTAAAGTGTGGAAATGTGTGTACAGCAAAAGAGTTGTTTTATGAGCTATTTAGAAGAAGTATGACACTAAAAACAATGACAATAGTTGAGTCACTGTTGCTTGAATCTCTTAATATTATATTACCTAATAAATTGTGACATAGTGGATTTCTACTTCATGCATTTAAGCTCAACGCAGTGAAAATATATTGTGGTCAGCTAGCTGAAGACTAAGTTACTTCGTCTACTGTATTCTACTGTTAAATAGGTCTGGGACCTAATGATTATATAAATTCGACGACAATCTACCTACTATTTGCATTCATCGAATCACCGTGTAATAAGCCTTTTCGTCAACAGTAGAAATCACTGATCACAAAACGACAAACCACAAAGTTTACGTTACATAAAAGAATTATGTATTTGTAAAAATACCTATGGGGTATATTTTCACGATATCTCATGAGATAAAAGCAAGAGTGTCTACTTTTGTCTTCCTTAGAATATAACACATAAAACATGACACATTATATATATATATATATAATACATATTTCACTGTTTTATGCTTATAATATGGGATATTTGAGTTTTTCTGGACAATGGTATTGCAGTTTCCAAAAAAATTTTCCTTTGAATATTTCATCAAGTACATAACATCTATATACACAAACTTCAATCGTCTTACTGATGAGTCAAGTGGAACATCCGTGCAAGTAAACAGGACAAATGATTCCAGGTCACATAACGCAAGAAGAGTTTTTGGCTCTGGGAATCTTACATACACTTAGATACAACATCACCCACACGAAAAGTTACAAAACTACGAACTTCGAAACGAAGCTCTTGAGTTTTCAAAAGTAAACTCTCTAAGAATAAAGTACATAAATTATAAATTATACATATATATATTATATTTTTATATTGCACTTATAAATTGTCAATCACATGTAAATACAAAAATGAGGCGATGAAAGTTGTATATAAGGAGAGATACACTTATGCATCGAGATTTCTAATGAAATTTTGAATGATGAAGAGTATGTTCTGGAACGAGTTGTATTTTTGAAAGCTGAAGTTTGAAAAGTAATTTTGTTACTTACTTTTAATTAAATTTTCTTTTCAGCTAAAAATGTTATAATGAGATATTATCTTTATTCACTATTTTTATTTTTCTTCTGTTTATTATGTTTATACGAGTGCGGTCTCTTTTGTGTTTAACGGAGAGCTGTCAAAGTGCTGGATAACGTGTGCCTAGAAGACTGGAGACACGTCAGGATTATAATGCTGAAATTCAAAAGCTGAGTATAATTAATTAATTGCTATTTGAAGTTTTCACTTCTACTGCATTGCATTAATTTTATTCAATCAAATAAATATATTGTAAGGAATTTTTTATTTTTAAATATATTGATTAAATAATTAGGTATTTTGTTGTACCAAAGTAACCCCTGATTTCATTGAAGTTTTAAAATTCAAGAACTAAACACAAACTCACTGAAAAATTGATTTATGCTATTTTGTTTTCTCATGAGAAAAGTTCACACTAATTTAGCTTATTACTTCAATTACTTATGTACTCAAATGTTAATTTGTTTATACTGTGTATTAATCTAATTTTAAAAATTAGTTTACCCCAAACACTCAGTTTTTGTTTTTTTTTAATGAGTGTTTTATCTTCAACTTTGTAGTATATAGCGTTTACGTGTAGGGAGTTTAAATAGATTGCGGTTTTTTCTATTTAAAAATCCCGAGGGAGGGCAACGGATATGATTGGTCAAATTATCATAATTAACTTGATAATTACGAAAAAAGCAGAATTAAATCTGTTTGGACATAAGGATAAAGGGTCCAATTAATTAAAAATACTTCTTTATTTTAACTCCATATCTGTAATTTTATTTGTAATTTTATAATTTATTTTAAAGAATTTTCAAAATACCTATACATAACTAAACTTCTTTCCAAAGTCATTTTAATTTATTTTAATTTTTTTTTATTTAAAAATTACTAAAATTTACTAAAAATTTAATAAATAAATATTATAAATCAAATACATACTAACTTATATTTTCGAATTCCAGGAGCAGATAAGCGAACTCAGCGTGGTGCGAGCATGAACGATAAGCGGAAAACTTCGAGCATATCCTGGTTTCGCATCGAAGAGTTTTGACGAAAAATATAGCTAAGTTTACAGTTAAGCTAAATATAATTAGAAGTATATAATACTTTGATTTTAAAATGCTAAATTATTAAAAATAATAGGAACTATTTTATTACAAATTATAACTTTAACAGTATACCAACTAAAAGTTTTTTTTTTAACGGACAAAACTTTTACTCAGTGATGGTGGGTTTGGAAGTCGTTTCCAATAATACCGTCATAACTAAGATCGATTTCTTCTAGGATATGAAATGGAAATGGGATATGTTCTTTATTAAGGAGAAGGTTTAGATCTAGGCTTCCAAGGGTACGGACAGCCTCTTTGCTATTGTCTATGACTTTTAATTTTTTCGTATTACTTTTTATTTTCAGGGTTTGAAACGATTGGATTGAGGATTTTTTATAAGACAGATGGAGGAGCCAGTGTCAAATCACAATCAAAATCATTCAATCATCATCATCAGGCTACAATAATTAAGCACTTATGAATGTCACTACGCCATCAGCTCGTAAGTCTATAGGGCGGGAGACCTTGTACTGAGAAGAACCGGCAAGAAACTCAGCAAGGGCATTTCTTTTCTCCCTTTCTCTTACAGCGTCCACTTCAAATATTGGAAAAATAAAAAGGTAAGCGGTTCACTGTGTTTTGATTTTTGTTTGTAGGGTACAGTGGTGATTGGATTTCGAGGTTCATGAGTCTTTGTATGTAGTTGATTAATTTTAAAATGAGTGGATACTATTTGGGGGCTGGTTACCCTGGTGGTCCATGGATTTAGAACGATGGATACTTGTTTGGGGCTTGTTACTCTTGTGGTCCTTGGATTCAGAGGATTTGCCACCTATTCGGTGCTGGTTACCCATGTGGTCCTTGGATTCAGAGGAGTGGATACTTATTCGGGGCTGGTTACCCTTGTGGTCCTTGGATTCAGAGGAGTGGACGCTTATTCGGGGCTGGTTACCCTTGTGGTCCTTGGATTCAGAGGAAAGGGTGTCATTTTAACGTACAGGTTGTGTTTAGGGCAGACAGTTGGCTCTCATGAGACACCACCGAGAGCCCGTCATTCGTTTAAATCATTTTCATAATCGTGATTGTTTGTTTGTATGTTATGGTCATTTTCGTTAAAGTATTCTTTATAGTTAGTATCATGGGAAGTTGATGGTTGGGGTTGAAAATAGTTGTAGTTATCATTGTTATTTATAAAATGGATTCTAGGCCTTGGTGTGTTTGAATTGTAGTTATTTTGATAGTTAACTCTTTGTTGAGGTTGTGTGGTTTTAAATCAGTTGTTCTATTCACGTTTCCTACAATTTTCTATCGTGTGACCTTGATTTTTGCAATAGCAACAATATCGGGGTTTTGGTTTGGCGTTTGAGGCTTCTTGTTTCATGTGATGTATAAACTGGCCTAAATGGGTTATTGGGTTTTTGTAGATCGCGTGGTGGTGCTGAGAGATTTCTGGACATGTACATCAGCATCTGTATCTTCTCTTCAGATTTGGCTTAGTTAATGGCTTCGTTTAAATTGCTAGGCGATTTACTTTGGACTAAATTAGAAATGTTAGGCTTAAGGCCTAGAAAAAATGTGTGAAGGGTCTAATCTTCCATTGAAGCAATTCGGCCGGATAGTTCAGATTTCTTTTTACTTGAGAGTGTGACCTCCATTAAGAGCTGAGATAGACAGGTTTCTAGACGGAATGAGTACTGAGTAACCGTTTTATTAAATGATTGTCGACATTCCTGCAAATCAGTTATCAAATGCGCGTAAACTGTGTTTAAAGAAAATCACTGAGCTGATCCCAGTCATCGTATTCTTTTATTGCTACAGCCGCTTCCGCTTTTCCTTCTAATTGTGCAAATTTGTTTTTAAATAAAATTGGTTTTTGTGTGTTAGATGCCAAGCATATGGCGTTTTCACAGTTCACTAAAAATGAATTTAATTTATCGCGAGAGCCGTCCAATGGTTTAATGAATTTAAAGAGGACTCCAATTTGTATGGTTTCTCCTCTTTCTGATTTCGTTGAAATATCTTTACTTGCCATAGTAATGTTATGAAATGAACCACTTAAAATAAATAATAAAATCAAATATTATATGTAGTAAAAGTTGTGACTGTTACGATTCGGTGTAATAGGCGGCCCGCTAAGTAACACGAAGCGCAGCCCTACACTATTGATAGAGCACAGGTGCAATGAGTGAGGAGCAGCTTCTTAGAATTGAATGTACACAACATTATCAGGAACTGATTAGCGTGAGTAGTCCAGTCACGCCGAAATGTAGACGATACCGCTTCTCAGGAAGTTGACAACTTTTCGGAAGCAACACGATGTTAATTTTTTAGGAATGTCCGGTAATTTTCAGGAACGAGATGATATATTTATTTATCTTTTCAGGAACGAGACTGTTATCTATTAGATTTTAGACAGTTTTCTTTTAAAAATAATACGATATATTTATTTTCAGGGACTTGGCGACTTTTCTTTTCAGGAACTTGACAACATTTTTATCAGGAACGTGTCGATTTGTATTTTTAGGAATTGGTAATTTTCGTTTTAGGAGTGACGGGTCTTAATTTTCAGAAACGAGTCGATTTTGCGGAGCGAGATGAAATAGAACAAAAACTAGAGGTTTATATTTAGCGTTTGTTCAACAGTAATTTGGATAACACTTCCACACTGAGTTCCACTGATTTTCACTTTATTGTTTTAACGAAACGGAGACAGAGCGAGGATACTTTGTATCCCTTAACGCTGCCACCAAATTTGTTAAACGATTTTCGAATTCCGAGTTTTTAAAAAAAAAATTTAATTCACAAATAATAAAATATAATTTTAGCGATCTGGAAGCTAGAGCCGAACTGTCATTCAGAACAAAGAGGATCCTATCTATAGCAAAAGCGCTGACGCGGGAACAGGGTAGAAAGCTATATACAGGGAGTATATATAACAGAACGCCGCCTCCTCGCTCACCTACGGAACGCTATAGCCTTCAAAGGCATCTCAAAGAACGAGCAAACACTCGTGCGTCCACCAAGTCCTCCGTATGATGGAGCACATTCCCTCTGGCTTCCAACCAGTATTATAGGTAAGCCCCGTCATACGGGCGCTGTCTTCTTCGATTTAGCGAAAGCTTTCGACAAAGTCTGGCACAACGATTAAATTTATAAACTGTACAACTATCAGTTGCTAGACCGGCTCGTACTCATCATACGAGACTATTTGTCGAACCGCAGCTTTCGCTATAGAGTCGAAGGCACTCTCTTCCCCTCGTCCCATACAAGCAGACCCCTATCTTGTACCTTCTGTACACAAACGCAACCCTAAAACGATAGGTACCCAATTAGCCTTCTTCACGAACGATACCGCTATTTACACCACCGATAGGCAAGTGAGTCGAATCACTAAGAGACTCCAATCCGCTTTCACCGCCCTAGGCGCATGGTTTCAGAAATGGAGAATCAAAGTGAATCCCGACAAAAGCTCTGCCGTTCTCTTTACCACTGGCCTCCCTCTAAGACCATCTCCCCTCTCACTCTTCGGCTGTGCCATTCCTTGGAACAACAAGGCCAAATATCTCGGTGTGACTCTGGATAGGCGTTTGAACTTCCGCGACCACACCAAAATGGTTAGAGACCGAGCCGCTTTTGTCCTCAGTCGTCTATATCCCATGATAGGCAAGTACAGTAAGATGTCGCTTAGGAATAAGCTGACTCTTTACGCCACTTGCATTCGCCCCATACTAGCATAGTTGTCTATGCGTTGTCTAAACGCAACCTCCATAAAATCCAGACTCTCAAAAACCGCTTTCTCAGAGCGGCCTCCGGAGCCCCCTGGTTCGTCCGGAATGCGGACCTACACAGAGACTTCGATCTCCCCACGATTCCCCAATATCTTCAAGACCTGGCAGTCGGCTTTTTCGAGCGTACACTAAAACACCAGAACCGATTAATTGTGCAATCCACTAGCTACCATCCCCTGACCGACCACGGCACGGTCGACCTAACGATCGCGAGAGCGACAACCCAAGCCGAGGCTTCCCCCGCGGGGAGCCCTTGAGCGTTGGGCGCTATATGGGCTGAGGCTCCTTCAGAGTCTCGCCCCAAAAAGCCCGGTGAAGCAGTAATGGCTGCAACAGCCAACTGCATAGACAGTTCAGAAAAAAAAAAAAGACCTAACGATGATCTCGCTATCCTGATAGCGAGTCTTGTCTCAACTACATACCCTAATAGGGCCTCCCCCCAAACACGATGCCGACGTCCCCGTGTTTGTCGGCGACCGCCCGGATATACGAGGGCACAAAGAGTGCCGGGCGCTTCACACCCCCACTCACTCGCAATCGAAACCTTTGGCTTCGAAGCTCACGCTGGTTAAAGGGAAGACCCCAAGAGCGACAACCTAACCCAAGGCTCCCCCCGCTGGGGCTGGGCTGAGACTACTTCAGATTTTCGTCCCAAAAGCCCGGTGGAGCGGTAATGGCTGCATCAGCCGACTGCATTATCAGTTCAGAAAAAAAAGCCAGGTTTTTGTTTACTCACGTTATATCTTACAGTTATTTTCAGTTGATATATACATACGTTGTATTATTACAGTAAGTAGGAACAAACTTTTTGGAAATTAAAGAAAATAAAATATATATAATGTAGGTAGGTAAGATTTTGTTTTGTTCGCATAGATCAAAGTCTGGTTGCAGCTACATCAAGTAAGTCTGTAGTTATAGGTTATAGGACTTGTCAGTACAAAACCCAATGACCCGAGTAGAATCATCACTATCTGTGACTGAGACCCAAGGAGCGCTGAGCGTGCGCCGCACGCGACGACTGTTGGTAAATAAGTCACATTCGCTAAATTAAACACGCAATATCGTTGACGTCGTATAATTGAGATCAGTGTTTGATGTAAATTAGATCTTAATTTACATATATACCTCAACTTCGAGATTTTGTTTTTTATTTTATCTTTTGCTTACCGGGACAAGCGCGAGTAGATTTTAACTATAATGTTTGCCTTTAGTTGTGTTATTGACATTAAGCGCATAATATACATTATGTAGGTGAATAAAACGCCACTAATGTCACAATGGAACGAAATTCAAAACTGAAGAGCCGTGACATTTTTACTCTTACTTTTTTCTTTGCGAATTTTGTACCAAGCCAGCAAGCTAACCCCTTGCACCCTACGTAAAATACTTGAAATTTAAATCGCCGAATTAGTGCACATTTAGGCTTCTGTTAAATCAATTTTCTAAAAAAACTTAGCATCTGTCAACTGTTGGAAGAAGACCTCCCCCATATATCTCCACAAAGACTGGTTTTCAGCTGCCTGCTTCCACTGTTTTTCTGCCGCTCTAAACAGGTCGTGGTCGAAGGTGCCACGTTGCATCTTCCGACCTATGGTCGCCGCTCAAGAACCTATTTTTTCCCCTCCGGTTATTATAAATTCGACTTCCCTGCTCAATGCCACTTTAGTGGCGAATTTTATTGCGCATTGCAGAAAATTGCGCCTAAACCGATTTTCATCTTCTTACTTTTGAAAAAATAAAAAAACAATTACATTTTTCTTCTTTACACAAGTATCGGGAATAAGTATGATCAATATATTAAATGTCAAACCAATGTGAATCATATATTTTATTATGCCGCTACTAAAAAGTGAACACCCAAATTTTTGTACTTTTAACCTTTTTTTTTTACAATAAAGTATTAAATAAAATCTTGAGCAATGCAAAAAACTTTTCTGACCTTCTGACTTTAGGTATTTGATTTTTAACCACCGGGACAGAAAAGTTTGTTGCACTACACTACCTATCCCGAGGCAGAATAATGATATATGTGGGTTGCACAGAGATTATACAACATTACTTTATTATATTACTATCGATTTTTCGCCGCGGAGTTCGCGTCCAGCTTTAGCCTAACATTAATTTCAGTTAAAAACTGCGTTCAGACATATAAAATTTTATCAGCATCTATGGAAAGATTAAAATTATAATTGTACGACACACCTTCCCTATCAGCCTCATACGTCCCCACTGTTGGAGCACGGCCTAACCTCACCGAGAGTGATTTTGGCCATAGTCTACACGCGGGCCCGGTGTGAATTGTGGACTTCATATATGTCTTTTTTTTGACACATGCGCAGGTTTCCTCATGATGTTTTCCGTGGTGTGAATAATCAATGTACTTGAAAAGTTAAAAAAAAAAACTCATTGGTAGACGCGGGGCTCAAACCTCCGCCACTCAGGACGCAAAGTGAAATCGAGACTTCTGGGCCACCACCGACTTATACACGGAGAGACATTAATAAACTACGAAAGTTCTATTTTTGCGATTTAGCTACGGTACCCTAAAAAGTTTGCCGAAACCGGTTGTAGTTATTACTTAGAACATAATTCTCTTCAACATTAATCTTGTTTCAATGTTTTTAGGGTTCCGTAGCCAAATGGCAAAAACGGAACCTTTATAGATTCGTCATGTCTGTCTGTCTGTCTTCCGTATGTCACAGCTACTTTTTTCCGAAACTTTAAGAACTATACTGTTGAAACTAGCTAAGTAGATGTATTCTGTGAACCGCATTAAGATTTTCACACAAAAATAGAAAAAAAAAATTTTTTTGGGGTGGTCCATACTTAGAACTGAAACTCAAATTTTTGAAGTGAATACTTCTTTAGAGGCGTTGTGCACTTTTTTTGGTATGGGTAAAAAATGATAAACTCGCGTCAGGTCACGTGCCCTAATCGTGGAAATTCGTAAGACGGAAACCGTAATGCCACGCCTATTATATTTTTTTTATTTTTTTCTATTATATGTGTTTTTCTCGTGGGGTTGCCTTACCGCTTACATATTTCGATGGCTTAACGTCCCCCCCCCTTTTTTTTTTTTTCTTTCCTATGATTCTTTCGTGGTTGAGTAAGTTTGTTAGTGATTTACTTTTCTTTATTTATATGTGTATTTAATGGTCTGTCCGTCCGTTCGTCCGTAAAGAAAATTGAAAACAAACATGTGTGTACATTTAATACTCGTATTTTTTTTTCATCAAACACGTATGGGACGTGTGGGGTGTCTATGGATAGGTCTTCAAAAATGATATTGAGGTTTCTGATATCATTTTTTTCTAAACTGAATAGTTTGCGCGAGAGACACTTCCAAAGTGGTAAAATAAACTTCTAAAATAAGAGAATGATAAAACTAAAAAAATATATGATGTACATTACTATGCAAACTTTCACCGAACGAGTTTGAACGAGATCTAGTAAGTAGTTTTTTTTTAAAACGTCATAAATCGTAAACCGCAATTTACCTTTCATTCAATCAACTCAAATATAAAAATATTTTTGTTTGTGTTTGTAGATTACATAAATGGTGGTAGGCACGGAACCCTCGGTGCGCGAGTCCAACTCGCACTTGGACGGTTTTTTGTTCCATATTTTCGAAAGATCATTACATATGTATAAATGCTTATTTAGAATCTGTAGTTGCTGTGCTATAGTGACTGCGAGGTGATCGAATTTATGAAGATACAATGCGACCGGAAAATCGTCAACAAGTAAGTTGTAAAAAATTTAATATAATTATCCTTGGTAGACCTTTTATGGGGCTGTTTCCCCCCCTACAAACGTATTCCTCTGTTACCTTCCTGGTTTTTGGCATAAGAGCCGTTATTTCTTTATGTACGATGGATATACACAATCACTATGTCTGTATGTCTTTGCTTTTCGTTAATATGTCATTCCTATGTAAAACTGGAGCCCTTCAATCGTCCAAAAATCCTTTTCTTTTTTGTGTGCTATACAAATATGTAAACTAATTTTTAAGAAAACAAAACATACAGAGACAAAATAATTCATTATCTTTCAGATGAAGTAATTTTTAAAAAACAAGAATGGCAGACTTCTACGTGTTTTGGGTACCACATAAAGACTTCGCGTATGTCTAAGTAAATGTGTGGTTGGCTAAGTAAAAGTGTAATCGTTGCATATTTTTAGAAGTTGGGAATAAAAAGTTATAGTTATATTAACATTGTACTATCATGTCCTCATAATAATCAAAACGTTAAATGCCAGGTTATATGGGTCTAATTTCCAGCAGCCTTTCGAGCAGAATAGCAGAAATGAAATAAGTTTTTTTCTTCTATTTGTTTGAAGTTATATGCAAACAAATTATTATATACGTACAAAAATATATTTCAACTACAAATGTTTAAATATAAGTTATATAAAACGAATATAAGTATATAAGTACTATGCAAATACTGATGGATGGATGGATTTCATTAAGAGATGAACTGATAAGACAATCAATTGCCCCTAAGTACCCAAGCAGTTGTTGAAATAATAGCTGAGATTTGAAGAGAAAAGTGAGGAATCCGGTACCCCGATTTTGATAAACACGACTAGGTAGAAATTAGCCCAAGGTACATTTGTCCCTATCGCACAACGGTATCTTGGCCTAGGTATTAGCGTGACAGCAAATGTCCATTTATTTATTGCGTGTATAGGTTAATTAATGTAATTAATTATTTAATGAACCTCCTAATTTATTTTATGTGATAAGTTTTGTTTTTTTTTTCATTTTCGTTGTTATAATAAATTTGAAATATGGCGTTACTATTTTAAAACAGTTAACATAGTTGCTACATCTTTAGCAAAGTATTGCGAGGTGATTTTCTTTGTTATGTTTTAATATCATATAATAATGCGTCTCCCTTTCCTGCGTTTTAGCAGCGCTTTTGTCGCTATAACTTTGGACGTTAAGTTTAGCGCTGCAAGTAGTAAAAGCTTCATCCGTCACGCAGATACGGGTGAGGCATTAGGCGATCATAGTCTGCAATGTGCTCAGAGAGAGGGTTCAGAAAAGAAACAAGGGTTCGCAAGGACAGGGTTCAGTTATAATACGCATTCAAGCTTACCCAACAAGTTATTTATTGATTAGCATTACCTAATCCCTTAAGGTGATTCCTAGCCCTTACAGGAATTATTTATTACAGGAAAACAGATACAATATATATTAATCTTTGAGCTACCAAACTAACAAGATAGAAAGATAGAAACCGTAAGCCTAAAATAGGGGGTGTGTCCCTTCGTCTGCCTATAGATTTTTTTTGCCAGGCCAATGTTTGTATGACAATGTGTTCTATCGATACTCGTCAAAAAAATGGTTCGTCATGGGGACACACCTCCTTTTGAAAAAAAATTTGATTTTTACTAGGGGTTCGGAGAGGGGTCACAGACAAAAGTGCTTCTAACAAACGTTGCTGCCGACGATTTACTGTATCGATTCCCATCGTCAAAATATATGGTGGTAAGTAATGGGGAAACCACAAATTTTCCTTCAAAATGTAAAAAAATTTGACCACCCCCATTACGGTTGATAATCAAACCAAAGGAAAAAACTTGAACATATTCTATGTACGGTTTTTTCCCTTGCACCCCCTTTTACTTCACGCGGCCAGATATCATGTTAACTCGAGTAGTGGTCGTTTCTCTTTTTAGCCTTTGTTATGTAAGAAGACGGCAGTATGCCGCGTTCAAATGTCGATTTCTTTTTTTACTTTTATAAATTAATTTAACGGTGCATTGTTTTTGTTGTCCTTTTGTTATCCGAAATTTAGATAAAACTTGATGAGCGATCATCGAGCGGTCGAATATTAAACATTGCTGGTCGTTATCTGGTACTGTACTGCAAGTACGATTTATCCCAAAAAGCTTGTGTAAGATATGGTCGCATATCGTAGCAGGTTTGAGAAAAGTATTTTTTGTATATTGATAACATATGCATAAGCTTTTAGTAGATATATCGTATTATAGTTGACTTTTAAAATGATAAAACAATTTAAATTTTATTATGCTTGAAGTCATCAGACTAATTTTATGAGTAGGTATTCAAATCCCTCGATTGAAAATGGTCATAGATGAAGCTGTCGGGGGAAGCCAGTTCAATAAAACGAATTAACCTTTTTATAATTACTTACAGGTTTTGGTGGTTACTGGACTGGTGTTGTGTACTTTTTGTGATGGATACATATTTGGCCAAATGTCTGGAATGATTTCGATGCTGCAGTCCAAAGACGGAAATATGGATGTTACGGATGATGAAATAACATGGATAGGTTTGTGTAATTAAATCTTGGGAGCCAATTCTGTAGTTAAGCAATGCTGGTAATGTCGAATACGACATTTCTCGAACGCAAGCCGCTCGAACTGCTTCGAGTGGTCGGGACCGTTCGAAACTACATCTATTCGAATCATGACAAATTTAGTTCAAAATTATTAGGTTCTAAACATTCATTTTACTCTTAGCGTAAACTATATGCTTAATAATCAAGTAATTAAAAGGGCGGAAAAAAAAGACTTATTTTACCAAATATGATATTTTTTTTACCTTTATTCCTTTTATAATACATTATTAGTCTTTCTCAATTTATTGATTGGCCGATTTTAGCAATTATCAAAAACGCCCATGACAATAATATTCTTCTGTTTCTATTGATTTCCATCACAACAAACACTAGGTTGCATCACATACACTGATAAAATGTTTGAGGTCTGGCGCCGCCATCTTTAGTGCTGCGAAGTATTTTGATAATACTAGGTGGTAATTTCATGTGAGAAAAATTTAATAAACACAATTACACCTTTGAAAAAAAAATTACTTAAAATTCTCAACCAAATAAACAAATAAAGCACTCAACAAAAACAAACAGAGTTTTTTTTTATTTATGTCCAACTACGTTCCGTTTAAATATTATAGCAATTTCTTGAAATAGGGATTTAGTTTACAAACTTAGTTATACTTATTTTATTTCCTTATTAATAATGATAAAAAACAAGTAAAATGTTGCTTCAAACATTTTGTAGTCACTGAAATCTTTTTTAATATATCAAAACAGGCATATTAGAGTAGGCGTTTTAAAAAACGCTCTAAAACTGTGCAACGGAACGTACGTCGTACCGTAAGTTCACAATGGGAACATTTCACCGCTTCGAATGACATTTTGTTCGAAGGTTGTTTCGATTCATAGTGAGAATACAGCAAACGAGAAAATGATGTCGACGATCGAAATTTTACAGTTGAGATGGTGTCTTCCAGATAATCTCTAATACGAGATTATTTCGGATGAATTGAAAATTAGGTCCCTGTACTTTGTGTTTTTTAACTTGTTATGTTAACACTAGAAAAAAGTTTCTCAGGAAAGACACATTGCAAGCGTTGCACTGAAATTTTTAGAAGTCATCTATAAAATAAACATAACAATTTTTTTCTTTTTTGATTTTATGAAAAAATTAACACTTATCTTCGGTTCGATTCCGTAAAAAGATTGCTTACCTTTTTGAAAGAAATAAGATATACATTGCGGTTTCGCTACAATCGATGAATTTCATACGTTTACGAGAATACGAGATATGAACGTATTGAGAACGTATATGAACGATACGAGAATTGTTAGCTGTCATTTTACGGAATCAACCCGCCGTTTTTAAGACCACATGTCAACAAAATTACACATTTCTGCAAAAAGGTAAAAAACTTTTAATATGTTTTCAGCTGCTATCATCAACGTAGCCTGCTTCTTTGGATACGGCGTTGGTGTAGTGGTCTGCGAAAAGTTTGGACGACGAAAATCCGTAACATATCTTACGGCACCAATAATAATAAGTTGGGTTATGTTATACTATGCCCAGAGTGCCAGAGTCATTCTTATTTCTAGAGTGATTGTTGGAGTTTCTTTTGGAGGTGTGCTTTATTTAAGTTATTTAATGACAGCTGAATATACGGCGCCAAATATTCGAGGGATGTGTTTGAATATGGTGAATTCTGTAGGGCTCGCAGTTGGAACAGGTTTTGGGCATATTTTAGGCATTCTGTTTCATTGGAGAACAACAGCACTCATCGGTATAATACCCTCAGTTATAACAGTTATTCTGCCATTCTTTTGGAAAGAGAGTCCTTCTTGGTTGGCAGCGAAAGGAAGATTTGAGGAGTGTCAAGAAGCGTTTAGAGCACTACGTGGCTGTAGTGAAGCTGCTGAAAAGGAGTTAAAACTATTGATAGCGTTAGAAAAATCAAAAAGACGAAATGTTTCGAACGACAATGCAAATTCTCCTTCACATTCGAAACTTATTTTAACTGCAATGAAAAAAAGATATTTTTGGAAAATATTTCTTGTAATCTGTGTCGTTGCTATTTTTCGAACTGCTGGAGGGAAAGTGATTTTTAGTACTTTTGGCATAACAATGTTACAAGATATAACTGGAAAATCAAACATTTTATTATACACCTTCCTTGTTGATGCTATGGTGATTGTAGGATCAGTGTTATCGTGTATCCTAATAAGTAAAATGAAAATGAGAACTCTGTTGTTTTCAGCGGCTTCTATCGGAATATTTTTGCTCACAGCTCTATGTGCTTGTCTTTATTACAAACCAGAAAATGATATTTATTTTCCTTGGATCAATTCTACACTATTAGGGTTACATTTTATAGCTCTTAACACTGGACCATATCCTTTACTTGAAGCTGTTATGGGAGAAATATTTCCTTATGAGCTAAAAGTTATATTTTTACCAATAACTGGAGTTTCTAATGGCTTACTAATATTTACAACGGTGAAATTGGCACCATCAATGTTTGCCTCTATGGGATATCATGGTGTTTATATACTGAATGTAGTATTAATGACGTTGTCGCTTATATATCTATGGATATACTTACCAGAAACTAAAGGTAGGACTTTACAAGAGATTGAATTGTATTATAAAAACAATACCTTTGATAAAACCGACAATTCGCTTGAAGGAGAACAATTAAAAGTATTGATCTAATCGTGAAAACAGGATGATTTGTTGTGTTATTTATTTTTGAAACTATCTGTAGACTGCGGTTTTACTTGCGCTAATTGAAATATTAGATATAACAATCGGGAAAGTGTTCGTTCAGCCATTGAAGAGTTGTAAAGTGACAAACAAACATGGATTTTTTTTATTGATAATATTGTTATAAACAAAATATATTTGTTTGCATTTACTAAAATAGTATAACGAAAATATTTAAGGATAGTGTGACTGGTAAATGATTTGTAATAACAAAGGATTGTACATTGTATATTTTAGAATGTAAATATTTGGATATATATTAGTGACAATTGTATAGGATTGGATAGGATATTTATTTAGTCTATCATTTTATAAATGTTAATTAAAAAGATTAAATTGAAATATCTGTAACTATAAAATAATTACCAAAATATAATCAATTATTTGTTTAATAATATGTTCACTAAACACAAACAAATGTTCATTAGCGGCGGATATTGTGGGAATAACATTGAAAGAAGAGCTACTGAGTGCAATCAGGTAAATGGGGCGCTGCCCACCTTTATAGGCAGTCAGACATGTAATGAAAAGGCATGTTTAGTTGATTCCAACACTTGTCGAGTTCCTTTTTACAGGTTAAAATCCAAAAAAAGATTTTAAAAAATAAAAAATTAAGTTTGAACCTGGTTGCAGACTTTGTGGATTAGTCGACCAACTATTAATAATTATAAGTAAATGACATAAATATAAGTAAATCACATAAATATCTCTGTTCTAACTTGGCTTTCCGTTGAATTTTTGGATCACTATTTTATTACTTGCACGTCTATTCATGATCCTCATTCTCCAAAACTCCTCTTGACATCTTTTTCATATTTTCTCCATTTCCATCTTTTTTCAACCTTCCAGTTATTTTCGAGTCTCCCGCCGGTCTTTCAAAGTCAAAAATCCTTTTTTTTTCTTTTATAGATATAAATTACAAAAATTTGGAAGTAATAACGCAAAAAGAAAACTTAAGCTATTTCCAGATTAAAAAGACATATCTAAACAAATCACTTGCTACACTATCCCCCCTTCCTCGTGAGAATTCGGTTAGACAAAACAAACGGTTATTACAACTAGGAATACGATATATGGCTTATTTATTGACTTATCCCTCCGCTCAAATTCTGGACAAGGGCTTCTTTAAAGAGTTGTCAATCCCCTATATATTTTGAACATTAGCTCATTTTGTGAGTTGTCTTACTGCTCAATAATAAAACCCCGTTGTATTAACAATCTCTGGACAAGAAATGTGACTTCAATTTCTGAAACTCAACCTTACACTTAAGGTTAAACAATAAGTAACCTAACCCAACTAACCCCAAAGAGAAATGTGAAAACGCCCAATGAATCCAAAAGTTGAAAGCTATTTAATATGGGATACATAGTAAGGAGACAGCCGAAAATTCGAATGTTTGAAATTATTTAAAAATAAGTAAAACGAGAAAGATATTAGATAAATAGTAAATTAAAAAGGGGAAAATTAAATATAAATGGGAACACTTTTGTCCAATAAGCCACAATATCTTTTATATAACCTAGAATAGGCATAATTTTGCATTAAATGAAACTAAACGACAAATTATGTTGGTGACCATGATAGGTCATAGAATCGTAAGCGACTTGAAATGTCATTATAAAATGACTCACAGCTGATGCTGGGCCGCAATAGAATAAATAATGAGCCAAATATATCGCAATCTTTGGTCTCTATATACTAACGTAAAAGATGTATCACCGACACAAGGAAGAAATGATAATACTTCTTCTATCCCTGTTATAAGTAGTTATAACTATGTATAAAAGGATGTCGCTGTTATAAGTAGTTAAAACTATGTATTAAAGGATGTCGCAGACATCAACGGATTATCGTTATAGTAGTTTTGAAAAAAAAAATTATATAATAACACACACAATTACGTTCCCCATTATCTTGGTGTTTACTGATCAATCAAGAGAAAGCACACAATAAAAATAAAATAGCCTCCAATTTGTTTGGTATGGATTTTAGAACATAAAATAGAAAATAAATGACGTCTCAGTAACGTAAAACAACAATTAATTCTTTGAAAATCAGTTAAAATATTAAAAAGAAGACGCCTTATCGACTTTAATCAAAAATTAGTATCCATAATTAAGTTAAAATAAAAAATAGAGCATTTTTTCTATGCTAATCAAAACAGAACTTGACAATATGATAAAATTATGCTGCCGCTAAAGGTTTTTTACTACATAACAGTTAAATGGAGGAAAATATGTGTATATTAGGTAAAAGAAAGTAATCTTAACTGTTATATTTTGTAATTGTGCATTTTGCCGTTATAAGGTTTTATAATACTGTAATAAATTAAAGAGAAATACCTATCGAATAAGTTCTAAACGTTGTAGTAACATAATTTTTTAAGTTTAGTTAGAAAACAAAGAAAAATATCTATTAAGTGAGATCTAAACGTTATTTTTATAATAGTATCTTTAGCTGACTTTTTGAAATTTTTTGCGAGTGATAAAAGAAAAATCCTACATATTAAATGAGGTCTAAATATTATTTTTATTATAACCACGGTGTCTTTAGATGACTTTTTGAATTCTGCAAGATTTAAAAGAACATATAGTGTTAAGTAATTAAAAAAAAAAGATTATTAGATATGCTAATTATCTTTTTTTTTTAATTTATCGATTTATTTATTTATTATTAGGGCGATATAGGCCAGAAAGCTAATTTCTGTAATTCTAACGTTGTGTATGTAAATGTACTATAAATCACTAGATAATATCATATACATTACTTTGAGATATATATGTTATATACTTCATAAGTAATTTATACCGTAATGACGCCTTGAAAATTTAAATTTTTTGTATGGAATTTAACGTTTTTACTGTTTTGTAGTTACATTTTTTGACTTTTCGCTACAACTTGGAGTCTATGCACTAGATAACAAGCTATTCTAATTATTTAATCAACTTTCATTACAAGCAAATACAAAACACGCTTTAAAAATTTGCACAAGTGTTGAAGCAACGTTCACTTCCAGATTTTTTATTCAGTAAGGTAATCCACTAGACAAAAGCAAGTTTTATAACATATATTTTTTTCAATGCTTTAGATGTTTAGCCACAAAATTTGCACAAAAACGGCGTTTTTTTGCGGTTTAGGCTATAGCCTAGGGTATACCCTAGCCGTAAGAATGCACCAGTCTACAAAATTTTACATAAACTAAATTAAAAATATGTGTATTACAGAGACATAAAGTGTTCACCGGTAATGCAGTATCTTATGAACAACAAATAACACGACATAATTTTAATTTGATATAAAAAATGTACAAATACATATAAATACGTGTGAAATTATACTAATACAAGGAAATCGAATGCTTAATTTTTAATTAATAATGGTGGGTGCCATACTTATTAACAATTATAATAATAATAAACTTAATAACAATTATCTATAATGAATGACATTGTCAAAACATTTCTTTACTTCTATTCTATTTAATATCTATTTAAAAGCAAATGCTTAAATTACCCATTTTTTTGGTATTTTTTGTAATTTGTTAATAATAAAAACAATTTTACCCGAAATGCGCCTTCAAGTTATAAGGTAACTTTGACATTTAAAATCCTATATATGATAAATGCCGACATTTTTGTCATTTAAGTCCACCAGTTCTACTAGCGGTGATATTTTACGTATAACGCGATATTTTACGAATTTCGAAGCTAATTAGTGCTAAAATAAGCACCGGCATCACTTAAAACGTGATTGAGTCTCCATACATTTTTTTTTATATTTTTTTTTTTTTTAATACCACTAAGGTGGCAAACAAGCACACGGCCCGCCTGATGGTAAGCGGTCACCGTGGCCTATGGACGCGCGTTGCCGACCCTTCAAAAATCCAATAACTTCTATCTTAAAGAACCCCATACTGTAGTCCTTCGAGAAAACCTTGGCAGGGAGCTCATTCCACAACCCAAGCATTCGCGGGAGGAAGTTTCTCTGAAACCGCACTGTACGCGACTATTTCGGTTCTAGAGTGTGAGAATAAATCCCCTGCCGATGGCGAGCGGTGCGATGTTAGAAAGTAGCCGTGGGCATCATTTGGAATAATTCCTCAGAACACATCTCATTGTACAAGCGGTAAAACACACACAGGGAGGCAAAGTCTCTCCTCAGACTTAAGGGTTCGATACGGCAAGTGAGTTTAGGATCGTCGACAATTCTCACAGCCCGTCGTTGAACCGAGTCAAAAGGGCCAAGCTGGTATCCGGGTGCACCCGCCCAGAGATGGCAGCAATACTCCATATGGGGCCGAACATGCGACTTGTGAAGCAGCAACCTCTGCCCCAACGTGAAGTACTGCCTCGCTCTGTTGAGTATACCTAGTTTTTTGGACGCCAGATTCACCTTGTCTTGCAAATGATCTCGAAACTGAATGCTCTTGGAGATGAAGAGGGGAGTGTTCTTGAATTGTGGGACCACAGTGAATGGGGTTTTCTTAGCGGTGAACGCGCAGACTTTGTCTTTGTAGGGTTGAAACGGATCAAGTTTACCCGTCCCCAGTCAGAGACTTTGGACTGTGTGGTATCGATTTAAGACACAAGTTCTACGCGGTTTCCTCCTCAACGGAACGCGGGATGCTTACACGACCCGTGTAATAAGCGTCTTCGGTACTGTCACCTACAAATCAATGTATGTTTTAGATGTCCAACATGTCATTGAAATGCAGTAGAAACAGCGTAGGAGACAGCACAGAGCCTTGCGGGACACCAGCATTAATGTCCTTGCTATCAGAGCAACTACCGTCAATTACGGCTCGTATGCGTCTGTCGGGAAAAAAGCTAGCCACCCAATTGCACAAAACGTCGGGCATTCCGTAAGATGGCAACTTCAATAGAAGACCTCGTTGCCAGACCCGATCGGACGCCTTCGCTACCCCTGACTCTCAATGGCTAGTGCCCATCGGTGTGTTAGATACACTAGAAGGTCAGTCGCCCACCTATTCATAAAATGGAAAATGTTGGAATTCGTGGAAATTCTCTCTTATTATTTAAATCCTATTTGACTGACAGAACTCAAAAAGTCTGTATTGATAATAACTATAGTGCTTACTAACCTGTTTCGTACGGAGTGCCACAAGGCAGCGTTCTCGGCCCCAGTCTCTTCCTGATTTACATCAACGAGCTGTGCAACTACAAGCCTTATAATGGTAAAATATTTACATTCGCTGATGACACTGCGATAGTATTTCATGGAGAGATCTGAGCAGATGCCCAAAACAATGCTGAATCAGGTTTGAGAGAGGTCATACTCTGGTTAAATGTCAACCTGCTAACATTAAACGTCCAAAAAACAAAATTCATTACGTTCTCATTAAAAAAAAATACTCAACCAGACGCCAGATTCTCTCTCCTTGCCCATACCTGCCATACTAACCTTATATGCTCTAGCTCCTGCACAGCGATCGACCGCGTAGATAGTATTAAATATCTAGCAATTTACCTTGACAAACACCTGAACTGGTCAGTTCAAATAGACTATCTAACATCTCGACTGAGAAAACTCACTTACTTATTCAAAACCCTACGATGCATACTAGATGTACAACTTTTAAAATCTGTTTATTACGCTCTCGCTCAATCTGTTACCACATATTGCATTCGTGCTTTGGGAAGGCGCCTGTAAAACTAAGCTTATTAAAGTAGAAAGGGCACAGAGATCTATTCTCAAAGTCATGTACCATAAACCATTTAGGTTTCCTACTCATGATCTATATAAGTTAAGCCAGGTATTATCAGTCCGGCAATTATTTATTCTAAATACAATTCTTAAATTCCACAGGAATTTCACATTCTATCCTGCTATAAATAATTCAAAAAGAAAAACAGATAACTTATGTAATCCTGCAGCCTATAGTACAACCTTTTGCACCTATAACTCAGGATTTTTAGCTCCCTTTTTGTACAATAAAATCAATAAAATCCTAAATTTGTATCCTAAAACTTATCGCAAATGTAAAATTATCCTTAAAGCATGGTTGTCCTTTCTAGACTACACTGAAACCGAACATATTCTTCTTATTGCTAAATAAAAATTATAAAAAAAAAAAAATTTAGAAAATCATCTTTATATTGTTCTTCTTCTATCTTAATATATAATTATGTATATATTTAAATATTCTATTCAATACATATTTACATGTTATTTACATATATCTATACATATGTGTCATATATACTTACAATAACGCATGTCACATTCACTTACTTACAGGCACTCCTTCACACATACAATTAACTAATAGTCACACACACGCAGACCCACACACACACACACACATTGTTAAACTGCCTTTGTTTTCTTAGTATAATTATAAATTATTATTGTTCATATTACCTTAGTTCAAACTACGAACTTAATATGTATCTCTTATCTTAAGATTCTGTAAAATCTTAACTAAATAATACCTACCCGCTATAATACCTAATCTAGAACAGGCGATCTTGTCGACGAAAGACAATTGGTTCCATAATACAAGCCCAGCTTAGTTTGGCATCCAATTGTCTCTCAAGCAGAACATGTACTACTTGCCCTTGTTAAAACATCTCGTTGTACCTAATGCTTGTGAGAGAAATAAACAATTATTAAATTATCAGTCAAGCGACCGTGGCGAAAGCCATAATGACGGTCATTGACCAGGTCATGTTCTTCTAGGTATCTTAGAAGCTGTGTGTTGATCACACGCTCCATCACCTTGGAAAGGAGAGAGGTAATAGCGATAGGCCTGTAATTCGATGGATCTGATCTATCGCCCTTTTTGGGCACCGGATGCACATTCGCAGTCTTCCATGAAGACGGAAATTGCCTAGTGTGGTAGGAAAGCGCAAAGAGGCGCGTGAGTACAGGACATAACTCAGGAGCCCACTGCTTAAGTAGTACTGCTGTTATACCGTCTCGCCCACTCAACTTATGAACGTCTAGAGAAAGCAACGCCTGCCGGACCTCCCGCTGTTTTATGGAGCTTTCCGGCATGGTCTTACCGCACCACGGTAATATATGAACTGAATCTGAATCTGATACTCAGAAATATTTGAATCCTTATTTTTACGGGCCGTGGTGTGCAGTTTGCTTAAGAATTTTAGCTTCTCTTCTCTCTATTTCTTCAGCCGGGTCTCCTGCCGGTGTTTCGCCGAAACATTACACATAAATATCTACACAAAACATGTTTTGTTTAATGCACGTGTTGTCACCTGCTTTGATGAGTTCAGAAAAATATTTGGTGTAAAAATTACTTCAAACGTTTCAGTGTTAGGAATAGTAGATTTAGTAAATAAAATAACCGCCACAGAGTACACAGATCATATACGTATACGAACGAAAATAATGATTGTACCCCGCGTCCCTACCCTGGCGGGGGTAATTGTTTAGATGTTTTCCGTCGAGCGTGGAAAGCAAAAACATTGTGTCCATCTACAAAAACGAAGTTTTAACAACAAAAATGTGTAGTGAAATGTTTCGGAAAGACACTAGCAGGGACCCGGCTTTATTCTGTCATTTGGGCCAAGCCACACATACTTCTCAATGCTTTTGTTTTCACAGAATTACTTCTACTTTCATGCTTCATCCGCCATACCTAACATTTACTTTCATACCTCATACTGTGTAGCAAGTGATTTGTTGAGATGTGTATTTTTAATCTGTAAATAGCTTTAGTTTACCTTTTTTTTTTTAGTTTTTTGCTGTTACGACACGCAAAAATTTTTTTTTTAAATTCATGTAATTTTTAACGATAATTTAGTACTTTTCAAAATTTTATAAGCTTATAATAGCAACTTTCTTATATAATACATAAAATTTTCGGAAAATTTGGCAATTTTTTTTTTCTCTCTAATTTATACAAATAAAAGGTTTCAATGTAAAAAACCATATATTATAACTACAAAGGAAAGTTATTGTTGGAGTAGTAACGAATTACTAATATAAATTGTTTTTAATATTAATATAGGTCCACCCGGTTAGAAATACTACGGATAAAAATGTTTTCATCGTACTTTGTTCTTTTAGACAAAATGAGACAGCGATAAATCGTTTCAATGAATTTTTTATAATTAATAAAAACGAAAAAAAAATTAAAAATAGAACTAATAAATAGAATAAATAAATATAGACACTGCAAATAACAATTTTATTTTTGTTGTTTCCAAGATTGTCTCAGTCGATTATGTCTAACACAGTACTTGATATAAGTGGGATGGCACGTAAATCATCATGAAAACCAGTATATTCATTTTCTTTTTACAGGGAGACTATAGTTAGTTACTCAATTAATTAGTGGCAAAGTTTCCATATTTTTTAATTGTGTTAAATGTTATAAATAACTAGCGGTTCAGGAATCTGGATGGTTCTAGAGGCGGTAGTTGCTAGATAAAGAAGTGGTGTAAATTTTTGACCTAAAGAGTTCCAGCATAGGATACTGTCTCAGAGTAGTAACACACACATTGACACAAAGTAAATAAATTACGCAAAACGGGCAAAATGGATGAGCGTCCCTCAGCTGACGCCGCGCGATAGCATTTTACACCCTTTCTCTTCGTACGACTTCGATCGGGCGACGGCTCACTGCCAGGTGTGCAAATTAGTTCTAGAATAGTCGCGAACGACTTCACACGCGTTGGAAGCGACACTCACGTATGGCGTTGTTAGTGGTTTGTTGTTTGTTTGGAATTCGTGAAGCACTTTTGAAAAGTCAGCACTCATATAGTGTGCTGAAACCGTAATTTGATCAGGCTCTGGATCTGGAGATAGTATCTGCGTGGAGCATCATTAGTACCAAGAACCCCACGGTGACCACTCGAGGTTTTGATTAAATCCTACTTGTCTGTTTTGTTGCAGATTCCTAATGTTCAAGAGTAAGTTTCCTTCCCTTAGAGTAGGCCTCTTGATAGATAACATAGGTACCTACCACCAGTTCCGCCGCAAAGCATCCTACCAACTGCGCTACAAGGTGAGTAATTAATAAGTAGACGAATTATACAACACACAGAGTTTTGGCTTGTAGTGTGCATATTGAATACATTATTTCCATTAATGTATTAATCCAATTGTGTAAGTTTTAAGTGTTTTACGTAATAAGTGAACACTAAACAAAACAGAAAAATTTGAAGTAAATGATTGTTTAAGCAATTAAATCCCAAAACTGTGAGATACGAGCTTCTTCGGAATTCATGTCAAAAACAATTGATTCGCTTCAGGAACAAATTACCACTTTAGAAATAGATCGCAAAAATAACTTGCAGACAGGCTCTGGGGGAAAAGCTACAAAAAGTTGAGAGCAGTGTGAGATCCACTTCGATCGAAAAAAAAAACATTCCTGCTAATAAACAAGAATCGAAATAGTGCCGTCATCTCGATGGGTAAAGTGATAAACGTAACCATTGAACCCCATGAATTTAAAGTCATATTTCGTATCCCTAGTAAAGACTTGGTGTATAGGTCAATAATTGTGGATTTCACTAGTGTTCTTAAGAAAGAAAAAGTGATTCAAAAAATATAAAAAGGAAAAAATTCCCTCAGAATTAGCGGTCCAGTTAAACCAATTTGTATCTCTGTAAAACAAAATGAAGAGACTATAATTGTTATCTAAAGGCTTTGCTAAGTTTCATGAATATATAAATTGTTGGGTCTCTCATGGTAAGATCTTTCTTCGGAAAATTGACGGTGGTGGTCTGGGCCAAATCAAGAGTCAAACAGATTTATCTAATTTAAAATTTTACTTGTTTTAAAGTAAAATTCAGCAAATCACTTTTTATATATGTCTGAAAAATTATAATTATTTAACCCACTGTTTTTGAAGTGAAAACTTCTTAAGTGGCGTTGAGCATTTTTTTTTTTGGAATGGGCAAAAAATGATAAACTCGCGTCAGGCTGATCGAAAATTCGTAAGACTGAAACCATAATGCCACGCCATAAAAATTAGCAAGACGGAAACCATAATGCCACGCCATAATAGGATGATTAGAAAAATAAAATGATTGATTTTGAAGTAAAAACTTCTTAAGAGGCGTTGTGCACTTTTTTGTGATGGTTAAAAAATGTTAACCTTTATAGGATGATTAAAAAGTAAGAGGAAATTTGGTTGATGTAAAGATAAAATAAATAAATATTATTGGACATTACACACAGCGCCGTCCAGCCACAAAGTAAGCAAAGCTTGTGTTATGGGTACCAGACAACGGATACAAATACATAAATATTCCTTTTTTTTTTTGAAAATACATACATATCATACAGAAATACATCCAGACCCAAGACAAACACAAATGTTTATATTATGACATAAATGTTTGTCCAGTGTGGGAATCGAACCCAAACTCTCTGCACAGCAGCTGCCAACACTACCAACTAGGTTGCGAGGGAGGCAAAAGCGGATTACACATGTTTAATGTTATATCCAGGTTGTATGTTTTTTAGTATATGTCGATTATGAGTAGTACAGGGAGGTTGGATATGGGATTTTAATTCTGTGACATATTGAGATGTCAAATATGCTACGTCAAAAAAGTAAATAAACAAACATTACTATTTATAATAAATAAATATGTATACGAAGTGATGCTAACAAGTAAATAGCTAGTATAGCGAAAAAATAAATAGTTAATATTCAAGTTTACACTTCTGCCGGCACTCCCGGGGTGCAACCCGTTTTTGTATCTGGTTATTGTAATCATTTAGTTGCTATATTTTTGAGCTTTGATTTTAGTACACACCCGACCTGGACATCAAGTCACACACAGATGAAACCGTTATATTTGACGTTAACGAAGCAATTGCAGTTACTAGTGCTACAACAAAATATCAGCTACGCATTGTAAGTTTTAATTTAACCAATACTTGTCATTCAATTAAAATTCTGCATGTGAATATACGAGGTATAGGTTACAATTTTAATATTTTTTATTATTACAGCGACTAAATATAAATATCTACGGCATTTTTCTGACAGCATGTTGGCTGAGCAAATATCTTGTATTTCCAATTTTACCGGGATATAGTTCAAAAATGTCAACATACACTAATCAAAATGATGGAGTTGTTGTCTATATCAGTGAGGAACTCACACATGTAGTTGAAATTCCTATGTTCAGTGAAGCAAACTGTCTAATTTTGAAGTTTTTTGATAGTAGCGCTATTATTGCATTATATCGCTTACCCTTGCATAAAAATACAAATAATATCATAGGTTTCTTAGATATTACGTTGCAATCCTTGGATAATTTAAAAAATATAGTTGTTATCGGGGCCGTAAATATTAATATCTCAAGTGAGTCTCAAGATGTTAGGTCAGATGCGTACTTAAATACTGTTGCTAGCCACAAAATGCTACCAGCTCATTTATTTTCTACACAAAATGAAAGCTGCCTCGATCATATCATTGTCAAAACAATAACTAATTCTACCACACTAATTCACTAATGGATTATGCTCCTATTATTTTAGGTTGTGATCTAGAACTACTAACAGGTAAATAAAGGCGTAGTTTAAACGTACAAATATGGCAGCATGCGTTAGTGAATTAAAAAAATTGGCTTTATACTTATCTTACAGAATAATGACGTAAATCAGGCCAGCATGATGTTGATAAATGTTGTCTCAGAAGTTATTAAAACACATACACAAAATATTATGATCTGGGGATATATGTTACGTTTACGAACCGATTGTTACGTTGACCAAGACACCGAGACAAACTTTATTACAAAAGAAAAAATATCTAGATCTGACTTTTAAATTAACAAACAAGCGATTAAGGACTTACTGTAATAATCTAATAAAGAAAGTAAAGAAACATGTTACATGGGATATTAAAAAAAAATACACTGGGAAACATCCTCACACCAATACTAACACATAATTTTAATCTAAGCCTTAGTTCTGGCGTGTTTCCCAATGCCTTCAAAAAATCTTCGGTACATCTAATTTTCAAAAGAGGTTATGTTAGCAATTATAGACCCATCTCAGTCTTAATCGTCTTGTAAAAAATCTTGAAAAATTATAAACTGAAGGCTTCTGAATTATATAAATAGTTCAGATATATAAGAAAAAAACAGTATGGATTTAAAACTGGCAAATCTACAGAAGATGCTGTTCTTGGGAAAACCTAATACATTGTTTTTACACTTATTACTGCTACATCTCCTCCTTCTACCTTTAGACTTAAAACCTGTTATTTTAATATTGACGAAAACGGTGACTGCATTCCTATTACACGATCGCAGACTATGAAATACACGGAAGTTTGGATTGATAGTTTATTGCCGTGGGACAAACAAATTAATAGCACTGCTTCGTGTATAAGGAAATTATTTTTGTTTTTAGGAACCTCTCAGATCTGTGGTTGAGTTTCTTACCGTAAAATCAGTTTCTTATCATACTGTATCACTGCCTGGAGGGAAAGGGGGTGTTCATGTTCAGGTAAAACTGAAACGCTGGACTACCTCAGTGTGTAAAATAGAAACAGCTGGACTTTGTATAATAGAAAAAATTAAATCCTTAACATTCTTGAGGTGGGCGTTAATGACTGCGACACAGTTTTCAACTACTGCAAGCATTATCGTACCATAAACATTTTCTACCGGACAACGTTTACATTATTTAGAGTTTCGCATTCAACAACTAACGTGGAAGTACAATTGACAACAATTTTGTTAGAAATAATGAATACGTATCAAATTATAGTCCAGGGATTGAAAACCTAAAATGTATAAAGTACAACATTAGAATACGCCCACGCCATTGAGAAGACTGGAGTACAGGGGCGTTACTTTACGGTGTTATATATATTAAAGCCTGTCGTTACAATAACGAGGTATTAAAATTATTCCGGGTAAGTAGCCAATATTGACACACACACGCCGTTATTTTTTTACACGTACCAAAGGTGACGCTTGACGTGAAAATTATTGTCCCCACACATTCCCGTGGGGACAGTTTCCTAATGCGCTAGGACCGCTGCTGTGAAAAGGGGGCCTTTAGGCACTTTTGTTTTCTCGATATGATACATCTAAGTGTACATGATCGAAGAATTCAGTGCTGTGAGGGGAACGGGGTTCAAACCTGCACCACGTTGAACTCCTTAAGTAACAAATTCCGCAATCGACGGCAAACAAAATTATATGTGTTAGTTATATTTGTCAAGAAAACTTGTTGATGACTCGACCTCTTCTTTTACCCGCCAGGCACATTCCTTGTAAGGTTTTATTCATTATCCTAACTTGCTTTATCACTACATCACATCATCATATAAATTACACCAATTCCATTCTGTGGAAATTTATTAAGACGACTGACTTCTCCTGTCTCTTGACCTCGAGCGTTTTCGCTTTCATATCTCATCTTTTTAATTTTTCAATTTTATGATGGGCGCCATTGAGACGACTGGACTACAGGGTCGTTACTTTGCGGTGATATATATATTTATAAAAGTCTTTAAATCAATTTCAATAACGAGGTATTAAAATTTGTTTACACACACACACCATTTTTTTTAAACTTTACACGTACCAAAGGTGACGCGAATACGAATCATATAAAATTATTGTCCCCACACATTCCCGTGGGGAAATAACAAGTCAATTTAATAAGGACTCATGTTCTGTTGAAAATGAGTTATTGCAGAATTCAACAGATATACATCTCAAAGCCACATCATGCCATACAAAAGTCTGAAGATAATCCGAATCTAAGGCAAATCGTTTGGATCAACCTTCTTTTGCGAGTCTGCAATTTATGAAATAAAGATAATTTAGTCAAAATATCACAATCGATAATCTTATAAAAAGTATGCTGAGGACATGCAGTGCCACGCTTCAATATCTAAAAGTCAATCTTTAAAGTTTAATACTAGGAACTCTTTTGTTGTGTAACTCCCAATAAAATCGCAATTTCGAATAAGCAAATTTGGGTTATTCATTGATATTGTAGTGCAGACCTACACTTACCTTGATTCGTATTCTGGCTCGCGCTCCGAGGGTTCCGTACAAACTTACTATATGTTGTTGTATATTATTAAAATTTACGGTTTTCGCAATTTTTCCTTTATTTTATTTATATTTGTACTATAAGACGTTGCTTCGTACCAAATTTCAAAGGTCTGAGTTCACGGGAAGTACCTTGTAGGTTTTGATTCCCTTGCGAGTTTCGAAAATTTGCGGCATAAATCTTTTATCTTTTGATTGCGTTGGCTTAGAAGTTTGATTTTTTCACAGCTTCAAGGGACAGTAGACCTGAGTATTTAATACCTCAACGCGGTCCTGAGAAAAAGGGTCTTGACTGACGGAAAGACGGACGGACAACAAAGTGATCCTATACGGGTTCCGTTTTTTTCTTTTGAGGTACGGAACCCTAAAAAGCATATTGTGCGGTAAAACTAATATCTATACGTATGCACCCTACCTAGACGACAATCCTGCATCACACATACTTGCGGCCTCTCAGAGTCGATCGATCGTAGTCTAACAATATTGAGGTAGATCGCCAGCAGTTCAAGTTTGAGCACCCTTGCTCTAAACCGTCAAACGTGTATGATAGCATTGATAGGTGTAGTTAAAGCAAAAGAAGTGTGCCCGGAACGTAGCAAGTTGCAGTCTTTGGTATCTGCCTACCCCTCCAGGAAACTGGTTTAATGTTATGTATGTAGAAACTGGTTTAATGTTTTTCTATTGTTTTAATTGTCTAAAGAATATTTGTCTCTCTTACTGTATAGTGGCTGTACGATTTTCAGTAAAACTTTTACTGATATCAGTTATTATTTTTATAAAAAAAATGCTTTTTGATAATATCGTAAAAGGTCAAAAGGAGACTATCCCTCACTGTTTTCTGAATTGCAGTGTTTTCAACGTCATCCTAGTTGCACACACGGAAAAGACCCAATTTATATCTAAACTAAACAGGTAAAATTATGTTATGTTATTATTTATGCTATAACCGGTCTGTGCCCGTACTAATTCCGGTCCTTAACCAACACAACGCCAATTATGTTAAACTTGAATAATCAAATCATTTTGTCTTTTTATTTATGTAAAATTTTATATTTATTTGGTTGGTATTTATAGTGGTGCTGCTTTTTTAGTTTTTTTTTTCTTTATTTTTGTTTTAGTTTTTTATATAGTTGTTGCCGGCAGCTTTGCCTGACCAGAATAAGAAATATTTTGTTGAGAAAAAGTGGCAGAAGCCTTGCGGTTCCACCCGCCCAAAATTCGGTTATCGGTGTAGAATTTCAACTCCTCAATTCTAGAAAAAAAACGGGTTGCACTCCGGGAGTGCCGGCAGAAGTGAAAACATTCTATTTAACTAGCTATTTACTTCCCATCACTTTTTATACATATTTTTTTACATATTTTTTATTATAAATAATAATATTTGTTTATTTACTTTTTAACGTAGTATATTTGACATCTCAATCTGTTATAAAATTAAAATCCCATATCCAACCTCCTTGTACTACTCATAATCGCCATATACTAAAATATGGCATGGCATTATGGTTTCCGTCATACGAATTTTTGATCAGCCTGCGCGAGTTTATCATTTTTTACTCATACCAAGAAAAGTGCACAACGCCGCTAAAGAAGTTTTCACTTTAAAAAAAAAACGAATCGCACTTGACGTTTTCAAGTAGCCTTTAGCCTTCCTTTCCTAGGACTTAAACTATCTCCATGCCAAATTTCATCTTACTCGTTACAGCCGTTTAAGCGTAAAGACTGTAGAGGTAACAGACAGACAGAGTTACTTTCGCATTTATAATATTTTTTTTTTATTTAAACACTTTATTGCACTAAAATACAATAGGTGGACTTAATGCCTTAGGCATTATCTACCAGTCGACCTTAGGGTCATGCAGAAAGCTTAAGGTAGTTGTTTAAGTAGGAACGGTTATTATCTACTAACATAAACGTAACATACAGTATAGGATTTGAATACATAAATTAAATAAATACACAGATTAATATATATGTAAATATATATTTAAATATACATACATACACATACATAAATACGTATTTAAATATGTACATAGATATTGCTATATAGGTACTGCATATGATTCATTGAAAAGTATTTATAAAGGTGAGCCTAAATAGTATTTGTATAGCGAATGCTTAAATTTATTTCGGGAAGGCTTTTCCTTTATATTTTTAGGAAGCGCATTCCAGAGTAGTGCTGCCTGAATAGTAAAAGAATTGGAAATAAAACCAGTACGATGTGAAGGTAAACGTAGCAGCATGTTAGAGGAAGAACGAAGCTCTCTGTCGTGAGAACAGTGAAGATATTGAAACATTTTCTTTAAATATGGAGGAGATTGAGAATTATTTAAAATGGTATAAAGAAAACATAGAATTCTAGTATATCTGCGTTCCCGGATAGGTAACCAGCCAAGCTGAGTACGGTATTGGGAAATGTGGTCAAATTTTCTTAAGTTGAAAATAAATCTTATACAAGAATTGAGGAGACGATCAAGTTTATTGAGATGATTTTGGGTCAGATCCAAATAACAAACATCAGCATAATCAATTATGGGAATGATTAGAGTTTGTACTAGCAAGATTTTGGTTTTTATTGGTAGAAAATGTTTGAATCGATAAAGCGATCGCAAAGCGTTGAACACTTTTCGACTAACTTCTGCGATTTGATCATGCCAACTAAAAGTATTGTCTATACATAGACCCAGATCTTTTACACTAGAGGTAAAGGGTACTATAGTGTTTTCATAGTATATCTGTGACAAAGTACTTAAGTCAATCCTACTGAGTAACCTTGAGCTACCTACGATAATAGCTTGGCATTTGGACGGATTCACAGTCACCCCAAATCTGCGTGACCAATCGGAAATGTAACCAAGGTTTAAATTAACTTTATCAATGGCTTCTGTAATGTTTCCGATATAAGTGCTTGTGTAAAGTTGCAAGTCATCGGCATAAAGGTGGTTAGTACAGCTGAGAAGGTTAGTTATAAAATTGATAAAAATAGAAAACAAAAGCGGGGAAAGGATTGCTCCTTGAGGAACTCCGGCAGAAAGATTGCGCCATTCAGAGGAATGTTGATCTATGCGAACAGACTGTTGGCGGCCATGAAGATAGGATGAAAACCAGTTTAAAGCATTAGGACAAATATTAAGGTTAGTTAGAATAGATAGAAGTATATCATAATCAACGGTGTTGAACGCGTTTCTGAAGTCAACTAGTACTAATACAGTAACCTTAGTGTCTTCCATTGCCAGTCTAATATCTTCTGTGATCTTAAGAAGAGCTGAGCTAGTGCTATGTCCAGGGCGAAAACCAGATTGATATTGATTCAGAATGTTGTTGTTGTAGATAAAACTGGAAAACTGACGATTCACGCACGCCTCCAACACTTTTGATAAAAATGGCAAGATAGAAATTGGCCGAAAGTGGGAAGGAGAGGTAGGATTGGAGATTTTAGGCAGGGAAATTGCATAAGCTTTTTGGCAAATGGAAGGAAATTTACCAGTAAATAGTGAAAAATTAATAATGTGGGTAATAATAGGCGCAAGAGACTCTAGTATTGTAACAATCATAAAACGAGTTATTTCATCGCATCCTACAGCTTTAGATTTGATGGAATGTATTATTTTGACAACATCTTCTTGATTAACAGGAATGAATTTAAATGATTCAACAGTGGGAGACATCAATGCTAAAATCTCTGCTACAGTTTTGGTTTTTGTGTCAGTATCCATGTTTGGAACCGACGTAAAATGATTATTTAGCTCATCAAGCGAAAAAGGAGTTGAATTTTCTAAGCTAACATTTGGTTTTCCAGCTCCAATAGAACGTAGAAACTTCCATAAAGAATTGGGCGTAGAATCAGATATATAACTATGTATGTATAGACGTTTAGCTGTACGTATCATCAAGTTACATCGATTTCTTGCCACTTTGTAATTACTCCATCTTATTTCAGTGCGATCTTTTTTGAACTTACGAAAGGCACGATCTCTTTGGGACATAGCTATGCGAATGTCGTTAGTCATCCAAGGTGCTGAAGGGTGTTTCAGTTTAACTTTGTACAGAATTATTTAATATCGCAACTTTCTCGTCAATATCATCAGCAACTAACACCGGAGTCCAGTCTATTTCGGCCGCGTCTATCATTAATTTTTCTACGTCCATTCGGGAAAAAGCACGAAGATATAAGACCTTTGGACAAGGCTTTGGAGGCTTAATATTGTAGGATAAGTATAGTAGGTCATGCCGAGAAAATCCAGGAGCTAAAAATTGTCCATATGAAGTAACGTGATCCTCAGAAGAGATAAGGATTAAGTCAATCCATGTGTCATCAGTGTCAATGTTATGATGAGTAGGTGTTAGTGGAAGATTTGCAAAATTGACAGAGTCTATTATTGATAAAAGATGGCTAGAACGCAGCGATTTACTCTTGCACATATCAGTGTTAAAATCACCCATAATTATGTGATGGTTGTATTCAGAAGTAATGGATTCTAAGACCTGCTCGAAATCAGAGAAATAGTCAATTAAAGGCGGACAGTAAACTACTCCAAGGAGGGCTTTAATGCCTTTGACAGTGATTTCAAGAAATATATACTCAGCCGAAGCCGAGTATGCTGAATTCGAAGATGTAATCTGTCGAAAAGATAACTCACTACGTAAATAAATTGCTACACCTCCTCCACCTTTACCTATGCGGTCATTGCGAATTGCTACGAATCCAGGAAGAGAGTACATAGCGTTAGGTAGACACGGCTTAAGCCACGTTTCCGATACCAACACGGCATGTACAGTAGTAGTGGAAAAAACTTCTAAGAATTCAGAGTAATGTTTAGGTAGGCTCTGTGCATTAATATGGCAGACATTTAAACATTTAGGAAATTGCTTAAAGTTGTTCTCAACAAGAGTACCGAGAGTAGAGCGGTCCTCGTGTGAGGAGTCGAGACAGGAAACAAATGAATCATCAGAATCACAAATAGAGTGGAAGGAATCATTATGTAACATATTAATAAATAAATAAAATGAATGGTAATATATATATATATATATGTTATTTATATTATACCTATTAATTTATTTTATATTTAAAAAATATTAATTTGTCGAATGTTTTTCTGCATTACCTGCCAGTCCGCTATTTACAAAATAAATTAAAAAAAAAAAACTGGTTGCCTGTAAAGTCGGTATACGGGCGAAAGTTTTACGTGACAATGATTTTATGTCTGTCTCTCTCGCTCTTAGGCGGGCGCGTGCCTCTCACTCGCTCTCATTGTGAGCGCATAACGTGAGCGGAGCGTAACGCAGTTTCTTGAAGTGTCACCCGGCAAACCAATTTATAAGACGTTGTCACGTCAAAAAAAAAATTAGAATACACAAGTTGAAAACAAGTGAGAACAACGTAGAATATAAACAAACAAATTAAAATTTAACCTTAATTAGTAGTACATAATTTACATTTATGCGCCTTATGGAGAATAATTGTGATGACATCAATTAAAATTATATTTAGTACCAGTCAGTGAAAATCTATAGCAATAGTTTTATAGTATATACTTATAGTCTATAGGTATGTACTCTTAAACATTTTTTACACTGTGAATCTATTTAAATCTGTAGACTTTAACTGGTTAGTAATATATCAATCACATTTTAATAAATAAACATACTATAAATTATAACTTTAAACAATCATCCATAGGCTACGGTAAACCACTCAATATCAGGGTCGTATGCTTGTTTGCCGCCTCAGTAGTATAAAAAAAAAAAAAATCATCAGAGAACTATACTTTTCTTTATGAGCAAGTTGTAATTTATAATATAATGTAGAATTTGTTTTGGCATAAATAATGTTGGCATATTATGTATTTAGATGTAATTAAACATCGATGCTCTCAAACACATAATACTTATTGATAAGTTGTGTGCAGTCTGTGTTACAGTATTGAACTAATTTCATTGTTTGCTTACTACCTACTAGTTTCAATTAAAATGTTATGTGACACCAACATAAGTTTTAATGAATACACTCTTATCAGTTTACTGCGGTCCGGGTCCGGGTCTGGGTCCGGGAGACAATCGTATACTTGTTATTAGAATATATTTAGATAAAATCAAAAGTGGTGCAATTGCACGTTTATTAAAGAAGTGCAAAGTAATATGTCGGTGCATTAACCTAAAACGAAGTAGGTATTAAATAGTATGCGAGCAACACATGAGTACTAAGTTTTTTTGCTGGCTGCAGCCGAAACTTGCCGGCGGGCACTAACGTACTTCTTACTTCCTGCTCCCGACTGCGTATTAGCTGATACAGCAATGTCTTCAGTTGAGCTGGTAGTCGTAGGCTTCGGAAATCGTTTAATAAGAGCCGTCAGGTCCTCATTTGTCCAAAGTTTTGTGCGGCTGCCGTCCGGCAATTTGATACATATATTGCCGTCCAATGTCCAGCAATTTCGAAATCCAAAATGAGTGCGGGCTTTAATAAAAACTGATTGCCTGACCTTAGTTAAGAACTCCAAAATTGTGATTTGAGTACCTTTCAATTTAGTTTTGCTTTTCCAAACCGTAGATTTTATGTCAAGATTAGCGAAACGCACCAAAATAGATCTTGCACGATCATTGACCTTCTCTCCTAAGCGATGGCACAGCTTAATGCTTGAGGGTGAAATATCAGGAAGATTCAAATTATTTTTGAAGATATCTAGAACTATACATTTAATGTTCTCGTTGGGCTGTTCAGGAACCCCAGATAGCAGAAGAACTTTACGACGATGACGAGTTTCCATGGTGTCTAGTGTTTGACAACAATCTTCAATCAGTTGTCGGACAGAGCTTAATAGTTTCCATGCCAGATCTCTAAAAGTGCGGAACTCCTCTGCCACCTTAGAAAGTGTGTCAGGAGCAGGTGGAACAGACTTTAGCTGAGTTTCAAACTCGTTCATCCTCTTCATCAGACAATCCTCAATTTCCTTCTGCGTGTTTTGAATATTTGTGATTTGTGCCATGTTCAGAGTAGTTTTCAGTTTGTTTGCGATAACAAACAGCAGCGGCTGATAGGTAATGCAGGTGAGTGTTTACAGTTTCAACACATATATCTATTAGATTATATACTAAACAAGATATTTAACACTTTTTTGACAAAATTTTACTAAAATAACTTGAATAGCTATTAAAATATTAATAAAAATTAAAATAAATTCAAAACAGTATGTTGCAGTGCAACTACCCACTACTAATATTAGTATGGATTTAAATTCCAACCACTGGATTGAGCTCTCCACCAGCTCAAGGTTTTGTCCACTGATCGCCAATAATACTGAAGAATTGTTTGTGAAGTGAATTTAATTAAAAAAAAAACACAAGAATTTTCATTGTAAGTATGGATACAAACTATCGACTCCATGGAATCCAGTGATCAAGAAATTCAGCTATCGCGTTTTTATATTTTATAATTCAGCTATAACTCACACGAGGGCACATAAATTGTAGCTTCACGGTCGTCAAATCACACATTCAAATTCACCCAGGGCCTAAGCCGGCTAGTAAGCGTTGTGTTGTAGGAGCCAGTAATAACACACGTGCCGGATAAATTCATCCAGCGTTAGGTCAACAGCTGTTTGCCGGGTTATTACCGGCTACCCTCACTAGATCCTCCGGCATCGCCTATCAGGTTGACTCCGGTGGGATATGGAATGGTATTGGCACGTACACACGTGTTGGGCCGACATCGACAGCCAGTAAAAAATACTGGCCATAAAGAAAGTAATAATAATTATAATAATAATATCATCTCGCTAACAGTGAGAACTTGCATAGGCATAATCTGGTAACCAGGATTATACACCAACGGCTTGCTTATTTATATGGTCTTGTAGACTTCAGTTCTCGAAAATGGTCGTGCTATGCTCTATTGGGATCGATTTGTCATCACGGATAGGACTATTGTAGCATAAGCCTGATAGCGTGTTGATAGAACGATCGAAGCGCCAGGCAGTGCTCGTCGACATCACCATTCCCCATGATGAGAACCTCGGGAAGGCTCGCGTGACCGCCATATGGGATGTTGATCGTCGATTATTGTCTCGATAGTCGTTTCTGCGAACGGTCTACTAGCGAAGAGTCTCGACCAACACCTTAAGCAACTCTCGCTAGATGGCTGGGTCAAGGTCAGATTCAGAAGGCGGTACTCCTGGACACTGCGCAGTTAGGAGGTTTTTCCTCTGTCGCTCTAACCACCGGTAGCTTTGACCCCGCCCCGCTGCCGGCGGTACCCTAGGTTAGGTATTTTTATACTGTGTTTAAATTTTGTATTTTTATTTTACTGTAATATTCGATATATATGAAAACTAACTTAAGATTAAAAATAAATAAAGAGTATAATAATAACAATAAACTCTTTATTGCCCTAAATGTATACAGGCATTTTCTTCCGGTTAACCTTTATTTAGTAACGAGGAAAGAAAAAGGGGGGCTTGTGCATTATAGCTTTACTAGTAGAAAATAAATTGACACGTATATCATCAAACATAAAGAAAAATACTTAAATATATAAGTGAGTTATGAGAGTAATAATATTAATAATATTTAGGAAGATTAAAGTTTATATATTATACGTAATTGAAACATTCATATATTTGCATAAATATCGGTCAGGTATTTTAATTGCTTATATAATATTAAAGCAGTAAGGTTTTAAAGCTATTTAGTGACTTTGCATTATAAAGTATTCTACAGGCGTATTGAAGTAAACGTGAACGAATTCGCATAAAATGTTGAACAATGCTCAGGAATGCAGAGGAAATTAGAATGGCAAACCAGAATAAAACGATCTAGAGAACCTAGGTCCTCAAATGGTTCCGTCAAATAAGAAGGGGATAAGGGATTATTAAGGATACCAGAAAGGAATGCAAGAAGATGTGCGTTTCGGCGAAAACGGATCAATGGCTCAATAGGGCTCAATAGCCATTCTAACTGTGTACGATATTGGGAGACATGACCATATTTACGCAAGCCGAAAATATAACGGATGCATAAGACGAGAGGACGATCGAGTTTGTTCAGCATACACCTTCATAGTCAATTATATGAAGCAGAAGAGGGTTGACTAACGTAACCTTAGCTGATTGTGGCAGAAAGTACTGCATTCTTTTTAAGGAATGCATCGTCAAGAATATTTTTTTGCTGGCTTCAGTGACATGATTTGTCCAAGATAGGTGATTTGATATAATAAGCCCTAGATTTTTTACTTTAGGCCAATAACTCCTGCACTCCATTAAATTTTAATGGTGGAAAATTTTGGTCAACTTTTTTTATAAAATCCAAATAAAAAAAAACAATATCTTATAAACAAACAAACCAAAGATTTCATACTCTTCGTTTATCATTTTTAAATTTAAATATCTACATAATTTTAATCTATTCATGTAAGTATACACAATAAATATAAACAATGATTTCAGTTTGTTTGTACATTTTATTAGGTACCTATTTTGTGCAAGCAACGCTGTTTACTCATAACTAGGTCTATGCAGTATGCATGCGCGACCTTTATTTTGTCAAAATCGTTACTATAAAATAATATAGCTCTTTATGCAACTGTCATGAAATAGCACGGCGCGAGTGTTATAATATAATACCAATTTCGAGTAGTTGCGTTCCAGATTTTATCTACGACAGAGAAAATTATAAGTTTATTAAAAAAAATGAATAGTTTGGTAAATCTAATGCTTTTTGTCAAACATGCTGCGTAACATTGAGTAATTCTTATTAAAGTCCGTTCCTTTTATCTTGATTCGGGTCTGAGTGTTTGGATACTACCTGTGCAGGGTCGATTACTCAGATCCGAAAAATGAGCTTTTTTTAATAATCATAATCCATATTGTAAAGGTTTATTTTCAATAAATTACAGCTGTGTTAACATGCAAAGGTAATATCACCTGAAAATATTATGTGTAAAAGGTTCACCACTATTTGTCTAACAGAAATCCAAATGTAATAAATTCTTTACACGAACAAAAATAATTGTAAAAGGAAAGCAGATAGATCTTGTCGATAGAAAAAAAAAATCAATATTTAGCAAGTCCTTGGCACATTCCTATTGTAACTGGCGTCTTCACTGGAGTTTGCAAATGACCCTACGGCTTCGATAGTAAAGTTGGATTGAGTTTGTGGAGTATAAAACTTTCTATAACGTAGGGTATGACGGAGAACCGTGATGAAGATTTTGATACTTCTCTTTAAGTTTGGGCGTTAATGGCCGCGTTTTACCTAGCTAGCTAAGCCAATGCACAAGTAAGATTTATATCACAAAAATTCTATTCAGAATCAACAGTGGCCGAAGTAGTAGCACGTTGGACTGCCATGGCGAATGTTACAGGTTTGACTCCCATGCAAGAAACAAAATTGTAAAACATGAGCAAAAGTTCCTGCGTTAATGTTTGAAACCATGCGAGTGGCACCGCGAGTAAAACCAGTAAAAATGTTTTAGAAATTAAGTGTCAAAACAGGTTAGTGCTAACAAACAATCATTATTTTAGTATTCAGATTACAATGTTTAAAGCGGATCTTTGAAATAAAATTGTCCAGTTTGTTTTCTCATCTAAAGTTAAAGCTGCTGGTACATGTGAATATTTGTATTTAATAATAATGATACAACCGGAAACTCTCCGACAGGTAAGTCTTTCGTTAACTTTTAAATTTCCATCGTCTGAAAAACTCTACAGACGGTCGCGAAAAAAGATCGAGGTTTGAGCTGTAGATGTTGACAGCCCTATACGAATATTGAGGAATATAATAGAATAAAGCAACAACGCTGGCTTATATCCTAAAACTTTTGATATTAAAACATATGAAATTAAAACACTGTCAAAGTTCTAGAGTAACATCCCACAGCAGAACTAGTTATTTTGGAAAACTTTAACGCCCACTATCGTAAGTGGCTTCGTTCTAATAACTACGCAGGTATATCTGCTCATGAATTTGCTCTGACCTATGGATTCTCTCAACTGGTACTTTCTCCAACGAGAATACCAGATCTAGAGGACCATATAAGCTCCTTACTGGGCCTTCTGCTGACTACACGTTTGAACGGATATTCCGTCTCAGTGGATGTGCCTCTTGGCTTTTCGGACCACTGTCTCGTTCAGACTCAGGTGTCATGCACACAACCCGATCCATCTGGGCCAACTAATTGGCGTCGTGTGTGGCATTATAAGTCGGCAGACCGGGATGAATTACGTGAATTTTATGCATCGTACCCGTGGAGGCAGCTCTGCTTTAGCTCCGAAGATCCCGACGTCTGCGCAGTCGCAGTCACTGAGACAATCATCGCTGGTATGGAATGTTTTATTCCTAACCCGCGAGTGGCTGCTGGCGTCAAATAACGACCGTGGATTTATAGTTTTGAAGAGAAGCTTAAACTTTTAAGCAAACTGCGTATGAGGCTTGAACCACGGCGCGTAATAATAAGGATCCGATTATTTCTGATTTAAAACTCAAAGTAAATGCTGCCAGGTTCAGTAATAAAGCAACTGCCAGAGTGTCACAAAACGAGACATAAATATGAATACACGACTTTTTTAATAACAATTTTCTTTAATAAATAAATTGAAATTAAGTAAAAATATATATACAATATTAAAATTATTATGTGCACATAAAAGACAAAAACAATAACAATTTATAATTAGGTCTATGAATGAAAGTGTAAGTTAAAATACGTTGTTTAAAAATAGATATAGGTACGCTTTGGTCAGTTCTACTCTCTCTCACTCGAGGAAAGAGAAAAGAAAAATCCGGGCCGAGGTGTTCCGTGTGTTCCTGAGGGTTCCGTGGACTCTTGCTCGAGGAGGAGAAGACCAACGTAGCGGTAGTTCGTAGAAAAACTCGGTGACCAAGGCAAAGGATGCGGCTTGCAGTGTATGTTTGGTTTCGTCCAGGACTTCGGTCGACGAGACGAGGCTGGTGGAGCTGGACGTGAATACGAAGGTCCAAAACGGACGATTACAAAAAAAATCCTGAAACAAAGGTCGACATCAGATTCCCGTAGGAAAATTAATCTTGACCCTTGCCACGATCTGCTTTCTTCCTATTGCCCTGCCTTAAAACTGGCTTTGGCCATAAGAAAAAGCAGATAACAAGTAAAAGGGGCGGGTGCGTGTGTGGAACTTTCCCTGATTTGGGTTTTTCAAATAATAATTAAAAATAAAAATTTAAGCGTCATGAGTGCTAGTGATACTCTCTTCAGATTTTAAATAAGGATGAACGGTCGATACAGACAGTTTTGTTAGATTGATGACGCCTTGAGGAAAAAAATATCTAATTGGTGTGAAGGAACAGAAGGAGGCGTGGTTAATAGTTTTGCGGTGTTCGTTACCATAAATGGTAATGACGGTAACAAAATTAATGAATTAATATGATGTAATAAAGTGATAAGATGTGATTAACTTGGATCCCACGATTCCAGAACACTCCAGTCTTCATCTCCAAGAGCATTGGGATTCTTGGTGTTGACATCTCCAGCGATGTTCAGTTCCGACACCATTTGCAAGACAAGGTGAAGCTGGTGTTCAAAATACTTGTTGTACTTAACAGAGCGAGGCAGTTTACAGTTTACGTCGGAGAAAGGTTGCTGCTTTACAAGTTGCAAGTTCGGCCCCATATAGAGTAATGCTGCCTTCCCTTGGCGGGTACACCCGAATACCAGCTTAGCCCTTTTGACTCGGTTCAAAGACGAGCTGTGAGAATCGTCGACGATCCCAAACTCATGAGCCGTATATCGATCCTTACATCTGAGGAAAGACTTTGCCTTCCTGTGTGTGTTCTACCGCTTGTATAATGGGATGTGTTCTGAAAACTAGTTCGAAACTTTGTACGTGTACGGAAAAATCCGCAAACATGGCAACACTGTGCCAATATCTCTCAAAGATTTGCAGCTGATAGCATGTAATTGCATGAAAGGTTGCAGAACAAATAGATGTAGTTGTGCCGGTAGGAAGCAGAAGTGTTAGGAAGGTGTTTGCCATATGGGTTTAGAAAGTTTTGACCAGTACAATAACGAATCTCAAGATGAGTAAACTATCACATCAAATACATCCAATACATATTTTGAATTTGGAAACACATGTTGTCATATTTCTTGTTAACTATTTCAGTTGTACGGTCGCGGTCAGAAAATGTTTACCAGTTTTGAAATTAGATTCTATATCACACTTTTTTCACTAAGTCTAAAATGCCATATCAAGTTACTTATTACCTTTCAAAAGCTATTATGCAAAATGACGCATCGAGAAAAACAACAAGAATTATTGATCACTCTTTGATAATGGAACTAATATCTTTATTTGTTGAAATGACATTTATCAAAAAATATTGTTTGAACGTCGTTTTGACAAGAGTAAAATTTTACAAAAGATTTTAACCATGGAGCAAAGGGCTGAAATAATATTTCTCTTCGAAGATGGACATAATTTTAGTGCTTAATCACGAGAACTCAATATATCGCGATTCACTGTGAGTTTTTGGATTAGGCGTCACGGCGAAGAAGGGCAAATAACAGATCATAGAAATAATTCAGGACGACGACCGATACTAACCACCGCGCAAATAACAGAAATCATTCGGCGTTACGAAGAGAATGGTTTCACACCAACTAGTTATTTGCTGCTTTATATGGTGTGAGTGCTCGGACGATCCGACGAGCTTTGCACAATGTTGGACTACACTACAGACACCATGCTATTAAAGTGGAGCTGAAACCTCACCACAAAACAGCCCGGCTTAACTTTGCGCGACGACATCTCGATTTTGATTGGTCGAATACTATATTTACCGATGAAAAAACTTTTAAATCAAGCCAAATCGGAAGATTAACTTTATGGCGCTACAATCGAACTCGGTATGATGAAGGTCATATTGTGCCCCAAAACGAGTCAGGTCGCATTACAGTAAACTTATGGGGGTGGATGAGCCTTGACGGCGTCGGAGGACTGGCGTCGTTAGAGAATAGGGCTACGGCCATTAATTATGTGTCGCTTTTGGAAGAAGTGATGCTGCCTACTGTGCGCGTAGTGTATCCTGTAACGGAATTCCCACACATTACTTACATTCAAGATAATGCACGGATACACACAGCCCGTGCTACTATGGCGTGGTTCAACCTGCACCGTGACATTCGTCCCATTTAATGGCCCGCTCGGTCTGCTGATTAAACCCTATTGAAAATTTATGGGGGCTTATGGTTCAACGCTGGGACTGTCAAAATGAAAGAAACCCTCAAGCTCTTAGATCACACTGTGCTCAAGTATGGGATGATATCAGAGGTACTGATCTATGCACGCGTCGTGTTGCATCTATGCGAGATAGACTACGTGCCGTCATAGCTGCAGAGGGAGGTTATACTAGATATTAAATAAAGATTTTCGAAGTGTCTATTTTATTATTTCTTCATATTCTTATTTAAAAAACTAAAATATCAGTTTTTTCAAAGAAGGTTTTTTATATATTAAAACTTGATAGTAGTCAGTCCATCTCCTAGAGCAGAGATGGCGAACCCATGGCAATTCAGGCACGCCAATCATTTATGCAATTTTTATTTTCACCTACGTATGCTTGCAAGTCATTTTTAGAAATGAACTCTAGTTTAGCTTCCATACTGCTTAGTAACAAAGTACGAGCCTGCCCTAATGTGAGATTTTTAGCACCTAATTTGCAACAGCAGAAATCACACTAATTTTTTTTTATTTGAATATAATTATTAAACATTTCGATTGCTGTAAACATTTCGAGCTGCAAGTATCTAAATAGCGTTAAGTTAACAGCAATTCGTTTAATTTTTCTCCATTTTTATTAAGTAACCCAGATTTTTTGACGGCACGTCATAGGTACAGTATTGTTTTTTTCATAGAAAATGGCCCATCATTAATAAAGGTTCGCCATCCCTGTCTTAGAGCGATTTATTGTCATATTAGAAAAAAGATAATCTATGGTCAATCAAATTATTATGAAATAGACATTTAGAACTTGTGACTTAAATGTTTGCATGCAATTGTGATCCTTAAGGTGGTAAACATTTTCTGACCGCGACTATACATTAGACGATTAGGATACTTACCTATTACTATCAATCTATTAATTAGGACTTTTGTTAAAATTCTTCTAGAAAACTATTTACCTAATAATTTTTTTGTTAAATTTGTACAACTTTACTTATTCATTCCTATACTATATATTAGGCGCGTTTTTTTTACGTGGTATTCCCAGTAGGCCTACTCCACGGACATCTTACTTATAAGGTAATTTTCGGCATCATAATATTTTCAATCACTTATTAGCTAGCTACTCTAATCTACTTTTCTTCGATGGTCCAGGCTGTGGCTTAGAATCTCTAAATCAACGTCAAATGTGAAAGTTCGAGTAATAACAGTAGTTAAAATTGGAGACATAGTTCGAAGTTCATCTTCGAATTCATTTTCATCCAATTACTTTGACATTTCCATAATGTTGCTGCATGTTTCGCCAGAACAATGGAGGCATACTGTAGAGCATTTCAGGCCTGCTTTTCTGCAGCCACACATGCTTCCACAGATTCCTTTGCAACTGCAGAAAATTAATTTCATAAAATCGGGGGGTGCTGGAGGCTTGGAAGCTTGTATTGACATCCAAATGTTTGCATGCTTTTTCCAGCTCCAATCTTCAGGATTTTGATATCTTCCGAGCCACGACTGGACCTAGTGATATACTCGGAGACTGTGAAAACGAGCTGCATCTTGTGTTGGAGGCAGCGATGATAAATTAAATGAATTTTTAGACAGTATCTTGGCAAATCGTTTTTATCGCAAGCCGTCTAGTGAGTCGTCTTTATTACTCTACCTCATAGGTGGCGGGGAAAAGGTTTAGGAATGAATAAGTAAAGTTGTACAAATTTAACAAAAATATTTTAAGAATATATTTACAATAAAAAAAAAAATCAAAAATAAGTTAAACATTTCGTTTTGACCGGATCCTCAAGAGCATTGACGAACCCGGTCAACTTTGGAGCGCTGTAACAGCGTTTTAAAAGAAAGAAATTAAAAAAAAATACAGAGAAAAATAAAGCCGGCCGGCTCGTAGACCGTTTTAGAGCTCATATTTTAGTCACTTCACTTAATTGACTAGTCAAAACTAAATTAAACCAAACGACCGTAACCTACTTCTAGGTACTACAGTATAGGGTTCTTCAAGAAAGAAGTGATTTATAAAGGATACGGTGACCGCTTAAAAAAATGCGGGCTGCAAGATTGTTTGCCACCTTGGTGGTATAAAAAAGTGTAAAATCATTTTTTTTTTATAGAAAATGCTGCAAAGAAAAATTAAAGAAATTAATAATGTCTTTTGAAAAAAAAAAACATTTATCTACAATAAAATATTATAAATTTACAGACTCTGGTGGTGATAAGCCTGATTTTCTGTACATTTTGTGATGGATATATATTGGGCCAAATGTCTGGTATGCTGTCAAACTTGCAGTCAAAGGAGAGGGATATCGAAGCTACCGATGATGAAATCTCATGGATAGGTTTGTATCATGACAAATTTTTAAGTGACAAACAATTATGTGCACAAGTTTTACTTTTTAAAATGATTTACTTTATATTTTCAGCTTCCATCATCAATGTGGCATGCTTTATTGGATATTGTGTTGCAGTGGTGGTTTGCGAAAAGTTTGGACGAAGACGTTCCGTAACTATTCTTACAACACCGATTATTGTCAGCTGGCTTATGTTGTACTATGCGCAAAGTGTGACTGTTATTCTTTTTTCAAGATTAGTGGTTGGTATATCTTTCGGTGGAGTTATTTATTTGAGTTATTCGATGACAGCTGAATATACTTCTCCAAACGTACGAGGACTATGCTTGAATATGGTAAATTCTGTGGGACTTGCATTGGGCACTGGAGCTGGTCATATTTTGGGTATATTGTTTTATTGGAGAACTACTGCATTAATTGGTATAATTCCTTCCTTAATAACTATTTCTTTACCATTTTTTTGGAAAGAAAGCCCTTCTTGGCTTGCAAGTCAGGGAAGATTTGAAGAGTGTCAAGAAGCATTTAGAGCAATACGTGGTCGTAGTGAAGCTAGTGAAAAAGAATTAAAAATGTTGATTGCTTTAGAAAAATCGAAGAGGATGAATTCGTCAAACGGAAGAGAAGTTACAATCTCACCTTTGAAACTAATTTTACAGTCAACTACTAAAAAATATTTCTGGAAAATCATGTTAACAATTTTAGTTATTGGAGTTTTTCGAACAGCTGGTGGAAAAGTTTTATTTGGAACGTTTGGTATAACGATATTGCAAGACATTACTGGAAAGCCTAATATATTATTGTATACAATCCTCGTTGATGCATTAATGCTAGCTGGTCCTATTCTATCGTGTATACTTTTAAGCAGAATGAAGATGAGAACTTTGTTATTTCCATCAGCTATTGTAGCCATATTGTTGCTCTTAATCTTATGTGGTTGTCTTTATTTGAAACCAAAAAATGAACATGTATACTTTTCTTGGATTAACTCTGGTCTTTTAGGATTACATTTTATAGCACTTAATGCAGGACCGTATCCATTAATAGAAGCTGTTATTGGGGAATTGTTTCCGTTGGAAATAAAAAGTGTTATGTTGTTGATACTAGGACTTTGGAACGGGATTCTTGTATTTCTGACTATTAAGTTCGCTCCGACAATGTTTTTAGTAATGGATTACCACGGTGTTTTTCTGTTAAATGCCATTTTAATCAGTGTTTGTATACTATATTTTTGGATATTTTTACCAGAAACCAAAGGAAGAACCTTACAAGAAATTGAATTGTATTTGAAAACCAATAAATTTGATGCTGAAAATGATTTGATCAATGGAGAACAGATGAAAGTATTGATTCAAAATAAATAACATGTTAAAAAAGCTAAGCTGACTCTTAAACTCACTAGAATATAAAGTTCTAACTCATAACATGACGATTTAAATCAAAAAATACTAGGCGGAGAAAATGAGATTTTCATTACCTATATATTCGATTAAAATGATTATGCATTTAATTTAATGATCAGAGACATGAAGAGAATAAGGGCCACTCTCAATGTGAGATTGGACAATTTTCTTTAGTTTTTGAGTGACACATATCACGTTTTGTTTGCCTCTAGAAAGAAAATAGAACTAGCTTTAAGTTATTTCAAAAAAAGTGTTTGCTACATTAAAGATTTGTGGTTAAGTATATCATTGCAAATGAAAATTTTAATAGATATTTTTCAAGATTAACAAGTACTTCAGTATCTATCACAATTTATTTTTACAAAAAGGCAACAATAAGTAAAATAAACATGAACTGGTGTAGGTAATTTTTTAGTTTGTTTTTTTGAATTTAAGTAACTTAAAAATATTGTGATAGTGTTCCATAATTACAATTATTTTTTACTTCTATTTCAAACAATTGAAGCGGGGCATAGCAAGTACTTGCTCGAATGAGCAGCCCGAACTGTGGAAGTATATATATCTTACAGAAAACCATAATAACGTTAACATTGAGTAGTGTTGTGCCAGGCGGTAAGTAACTTATTTTAATAAAATGGTGAAATTAACTTAAATGAAAAGAGTTTTAACAGCGGCTACTCTATCCACATTCAATATGGACTTCTGCAATATCAGGAATATTCACGCCAACCTTAACGCAGTTCACCATCACCTTGAAACTGCGCAGCCGACCATTCTCTTTTCACGAGAGACGCAAATATCCTGCTCGGCCGATACATCAAACCTTTATTCTCCCGACTACAAACGGGTGTGAGTCGTGCCAGTGTTTGTATGTTCGCCCGGGAGGATATCTGCTGTCGCCACCTTCATAGCCTTGAAGACAGGGACCTTTCGATATCACGGCGGCTACACTTGTATCTATGCGTGCCTATACAGGTCTCATAGCGGTGACACGGACGTAACTCGGCTCTTTACGCACCTAGTTTGACGACTGACAAAGTTCTAGAGCAATATCCCACTGCCGAACTAGTTATTTTGGCAGACTTCAACGTCCACCGTCGTGTTTGGCTCAGTTCTCGAACCAATAACTATGCAGGGATATCTGCTCATGAATTTGCTCTGAGCTGTGGATTCTCTCAGCTGGTACTTTCTCCAATGAGAATACCAGATATAGAGGACCATACGAGCTCCTTATTGGACCTTCTGCTGACTACACGTCTGAACGGATGTTCCATCTCAGTGGATGCGCCTCTTGGCTTTTCGGACCACTGTTTCGTTCAGACTTAAGTGTCATGCACACAAATCGATCGATCTTGGCCAAATAATTGGCGTTGTGTGTGGCATTATCTCTGGGCGGGTGCACCCGGATACCAGCTTGGCCTTTTTGACTCAGTTCAATGACAGACTGTAAGAATTGTCGACGATTCCATTCTCACTTGCTGTATCAAGCCCTTAAGCCTGAGGAGAGACTTTGCCTCACTGTGTGTGTTCTACTTAGAGAGACGCAAAGAACAAGCAAAAAGAGAATTTACGCCGATACAACAAATATTTGAAGTTTGTACGGCCACTTATGGATGGTAATTTCGTTGCTGATATGAATGTGAATGATAAGAAAAGAGTAACTGGGCTCAAACAGGAAAAAAAAATATTTTTGTTTTTCTGTCTGTATGTACACGCTAATTTTGATTTGACAAGTCGTTATTTTTGTTAAAAAATTAAAGTATTTGATTTTTATGAAAATACGGCCTAGGGATGGGGCGTACTTGCAAAAGTCTGAACCAGGGCTTACTAGTACGGGGCTCTAGAAAAAGACATGGCTGAAAACCAGGGTTCAAAAGACTTGAAAGTATCTAAGTCAGTATTACTCAGATCTGAGAAAAAATAATTGTATTTAACTAAGTTAAAGTCTTTTCATCCTTGGTGTTTGGCTTTGGCAGTCATTAAGTGAATTAGTAAACAATATCAGGTACTTTTTTTAATTTAATTTTTAATGTAGTTCCGCGCGTAATGAAATCACGGTTTATTTTGCAATAGCTGCTGAGAAAATAGTAGATAATTTAATTAATTTATTCATGTGTAGGTATAGGTAAGCACCTAAATGTGAAGGCATTTTTTCACATTACATTATGCATGTCAGACCTATAATATTTGTTGTTAAGAGATTTCAAGTTATTTTACATACATGGAATTAGCTTTTTACATTTTTGTCTTATTTACATAGAAACATCACATTTTGTCCATTTATTTTTTATTTTTTTACATTCTTTTTATTTTTTTCTATTCTGCTTTAAGCTTACACTATTCTAAAATAACAGACAGATGTTTCTTTGTATATGTTTTGTCGGTGTTGTTTAATACCCCTGACTTGTGATAATTTTACTTATTTTGCATTCAGCTTTATAATCACCATTATCTATAAAATGGTCCCAAGCCATACTTTTTTTGGAGGCATGCTTGAACTACACACTTATGTCCAAATAAAATAACTTTTCCCAATCCTACTACTATTATAAATGTGAAAGGTTGTATGTCTGGATGGATGTTAGTTACTTAATCACGCTTCAACCACTGGACGGTTCGGGATAAAACTTGGCATACATATAGGTTAGGTCCTGGAATAGCATATAGGTTATTTATCCCTAAAAATTCAAAAGTTCCTGCGAGAATAACTATAACAGAGTTAAAAAAGACTATTGCTGCACCTATAGCATGCTATAGCAATTCATTAGTATAACTATCTAATTAATTAATTAATTGGAGTCAATTAACGAGTTCCACGCCAATAACCGAATTCAGGGTGGGCGGAGCCGCTGGCAAAGTCTAGTAAAATATAAACACAACAAACACAAATATATCTAATAATATAACAAAACAATAACAACAAAAAAAATTAAGTAATGATAATTCTTGATCATACTTTGTGGGGATTGGGTAAGTATGAGGCAATATTGTTTAGACATTACTCGTATTTACAAATATGTGAACAAGGGGAGCGACCAAGCCACATTTGCTCTTCAGGAAACAGACCGGGATGAAGATACCAAAACGTTCCTCAGAAACTGTGTGGCGTATATTGGGATTCCCTATACACGATGGTACTTGGTCATTCATTTGAAAAACATCAACTTTAAAGCTGAAAATGTAAGGATCGCGTAGAAAATCCACGACAAACTACAGTTTTGGCATTCGTCAAACTATGTCGAGAAAGCGGAATTGACAAAACATTAACGTTCGACAAAGTGGACTCTTATCAAACCTATGATAAACAAAGAGGTATTTTTAATCGTCGTCGTCACAGCCAGCGAGCAGGGGGATTTTCAGGAGTTCTTAAGGACGCTGCTTTGGGGTAAGTGTACACGGTTTCATTTCTTTCATCTTTTTAAAAACAGTTGATGGAGTACTGCATATTAAGTTACAAGCAGCTTGCAGGGCACTTCATCTGCTTATAAGTGATCGACATTGGGACGACACTCTTGAGGAGGCCTGTATCAGTGATAGCCCCAAGCGTTTGCGTCATTTGTTTTGCGTGATGTTAGTGTTCTGCAGTCTTTCAGTTCCTGTACCTTATGGGAAGAATATAATACATATCTATATGAGGAGATAATTTTAAGGCGCGACTCTGACCAAGAAATTAATGTAACTGACGGAAGGGTAACTAATAGTCACCTCAACTCTATTCAAGATATCGTCTTCTCAATTCGGGGCAGCTACTTAAGTAGCTACGGTCTTCCTGTTTTCCAAATACTACCTGATCAACCTCGCGTTAATCGCGAATACATTGCTAAAGCGAACTATAGCTTTACTGAATTGACTAGTGCCGGCTTTGTGGCTCGGTGGGTAATGACCCGATTACTGAAAAATGATTTTTCTAAAATCCCGATCGACTTAGACAACAATGAAACACTGACATGGCCTGTAACACGAAACTGCGACAAAGCAAAGGTGTTTGAGGATTGCTTTCTAATCGTTTGGGATGAATGCACAAACAAACGAAAAAGTCTTCGAGGCCCTGGATCGAACATTACGGGATATTTGCCGTAATAGAACGGCAATGGGGAACGTCACATGGTGCATTACTTTTTTTTGGGGATTTTCAGCAAACCCTTCCACTGAAAACTCTAGGAACTAGAGCCAATGAAATATATGCTTCGCTAAAGCGTTCTTGTCTATGGTCCCAAATAGAGAGGCTAACTTGACGATCAACATTCGAGGACAGCTGGGTTGTCAGTCACATGCCCAAGACTTTTCCGATGTTTTATTGAAAATTGGTCATGGTGTCATCCCTAAAGAAGACGTTTAAGTAAATCTGAATTAATTTTTCAATTTTTCAAACAGGCGGGCGTAAGAAAGCTAAATTTCATGCGGATGAAGTCGTGGGCACCAGTTAGTACAATATAAGAAAAGCCTTATACGATATAAGAAATAGATATAATGACATAAAACAAACAAAATTCAATAAGATTAACAAAAAGCTTAAAAACATTTGCTTTGTTGGGGTCAGTTGGAGAAGCCTTAAAAATATTAATTTGCAACTTGCAAGGCTAAAGAAAATTTATTGAAGCACAAATTGTTTTACGGTGATGGTGTATTCAGAGTGGTACCAAGACCTTTTTATCAACTAAACATATTGCACACTAACACTTCGGAATGTGAATGCCCCAAATAATGTGATTCTCGTGGCTTTCGGACTTTTACCAAATAAATCTAATAAGATTTTGACCATTAATCAAAAAACATATTCCAGAGTGGTGCCCAACAAAATTTATAATAGATAACGAAATAGCTATGATTCAAGCGATAGGTGCTGTGTTTCCTAAATCAAGTGTGTACGGATGTTATTTTTATTTCACCCAGAATGTCTTTAAAAAACCTAAGAAATTGATATTAAAAAGGCTAAGAAGTTGATATTAAATAAGAATTACACATACAAAAATTGATATCACTTTGTTGAAATGAAATGCATGGTTATGTTTATTAATCATCATTCGTAAAGAAAAATATCATCCTAAATTCTTCGATTATTTCAGATGGTTAACAAACAATAATAAAATGACAATAAGTGCTATGTAGGTATGCTATTTTCTTTCAAAACCAAAAATATTGTAGAAGGGTGAAATAATCGAATAAATAAACTAAGTAAAAAAGATCTACAATGTTACACATGCTACAAATACTCACTAATGAAGGTACCTTTGAAATTTCAAACAAAGGGTAATAAAATTACATTTATTGGCAATAAACAAGAAGAAAAGATCATTTAAATAAGTTAAGAATATAAAAATTTTACAAATCCTAAAAAGAAAAGGATAAGATTTAAGCTACGATGATTTTATTTTTAAAAATACCTAAGGATATGTTATTTTGTCTTTGAATGTTAATAAATAAAGAATAATATATTTACAGAAATCCTTAATGATGTGTTTATTTGTTTTTAAATTCTCCACTGTTGTTATTAATTTAATTATTGGTTTTATTCATTCTTACATATTAGAACCTAAATGGTCACGCACAGTGAGGTTTCAGAAAAACGCTCAGCTTGTGGTACGGGCTCTTAAAGAAACGAGTCATTAGATTTATAAGGGTCCACAACATCCATGTTGTGCCCCGTGGCAAACTGGCAAGCGTCTATAAGCTACAATGACCGCTTAATATCAGGCAAATGTTTCTCACCTTAGTGGTGTTAACAAATTTGTCAATTTTTTGGCATATCCGTGATACCATACAGAATTTTAGTCTCAAAATTTGTCGAGGCGCGGATGCGAGCTAGCCACCAAACAACTCCAACATTCCCCAATGTTCTCTTCAGAAACATTTAGTGTCTATATGTTTTTGCGTTGTCTTAAAAAATGTTTACATGATTTGTACAGTGAACGTGTAAATAAAATAGAAGTAATTGTATGGATATTTGCGGAGCCCTAGTTATTTATAGCAATGGCATATTAAAAAAAGTAAAACATATAGACAGTGATTGTGTATATTTATCATACATAAAAGAATTATTGCTCTAATACTAAAATCCATCGAGAAAAAAGGGGAATAACTTTGAATGGGCAAAAACAGAGGTATGTTTCTCAATTAGTGATCGACCAAAAATGCTCTTGGGTGCAGAGTGCAGCACTTAGCACGCAGTTAAAATCAGGTTGACTATAAGATTTTTAGCACCGTCTACGATGTTGCACGTATTTCAGTTCGCAACCATCTCGGCCCAGGCACTTAGAATAGACTCGAATGTGGTTAATATACATGTGGACGATCCTGTGCTGAGAGAAAATACACAAGTAGTAAGGCAATATGGGTTCGGCCATGGGTGTATTTTTTTTGGGAAAAGTATCCATTATTTTCGTTAATTTAGTTACCTGTCATCCGTTCGTCTGTAACACATTGACTCTAGAAACTTTTCTAGTTTCTCATTTATATATTTCGAGTTAATTAGTTGTGGTGTCTTATTCAATTCAGCCGTCTGAATTCAGTCCATAGGATCTTGTCTTGTGCCGTCGCCGCGATAGTTTAGTCCGCGCTATAACCCGCTAGGCATCGGTGCTGGTGTCTGCAGCCTGGTCAGACGTAAAGACGCCGTGTGAGCGAAACACTCTTTTCAAGATTGCGGTTAGCTCGAGCCTTAGGCTGAAGAACAGACGCGAGTGTTCTAGTCCTTACTACGGAATAAGGGGAGACTATCCTTTGACGTCGCCAGCGGCTTCTTTTCAAATGAAGATGGACTTGAAAACGGCGGTTGCGAAGCAGCTCGCCCAGGATCCGAACGAAATCAGTATCCCTTGCGGCGTTTGCAATTTTAGACAGAAGGAGCCTGATGTTGACCTTGCCGTAGGCCAGAGATAGGTCGACAAATACCACGCCGGTGACCATGCCAAGTACAAAAACCATCCTCAATGTGCTGCGTGAGCTTAAGTACCTGGCTCATACACGACTTTCCGGGACGGAACCCAGCCTGTTCTGTAATAAGCTGGGGGATATACTACGGGTGTCAGTAGGTTAAGCAGTAGTTGCTCAACCGACTGACAACAATAAGGAAATCGGTCGGTAGCTCTTGGTGTCAGAGGGGCATTCCCCAGGCTTCAGTAGCGCGATTACCTTTGATTTTCGCTAGACTCTTGGTATGTTGAGTGTCATTAAGTAGACGTTAAAAAATCCAGAAGCCAAGATGTCGCGACTGGTCCAAGATTCTTAAGTTGCTTCACTGTAAGATCGTACACGCCAGCTGCTTTTCCATTTTTTAGGATTTTGATTGCAGCTTGCAAAGGCATTTTATTAGAAACAAGTACAGTTTACTTGCCTAAGCCATTATATGCCCTGCTGCAGGGACACATGCCTCTTCTGCGAGAAGGAGGCGTAAGTCATAGCCCACCGCACTAGCCCAGTGCGAATTGGCGGACGTTAATGTACCTTGTGGCCACTTGACTGTTAAGGCCAGTGTTACATCTAACGGAAGTTCCGTCGCGTAATATCCGCGTTGGAACGCATGTTATTGTAACGTCGCATGCCAGGTATTTGTATGCATCACACCACATTCGGTGGATAACTCACGTCGACGGCGCACGCACAGGATGTTTGATATGAAAGATTTATTTGAAGTGCAAAATAGAGTTTGTCTTTGGGACTCTAGAGAAAAGCCGGATAGATCGGCAAAAAACGAGCATGGGAAGAGATAGCAAAATTATTTTATGACAATATTGGGATGATGAAATAAAAACAAAACAGCGAGAACTTGATGAGTTTGTCACTTTATTAATTATAAGTACTCGGCATGTTTAAATTTAAACTGAATTACTATCAATAACCCTACTTAAATGAAGTTGTGTTGCCACTCTAGTTTTAGTTATAGTTTTTAAATAATTCTCTTGTATTTATCGCATTAGAAAGTCTCCATGTATTACAGTTTGGTAATGAAGGTAGATCAGAAGTTAACAATTCGTCGTTGTAGTTCAAATCTTCTCGTTTTCGTACAAAGTTATGAAGAACACATGTTGTTTTTAATATCTCTGTAGCATTATCGGGATTAGTAAGTATGTAAGTATGAAGAACTCTTCAGTTATTGGTCAATTTGTCAAAAGTAAATTCCACATACCGCCTTGCACGAGTAAGGCGGTAGTTAAACGTACGTTTTTCTATGATGAAACATGATGTTTTATTGGGGTAGGGTCGCATAACATGTTTATTTAAAGCAAAAGCCTCGTCAGCTACTAGTACAAATGGTAGTGCAGGGCCGGTAGTGCCTGGGAGTATTTTATCCTTGGGTAGGTCTAACATGTTTTAGTAAGTTTGTGTACGAAATTTGTACTTCTAAATATATTACTATCAGCTTCTTTTCCAAAAGATCCAACATCAATAGAAGTGAAGCAATAATTAGAATCTGCGACTGCCATAAGAACAACCTAAAAAAAACTTTTTATTGTTAAGCGGCTCTAACGCTGTTGCGAGGGTTAATTAATCTTATATGTTTACCATCCACGGCTCCTACACAATTTGGATAATTGGCGTATTTATAGAATTCTTCTGCCACTTTTAACCACGATGCCATACTTGGCTCGGGCATTTCAAGTGGTTGCAGTATTTCCCAAAGTACTTTACAAGTTTTTTTTATTCTTTTTGCAACAGACGATCGTCTCACAAAAAAATCGTGGAATAAAGTGTTTAAATTCATTCCAGTAGTCAAATACCTGAAACAAAACAACGTTGCTAAGTAATGCAAATACAGAGTGTAACAATATGTCGAAATTATGTCCGATTCTGCTCAAATACAGCTCAAATAGAGTAGATTTTTTTCATTCTAATTTTTTTCACTTTTGGACTAAATATCTGGAAACCGAACCAGTTAGTATGAAAGGGCGCACATTAATTAAAAAAAATCTATGGCACCAAAACTTGCTCACTTGAGCAGCTGAATCAGCCCCATGTTGAATTTTTTCTAGTATAAAAAAATAGCTTCGTGAATGCTAAAATTAATGAAAAAATCATATATATTATTAAATTTTACAGTGGATGTACTTTAAAAGATCCCAGGTATGTATATTCGTCGACAACTTTGAGAGTAGCGTTCCTAACAACAACCGCTATAGGCGCGACATTGACATTGAAAATTGCCTTCGTTTTATCCATATTCATTTTAAGACCAACCTGTTAGGAAACTCTGCTGAGGTCTCTGAGCATCGTGCCTATGTCTTCCAGCAATTCTGCCATGACCACTATATCGTCAGCAAATCGAAGTTGTGTAATGTACTCGCCATTTATGTTGACACCATATTCTTTCCACTTCAGAAGCTTCCTTCAACGCAGTTGTGAACAGTTTCGGAGAAATTACGTCTCCCTGCCTCACACCTTTCTGCAGATGGATTGGTTTTGTGTTCAGGTCCTGAAGTCGGACTGACATCGTGGCTTTGTTATATAAAACACTTCAGCGCTGGAAAGACTGTACACACCGCCCAGGACTTAATAGAATCGAAGGCTTTTTCATAGTCAACTAACGCTACGCAAAGAGGCCGATTGTACTCCTCTGTCTTCTGTATAATCTGTCAGAGCGTTAGTATGTGGTGGTACTAAAGCCTTTTCGGATACCGGCTTCTTCGGGAGGCTGGAATTCGTCAAACCTGCGTTCAAGACGATTCGTATTGACTCAGAAGCGAAATAGGTCTATATTTCTTCAATAAGGTGGGGTCTCCTTTCTTAAAGAAAAGTGTGATTGCGCTTCTGCTCCAAGCTTCTAGCGTAGCTCTTCTACGATAACAGAATTAAAAAGCCTCTGAAGGACTTTAAGTATCGGTGTTTCACCCGCTTTCAGAAGCTCTGATGTAATCCCGTCATCACCCGCCGCCTTGTTGTTCTTCAGGTGTTTGAAGGCCATTCTAATTTCATACAAGCTGACGTCCGGGATATCTTCGGAATAGTGTCGAGTTAATTTGGCTCTGGGTTCTATTGCCGTGATGTTGACACAATCACGATTTGAGATCTACAACTGTCTACAGAAGTTCTCAAATTCTCTCAATATTTCAGGTTTAGACGAAACGTTTGTGCCATTTTCGGTCTTCAGCTTTGTCAACTGTCGTTGCCCAATAGACAGATCTCTGGAGAACACTTTCGAGCCTAAATTTCGCTCTATAGCCTCTTCTACACAAGAAGTGTTAAAGTGGCGTATATCGCGTCGTATGGCTTCAAAGATTTGTCTATTGAGCCGCGTGTATCAGATGCAGACTGCAATTTTATAACGCGTTGCACCTTCATAAGATTGAAAGTCTAATAACAGAGTTTTTGTGTTCTATTTTTGGGGCGAGCTTTTGAAAACATAGCTCCAACCGCTTGGACAGTTTCAACCAGCCTGTCATTTAAATCATCCACATTTTCGCAATCTGAAAGCAATTTTCGAGTTCGAGCTGTAAGTGTTCAGGGTTATATATGAAGGCATTTGTTGTACGGAGCGTAGACCTTATCAAACGACTTCTTTCAGATTCGAGGTTAACATTCAGCATGGCTCTTACCGTGCGGTGATCGTTGCCAGTTTTCACTTTATTGATCACAGAAACATAGCAGAATATTCGCCTTTCAGAAGTCAGGATAAAGTCCATTTCGTTTTTAGTCAAACCGTCAGGGCTTGTCAAGGTCCATTTTCTGTTGAGTAGCTTTTTTAAGAAAGAATTCATCATAAAGAGACCTCATATCTCCATAAAGTCAACTAATCACTGGCCTTTACGGTATCATTGCCCTACCCCAAATTTTTCCATTTTCAGCTCATCGCAATTTCCAGTGCTCAGTTTTGCGGTGAAGTCCCCCATGACGACAGTGAAGCGAGTTGGGGAGGTATATATGGCTTTGTTAATATCGTCATACATAACCTCACCCTCATGTGGCTGAGCCAAAGTCGGTGCGTAAACCTGTATCACCTTTAGAGAATATCTCTTGGTGATTTTAAGTGCAAAATACGCCACCCTCGTACTCTCGATGGTAGTACTGGACGACTAACTGACTGGGAGGCTGATTCATCAATACCTTGAATAAACCGAATTTTAAGTATAATAGGTAACAAAGTCTAGACAGATAGCAAGCGTACTCGAGGCTTTCTAACTGCCTAGAATTTTCTGGGACGTCCCGCTTCTTAAGATAATTTGAGCATTCTGCCCAGGCCTATATATATATATATATATATATATATATATATATAGGAATCTATAGAAGCCAAGCAAGATGGCTAAGTTATAAGGCATATATATATATAGGAATCTATAGAAGCCAAGCAAGATGGCTAAGTTATAAGGCATGGGCAGAATGCTCAAATTATCTTAAGAAGCGGGACGTCCCAGAAAATTTTAGGCAGTTAGAAAGCCTCGAGTACGCTTGCTATCTGTCTAGACTTTGTTACCTATTATACTTAAAATTCGGTTTATTCAAGGTATTGATGAATTAGCCACCCACTCAGTTAGTCAAAATGTAATTTAATCAAAACAATAGACACGCCGGCGGCCGATCGTAAAATCTGGCAGATCACGAAATTCCTACGCAGATCGTAAAGTATGGCAAAGAAATTATTATATAACTGAGCAGATTATATATATGAAGCATGGCTGGAACGCTTCGCTCGCTTCGCTCACTCCGCATCTACGTTTGCGAAAGAGAAACTGAACCTAACCTATCATACATGACTTATACAGTGCGATTTCTGTTCCTTTCGATTCCATACTTAACGATTTGCCAAAGAATTTCGTGATCTGCCGGATTTTACGATCGGCCGCCGACAAACACAAGACATCAAGACCTAGAAAGTAATCCAATCACACGTAAAATAACAGGTTTTTGAATTCAACTCCCGCTATTGGCAAACAATTATAAGATCAAGAACATCGTATTTCTTGTATATAGTGACGATATTATTTTTCAACCAGATAGTCATCTTATTTATGGAAATTAAGATTAAAATTTTGACAAATATTGTTCTACTGTGCTATAATAAATTACGAACTTATGAAAATCTCTTAACGATTTTTTATTAGCAAAATGCTAATGCTAATGCTAAAAATATAATTCTGTTAATGAATTTCTGTATGACAAATGTAAATTTAGTACCTATATAGTGGTGTGTAATACAGATTGACAATTACTGAGTTATATATGTATACATATTAATCAGTAACACACTTTAAATTAACAAACTTTAAATTTGACACATGACATAAAAAAAAAATGTACGCATTTGTCGTTATTATATAAATTGTCATAATATATTCTCATATTATCTGCAATCAGTATGGAATTATATATTTTTGTCTTTTGTGTAAGTCAATAAAACTAATAATTATAAATAATTCCGAGTTACCAATAAGTTTAACTTATTGTATTTACTAACAGGGATAAAACTAGTCTTGTTGGAATAACAGTGTTGTTTACTAAAAGCAAGTAAAATTAATTGGAGTGAAATATCGTAACACGCTTACAATAAGCGTTTTAACACCGATAGTTCGTGATAAACCTTTGTGATGCGAGGCGTACGGTTGACAACTGGTAGATGAAAGGCAACGGCGGAACCCCAAAAGCATCATGGAAATCCTCCTAGGCTTTAAGTATATTTTAAATACTGCCACTCTTGCATCAGTTGTGGAACGGCCCTTCGTAAATCCGAACGTATATCTCTATTACTGAGTAAGATAATAATACAAAATATCGGTCAAGTGCAAGTCGGACTCGCGCACCATCCTGGGTTCCGTGCCATTTTTTTTAGCTTACGGTCCGCCTGATGGTATGAATTCACCGCAGCCTATCATTTAGGTAATTTCCAAACACAAACAAAAACAAAAAGTGTGCCGCTAAGCGCCCACCCATCCAAAGACTGACCAAGTCCGACGTTGCTTAACTATGAATATCGTTTCCAATAAACAGATTTGTTACTATTTTTTTTAATAATCCAGACTTTTTTCTCCAGTTGGTTCTAATAAGTAATTAAGGGTGGTGATTGCTCAAGCCTGTCTAGCGCTTATAATATAATCACTGCAAGTTTGAAGCTTTTATGTGTTAGTATTTTTACAATAGAGCAAATCCAAAAAAAACGTTTTTTTCGTATGGAAAAATACAAAAAAAACGTTTTCTTTGGTTCGTTCCCTTTGGAAGCCATGAACTCCAAAATACGAAATATATTAGACATTTTTTTAGGAACCTCATATGCATTTTTGAAAGTCCTATCCAGTGACACCTCTCATGATGCGGTGCGTAAAAAAATTTCTTTTCATCTGTCGGTTCAATGTATGATATTTTATTTCTTTTTTTTTTAACATATATCACTGTATAGTGGATCACAAAAGACATATTGCCTGTGCTACAAGTGATGAAGCAATTTTCTTTAGAATCTACTGAAAGACGGTGGAATTCAAGGGCTGTCACAAACGGAGGTACCTACGGCAGTACATGACGAATTGGTAAAGGCTCCATTTTTGCCATTTGGCTACGGAATGCTAAAAAGCGATCATGAGAACTACTGCCGACAAACTGTTACTCAGTTTAGAAGATTAAGTTTATGCTTTGTAAATTTAAATAATGAAATAAAAAAATACCTAGTTTGTTTATATTTTTTAGTTTTTACTCTGTGGCTCTAGTAATTTTGCCAGTCGTAATAAAGGTCCCAAGTAGATAAGTGTAGACCCAGGCACTGAATAAGGAATAGTAGTACCAGTGATGTTGTCCACTGGAATGTCGATATTGACACCCCTACGAGAAAATCTATACGTGTCGCAACAAAAGGCGGTGTTTATACTGTCGACACCAACCTCAGTCAGCGTTCTGTGTGACATCACAAATGTCAAATTGACGTTTGCTTCCATGAAATTTTTGGGTTAGTGCAGCTACATCATAATATCGAACGCAGTCACGTGAGCCGTCAAGAATATAAACCCAGTGTTGGTGTTTTAAACCCTTCTGAAACTAGGGTGGCGAACGGTATCATCGGTTTTGCGCTGGTCACATTTTTTCAATAAAACGCGATGCGACGTATGATGATACTGGGCTGTGCTCGAAATTCTCGTGTTTTGACACCATAGCTGCACTAACTCAACAATATTCGATAGCCGGTGTTGGAACTTTCATTTCGTACAAGAAATCACCACTTCGTCATTTGTGGTCTCAGAACACTATATAACCCTGCTCAAGGTTGCTGCCGACGGTGTTAACACCAGTGTTGTGACACCAGAGTTACCGAATGACTGAGAACTGACACCCGGGGTTAATTCCGAACGGATTTGTTTTAGAACACTAAGACCTTGGTAAATATTCTTCTCCCTCTTAATATATACTATCGGAATTCAATGATCTATCCAATAAGCGATTAGATTATTCACATGCTATTTGTCAATTGGCTGCCGGTTGAAGTTTATTTTCCATGAATGACTTGCATTTAGGTTTAGATCATTTAGAAACGTTTAAGCAAGTCCGCAGCTGCTGAACAGACCTACTCTTATTGCACTAGAAATTATCTTGCTTTAGGCTTCATACAAGTACCTACGACTTTAAATACCTAAACCAATAAATCTCATTACAGCTGTGATAATAAAAAACATCTGTTGAATGTTTTTGAAAGTAAAAAATGACAAACTAACTAGACCGACCTTTTCAGTAATTTTTGTTCACGCAAGGCGATGCGGCACACGCACACACTATTATGAACAATATTTGTGGAGTGTTTGTGAATGTAAATGTTGAACCTACTTGACGACCCCTTCAGTCTATAGCATATAAAATATACACTGTGGTTCAGTCTTTTTTGTTCATGTGATTTATTACATAATGTAAAGATCGAATACTCTTCTTTACAAATAAATAGGATTGTTCTCGGAAAAACTTTTAAGCCATTTTGTTTTAGACAAAAACGGTTCACAAGTTATTTTCAATGATTCTCATTCTACGGAACCTTGTGTTATTGCGTGTACGATATCATTTATTTTGCGTATACATTTGTGCGCAAAATTTGATAACAAACTGACAAGCCTACTTTAACAGTTATATGTAATTATGTAGATAAGATGAGGTCTAAAATATTTAAAATCGTAAACAATAAATATCAAATTTCAAATAACATACATTAATTCTTTTTTATTTTTTATTTGGGTTAATTCGTGTTTAGCAGGCAAGATTCTCAAGGTTGTAACGAAAAGTTGATGTTAATCAATTCATAATATATTGCTAAACTGTGGGTGTCGAGTGACTTCGGGACGAGTTAATCTATTTAGATGAGGGCATTATTTATAATGCCCGAGCACCATGAATACTGACATGTGAAATCGGGCCATGTAATTAATAATCATTAAACCTTCATTATTTACCACATTGTCTTGTCATTATGAATAATGCTACGTGACTGTTGTGCAATTTGACAATTTAAGTACGTTTGACAGGGGGCGGGGAGCAGGAACAAACATGTGACACGCTCTAACCAATCAGGGCCCGCTAAAATGGGAATAACTGATGAGGAAACAAATTAAGATCGAAATCCAATATCCCTAATGTGGAGAACAGGAAAAAATATTATGCTTCATAGGGAACTCAGGAACAGCAAGCTAATAATATGCCAGAAGCATCTAACGCTGAATATCCTGTGGCTGAAATATTATTTAAACGCTCAGCCAACGCAAGGCAGTCGGCAAGTTGTGACCTTTGCATACGATCCTCGTGTTTGTGTGATGCGCTGAGGTCGCGTGCACCAAAAACGCGGGTCGTCAGCGCATTAAAAAACGTCGTCGGCCTCGTTCCAGATTTTGCTCGAGCTTGCAGCAATGGAAAACATGTATTTGCTGCTGTTATTGTCCTAACAGGCTCAAACCTTTATCAATTGGCGTTGCATCAACCCTAAATACGGTTATCGGTGTAGGATTTCAACAGCAACTTCTCAATTATAGAAAAAAACCGACTCACAGTTGACGTTTTCAAGTAGCCTATGTACTTTCTCGGGACTCAAACTATCTCCATGCCAAATGTTATCTTAATCGCTATACTGCGGTTTTAAGCGTGAAGAGGTTGAGGACAGACAAAGAGACAGAGTTGCATTCTCTTTTATAATATTAGTATGATATTTGATTGATTTAAGTCCTGCTCGTTCTTATAACAATACTAGCCGCCCGTCCCGGCTTCACACAGGTGGACTTTTATTTTTTGGGATAAACGTAGAGTAAGGCTACGTTCACACGGCGCAATTTTTTTCGTATACCGTAGAGATTTTATCAAATATTGTAGTGACAACAAATTTTGTATGGCAATATTTATATTTTTAACCATAAACCTTTTTTTATTCTCAAAGGTTTTTCTTTGAAAAAAGTCCAAATATTCATTGTCGGTTGCGTCCGCTGCGTAGGGAGCAAGTAGCCGACCGGTCGTATAAGCCGATCACGGCTGCGCGGTGTGGTTTTCTATTAGTATAATATACTATTTTATATTTCTATTAATATCTTTTCAATGAAATGTCTGAAAAGGATTCATGCAAAGGTAAGGATAACATGGCCTGATTTTGGTCGGCATTTCTATCTACTTTAAATGTAAAAAGAAGTAATAGTGACATGATTACAATAGTTCGACATATGGTATCGAGAAGTTTTTTATAAATATGTGTAGATATGTTCTTTTATATTGTAGACCATTTTTTGTTTTATCATCAATAGTTTCCACAGCGCATGCGATGAAAGACATTTTATAGTGAATTTTTTTACTCCTAGGGTTACATTATTGAAGTTCAAGTAGGGATCCCTAATTTTTCCTAGTAATAAATATAGCCTATGTTACTCAGGAATAATTTTTGAAATTGGTCCTGTAGTTTTTGAGTTTATTCGTTACAAACATACAAAAATACAAATCTTTCCTCTTTATAATATTAGTGTAGGTTGACAAAAAAAATATGTCACACATAAAATAATTTAATAAGACACATATTTTTATTGTTCTGCCCAATAGGTCATGGGTATTATCCATAATGCCAGGTCAATGTAATTTTTTCATTAGTTTTTAGGGTTGCGTACCTGAAAGGTAATTAGGAACCCTATTACTAAGGCTTCGCTGTCCGTCCGTCCGTCCGTCCGTCTGTCACCAGGCTGTATCTCATGAACCGTGATAGTTAGACAGTTGAAATTTTCACAGAAGATGTATTTCTATTGCCGCTATAACAACAAATACTAAAAAACAGAAAAAAATAATATTTAAGGGGGGCTCCCATACAACAATAACATACAATTTTTTTGCTCGTTTTTGTATATAATGGTACGGAATCCTTCGTGCGCGAGTCCGACTCGCACTTGGCGTTTTTTTATCATATTGCCTCCTTATATTGGGCATTTAACAAATAGCCCGGGCATTATGAATAATGTTCTATTAATCACTTGGTCCACAACATATTTATTAACACAGACTATATTCAGAAAATATTACTACGATTTAGGATGGAAGACTGCAACGTATGTTACCATAAGTAAGTTATAGAACGTGAAAGAACACAACGAACAAGAATATTTTATTTTTTAGCCCTGCGAAAGACTACCTATATTTTTGGCAAGATTCATCTCGATTAAGAGCGCCCTGGATAATAGTTTTTTGCGCGGAATATTTCAAAATATATTATTCTTTCACGTTGCACCAGAGAATTGGCCTGACCTGATTCATGGCTCCGCCCGCGCTAAATTCTATTATCGGCGGGTTAGCTCGGCTAGTCTTTGATTGTAGTTATTGTTTCGTCAATGATGACAGGTACAACTGACCCTAATTATTAGGCGACTTCCACCGTAGGTGTTATTGGTGTACCTAAATGGACCACGTCTGTCTGTCCTATGTCTTCTAAGGGGATCTGAAGAAGCCCTAAATTACAGTGTACAACTCGATGATCAATAATAAATATAATAGGATTAAATATAGATTACTAATTATTTTAATCGTAATAAAACTAAGTATATTATAATAAAATGTACTAACTAATCATCCAAGGAGACTACAAGTTCTTCGTAACAAGACATAAAAATACGCACAAGTATGCCTTGACCACCTTGGCGGTGCGGAAGGTAGAAGTTTTAATGTTCAAGGGCCATGTAAAATCTGTTCCAACATTAGAAAAGACTCGAGCGGGGCTTACTCGATCGGGAGGCAAATCGCCCATTTGTGGGAAAGTCAAAGTTGCCTTGAGCCTAAAACAGGGTAAGCACTTAAGGAGTGCACTCCTTTTAACCTTCGAGCCGAGACAATCCAAAACTCTCGTTGGAGTACGTCAAGAAGAATGCTGAGTCCCGCATGAGATTTTCTCAAATAGCGGTCCTAAATCAACAGCAAGGTCAAATGGCTATCCTTAGGCAAAAGTAGCGGATGCCGAGCTTCTTCTCAGCTTCACGTTCTGACAGCGATAAGACCAGTTCAGAATCCCTAATCAGAGGTCGGCGGGCGTTGTTGACAAATCGGTAAATCAAGCCAATCCTTCGGACCAATTTTTCAACAGAGCTGAACTTAGTTAACAACGAATCAGAACAAAGTGGTGGGTCAATACCCAAAAAGTGGGTATGAAGAGGGGCACAAATTGGTATTCGGATCGGACGAGCTAGGCATTCATTCTTTGCTTACTCTGTGCACGACGTCACGTCAGTCACATATAATCGGTTGAAAGGTTGCGGCTGTTGTTTTTCGATCTAATTTTATATTTTATTCGGTTTGAGTGAAACTAATTACAACCACACATACAGACAAATTCATAGACACTACACCACATATTACATAAACCTTGAACATAAAATCTAACGCGAAAATTGGGTAAGTCCTTGTAATTTTCCTTAGAGCATACGTACGGCCTAGTTCTAGTAACCAACAGACATTCTGGAAGGAAAACTATTTGAATTGAACTCCTCGGCGGGACCACCGTGGAGATCACGAGAGTTGGATATCCATTTCCGAAGTTCATATCCGCCGGCATGGAGGATTCCAAATAGCTCATCGCAGAGAATCAGTGCCTCTTCAATCGTAGAGGCTTCCATGCAGATATCGTCGACGTAGACGTCGCTATATAAAACAAAAGCAGCGTGAGGAAAGTGAAAATGTTCCCTATCAGCTAGCTCTAACGGGGTCTGAATAGCGACGAACGAACTGGAGCGAAGACCATAAATATTGGTGCATAAATCAAAGACGGTCATGGGTAACGCAGGATCTTCTCGCCAGAGAATCAATTGATACCTGCGATTTTCCTTATGAATCACCGTCTGACGAAACATACGGATATCAGCGACCAGATATCTGTGAAAATTGGTCAAAATGTTATGAATATCTTGATGCAATTTGGGTCCCAATTAAAGCCACTGATTAAGACACACACCGTTTGAACTAGAAGCTGAACCATCAAAAAAACCTTTGAAGACAGCATGGTGAGGAACAAAGAAGTGTTCCTTCTTTGTACAGTCAAGGTCAGAAACAGACATATGGCCCAAAGCTTGGTACTCCTGCAGGAACTCAAAATACTTCTGTTGGTAGACGACGTCGCGCCTCATACGCCTCTCCATGGAAATTAACCGTGTTTTGACTAGCATCCTGGAGTGGCCGAGGGCAAGTCGATATAGCGAGAAGGAGAGCCGAGTTAAGAACTGACCAGTTAAAAACGACCGTTATTATTCAGAAAGAAGGCCTCACACTCTTCATCAGCCAGGTCAGACTCAGGAGTTGCAGGAGGCTCTTTTACTTCCCAAAAGCGCTGAACTGCATCAGCAAGGAACACACCGTGGAGCCGGACAGAGTCAGTATGAAGAGGGGCACAAATTGGAAGTACTGGGCCCATTATGGCATGACCACAGTCAGTGGGAAGTGTCACCAACCCACCGACCCATAGAAGCTTAGCCGGTCCTAAGTTGAATTGACCCAGAAAATCGGCACCAAGGAGTAGATTCACCGAACTGGGAAGATGATAATCCGGATCAGCCAACGCCAGACCCATTGTCAATTTTCGGCGCTAAGGATGATCACCCAAGATATCATCCATCACCATGGCCGAAATAGTCCAACGAATAAGAGAATTGTAGAGGGCAGAAATAAAAAGGGAAACCTGACCTCTAAGACTCGAAACCTTAAGGCCATCAATGCCTTGAATAGAATCCGCAGCCAGAGACAACTGTAACTTCAGCCTTCTTACCAAAGAGGTCGATACCAAGCGACACTGAGAGCCCGAATCGAGTAATGCTCGTACCATGACAAAGGAGGCACAAGACAAGAAGGCACGAACCTGTGCAGTGGGAAGCACAACTGTCAGTGGTGCTACTTTGATATCGAAGGAGGAAGATGAACTTGCCACAGCTAATCATCGCTGTGATGGACTCGTGGGCGGTGAACCTAATTGACGCAGCGGTAGATCCCACCTTCACCCTGGTCCAAGTCTACATCTTCCTCCTGTAAGCCTGCAATGGCTTGCTCATAAGCATCTCGAATAGCGTTCACTCTATCATCAAGCTGTTCACACTTATCAAATCAAATCAAATCAAACTATAATCAAATAGGTTTTTTAAGAACACTTTTGAATCGTGAACACAATGTATACAATGTTAATTTCTGCCAAAAAGAGCTGGCAAGAAGTTCTATTTAAAGTAATAATACAATACTTTGATAATTAGCTAAAGAGTATACAATATGTACCGAAACACTTATTAGGTAATAACAATAAGTCAAACATGTCAATTTTTTTTTGTTTTTATATATCATAGGGGGCGCACCATGTGAAGCGTCAAATATCGTCAATAAAATAATATAATAATAAATAATAATATAATAATATAAAGTTTTTGTTAGACCTTGTGATCAAGGCTGCAGCCGTTGCTTACCAATGCAAGCCTCCAGCCAAAACAGTTTTAGATATGGCCATTTTATACTAATAAACAAAGAAATGAATTAACTTTTTAACTAACTTAACTTGTTCGGAAAAGAATGATGAGTGACCCGTTTCGGACCGGCGTCACGATTTCCGACCCCGTCTGGACCCCATCAGCAACCTCGTTTCAGTAAATCGCGAGGTACCGGGTCGTTTCGCCCCCTCCCAGAGTTATGACGGTCGAACGGAATGAACGGTGTATGGTGTTACGATCCGCCACACACCCGTCGAGATTGTCACCAGTTCAAAAAATCTGGGGCAGCCCAAAACAGGTTTTTGACACGTTGGCTAGGGTTGTGCTTGTATTGTTCGGGGGAGCAACTAGCCAAGGACTGCAGACGGCCGCGACCTTGTTTGAAGTGAGGTGGGGGTCACCACCCGGATTTGTGAATGCCTATCCGAGAGGATAGTCCTCGGTTGGCACATGGAGGTGTGTCTACGGCTCGCACGGGCGGGGGTTCGTCGCCGCCGAATCGAACCCAATAGCTCCCGTCCCCAGGGCGGGCGAGCCCACGGGATGGTCGTTGGTCACCACCCTCTCGTGCACTTTCCGCTGAGGTAGGTATTGCGAAGCGGGCACGTTACACGGAATATGAGCCTCTGCCTCTCTCTATCGTGAAGCGTTATACGGGTTCTAGCGTGGGGTATTATGAGCCACAGGAGCCCTGGGGCCAAGTACGGCGCTCGGGTCGGGCCAACACCCGTTGACTCATGGCAGCCGCTGCATCAGCCTCTCCACCACCTGTCACAACTGTTTTTTGATCAATAAGTTAATAAATTAAGTATTACAAATCAAACAACATTTCTTTTACATTCAAAGGTTTATTACATTATTTTTAATTTTAGATGTCAGGTCTTTTAAATTAAAATAAACCTCATCAAATAATAAACTTTGTACAATATGCTGCACGCACACCTCCGCTCGACATTGACACACACGCTTGGTTTCTTCTAGGGTATCAAATAATTCAGCATTAAAAATTTCGATATTTATAACTTTTAATCCTTTTCCTTTGCTTGGTGTTTTCACATACGAGTGTAATACAGGGTCTTCATTTTTTCGTTTGCGTGCGTCACAAGTGTCTTACCCCATGGGAATAAAGTTAAATGGACATACGAATCATCCTCCTGTAAAATAAAACGGGTAAGTATATGCTACAATATATCTGAAGATAAGTATAAGTGTCTAAGTATTTTATTTAAATAATATTCTTTTAGATGGTAGCATTACTTACCAACGACATTTTATATTTTAATTTTTAGTCCACCTAATGTTTTATTACAAACTGACTAGCATTGTCATTCAAACACTTCGTTTCGCGAAAAAAAAAGTTAATAAATAAAGTTCAAAATGATTTGAATTAATTATTCGATGCTAGTCCAAGTTTTATAAATTAGGAGTTTTTGCTGACGCAGTGTCGTTGGAACATTTTAAGCTTAGCGCAAACCGTGGGATCATGTTGCGTGCAGCGGCGGCGGTTACTTAGCGTCCGTAGGACGACTAATCGCCTCAATGTATATGCACTCGCATAGCGAAGCATGGAACGTCTGATCGCCACCGCTGCACGCGACATGATCTCGCTCGTTTGCGCTCCGCTTAATGCGTCGTTGAGATGATCTAAGTTGAAAGGCAATCAAGTAGGAATCACCCATGTCCCAAAAATGAAATCTTATTATAGTCAGCTATTATGTACATACGAGTTTATTATCTTTAAGTAACTCACACTTTAAAACTTAGTGCAATAAATAGTCTAAAGTCTGCATGAAATGTCATAAGTTGAAACAACTGAAGCAACAAGAAAACATCACCTATAGGAAGCAACCGCTGGAAACTAAAGCAATGTAAGTAACCTTTTTTTTCACTTAAAAGCTTTAAAAAGAATGTATGTATCGTTTAATTTTATTGTTTGTTTTTTAGGTTGAGATCTATGTCACTACTCACTGACGATCTATTCCCGCTGTCGGATGAAGAACCTGTACCTCCAGTGGGGAAGAAGGTACATCACGTCACCGCTAAAGGAGCACTCTGAGAGCCCGATGGATGACAAAAGCAAAAACAAATGTAAGCTTTTTTAGTTATTTTTTTACATACAATTAACGCCTCGAAACGCACCGGTAATATGGTTATGATCATGAACCTTAACATCGAATAATAAATGTTTACAAATATGACAATGAGTGCTTGACCGATATTCGATTTGTTGTCTTTCAGTCAATTGTACCATCGGCTTACTGGTTTTAATTATATAATTATATATTTGACATCTTTCATTAAATTTTTGATAAACATTTCTTACCCTCGATATGACACGAGTTTGTTTAGTAAGCTATCAATCAAACAACATATATAGTAAGCAAAACATAATGGTTTATGAATCTTTTATAAAGAAGTATCCATACCACGAAAAGAATCTGCATAATTCCCTATAAAACTTTTAAAATCTGCATAAATAATAAAAGGAATATTTTATTGTCTCTCAAAATTCTTAAACATCAAATAAGTGTTTGGCTTCGGTAATAATTGTAAAACTTTAGAGTAATAGTGTTTATTACATTTTTCTTTACTTTTAAAACTCTGCAAACATGTTTCACATAAAACAAAACATCCTATATGTTTTGCTAGCTGACTACGAACTCAACGTAAGAGATTTTTGATCAAGCAATAATAACCTTTTTCATTTTGAATAAATAGTAAATTAAAAATGCTCAATTTTTCTACAATACGTCATATAGAGCGGTCCAGTTACATATTTAAATCTGTTATCAAGTACATATACATTAACCCTTATATTCGGGTTATTCTTTTCAAATTTCCTTAAGTCATGGAGTGATAGAGCGAATGTTATTCCTCCCAAAACAAATACTTTCGAATAGTGAGGATAACAATTGCATCTGTTTGCATTTTTATCACATGGAAACAGCCCTGCTAAAATGCTCCATACAAAATAAAAATTGACATTATTCTTTACATTTACACAACTTTTAGTATTAGCTACACAAGGGGGTAGTTTTATATAGGTACCCCCTCGCATAGAGCAATATTTATTAATGTTAATCTCTTAACGATTCAGTGTTAAAAATGTCCAACCAGACTCATGATGTTCAAATTCGTTTCAATGTTTCAATGAATTTCGTCTTATATATCTCTTTTAATTCATTAATATCACTTATAATCTCGAATTTCTTATTAAATGATTAATTTTGGCTTTTCTCCATTTTTCGGTAATAAATGAAGTGCAAACAATTCAAATTATAGTTTAATACATTTATTTAATTCCAACGATAATTCAATCAGTCTCCATGTATTCCACACCTCAGACTACTGCATGCTGAAGTACGATGAAAACGTGCAGGGCACGTCGTTATACTCCTTCCTAGTTGCACTCACCATCTTAGTGATATGCTGCCATAATTCGGAGTCAGTATTCGTTTTACATTTTATGGTTGCCACAGAATGACGCCACTTATTCATTGGAGGAACTTTTTCAATGTCTGAGCATTGGTACACTTTCAGTTAAATGAAGTGGCTAACTTATTTATAAGCATTGAGTGTATTGGTGCTATAGTACCCCACATGTTGAAGCTACTACATCCTCCACCTCTTCACTGTCGTCGCTGGTGTTGTGATTGGTTTGATAATTGACTTGGTGTTCCTCTTTGAAGGAGGTGGTGCGATGTGTGAAGCACTCGCTCTCTTCTTCGATGGTGGGGGTGTTTTGTCCTCAGAAGTCTGCGGTAGTAATCTGTAAGTAAAGGGACGACACACGTTAGATTAAGGTATCATAAAAAAAGCATTTATAGATACAATTCATATTATGCTATTATATATATATTTAAAACTTGTACTCACTTTTTCCGCTTATCGTAATGTCGTAATGTTCTGTGGCTGACACGTTTCTTTCCCGTGATGGTGGATGGGGGGTCATGTAATTCAAGCATTCGTAGAATAATATATGTATGAGGAAATTAACATGGTGGTGAACTCAGGAGTTATAAGACTTAGATAAATATGTCTTAAGGGACCATGTCATCGATTTTGGGGACAAAAAAAAACTATATTCAACCAGATAGATAGAAAATTAATAAAAATTAATTCCGTCTCTCAATAATAAATTTTGTTACGTTGTCCCTTATAGTCATTTAAAGGAATGTTTAACTGAAATTGAAAAAAAAAAAAGAAAGTTTTTGAAAGAAATATATAATAGATTTGAATACCGACTTCCGTCAGTCATCGGAGTCAGATAGTGAAAAGGATTTTTTTAAGTAGTTAAATAACTCAATCTTTGGGAAAACTATAGAGAATAAGCGAAAGCAAGTAAATCTGAAATTATTATCTTTTTGGGAAGACAAAAATAATGTGACAAACAAATGCGTCGGTGCTCGAAAATTAATAGCCAAACCAAATTTGAAAATCTGTATCTATTTTTAGAAAACTTTCTTGCCATTCATTTAAATCTTGAAAAAAATACTTTAGATAAACCAATTGATGTTGGTTTCACAGAGTTAGAGAATGCCAAACAGCATCTGTATCAATTTTATTATAACTTTATTTAAAGAAAATATGGAGAAAATGTTAAACTTTGTTACACAGACACTGACAGTCTACTACACATAATTTATGCTGATGATGTTTATGAAGACATTAAACATAACATTAATGAATTTGATACAAGTCATTTTGATTTTAACAACCCGTTTGGGATTCCACGAGTAAATAGTAAAGTTCCAGGATTATTCAAATCAGAAATGGGGGAGAATTGATAACTGAATTTATTGGATTGAGAGCTAAATTATATTTTATTAAGAGTACTAATGGAAAATACAAAAAGCTAAAGGTGTATCTAGGCCTGTAAAAAAATCTCTCAAATTACAAGACTATATAGATTGTTTATTAAAAGATAGGGCTTTAAAATGTAAAATGAACATGATAAATTTCATAAAACATGTATTGTATTCAGAAGAAGTATATAAGTTAGTTTTGAATCGAAATGATGATAAACGTCAAATACTGTCCAATCAATTAAATACTGTAGCAATCATTATGCTCACAAAGCTAGAAATTCATGAAATCTTAAAATATAAAAATATTATATGTTATAAATGTATATTGAATATTATGTATGTTATAATTTTTCTAGAAAGTAGTTACTATGAATAAAATTACCATGTTATTATTTTAATTGTTTTATTTATTTACTAACTTATAAAAATAGCAGTCACAAGTCCATAACAAACACTTTAGAATAATGAAGCTTAAGAAACAAACGCTTAATTTGGATGTTACTGCTATAGCTTTTGAATTGAAACCGGAATTAGTGACACATAGCACTTTATTACCTAATAGCATTCGAGCTGTTATTTGCGGGCCATCTAACTGTGACAAAACTAATGTAATGATAAACTTGTTATTGCGTGAAAATGGTCTGAAATTTAAAAGTTTGTATCTTTACACTAGAACTCCATTTCAAAGTAAATACCGCTTTCTAAAAGAAGTGTTACTCAATGCTCCTGAAGTAAAATATTATTTTTTTAGTGATAATAGTGAAGTTATTCATCCTAATAAAGCATCACCTTATTCTGTCATAAAATCAACATACGCAATTATTTTTGTATGGGGAGACATAGCCAAATCAATTGTTTTTATCTATCTCAAACATATTTGAAGGTGCCTTACAGGTAATACGTGACAATGCAAATTTGATATTACTCTTCAAACAAGATGATATTTCATCTTAAAGCATGTGTACAATGAGTATGTAGATTCAGACATGTCGGGGTATAAATTCAGATATATTTGTTTTAATATTTGTTGTGAAAATCAAAGTTTTTTGACAATAAATAAAGAGTGTGATTTCAAAGAAGGAAGGTATAGAAAAAAATTGATACATTTATATACCTGACATAAATTAACTGTAACCAGTTGTATTGTAGAAGTGACAGTAGCAAGTCTACAAAAATGAATCACAATAATAAAGAACAGGTAATAACATCGTCTAATACCATAAAAAATAACAAGCTAAAGCAATTAGTAGACATTGAAAATCAATATAACTATAAACTCAATAAAATAATTAAACCTCTTACGGAGGCCTTAGTAGAGATCATGCAATCAAATAAAAATAAATCAAAATGCGACTTTAATATAAAAACATTAAAAGTTTGTTTTAAAATCATGTTTAAAACCCCATCAACGAGCACTTCTATGGTTCCTAACATAAACAAGACAATAAGAAATGAGGATAGAGAGATAGAAAATAATGAAACCGATTTTGAATATAATACAGATACTGATGTCATAGAACAAGACAATAATTTAGTTGTATGGGACGACTTAGCCAAATTGATTGATTCTATCTATCGCAAACATACTAAAATGTGTCTAAGCGGTGAATAAGTGACAATACAAACAAGATAATATTTTAAGTTTAACATGTCTACAATGATCATAAAAATTCAGATATGTCGAGGTATGAATTCAAAGATATTTGTTGTAATATTTGGTATGAATAAAAATATTTTTTAGCAATAAATAAAAAAAAAAGGTGTATAAAAAAAGATACATTTATATATTACATAAAAAAAACTGTAACCAGTTTTACTGTAGAAGTGACAGTAGCAAGTCTATACAAAGAAAAATGTTTTTTTTTATTTACTTGGCAAAAAAAACCCAAAATGTTTTTTTACATTTCTTTAAAACAAAATATGTTTATGCAGACGCTGCACATTCGTCGCTATTACACACAATACTTACAGAAAGGGAAACAAAAGTAAGTAACATGTATTTATAAAATAAGACTATCGTTGGCAAAGCATGCGCAATAATCTTAAAGTTATTGGGTAGTAAAACAACTCTCATGATAACATTCTTTGCCAAATAGGTCATCACAAAAACTTGTGTTGTCATCAAGTCACAGAATACAGTGTAACTGGTTTAGTTAATTCTTATGTATAGGCTGCTTCTTTGGTACCATTCAAGTATTACGTAAGCAGATTTATTACAATTATTTACTCCCCCATCCAACCATCCTCCTTGTCAGCAAAAGTAAGCAAAGCTCTTACCAAATGCTTACGTAAACATTTTTAAATGCATTTTTTCTTTGATGTATTCTGTTTTTTTTCTTTTAATGTATTCTCTGCTTTCCGTTTCACATAATATTCATTTAAACAAACTTTATTGACAGGGTGTTTAACATAGAGTAAGTATCACGAACAAATACATATTAATTCCAATTAACAGTCTGCAGTCCACTGCATTAACACAAACATTAACTTGCTTTGCTTACAATACGTCTAATATCGTCAATTGTACCGAAACATAATTTTTTACATGATACGGGAGAAAATTAATGTAATTAATGATCTCCCGTATCATGTAAAAAAACATGACATTGTCTTATTAGCTGAAGACACCTCCTTAATTTTTAAAGTTAAGAGACAACAGACATGTTATGATGAATTAAATAATGCCATTTCTACAAATGTGTTAAATTTAAATTACCAAATGTTAGTCAGATCCAGACATATATTGATATTAATGGCGAGCAATTAGAAATTGTTAATTCAACAGTCTTTCTTGGCATAACGCTGGACTCCAAACTTCAGTAGGGTCCTCAAATTCATAACCTAGTCAAAAAACTTAGCTCTGCTGTGTATGCGATCGAGAAAATAAGACAATTTACCGATGTCGACACTGCAAAAACAGTATATTTTAGCTATTTCCATATGGTATCTTATTGTGGGGAGCGCTGCTGATGTAAATAAAATATTTGTGTTACAAAAACGGGCAAATCGTCCTATTTAGAGATTGGGATCTCGGATATAGGTTTAGGGAAGTAAATATTTTAACTTTATCGTTGCAGTACATTTATTAAAATCTTTTATATGTACATAAAAATATCAATAGTTTCAGCAAGAAAAGTGACGTTCACAAAGTAAATAATAGAAGTTAATATAAGCTGTTGGTGCAAGATACACGTCTACACAAAATAAGTAACTCTTATATGGGGCAACTTTTACAACAAAGTTCCCAATAATATTCAAAAGCTCAATAAGCAAATTTAAATCTTTTACCAAACAACTACTTTGTAAAAAGGCATACTACAATATTTCAGACTTTATATATTTTAATACTTTATTGCAATAAAATACAATAAGTTGATTTTATGCCTTAGGCAAGAAATTAGGACAACTGTTTAGCGCGCGGTAATTTCCCCACTCGGTTCTAAGCAAGTACGTTAACGTATACGTTATTAGCGGGAATCCCCGGAACTGCGTTTCGTTTTCAAACACAAACAATGTGTGGGTTGCCATATGTCTAAAAAAGTTAAGGGATCTTTTGTTCACAATCATTACACGCATTGAATGCGCTCAATGCTGTCTATGCGCACATAATGTACTATTTAATCAATTTGTAATTGTACTATTAACATCTTTGTGTAGTAAAAAATTATAAGATTAAATTATTTTTTAATTTAAATTAAATGTTTATTGATTTAAAGTTTCATTTTGTGTATATATGTTTACACATACACATATGCATACGTGTACGCGTACAAATACACACACACATACGCAAATACACACACAAACATACATTCATACATACATATGCAAATACCTACATATATACACATACGTATAAATAGAGTAATTCCCAATAAAATATTCTTAAAGTATATTCTTGATATTTTATCGTTTATTTTATTTTTTATTTTAGTTGGTATAGAGTTTATTGGTTATATTGCTTGTAACTGTAACTTGGTACTTGTAATTCTTTGCGATAGTACTGTTCCACTAATAAGGCATATTGTACTTTTTTGTGGATAGGTATTAGCTTTCAATGTTTGAAGAGTAAGTTGTAATCTTCTGCCATTTGTCTTTTTACATTTGGAGGTACAGTTTGTTTTATCAGTCTCATTTGAAGGGTGCAAATTTTTTCTAAATAGGTTTTATATGTTCGACCATAACTTGTCAAACCATAAGAGATGATCGATTAATTAATTAGATTTGTACTTTATTATTTTAAATTTTGTTAATATAGCTCTAAGCTTTGTGGTGCCAATATTGATATGAGCTTTCCAGTTAAATCTATCATAAATGGCTAATCCGAGGTAAGTTTGTTGTTTGACTTGCATAACCGAATTACTTTTGCAATTTAAATTATTCGATGCGTGAAGGCACTTGTGGTTATAAGCTATCAATTTAATTTTTTTGTTTGTTTTGTTATGACTCGAGTGGATGTGCATAATTTTTCCTTTTTGTGCATTAAGTACCAGTCCTACGTCATGCGACCATTTGCAAAGTTCGGTAAAATCTTCATTTAGGTTGCGTTCTGCCACTTCAATATAGAGATATTGGGATGAGATGAGACAAGTGTCATCAGTAAATTGGTATAATGAGCAGTATCTGATTACATTTTTGACATCATTAACATATGCCAGGTAGTGAGTTGGATCAAGGACCGATCCGAACCGGCTGTTTCTTGTGTGACCCGTTTCTCTCTGCTCAAGGCATCTCCGACTTTTACGTAATAACTTCTATCATGCAGATAGTCATTACACCAATTTAGTAACGGACCTCTTATCCCACTGTAATTAAGCTTTTTTGTCAGCGTACTATGTCGTAGCGTATCGAACGCTTTGCTATAATTGATAAATACGATTAGTACTTGCTTTTTATTGTGAAGGTGTTCATTTATTTCATCTGTGAGATAGTAGCATTGTGGTGCTTTTTTTTTGAAACCTAACTGTTCCTTATTTATTATGTTGTTGTTTTCATAGAAACAAGTTATTAACGGGAAAACATATAATTTGTACTATCATATTTTTGACAGTATTGTTATAGGTCGATAATTTTCACAACTATCGTTTTTCCCCTTTTTTATGAATTGACCTTACGATAGCACAACCCTTAGCCATTATTTTTAATAGTTGTGTTGATAGTGGTGTGTTTCCTGATGAGATGAAACTTAGCAAAGTTATACCTCTTTTTAAATCAGGTAGTTCAACAGATTCTAATAATTTTCGTCCTGTTTCAATACTACCTATACTCAGTAAAGTTTTTGAAAAAATCGTACTTTGTCAAATGTTAAGCCATTTCTGTATTAATAAGCTACTTAGTAGTAAACAGTTTGGCTTTATGAAAGGCCGTTCCACAACCGATGCAGGAGTGGCACTATTAAAAAATATATATAACGCCTGGGAGGATTCGCATGACGCCCTTGGATTGTTTTGTGATTTATCTAAGGCATTTGACTGTGTTAAACATGAAAATCTCATCAGGAAGCTACATCACTATGGTATTAGAGGCAACGCTCTCGACCTTTTGACATCCTATATGAGTAGGAGAGTACAGAAAATAGATGTCAACGGTGAAAGATCTCCGGGATCAGCAGTCACTATGAGAGTCCCTCAGGGCTCAATTTTAGGTCCTTTTCTATTTCTTATTTACATTAATGATCTCCCATATAATGTAAAAAACCATGACATTGTCTTATTTGCTGATGACACCGCTTTGCTTTTTAAAGTTAAGAGACGACAGACATATTATAATGAATTAAATAATGCCCTTTCTAAAATTGAAAATTGGTTTAACGCTAATAATTTGTTACTTAATGAAAAAAAAAACCAATGTGTTAAATTTGCATTACCAAATGTTAGTCAGAGACAGACATGTATTAATATTAATGGTGAGCAATTAGAACTTGTTAATTCAACAGTCTTTCTTGGCATAACGCTGGACTCCAAACTTCAATGGGGTCCTCATATTCATAACCTAGCCAAAAAACTTAGCTCTGCTGTGTAGGCGATCAAGAAAATAAGACAATTGACCGATGTCGACACTGCAAAAATAGTATATTTTAGCTATTTCCATAGTTTAATGACATATGGTATCCTATTGTGGGGTAGCGCTGCTGATGTAAATACAATATTTTTGTTACAAAAAAGGGCAATTCGTGCTATTTATATATTAGGATCTAGGATATCTCTGAGGGATAGGTTTAGGGAAGTAAAAATTTTAACTTTAGTGTCGCAGTACATGTATGAAAATCTTTTATATGTACATAAAAATATCAATAGTTTCAGCAAGAAAAGTGACGTTCACAAAGTAAATACTATCAAGTCTACATAAAATAAGTAACTCTTTTATGGGGCAATGTATACACTTTTACAACAAAGTTCCCAATAAAATTCAAAATCTATCAATAAGTAAATTAAAATCTTTTATCAAGCAGGAACTTTGTAAAAAGGCATACTACAATATTTCAGACTATGTAAATGATAAAAATCCTTGGGACTGATGATGCTCAATTACAGGATGCATAGGTAAACCAAATTAAAATGGAAATAACATAAAATTGTACGACTAAAAAATTTTTTTATTTAAAACATTAATTGTATTTTAGTTTATTTGTATTATTGATAGTGTTTTTAAAAGAGTAACTATCGAGTTTCTTGCCGGATTCTTCTCGGTAGAAATCAACAACATTGTGAACCGGCGGGAAGGTGGGAGGGTTCAAAAAATAATATTTTATAACTTTGACGATTCAAAAGTGATTGTAAAATCCTTATTTGAATAAACCATTTTGACTTTGACTTTGACTTTGATACCTTTTTAGAGTTTAGGGGGTCAAGGCCAGTTTTTATACTTGTGTTTATTAAATTAACAAATGCAACGGCAATTTTATTTGAGATAACTTTTGTATCTTGTGTGCTTACATGGTCAATTCCTGCAGATTTAGATTTTAAAGTTTTTATTATGTTTGTGCTTTTCTAGCAAAGATTGAGGTATCAACTGGTTTTTCATAAAATCCTTGCTCAGTAGTGGGATTTCACATGTTGACATGATTGATTTAACATTATTTTCAAATTCTTGCGAGAACCCATCAGCAATAGTTTTATTATCAACCTTGTTAAAGGCTTTTAATATGACGTCATCTACTAACCTTGTGATTCTTCGCGATATATTGTTAATTAATTGCCATAGCTTTTTTGGGTTTCCCGTGTTTTCTTTTATGTTATCCATATAAAATTTATTTCAAGAATGTTCTACTAACTTATTGGTTTTTTTTTCTTTGTTTGTTATACTTAAGTCTAAATATTTTGTTACTTGTATCTTTTTCACTCATTAAACAGTTTATCTTTTAAATAAATTTTCTTTTTTAAGTCGTTAGTCACCCATCCTTCGTCATTTTTTCTACCTTTAACTTTTTTGTGTATTTTGCTCCAGTTCCGTTGCTTGATATTTTAAATTTCAAAGAAAAACCCCATTGTTTGTCATATACTGTTCTACACAAAACGAAACGTTGAAAACAGGACTACTTGATGTTAGACTTGAAATCGAAAGTGAGGAAGACTTTCCTGATCAAACGAGTGCTTATTGTCTCATCATCAACGATCATATAATATAATACAAACCTCCAAGCAGTACAGTTCGCAAGATATCATGAATTTTATAATAATTGATGTTCAGGGTTTTAAAACCTAATCTAATGAGTTTCTATCCAAGGAAATAGCTATATTTGTTGGTAAAAAACTACAATCGTTTTTGATCAAACAACCATTTCCATTTTATGAATTAACTAAAAATAAAATGAAGCAAGTAGCCTGGATTGAGTCGGAATATATGTTGGAAGGAGTGATTCATACCGTTTGCACATTATAAAACATTTGTTAAAAATAAATGTGTTTATGTGAAAGGTGAAGAGAAATCATCTTGGGTAAAAAAAAAATTGTTATAATTATTAATTATTAGTAAACCTAGAAAATTTCAAGTGTCCTTATTTTAATATCCTATATAATCTTTATAAATAATGTAATGATGTCTTTACTTGTATTTATCATGCCAATGTATGTGCTACAAAGAATATAATATGTTTGAATAAATGGTGTGTTGATAATAAAGTTTTTTGTACCTAATTTGATTTTTTTTATTCTTTGATCAATGAAAGGGTAGCGTGTAGTAGAAATGTAGTTTAAGTTAATGTGTATGTGTCAATGATGGATGGAGGAGTGCATGCAGCATATTCAACAAATTTTATTGTTTGTTGATGTGTATTTTACAAACCGATAGTTGTGATCTGATTGAATACAAAGTAAGCTGATGTATAGCCTGATGTTTATAATCTGACCAGCTTTACCACGGACCGTTCATTTGTTAGATTTTTTTTTCACTATGAGAGACACATGATTTGAATAGAGTACGATGTTGAATGATCTGTTTTCATATTGAACTATTTTATGTATTGAGCCAGAATAACCATATATACACTACTCACATACACGGTTCATAATTTTTATTACACCCTAATACTCAGTTTGTATATAAGCGAAATCACAACAAACATAACAAATATTTTTACAAAGGTTTAAATTTTGCAGACTAATGACAACCATAGAGTGTTGCTAGAATAAACAAGGTTGCGTTCTGTTATACCCCTAGCACATATGTAGATATGCTTACTTACTGTATTAGACTCCTGACTCAGCATTTATAACCAACTCCTATTAAATTATAAGTTTAGTGAGACAGTCTTGTCCCATCTCCCGTCGCGGCTGCCAACGGATCGAAAATTATTAATTGTTATTGATTAATATTAAAAACTATTAAATTAAACATTATTCAAAATCCTTTTTTCTAGTTCTATTTAAAAATCCTTTTTTTTAAAAACCAAGTTTTCGAAATTCGTATAACATTTATGGTGGCAGCTAAAAGGATCTAAAAAGGTCCCGGTACGTCTCTGAACAAAAGTAAATACTATTTCCTGAAAAAGTGAAGTGACTCTGTATCCTGTATATAAACTATAAATACATACCTGCTATATCCAGAAAAAGTGAAGTGACTCTGTATCCTGCAAATAAACTATTAATATATACCTGCTATATCCTGAAAAAGTGAAAAATAGAAAGTGACTGTAACCAGAATATACCAACTATACCTCGTAGTCTACATAAACAAAGAAACATTAATATTCAAGAAGAACAACTCAACATAAATTACTACATATTCTGAATAACATCTCTACAACTCGATATATATCACTGTATCTCACCGAGCCGCACCGTGGTACACCTTATCGTCGTGCACCGGCCGGCATGCTCCTTATCGCATACGCCCACGCGTTCTCCGTCCTGTGAGTCTTTGGTCATTGTCTAATGTGTCTAGATTTATTCACTTTTAGGGTTCAGTAAGACAATTGTTTTATTTTAATTGCTTTATTAGTGCAATTAACATATTTTAATATAAATAAATAATAATGTCAAAAAACGAAGGAGGCTCATCCTCATCTGGTCACGTTGATTTGAACATTCTTATCCAGTTCATTAAACCATTCGATGGTAGTCGAGATCTGCTAAATCCTTTTTTAAATAACTGTACAAATGCAATTGATCTTGCATCCACATCTCAGGAAACTATTTTACTCAAACTTATTCTTAGCAAATTGGAAGGCAGAGCCCAAGCTGCTTGCGCAATCAAAGACTTTGACGATTGGAGTCAATTAGAGGATTTTTTAAAAGCACAATTTGGAGAGCGTAAACACTACACTCACCTACTTTCAGATTTACAAGAATGTAAACAGCTACATAATGAATCGGTCAGCCAGTTCGCTTTAAAAGTTGAGACTTGTTTAGCTAAATTATTAACGGAAATTAATATATCGATTCCCACAAAAAAGAAATCAGAACTGGCTGGTCGAGTCGCTGCCATGGAGGACTTAGCCCTCCATACATTTATCACAGGCCTAAATCCTACATTAGCAACTATTGTGAGGCGTCGCGAGCCCGCCAGCCTCAACAATGCCATAAATATAGCTGTGTCAGAAGAAAAAATGTTACCAGCCTCTATTAAGAAAACAGCGCCATTTTCGTCTAGCAAAGGTGATTATCACAGCCGTTCTTTCAACCAACAAGAAAATTTCCATGGAAAATACAGTCCACACGGAGCCTATGTAAACCCAATCCAACCTGCACGTTTTAATTATAAAAATAATGATAACCTAAAAAATAAAAACGATATTGTATGTCGATATTGTAAATTCCCTGGCCACACCATAGAAAACTGCAGAAAACGGGAATATACCAAGCCTCCCCTTCTGGGTATAGGCCTCGAGATACGCAACGTATAAATATGATTCATGATTCACCGCCTCAAGACAAACCTTATGAATCTCACGATGACACACAAGAATCTTACGAAGAAACAAAAAACTAATAGATGTCTCGACTCGGTGTCGTGCGGGACAACCGATTGCTAAAACCGGCACTTGTTCTAATTCAAACACTGTTCCTAAACTCATGCACCAAAATCATCATATTGCTAACACTAGATTTCCAAAAGAATCCAAAGATAAATTATTCCAAACTGACATTGTTACCAAAATAAAACCGGCTCCGCGACATGGGTTGCCGTCAAATCACGTCACTGTATCCACTGTATCCTCTGTATCCGCTGCATCCTCCGTATCCACTGCATCCTCTGTATCCACTGCATCTTCTGTATCCACTGCATCCTCTGTATCCACATTCTCTGTATCCACTGCATCCTCTGTATCCACTGCACCCTCTGTATCCACTGCATCCTCTGTATCCACCGTATCTACTACATCCGCTGAATCCGCTGTATCTGCTATACCTACTAGAATACACAAAAATAAAAATCTCACCGTATCCTTTGCTAACGAATCCAGACAAATTACTCAAAATAGCAAACCATCAAACACCATGACTACATCCGCCATATCTAGTACTTCATCGAATGAAAGAAATACTATGAATATTAAACCCTACCAATTCAACACTTCTAATCCTTCCGAATTCATAAAATCTTCTAGTTCAGTAAATTCTACTAACTCTCAAACCAATACTAATCTCAGAAACAAAATTAATGCAGACGTTTATGAAATTACTAGCAATCCTTCTAAAACTCTACTACCTTACATTTTGATATCCACTTCAGTATCGAATACACCGTTATTACTGCTAGTCGACTCTGGATCCTCTGTCAGTCTGTTAAAACAATCATGTATAAATAAAAGTCCTTCAATAACCAATGAGCCAATTAAATTGAAAGGAATTGACCCTGTAAAAGAATGCACCGAAACTCTAGGACACTTCGAGCTGAAATTCGTTACGTGTACTAACCCCCACAAACATATACATCACAAATTTCATGTAATAAATAACATCAATCTGCCTTATGATGGCATAATCGGAAACGACCTTCTCAACACTTTTGGTTGCAACATTGACTACATTCACGACGTTCTCAAAATCAGGTCATCTTACTTAAAACTTAACTTCTGTGAACCTACTTACGTCATCCCAGCGAGATCGGAAACAGTAATAGAATGTTCAGTTTCGAATCCCGAAATAAAAGAAGGCTATATACTTGACCAAAAACACTCCGAAAATCTACTATTTGCAAATTGTTTAGTCAGAGTTAAAACCAACAATAGGATAAATATTTCTTTTGTAAATCTATCAGAATCCCCAATAACCATAAGTTCCAATCTTCAACTTACCCTTATGCCTGTCAAATCAACACAGGATCTTGAACCCGTACACTGTTTCAATGTCAATGATACTCAAAACTACAGAACTGACGACTATTATTTGCGCACCCAAGAGGTTTTAACTATGTTAAGGACTTCTCACCTCAACAACGAAGAATCAGACGCTCTGTACCAGATATGTTCAGAATTCTCTGATATTTTTTATCTCCCAAACGACCAACTGACTCATACTACGTTTATGCAACACGACATCAAAACCTCTACCGACAATCCTATTCACGTAAAATCCTGCCGTTTCCCCGAAGTCCACAAAGGTGAAATCAAAAAGCAACTAGAACAAATGCTAGCTCAAGGTATCATAGAACCCTCTGTATCCCCATGGTCCTCACCAATTTGGATAGTTCCAAAGAAACTAGACGCGTCAGGAGAACGAAAATGGCGTGTCGTTATAGACTATAGGAAACTGAATGATATCACGATTGGTGACACCTATCCTATTCCCCAGATTTCCAAAATCCTCGACCAACTTGGTGACAGCAAATATTTCTCAACTCTTGATCTCGCTTCTGGCTTTCACCAAATCCCCATCAACAAAGATGATGCGCCTAAAACCTCTTTCCAAGTTCCTCAGGGCCAATTTCAGTTTACTAGGATGCCCTTTGGCCTCAAAAATGCACCGTCAACATTCCAGAGACTGATGAACACGGCTCTATCCGGCCTGCAAGGAATCCGCTGCTTCGTGTACTTAGATGACATCGTTATCTATAATCACGACCTCCCATCACATATTAGAAACTTATCCTGTATATTTGAAAGACTAAGTTACAACCTCAAACTGCAGCCGGATAAGTGCGAATTTCTTAGGCGTGAAGTCGCCTATCTCGGTCATATTATCACCGAAGAGGGCGTAAAACCAAATCCCGACAAAATCAATGCCGTCACTGAATTCCCAACTCCTAAATCTCCCAAAGACATCAAGTCATTCCTCGGACGCGTTTCCTATTATCGCAGGTTTATTCCTGATTTCTCGAAAATTTCCAAACCTCTGACGACCCTCTTGAAAAAAGATGTAGATTTTAAATGGGAAAATTCACAACGAGTCGCTTTCGATGAATTGAAACATAAGCTAACCTCGGCTCCATTACTTATCTATCCCGACTTCACTCAACCATTCATTCTCACATGTGACTCATCAAACTACGCCGTTGGCGCCATTTTATCCCAAGGCCAAATTGGACAAGACCGACCCATAGCCTTCGCTTCACGAACTGTCAATAAAAGTGAGTGCAACTACAGCACCACTGAAAAAGAATTATTAGCCATAATATTTGGTTGCAAAACCTTTCGACCCTACCTCTACGGGCGAAAATTCCATATCATCACTGATCACCGTCCTCTCAAGTGGCTATTTAACCACCGTGACCCAAGCAGCAAATTACAAAGGTGGCGATTAAAATTGGAAGAATACGAATACGAAATCGTATATCGTAAGGGTAAATTAAATACGGCTGCAGATGCCCGTTCCAGATTCCCAGTAAACCCTATTTATCCTCAAAATCCTGACGACCAACTAACAGACCTCGGTCCCTTAAGCCTTAGTCCACTCGATGACCAACCAAATATTGACTTTAGTCCACTAGACATACCAATTCTTGACGACCCACTGACCCTTCCAAACGATGAAATTCTAGAACTTAATAATAATCCCACAACAAGTATTTCCGGCGACTTACCCATCCAAAACACTATAACTAACACAGAAAACCAGACAAACGACTTACCTTATCAAGATTTTACAGAAATACCTCCTACTCCTAAAATACAAGACCTACTACTTACCGCTGAGCTCAACCACGACGAATATGCAGACTTCCTAAAAGCGACGCTTGATAAAAATAAAACGTTTAAAACCAACCTGAAAGAACATAACGAAAACCTCATGAAAACCAACTGTAAAATAATCCTAATCCCTACTTCAATTGATTTAGATGAATCCACCCCTTATTTAACCGAAATCCTAGAAAAATTCCAAAACCCTGACGACTTACTAAACACTGAAAGACAACTGCATTCATTTAAAAGATTCGAGATAAATAACAAAATCGTTTATTTACTATTTACCAAAGTAAACCACTTTGACGATTGTTCCTATCAAGACATATACAAGACCTTAAAAACTGTTAGAAATGAACTACTACTGTCAGAAAACACAACCGACATTGCTACTGCGGACTTTAAGAACCCCTTACAAAAACATTCTTTTATAAAAATATACAATATGCTCACTTACCTATTTCACAACTCCAACTTGAACGTAAATATATATCACAATAACATACTATATCCTAATCTCAGCGAAATAAAAAAGATCCTTCGCGAAAATCACGACCTACCAGTCGCAGGTCATCTTGGATCAGTCAGAATGCTAAAACGCATACAAGAAAAATACTATTGGAAAGGAATGCGTAGTGACATAGAAACATACGTAAAACAATGCTCTTTATGTCAAGAAAACAAAGCTTTAAGAAGAATAAACAAAGCACCAATGCAGATTACCACAACTTCATCAGTTCCCTTCCAACGCCTCGCAATCGACATCGTAGGTCCTCTCCTCGAATCCGGCACCGCTAAACTCAAATATATTATGACTTTACAAGATGACCTAACCAAATTCTCCGCAGCCTATCCCATACGCACTGTTTCAGCAGAAGAAACAACTGACTGCTTAGTTCATTTCATTTCCTTATTTGGGATTCCCCAAACTATCCTGACTGATCAAGGCACCAATTTTACTGCTGACTTATTTAAAAAGACCTGCGAATTTCTTAAAATTAAACAGTTGTGGTCTTCTCCATATCATCCTCAAACCCAAGGTGCACTTGAACGTAGTCACTCGACTCTCAAAGAGTATTTAAAATCGTTTGTCGACCTAAACCAAGAAAACTGGCCAAGATATGTATATACGGCCATGTTGACTTACAACACTAACGTCCATAGCACGACTAACTTTACGCCATACGAACTTCTTTTTGGTCACAAACCTTTCATTCCTAATTCCATCTTTGACTCATCCCTAGACACCACATATCCCGAATATATTAAAATGTTACAACATAAACTAAAGCACTCCCGTGCTACAGCCGTGGTAAATATAAACAATTCAAAGGAGAGTTCCAAAAATTATTACGACTCTCACACACGTCCCGTTTCCTATAAGGTAGGCGATTACGTTTATCTAAAAAACCACCTCCACCTTAGAAAAGCCCTTTCACCTATTTGGAAAGGGCCATACAAAATAGTCAAAGTTCATGGGAAAAACACCTTATCACTCCTTATCAACAGACGCCATGTCAAACATCACTTCGATCAGATTAAACCCGCCGAAATGCAAACATAAAATTTATATATTTTACTACTGAACCCTTACTCACAAAATCGCTTCACACTTGACGAACTTAAGTTGTCTTACCTAGTAAGATTAGCATAGTCCTATTGTAAGATAATCTTACAAAGCTAACTTAGAGATTACCAGTATCCCTTGTGAAATGCCAATTGCATTTTATGACCTAGATTTTAATAACATATACACACATATATTACAATAAAATACTAAATATAAACCCTAAACTCTGCATACTAAAAAACACACATTTAAATTAAACTTAATTTTTTTTAACTTAGATTAATGTTTTTTTTTTTATGGAAATATTTCAGTGCCATGGTCAAGGCAAGCCCGGACTATGTCCAGCCGATCACATCGAGTCCCGGCATCTATTTTGACCACATAGGCAAAATGAAGATAAGAAGCGGTTACCTTAGTATTGTGTCACCCGTAGACATATCGCATGTTGAACCGCATCTCATAAATATTAACGCAATATTAGGTACAATTAGGTTTTTATGTAAACAACCCGAGGCCCTTGATGACCTCGAATGCCATAATATTTTGGAACCCTTATCTTTGCGCTACTATGACGCTGCCAAGGAATACGAATCTATATCTCATTTGGTAACGCATAGAAGTAAACGATCAGCCTGGTTTGGTGGCATAGGCACCCTTTTTAAGCACATTTTTGGCACTCTAGACGAAGATGATGCATTTAAATACAATAGCGCAATCGAAATTGTTCAAAGCGACGAGAAAAAGCTAGCTTCACTAATAAAAAATAATATATTAGTAACTACGTCAACAATTAACGAGTTTAATAAAAATTTACAAAATATAAAAATTAATGAAGCTAGGTTAAACGACGCTGTCAACGAGTTTTCTACGAACTTAAAAAATCTTTCAGTTTTGTCAAATAGTTTAATCCTAAAATCAAAAATTGATTCTGTAGTCAGTGTCCTAGAGACATGCCTACTTACAATCTCATTCCAATTAGAAGACATAACAAACTCCATGCTGTTTAGTAAACAAAACATTTTACATCCGTCAGTGCTCACACCCATGCAACTTTATAGAGAACTCGCTGATAATTACAGACACCTGTCCACAGGTGTAGAATTGCCAGTAAGCCTAGACTTAAGTTCTATATACATTATATTAAGTATTTCTAAGTTAGTATGTTTTTATACCCCAAACAGGTTAGTATTTGTACTGCAAATACCCCTGAGCACCCCTAAGGAATATAGTTTGTATCATAATGTACCCTTACCAGTACCTCACGATCCCAAAAACCCAGATACCTATAGCACTGTAATACCTAGCAATAAATATACCGCAATGACCAAAGACAAAACCCATTATTGTAACATAGACAGTTTAGATAAATGCGATAAAATTGATCCACAGAAATTTATCTGTGACGTCACGAATGTGTTTTCATCAAGTGCATACCCCAGCTGTGAAAGTGAAATGATGACAAAAGTAATAACAAATATCCCCAAACAGTGCGAAACCAGATTTATTTACGGAAACGTGAACATTTGGAACTCATTAACAAACAATAGGTGGATATACATACAAACTCAACTAAGTAAATTATCTATAGATTGCGAAAACTCTGAACCTCTAGAGGTTAACATTCTAGGTACAGGTGTACTCACTTTACCAAATAATTGTAAGGCCTATTGTAAAAGTACCAAACTGATACCCCAATTTAATGTAAAAAATATAACTACCAAAATAGCTTATTCCGATTTTAATTTAATTAATGATTCATGTTGCAAACTAGATAAGATTAGTCATATAATTTCGAATGTGCCTCGTATTTCTTTACAAAATTTAGATTAAGACGATTTGGGTATAAATAAAGAACTGTCAAAATCAATTTTAAACAATATTGACGAAATAGTGCAAAAACCACACATAATAAAATACGGGACACATTTTATCTTTACTTACTATATTTTTAGTCATAACTTGTATCTCTATTTTTATTGTAAGATCCAGAGGCAGTCTGTTTAATTACTTTAAGAGTTTTACCCTACCTAAACCCTCTAATGATAACGATAAAGAGCAGGGTCCTATCCCAGTACCGCGACTTAGACCAATCGTTTAATTTCACTCCATAAACTTCGGAATTTCACCCCGAAGTTTAGTCTTCTGCGGGGGGCTGTTATACCCCTAGCACATATGTAGATATGCTTACTTACTGTATTAGACTCCTGACTCAGCATTTATAACCAACTCCTATTAAATTATAAGTTTAGTGAGACAGTCTTGTCCCATCTCCCGTCGCGGCTGCCAACGGATCGAAAATTATTAATTGTTATCGATTAATATTAAAAACTATTAAATTAAACATTATTCAAAATCCTTTTTTCTAGTTCTATTTAAAAATCCTTTTTTTTAAAAACCAAGTTTTCGAAATTCGTATAACAGTTCGGAACCTAGCGTTTCGTGCGTAAGCCGTGGCCGTGGCAACGGTACAAAACATTATTTATTTATTATATATATAGTCAAATCAAGCTTTAGCCGTTGCTAAACTTAGTCCACGTGTTAATTTACAAGATATCATTATTCCTGCATTATGGGTAAAGTCGCTCGACTTACACCTGTGCCAAAACCCATGACGTCCCTTTGTACCGTTGAAACGTAAAGAAATAAAGCCCCGCGGTTTCAACCACGGAAACATCTATTGCTGTAGGGACTCACTATGGAGATTAATGTATTTTGAACCGACTTAAAAAAGGAGGTTATCAGTTTGATGTATGTATGTTTGTCCGCGATTATCTCAAGTTCGGCAGAACCGATTTTCATGCGGTTTTCAGAAAATTATTTGTTACATTCTGAAGAAGGTTTCGGTATACAACAAATGGATGCCCATGGTCACATGGTCATCAGATCAGGATATATTGATGGGATCCTGGAGAAATCAACGAAACTCTTGAAAGTTTTATAGCCCCACTTGAAGCGATTTGGGTTGTTTTTATACCACTGAGGTGGCAAACAATCTTGCAGTACTCCTGATGGTAAGCGGTCACCGGAGCCTATGGACACTTGCAACACCTGGGTTTTTTAGGGTAGTTTATTTAGATCAACAATCATGAAATTTGGCAAGGATCAGGGTCTAACCACACCAGTATTAAAGGAAAAATATTACACAAAAACTTATATTTTGCAGTTGGTGAATTGACTGTGACGTATATCGATGTATAGGAGAACATTTTCTCAACTTCAAAGTTAAGTTTGTTATTCAATGCGTTTTGTGATTTACGAACTACCTACACACAAGATTGTATGTAGATCCCTCGGTGCGGCGGTCAGCCTCGTTTTTAGGGAAGTTTTACTAAGTAAGTAAGGTCCATGAAAATTGGTATTTGACCTGTTGCGCTTAAAGTTAATTAAGACATTTTTTACCGTTTTTGCAAATTCGTCCACAGGCGGTGAAAAGGGGATATTACCACCGCCTGGACAGATTAGATAGGGTAAAATAGTTTTAATGGGATGGGAAGATATATTTAGCGGGCAACACCGCGGGGAACTAGAATATAAGTAGGTATATGAATATAGAACATTAAACGTGATTGTTTATTTATTCATTAATTTATTCTCGGTCACCTGCAAAAGATAAAATTATCATAACATAAAAAAGTTCGGTACGATACCACTTCAGTTCTAACTTCTTTTCCTGATGGATTGCCTGTTACTCCACTGAGTTTGAGAGGTTTTTGAGTAACTACATTTTTAAATCTTAATTCTAAATCAATATTGGAGTTTTTTTCATCATGATACAGCCACAAACTTTACAACAGGTAAATTATATTTTTTTTAAACATTTTTCCACACATTAATTGTATATTCATCTAGCCTTACACTTCTCAATTTGGTTCCGTAATCATCATAATTCGGTCTTCTCGTAACTTAGATTACTGTTACCAGGAAGCTTTCACTTTACTCTAATTCGAGGGGAAAATTTATGTTACGATTTTCATGGGTCTCAAGATGCTTTAAGACCTACTTGCATACTTTTTCTTGTGAATTCCAGAGTCTGGCGTGCTTAGGGTTACCATCCGTCCGGTTATTTAGCCTTCTGTCCGGACTTGTCATTTTTCCGGACTTTTGACTTATACAGTTTTTTTACAAATCAATAGAATCAGACCACTTAATCTGTCTCACTTATGGCTCATCTCAACTTAAAACATTGATGTAATGGTTGAAACCTTCAATATAAAATGGGATTTAATTACATGACTATGTTCGAACTTTTTTGGAAATGTCAACCTTTTGTCAGGACTTTAAAAATATTGAAATGGTAACCCTAGGCATATTTAACATTAAATGTTTGTTCGCGTGTATGACCGGATAAATACAAAAGTTGCATGTCTGTTTATTGATTATTAAAAAAAAATATAGAGGTTAGAAAATAAAAGCCGTGGCTAGAGGGAAAGTACATTATGTACATAGTGCGAAAGTATTATAATTGATTATAGCAAATTTAATTTCTCCCCAAATGTCAAGCATTGATATTTTGATATAATAATAAGTCAATAGAAAACTTTATATAGTAAACTTTTTGAAATTTGACGCCAGTGTGTGGGTTCCGACACTAACACGTGAACCGCAGTCAGTATTGTATTGACAGGGTTTTAAAAGAATTTCCATATTACAGATACTTGTGAAAAGCGGTTTGATGTTATGCAGCTTTTGCGACGGATTCATATTTGGACAAATGTCTGGAATGTTGGCCACACTGCAGACAAAAGACAGCGACATTGTCGCTGACGATGATGAAATCTCTTGGATTGGTGAGACAGTTTTTATCTGAGCCCAACGAGACTTCTTGTTGTTCGATGGCAACTGTCAATGTGTCCGAAACAACATCAAACAGAGTGTTGCGAGCCATTTTGCTATCAATGTGTGTGTAAATAAGCTAATACGACTATCATTTTTACATCTGTGTGCGTAATGTTGGTGCTATCAACCTTAAAGTGATTACCCTGAATTGGGGAGTTCTTACTTTTACTCGGTTCTACAATTTATTTTCACTTTCAATGACTCCCTGTGGTGACACATTATTTTGAGATAGAACGTAAGCATTTAATACAAAGTAGCAATCTGTTGACCATGGTCATGTAATGCATGTGAAAACCTTAAAGTATTCCAAATATTGTATACCTTGTACTTCTTTACCACAGCATCCGTGCACCCCGTTTACTTTATTCATTTTCAACAGCCGTGTTTTGTTGAAAAGTTTTTTTTAACATACAAAGCTATCGCATCACAGGGCCATTGAAATCGTTTTGTTCGCCAAATGTCAAGAAACAAAATAGCTGTTTACTATTTTTAAAGAACATCTTACTGTTCTACTTCCTGAGCATGTGCAGTACGTTAAATGCGGACTGTAAGTGCCGCCAAATTTAACATTCATTTTTAGTCAACAGATAGATGGAAAGCGCGCGTAGAGAGCATAGAGGACATTCAATGCGTAAATATTAGAATTACTACATTTCATTTGCGAAAGCGATATTGCTGATATTGTTAGAGCAGTCCGCAGGAATCGGATCACAGTACTATTGTTTAAATGTGTACAATTTGCCAAAATAACATTTATAATGAATCTTATAGTCGTCAGTTTTGTAAGTTACAGTGTCATTTAATTACCACCGGAACTACCGCGCCTATTCTAAAAAGCCCTCTTAAATTTTTAGTTCTTGCATTTATATTTTTATAATTATGAAACCCATTTTCTGAGAAAAATTCAGGTTTTTGCCTACTTCGAGCTCTTTAAAGGTTAAGACGTTTCGGGTAGGGAAACAATTAGGGAGTTTTATTAATAAACTATAGAGTATTTTAATCTCAATTTACATAGAAAATATAAAGATTATATATAATGTTATTTAAATTAATCAATAAAATTATAATATTTTATTAGTTGTCCAAAAGAGACCTAATTAGTCTTTCATTGTAAATGAATAACTTATATTATCGATTGACGTCTCAGAATATTACACAAACAATGCAAATTACACTCGTCCTATAATTTTACACACCCCATTGCGCGTGTGCGTACACCTTCTTGCTAATAAAGTACCTAGTATTAGGTAACTTAAGTTAAAATTTTATATAAAGAGTCCAAAGCGTGATGTTAACGTCACAATTCGTTGTAAAGAAAAGATATTTTTTCAAACTATTTATGTATTTTAAGATACGGTAATTAATTATTAATTATCATAAAATACATGATTAGTACTATTTTTTCTATTGGTATTTACATCTAACTGTTATGTTTTTTTATTTAAACATTGCAGAAGTACGAGGAAAATAAGGTTTATGTTCTATAGATGCAATGTGTCACAGGGGTCATCAATACATTATCAACCTAAATAGAGTAATGTATGTCAGTGACGTTAGGTGAAAAATATGTATTGTCGTTTTAGTATTCACCTTACTAAACCTGGGATGGGAAATGAACGTACCTGCAGACTTGGCAACACAGACAGAAAAACATTTGTTGTAACTCTAATATAGCAAGCAGATTAGTGTAATAATTTGTGAAAAGTGATTTTTTATCATTAACCTTTTTTTGTCAATAGTTTAGCACGATTTTATTGCACAAATCGACATTTTTATTACTTAACGCGGGAGCACAGTTCGCATCGACGTACAGATTACGTATGATGTAGTGTGATGGCAAGTACCTGAAAATTCAGGTACTCGTATTAGCTTATTTCGTGGGCCCGAACACGGAATCTAGACGTATAAGACATCTTTGGTCTCTAGTCTTTTATTTACCGCTTGTTAATTTAAAGCGTCGGTGGTAGCCAAGGGTTTTCGATTTCACTTTGTGTCATGAGTGTCGGAAGTTCGAGACCCGGCGTGTACCAATGAGTATTTTTATTAATTTCTCAAGTACATTGACCACCACTGGCTTTTCGGTTAAGGAAAACATCGTAAGGAAACCTGCATACGTCAAAAAAAAGACGTATGTGAAGTCCACTTCTCCCCTACATTATGATGTGTGTGTGTATCTAGCCACTGGGTTACCAACCAGAATTTGCAATTGGCAACACCGTCGAAATCAGCAGTTTGAAATTGCTCAGTATTATAATAATTTTTAATTTACGTTAAGATTAATATATTTAATAAAAAACCATTATTTTAAAAACAAGTTTGTTATATTTGACATTGTGACATAAAACAATCTTGAATTATGGCACCTTAAAAAAGCAAAACAAGTGGAAAAGAGTACCCGGACAAAAGATTAGTTGATGTTATTTCAAATTTTGAGCACAATATGAAAGAGAAGTTGAATGGCTGTTATGACCTTATTGTTATGCAACAATGTCAAATCCAATCACAAAAGGAAGTTCTTGACGAGCTTCTCAAAACAATTCAAAACTTACTTGTATAACAACACCACACACATCTGTTGCACATCACTTTCTTCCCAACTTAATCAGCAGTAATATGTCAATGAATGAGTCTGGTCCTCACGATTTGGTGTTTCTGGACACCACAGATACCAAGAGAGGGTTCAGTACGGAACGAAAACTGCAGTGGTGTTCAGTCGCCCACTGTTACGCAGGCGCCAGTAAGCAGCGTACAGCCCTCGTAGTCGAAACATTAACCGACCAAAACACGGTGCCTGGTAACGTGCTTCGTCCTTTAAATATGACTGCTCCTGGCGGGGCAAAACCTGGCCTCAGAGCCGAAGATATCCTCAATTTTCTCTTCGTAGAAAACGAATTTCTAAAATCCAAATGTCGCAAATATAAAGCTAGTCATAAGCTATTTTTAGAAGGTTTTATATAGTTTCTAAATTATATCTGTGAGTTGTAGTTGGCATTTCTGCTAAAAACGGCCGACAAGGTGACTTTAGTGAGGAATGCAAATAACTGGCCCGGCGGTGTTTAGATTAGGCGATTAAATGTTGTTTGTCCAAAAAACCTAAGAAATCGTGCCTCGAAAACACCACGCCAGACACAAAATCTCACTTTAAAATAATACATCCAAATGGTTGATCGATCTATGGTAAAACCGCCTTATTGGGTGTTGAGAGGCCGGACGTACTAGCATGCAGTGAAACTTGGTGCAAAAAAATCGAGATTGAACGAATTAGGTTATGTGAGAATGAACTGGCGGGTAGCTACTGCCGCACGCGCATCGCTCACGATGCTGTTGCACTATTCACACGGGGTGATATTACTGACCGCCAGCGAAACGACCTACAGAGTCTGGCTGTTCAATATCATTTTGAGTTTGCTGCAATTGAAATTATTTTGAAATTAATTATTAGTGTAAGTATCGCACTGGTAATGGAAATATTGACCTTTATTTAATAATTTAGATGGGATCTGTGTTAGATAGGCTTGAGGACGAAAATAAAAGATTTATTTTGGTCGGCAACCAAAATCATATTTACCTTTTTACTACTCCTTAATATTTAATAATTTATTTAATAGACCTCTTGTGTATCTCCTACCTATTCATTTAACTGTTACTCTAACCAAAGGTTTCCTGGTATAGATCGCTAATTAGCGATAAGGCCGCCTATCATATTGTTTCTTTCATATATACTATCTGCTTCTTTATACTATTTAATATTGCAATAAAGAATATTTATTTATACATACATACGGAGCTTAAAGTTGTTAAAAGTAACTTTAACGGTTCAGTAACCAATTTCCCATACAAATTAGATGATATTTTTGGGCACATAAAAATAAACTCTCATTATTTTGGATTTTTTGGTTAATTTTTATTCAGTTGCTTCATGAGCATATACAGAATTTATCATATGAGGTGTTTCTGATTGCTCAAACTCACTCCATACTATACAACATTATGTATGTCACGCTGCAGAGCTTCGCAGTCGGAGGCAGACCCAATGCCTGTGTATAATTTAAGGTCGTCTGCGAAAATAAGACACTTTGCGTGTTTGATTACCTGAGTTAAGTCGTTAATCATTATCAAAAAAGGGTCGGTCCTAATGAACTTTCCTGACCAAAAAACTTGGTGTACTCAACAGAGCGAAGCAGTACTTCACGTCGGGGCAAAGGTTGCTGCTTTACAAGTCGCAAGTCCGGCCCCATATGGAGTACTGCTGCCATCTCTGGGCGGGTGCACCCGGATACCAGCTTGGCCCTTTTGACTCGGTTCAACGACGGGCTGTGAGAATTGTCGACGATCCCAAACTCACTTGCGGTATCGAGCCCCTAAGTCTGAGGAGAGGCTTTGCCTCCCTGTGTGTGTTCTACCGCTTGTCCAATGGGTTGTGTTCTGAAGAATTGTTCGAAATGATGCCCACGGCTACTTTCTACCATCGCACCGCTCGCCATCGGCAGGGAATTCATTCTCACACTTTAGAACCGAAATGGTCGCGTACAGTGCGGTTTCAGAGAAACTTCCTCCCGCGAACGCTTAGGTTGTGGAATGAGCTCCCTGCCAAGGTTTTCTCTAAGGACTACAGTATGGGGTTCTTCAAAAAAGAAGTTATTAGATTTCTGATGGGTCGGCAACGCGCGAGTGATGCCCTTGGTGTTGCAAGCGTCCATAGGCTACGGTGACCGCTTACCATCAGGCGGACCGTTGGCTTGTTTGTCACCTTAGTGGTTTAAAAAAAAAAACCTATCCCAGATCTGGTGTAGTAAGTTTGGGATCTGTGACCAGCAAACAGCACATATTGCTTACGGTAGATGAGATAGTTCGCAAAAATTTGTATTAAAGGCGGCGTGAAGCCCAGAGTAAAAAGCTCGACGAAACTGTGCAACATTAATAACAATTCAGAAAGGTCCTCAGCCTGGTCTAAATCTGCTGTAAGGTTGGCCAAATATGCATCTCGAATAGCGTTTATCTTATCATCAATCTGCTCATACCGATGAAGTAGGGCATCGTTTTTGTTCGGCCTTGTTATCAAGGCTGGAGCCGTTGCTAACCAAGGCAAGCCTTCATCCATAAGAGTCCTAGTTGTGGCCATTTTATATAAACGAGAAATAAATGAACTATTTAACTAAACTAAACTTAACACATATTTAAAAACAAAGTATGTATAGTGAAAACAAAACGGTATTATTCTACTAAACATAGAAAAAAAAACTAATTTTACCGAAAACCGACTCAAGAAATTGTGTTATGTTTCACCACATCAGTATCACAACCCAGTAGCAAGACTTGTTTTTTAAACAGTATAAAAATTAATTTTGGTTGGAAAAGTGGAAAAATCTACTATGCTAATTAGGTTTAATCCGCAGGTAACCTTAGATGCTTTTCTGTTTGGTTTATTTACACACAAAACAACTAAAATCGTCGACATCGTCATTGTTTTAGCTGGAAGACATCCATTATTGGTATCTTCCATCCTTCTATCCGTAGGCCTCCCCCATATATATTATCGGTTCGACGTGTGATGTGGCATGCTCTTTGCCGCTTCAGGTATCTTGGTTGGGCCTTTGAATTTCCTTGTGAGAGTTAGAGGCCACGTTTATGTACCATAAGTTATCACTGGTTATAAACAACACACATTGTTTATAAAATTATTAATTAATTATAATCTATAGTCACAGAGGTATTTTGAACGAATAGATAGTAGAGGGGATTCGTTGGTTCTGGCGCACTACCCCCAAACCTCAACCCCTCGCCTAAAAAAAAGCTCACCAACTTTTTCCTGCTTTGTACGACTCGCGCTTCACCACTCTCAAGACATCGTTGGTTCTGGCGCACTACCCTCCAACCCCAACCCCTCGCCTAAAAACTTTTCTGCCCCCCGCACGACTCGCGCTTGACCACTCTCAAAACCACCCCTGTGTCTGGGGTGTGGCGACTCGCGCTTGACCACTTTCAAAACATCGTTGGTTCTGGCTCACTACCCTCCAACCCCAACCCCTCACCTAAAAACTTTTCTGCCCCCGCACGACTCGCGCTTGACCACTCTCAAAACCACCCCTGTGTCTGGGGTGTGGCGACTCGCGCTTGACCACTCTCAAAACCACCCCTGTGTCTGGGGCTATGTCGACTCACGCTTGACCAAAACTACTGCGTGACGTCACAGTGGCTCCTGTGTATAACTTGTCTCTAGTTTTGTTATGTAATTACATCAATATCGTAATGGGTTATCATGTTTTTCCCCGTTCATAATAAAGTTATTCCTATTTAATTACAATGATGTTGGTGGTGACATTCCAAAAACTAGTCCCCCGAGGGTGTATCTCAAGATTTTAGGGGTGTGTCCACTCACGCTTTACAAAAACAACCTGGAGACGTGTCGGTTCACGCTTGATATGACTTGACATGTTATACCTACAGAAAATCTTCAATTCAAGTCGGTCGAAGTTTAAAGAGAAAAGCTGATAATAGTGTTAAAGATTTACAACTAGCATTGACGTCATCATGATGTGTCAAATATGTGATTTACAGGTTAAGCAAAGATTCTATGCTCAGCACTTACGATCTAAGAAACACAAATAGAAATGTCTTATTCTTAATCATAATTTACTTTATGTGTCTGTTATATCACTCGTGAAGTATTTATAGCATCAATTGAAGAATCAATACTATTTTATTATTCATGCAGATTTTGATCAGGAAACAAAAGATTTAAAAAATTCTTTTGAATTTTTAAATTTGACTATTAGGAATTGGATAAAAAATGGTGAATTAGAAAATTATTCAGAACCTTTAAGTGATGACATTAAAAATAAAATGTGTAATGACACATAGTGATTTAGAAAAAAAAGAAATGTAGACCTTAAAAAAAAAAAAAACAGTTTTTAGAAATGCATGTTAATAAGTTTAATCCCTTACGGGGATCTTCGTATATTCGTAAAAAAGAACGATCAACAATGTTTTAAGAGGACTATATCCTGCAAATACACATTCCGATAGGGTATCATCATACTTGAGGCATTAAAATAAACTAACGTTTAATAATATTCAGTTCCCAATCAAATTATCTGATATACCCAAGGTAGAAAAACAAAATGACATTAGCATTAATATGTTTGAATTAGAGTTTAACAAAGAAAAAAAAATTTACAAAATGTTCTAATTAATTACAAATTAACTTATTATTTTTAAACAACGGTTGAAATGGTCATTATTGTATTTATCACGCTTGGTAAATAAACAAATAACAAATTGAAATGACACTATTCATATCTGGGCCGGTTGCCGTAACTATTTTTAATCTAAAGTTAATTTAATTAATCACCAGAAACATGAATGTGCTCAAATTTTTACTGAATAACTAGGAATTCATAAAAAAGAAAAATATTGGTTTAATAGGGAAACAAATAATGATGAAATCTATTTTGATAAATTTCAAAGAATATTAAAATTACATTTTATAATATATGCAGACTTTGTAGCTCATTTAAAACCCTCCTATTGTCACCTATTGTGTCCCTGATCCATCGAAGTCATATACGTAAACAATACATGAACATGTAGTTTGTTCTTATGGATAATATATAAAATGTTCATATGATGATAAACTGTCTATATACAGAACATACTCAGAGCCTAATTGTACAAAAATGTTTATGGAAAGCATTAACAAAGATATTAGCAATATACATAGGATAAATTGTTTTCAAAAATGTCCACTTTCTTTAACTAATGAAGAGAAGGAATCTATAAGAAAATCGCAATTATGTTATATTAGGTGATGAAATCACAGTAGACTATGACTGGAATACTAGTAATTTTAGAGGTGTTAGTCACGAATTATTTAGTAGCACAAAGTATCGTGTTCCATATTTCATTCCTATTCTATTTCACAATCTAAACAATTATGATGCTCATTTTATTGTTCATGCTTTGAATTTTAAAGATTGAGAAATAAAAATAATTCCGCAAAATAAGTAAAAATATAATTCATTCTCATGTAAACCTAATATGTCGTATAGTTCATTTGCGGTTTTTAGATTATTTTTAATTTATGATCTACTAGAGTTTAGATATATAGAATATTATATAAAGACCAATTTGCAGAATTAAGAAATCAATTACAAACGAATTTTAATAAACTTATTAGGAAAGGTGTTTTTCTTCATGAATTTGTTAATTCTTATGAGTCCTTAAAAATTACATCTCTTCCAAATCAAGACGCTTTCTTTAACTCTTTAATACCAGTGTATCAAATTATAATTATAAACATGCTCAAAACGATGTCAGCCCAATTTAAATGTAAAAATATGTTGGAATATTCCAATCTATATTTAAGAACGTATGTAATGCTACTCACTGATATTTCTGATAACTTTAGAATTTTTATATCTAATGTGATATAATTGTAATTATTTATTTTCTTCTTTTTACACTAAGCTGTACACCTATCTATAATATATTTTTGCCACGGAAAATGAGCTCTATTTTAAAATTAACCTGTAACCTTAAGTACCCTGAACATTTACATGATCTTAATTCAGATTTACCTTTATGCCCTGAAAAACATTGTAAACGATTACAGTAAAGATAAGAAATTAGTATCAAAGTTTTATAATAAAACTAAAATATAATTTACTATAGAAATCTCAAACAATGTTTACAACTTACTATGAAGTTAATTAGGGTTCATAGAGTTTTACAGTTTAAGCATAGTCCTTAGTTGAAATATATATAGATTTAAATACTCAAGTAAGAACTACAGCTAAAAGTGACTGAAAAAGATTTTTATAAATAATACATTCTTTGGTAAAATATGGAAAATGTTGAAAAACGTGTATTTGTGAAAAAAAGATATTTATTTGGAGAATTATAAGTCGTGTCTATGTATCACAAATGTAAATAGTTCACGTGCAGAATTCGAAGTGTGAAACATACTATTTTACACAAAAAATTAAAAAAAAATTGTTGTAGACTTTTAGTTCTCCAAATAAATCTCTTTTTTTGTCACACTTTTCTTGAAAACTTTAGATTCGGCAATTACTTTAAAGATTGAGAAATAAAAATAATTCCGCAAAATAAGTAAAAATATATTTCATTCTCAAATAAACCTAATATGTCGTATAGTTCATTTGCGGTTTTTAGATTATTTTTAATTTATGATCTACTAGAGTTTAGATATATAGAATATTATATAAAGACCAATTTGCAGAAATAAGAAATCAATTACAAACGAATTTTAATAAACTTATTAGGAAAGGTGTTTTTCTTCATGAATTTGTTATGTCAGCTCAATTTAAATGTAAAAATATGTTGGAATATTCCAATCTATATTTAAGAACTTATGTAATGCTACTCACTGATATTTCTGATAACTTTAGAATTTTTTATATCTAATGTGATATAATTGTTATTATTTATTTTCTTCTTCTTACACTAAGCTGTACACCTATCTATAATATATTTTTGCCACGGAAAATGAGCTCTATTTTAAAATTAACCTGTAACCTTAAGTACCCTGAACATTTACATGATCTTAATTCAGATTTACCTTTATGCCCTGAAAAACATTGAAAACGATTACAGTAAAGATAAGAAATTAGTATCAAAGTTTTATAATAAAACTAAAATATAATTTACTATAGAAATCTCAAACAATGTTTACAACTTACTATGAAGTTAATTAGGGTTCATAGAGTTTTACAGTTTAAGCATAGTCCTTAGTTGAAATATATATAGATTTAAATACACAAGTAAGAACTACAGCTAAAAGTGACTGAAAAAGATTTTTATAAATAATACATTCTTTGGTAAGTCTGTAGACTCTCGAAATACTTCACCATTGTAATACGCAAGTTTCGTTTTATTAAAGTTTAATTATAAAGTAACCATAAATGTTATCATTAGGATAGTCTGAAGTATCGAAAAAAAAATCTAAGTCAGATTTTACATCATTATAAAAATTATCTGTAAATACATATTAAACGAAGCTACCCGTATCAGGGTATTATAACTTGACACTATTATCTTATTTTTTTGTGCATGGTATAATAATGAAAGTTATACATCAAAATTTTTATATTTCCAATATACAAAATCGTAACAAGTATTTCGAGAGTCCTACAGAATTCTCAAAAATTAATAAAACTTGTTGTAGACTTATAATTGCTTGAAGTAATTGCCGAATCTAAAGATTTCAAAAAAGTGAGACAAAAAAAAAGAGATTTATTTGGAGAAGTAAATAATAACAATTATATCACATTAGATATAACAAATTCTAAAGTTATCAGAAATATCAGTGAGTAGCATTACATAAGTTTTTAAATATAGATTGGAATATTCCAACATATTTTTACATTTAAATTGAGCTGACATAACAAATTCATGAAGAAAAACACCTTTCCTAATAAGTTTATTAAAATTCGTTTGTAATTGATTTCTTAATTCTGCAAATTGGTCTTTATATAATATTCTATATATCTAAACTCTAGTAGATCATAAATTAAAAATAATCTAAAAACCGCAAATGAACTATACGACATATTAGGTTTACATGAGAATGAATTATATTTTTACTTATTTTGCGGAATTATTTTTATTTCTCAATCTTTAAAATTCAAAGCATGAACAATAAAATGAGCATCATAATTGTTTAGATTGTGAAATAGAATAGGAATGAAAAATGGAACACGATACTTTGTGCTACTAAATAATTCGTGACTAACACCTCTAAAATTACTAGTATTACAGTCATAGTCTACTGTGATTTCATCACCTAATATAACATAATTGCGATTTTCTTATAGATTCCTTCTCTTCATTAGTTAAAGAAAGTGGACATTTTTGAAAACAATTTATCCTATGTATATTGCTAATATCTTTGTTAATGCTTTCCATAAACATTTTTGTACAATTAGGCTCTGAGTATGTTCTGTATATAGACAGTTTATCATCATATGAACATTTTATATATTATCCATAAGAACAAACAACATGTTCATGTATTGTTTACGTATATGACTTCGATGGATCAGGGACACAATAGGTGACAATAGGAGGGTTTTAAATGAGCTACAAAGTCTGCATATATTATAAAATGTAATTTTAATATTCTTTGAAATTTATCAAAATAGATTTCATCATTATTTGTTTCCCTATTAAACCAATATTTTTCTTTTTTATGAATTCCTAGTTATTCAGTAAAAATTTGAGCACATTCATGTTTCTGGTGATTAATTAAATTAACTTTAGATTAAAAATAGTTACGGCAACCGGCCCAGATATGAATAGTGTCATTTCAATTTGTTATTTGTTTATTTACCAAGCGTGATAAATACAATAATGACCATTTCAACCGTTGTTTAAAAATAATAAGTTAATTTGTAATTAATTAGAACATTTTGTAAAGTTTTTTTTTCTTTGTTAAACTCTAATTCAAACATATTAATGCTAATGTCATTTTGTTTTTCTACCTTGGGTATATCAGATAATTTGATTGGGAACTGAATATTATTAAACGTTAGTTTATTTTAATGCCTCAAGTATGATGATACCCTATCGGAATGTGTATTTGCAGGATATAGTCCTCTTAAAACATTGTTGATCGTTCTTTTTTACGAATATACGAAGATCCCCGTAAGGGATTAAACTTATTAACATGCATTTCTAAAAACTGTTTTTTTTTTTTTTAAGGTCTACATTTTCTTTTTTTTCTAAATCACTATGTGTCATTACACATTTTATTTTTAATGTCATCACTTAAAGGTTCTGAATAATTTTCTAATTCACCATTTTTTATCCAATTCCTAATAGTCAAATTTAAAAATTCAAAAGAATTTTTTAAATCTTTTGTTTCCTGATCAAAATCTGCATGAATAATAAAATAGTATTGATTCTTCAATTGATGCTATAAATACTTCACGAGTGATATAACAGACACATAAAGTAAATTATGATTAAGAATAAGACATTTCTATTTGTGTTTCTTAGATCGTAAGTGCTGAGCATAGAATCTTTGCTTAACCTGTAAATCACATATTTGACACATCATGATGACGTCAATGCTAGTTGTAAATCTTTAACACTATTATCAGCTCTTCTCTTTAAACTTCGACCGACTTGAATTGAAGATTTTCTGTAGGTATAACATGTCAAGTCATATCAAGCGTGAACCGACACGTCTCCAGGTTGTTTTTGTAAAGCGTGAGTGGACACACCCCTAAAATCTTGAGATACACCCTCGGGGGACTAGTTTTTGGAATGTCACCACCAACATCATTGTAATTAAATAGGAATAACTTTATTATGAACGGGGAAAAACATGATAACCCATTACGATAATGATGTAATTACATAACAAAACTAGAGACAAGTTATACACAGGAGCCACTGTGACGTCACGCAGTAGTTTTGGTCAAGCGTGAGTCGACATAGCCCCAGACACAGGGGTGGTTTTGAGAGTGGTCAAGCGCGAGTCGCCACACCCCAGACACAGGGGTGGTTTTGAGAGTGGTCAAGCGCGAGTCGTGCGGGGGCAGAAAAGTTTTTAGGTGAGGGGTTGGGGTTGGAGGGTAGTGAGCCAGAACCAACGATGTTTTGAAAGTGGTCAAGCGCGAGTCGCCACACCCCAGACACAGGGGTGGTTTTGAGAGTGGTCAAGCGCGAGTCGCCACACCCCAGACACAGGGGTGGTTTTGAGAGTGGTCAAGCGCGAGTCGTGCGGGGGCAGAAAAGTTTTTAGGTGAGGGGTTGGGGTTGGAGGGTAGTGAGCCAGAACCAACGATGTTTTGAAAGTGGTCAAGCGCGAGTCGCCACACCCCAGACACAGGGGTGGTTTTGAGAGTGGTCAAGCGCGAGTCGCCACACCCCAGACACAGGGGTGGTTTTGAGAGTGGTCAAGCGCGAGTCGTGCGGGGGGCAGAAAAGTTTTTAGGCGAGGGGTTGGGGTTGGAGGGTAGTGCGCCAGAACCAACGATGTATTGAGAGTGGTCAAGCGCGAGTCGTACAAAGCAGGAAAAAGTTGGTGAGCTTTTTTAGGCGAGGGGTTGAGGTTTGGGGGTAGTGCGCCAGAACCAACGAATCCCCTCTACTATAGATGTTACGCAATTCTCGAACTCTGCCTATTTGAGCTCAATTCTTCAATTAACCTATTTCTTAAAACTTAGAAGTTTCTAAGAATTAAGAATTTAAAATTAAGAACGTAAATTCTTAAGCATTTAGAATTCGGCAGAAAAGGATGAAAGTAGCCGTATAGGCCGAATACCGAACAGTAGCCGAATATTCGTTGCAAGCGTAATTATTACTAATGTTTATTTTTTATTTTCATCAATGGCACGTTTTGATCATTATTTCTTATAGGTCAATATACCTATAATATTTTATACCTAAAAAACAATACTATTAAAATTTTAAGTTATATTTTTATTAATGGCAAACCACACTTTGGGTTTTTATCAATTTATCTTATATAACACTACGACAATAACAAAGGTATTAAATTATTTCTAAAATTTTCTTATATTTGTACGTTTTATGCAAACAAATATGTTACGATAGTCGTGCAGTTCTAAGGGGATCTATACTCACAAAAATCAATCCTTTTCGTAGGGATTAAAAAAAATAAAAAAGAGCATTGTTAGTAATAAACTTATTATTGATAATCAAACCATATACGAGGGGTGACCCAAAAGTTATGATAATAAATATGAAATAAGGAAATTTAAGTTAAAAAAAATATATATTTCTCAAGATAGTCTCCCAGCAAGTCAATACATTTAGTCCATATTTTTTAATCCCATAATTCCCGTTAAAAAAAATCTTTGTTTTGACCCTCCAAAAACGCCTCTACATCAGTCATCACCTCGCTATCGTCGTCAAATTTTTTGCCTAGGAGGTGTTCCTTGAGCCGAGAAAAGAGGTGAAAGTCTCTGATAGCCAGGTCTGGGGAATAGGGTCGGTGTGTGAGCAATTCGAATCCCGTTTCTCGAATGGAAGCCGTCGCGTCGGCGGCTTTGTGAGCCGGTGCGTTGTCTTGGTGAAACAACACTCCAGTTCGCAGTTTGCCTCGTCTTATTTACTTGATGGCCTACGGCAATCTTCTTATTTGGTCTGCGTAGTAAGAGCCCGTAATAGTGGCCTCCCTTTTCCAAGTATTCCACCTATTATGGTCCACCTTCATAACCTTTTGTGCCGAACTTGACACCTTGAATTTCTTCGGCGTCAAGTAAGAGGCTCGTTTCTAAGTCATTGACTGCTTATTGGTTTCCGGATCAAAATGGTGGATCCAGGTCTCGTCCATGGCCACGAAACAAGAAAAAAATATTTCCTGATCCGCTTGGAACTTTTCGAGATTCACCCTCGAAATATCGACTCGTTTTTTCTTTTGCTGGACGGTTAACATTCTCGGCACCCAGCGCGCAGAGACCTTTTTCACAAATATTCGATTATCATTACTTTGGATCACCCCTTGCAAAAATAAATAACATAAATCAACTTTCCTGTAAATGGAAAGTTACTTGCTTTCAAGGAACAGTAAAATTCGTAATTGTCTTCGTGAACAATTTGGCATTTAACTAAACATTCCACGTTCGATGCATGCGGCTGACGTCCGCGAACTAAGGGTCCCTTTCTACAACCTTTGAGTATCAGTAATAACTGCGATCGTATTATGTTAGAATTTATGAATTAAGAAGTTCTGGCCGAAGTTAAAACATTACTTATTATGCAAAGTAGAGTCGAAGACCTCGACGGTGCTATACATAAGATCAACATTGAGTAAAATAATATTTTTGAGTGGTCTACACGCTTTGGAGTGTCAGTAAACCCTAATAAATGCCAGACTATAATTGTAGGTAGTTCTCGACAAATGTCTAAATTTGATTTTTTAGCAGAACCACCAATTGTATACAACAACACTGATGTCCCATACTCTGCCAATGTTAAGAACCTTGGCTTACATTTGAATAACTCATTCGATGGATAGTTCAAGTCAATGAAATAACTCGGAAAGTTACCAATGATCTACGTTGTTTTTACAGATATTGCAATTTTCTCCCAACCAAATCCAAACTTCTACTGGTACAGGTGTGTGTTATCCAGACTTAAACTCAGATCTCCTTTATAAATTAGACCGCGTTTTTAACAATTGTATTCGATATATTTTCGGTCTACGAAAATATGACCCTATCTCCACTTTTCGCAATCGTTTAAAATGGCTTCCGATTCTTCAACGCAGAAACGCAAGGACTTTATGTACTCTATACTCTATTTTAAATGATCAGAACTCTCCATCTTATTTAAAATCTAGGTTTCAATAACTTGGTTCTTCGCACGACCGATAACTTCGTTCTTCTGACAGCCTTCTCCTTGCCACGCCTCGTCACCGCTCTGGGTTTGTTTCTTTTACTATCCATGCTATAGGGCTCTGGAACGTAAAAATTAAATGTTTGTGTTTACAGTTTCGGGCTTCTAGTGATATTATTCTGTATATAAATATATTTTTATAATATTTATTTAATATAGTACATTTATCTAATATACATGTAAGTACATCTATATATTATATGTGTTCATGTATATGTATGTCTATGTATGTGTTTATAAAAATATCCAAAATTATCAGTATTAGTATTAGCATAGGTTTAATTTTAACTATTTGTTCTTTTTTTGTTTGTTTTTGTTACTTATCTGCTAGTTAGTTAAGCCTAGTTTTATTGCACTACCATTTAAAATTATATATTAAGCTTGTGGTTAGCTGATAGAGAATGCCCTATGGCATTAAGCTCGCCACTGTACACTTTTAGTTTGTGCAAAAAGAATAAATAAATAAATAAAAATAAATACTTAAGCTTTAATGCAAATTAGATAGAATAGGCGCATCATTACAGCCCATGGGTTCCATGTAAGCGCGCTTTGCTTAGAAAACTAAAATGTACAAAAAAAAGCCCGTGGGAGTAATCAAGGTCCTAGTACCCGCTTTACCCGCACCTGTAACAGTGTTTACGAGTACGTGTGATTAAGAAGTATTTAATCTCAATGTGCAATGTATTCTAGTATGGATTAATTTTCTTCTTAGTATAATATCTTTATACTGTGGAATTTAAATTATTCTACTATTTTTCTTGGCATATGGCTCGGTGATTATTTAGCTTTTTTAATAAATCCCCCTCTCTGATTTTACTCAAAGGTTTCGTAGACAAATAGTAGTCAGAAACTGACATACAATAAGGAGTACTGAAACCCGGAATACGTTTAAAAACCGATCTGCTTGTATCACACATTTTTTTAATACCTAGTCACAGACTATATCATACTGTGCTAGTGTTATGCAGTTGCATACATTACTTTAACTACTAGCATGTTCAACAATATCGTACCGCATACTACGACTGCCAAGTGACAACGTTTATTCTAAATATTAAGGCTGGCACCGACATCAAAAATAATTGGAATATTTACTTTCGATTTTTTAAACTATAAAACTTTTATGTTTCCCTTTTTGGTTACTAGTTATATTAATAACAGTTTCGAAGTAGGTTTAATTTTTTTAGATAACCAACTTTTCTATTTCTTTAGTTTTTAAATTTCAGTTGTAATTGAAACTTTTATTTTTTCGTTTGACTACCTTAATTACCTAAATATTTTTTTGTAAATTTTACGTGTAAATTTTAGTATCGACAATGATACATAAAGTGTTGCCAAATTTACTATCTAACAATTACACGATTACTTTTTAAATTGCTATGTAACTTTTTGAAATTGTCATCGAGATTGCTTAGCAAACATTGAAACTTCATGCATTATGACATGTTTCAGAATCACGCTTTCTAGTCAACGACACATTTTTCTCGTGGGGGATAAATATTTAACTCTCTATCTTAAAAAAACTACTGAACCGATTTTGATGAAACTTGCCCCCAAGTTGAACTACTTTTATCAAGTAAAAAAAATTTGAAATCCGACTTATAGTGCTGTTGGTGGACAAAAAACATACATTCATACATACATACATATACTTATGAAATTTGGCACACATGTTTGAAAGCTGGTATAGACTAACATATACAAAAACTGCAATTCTGACAATATCAACATACAAACGGGTCGAATTGATAACCCCCTTTTTTGAAACGGTTAAAAAGAGAAAAGTGAAAACAAATATGACTATTTCTTGATAATTCAGGTAGATATTTCAGGTTTTTAAGTGTCCTTTATCTAGCAAGCTTGTGGGTGCCAGAATCATTAAATGTGTGCCCCTTTAAATAAAATCAAAATATTAGCGCATTATAATTTTTAACGAAAATTTATTAATAAAATAATTATACGCAAGTTTTACAGTCACCTAATTTTTTTTTTTTTTTTTTTTTTATACCACTAAGGTGGCAAACAAACACACGGCCCGCCTGATGGTAAGCGGTCACAGTGCCCTATGGACGCTTGCAGCACCAGGGGTATCACTCGCGCGTTGCCGACCCTTCAAAAATCCAATAACTTCTTTCTTGAAGAACCTCATACTGTAGTCCTTAGAGAAAACCTTGGCAGGGAGCTCATTCCGTAACCCAAGCGTTCGCGGAAAAAGTTTCTCTAAAACCGCACTGTACGCGACCATTTCGGTTCTAAAGTGTGAGAATGAATTCCCTGCCGATGGCGAGCGGTGCGATGGTAAAAAGTAGCCGTGGGCATCATTTTGAACAATTCCTAAGAACACAACCCATTGTACAAGCGGTAGAACACACACAGGGAGGCAATTTCTCTCCTCAGACTTAAGGGCTCGATACCGCAAGTGAGTTTGGGATCGTCGACAATTCTCACAGCCCGTCGTTAAACCGAGTCAAAAGGGCCAAGCTGGTATCCGGGTGCACCCGCCCAGAGATGGCAGCATTACTCCATATGGGGCCGAACTTGCGACTTGTAAAGCAGCAACCTTTGCCCCGACGTGAAGTATTGCTTCGCTCTGTTGAGTACACCAAGTTTTTGGACGCCAGCTTTACCTTGTCTAGCAAGTGATTTAGGAAGTAAAAAAAGGTCTGATGTGTTCACTGACGCTGAATCTGCTCTTCGCCGAGTGATGCAGTGGCTATCAGCGAATGTCCTCACCATCAATGTGTGCCAAACTCAAGGCTTTAAAACCTCCCTAGTTGCACGGCATCATAAACTTATTGGTAGCTATCTTTACAACTTAGCTATTAACAACTACAATATTTACCCACTTTCCAGATTCAATTGCAAAAAGAAGGTGTCTGACTGGCTTATGACAAAGATCTACGATGAAACTGAAAGAATTGTAAATATAACAGTGCCCTAAATGACCTAATATCTTATAAATAATATTATTATTATATTAATATGTATATGTATATTTATAATCAACTTATAATCCTTATATAAATAAAATTTACAAACACAAACACACACATGCAACACACGCACAAACATACATGTACATTGACTCTTTGTACACTAGCATCAAATATTTTATCTCTTACCATACATACATAAATACCATGCCTTTAAATACTTTTTTTTTTTCACTTATATCACATTTAAATTAAAATATTGGTAAAAATGTAATGAACATAACATTAAGTTTACATTGTCTTTTGTCCGAGAGCACTGGCACCCAAAACACAGGTTGAATCCTAAATTGGGTACCAGAGACTAAATAATATGCATTTTGTTACCTGTAAACTACATATATGTATAAGACTAAAACTATGTACTGAATCTGTAATGGAAAGGATTAATAAACTTTATTATTTATTTATTTATAACTCTCATATAACGCACATTGCTTAAGCACCACTGCTGGTATACCGCCTGGCCCACTCGACTTATGAACGTCTGGAGAAAGCAGCGCCCGCCGGACCTCCCGCTGTGCTATGGAGATTGCCGGCATGGTCTTACCGCACCACGGTATAGTAGGTGGTACAGCGCCTTCATCGTTCATGTTCGAGTTCGAGGCAAAGAGACTGCCCAGTAGATCGGCTTTCTCTTTAGCACTATGGGCCGAGTCACTATCGGTCTTTCGCAGTGGTGGTAACGACGACTGGCAAAAGTTCCCTTCGGCAGCTTTGGCAAGCGACCAGAAAGCACGACTGCCAGAAGGATAGCTCACAAGTCGCCCACCTATTTTGCCGATTGGAAATTTTGCTTTGCTCTGGCAGTTGCTTTCTTACTGAACCTCGAGGCAGCATTTAATTTGCGTTCTAACTCAGAAATATTGAGCCGTGGTCCAAGTCTTATATGTAGTTTGCTTAAGAATTTTAGCTTTTCTGCAAGACCTATTAAACCACGGTCGTTTTTTGATGCCGGCAGCTACTCGCGGGTTAGGAATATAGCATTCCATACCAGCGAGGATTGTCTCAATGACTGCGGCTGCGTAGACGTCAGGATCTTCTGAGTTAAACAGATTTACTTATCAAAATTTTTGGTTTTTAATGGCAAAAGATCTTAAATGAACACTTCATAAATTTTGATTTTCTAATTTTAGTATTCTTTAGTTTATAACACTTTTTTTTCTTTTTCGAAGATGTTTATTATATCCACCTATAAATAAATTAACATTTAAAAAAAAACAAAATACACTAAATAATTAAAACAAAAGATAAAAAAATCAAAAAGAGTTTCTCGGTGTGGTAAGAACGCTTGCTGCATTTCCTTGCTGAATAGAGATACTCTGAGCGAAGAAACAGCCGGCTCTCTTGTCACCCGCAGCTGCTACTAATGTACAAAAACATTGTAAGCGCCAATGGGCCAAAAGTTTATTCCTCATGCGGCACAAATACGTAGCTTGACAATAAACTTTTATTTTTGCGCCGTTTGAAATGCTCTGCATCCTCGGCAACCACCGCACCTCTAACCCTCGTTCACTGAGGCGAGATGGAGCCAAGGTGTCCACGCCGGTGGAGTCCCACACTAGAGTCCGGCCTTTGCTCCCCGGAAACGAGCGTCAGACCAGCCGGTCTGTTGGATGCTGACCTTTTGTGATAGCCGTCTCTATGTAGGGGTGACAGTCTATGTGTCCTATCGTCAGTAGGGGCCTAGTTGATAACGAAATTTTAACTTTATGTAAATACAATGGGTATCAAACAAAGAGGAGTAGGCATATATTATTATTAGAAAGCGTCGCGTAAACTTCCCTTGGTAGGTGTGTAGTAAAATCCGTCCCAGCGCCGTAGTCCAAACTTCCGTTGTTGGTAGAAAACCCGAGGAGCAGAAATGCGTGCACCTAATGCACTTCCTATCACTTCACACCGATGACCAATGTATGTCCCCGTGGACAAACCGTGGTCACTAAACTATGCGTCGAAGTACGAATGTTGCTCCGTAATATCTGTGTAAGACCTTTTCGGCCAAGTCTGAGACGCAAGCGAACACACACCGAGTACATCTGACGCCGACCGCGCATCCGTAAGAACTAGAATATTCGCACTGCCACTGTGCGCTTAAGCGAGCCTACACCAAGGTCAATGTCACAGCAAGTGAGTAACGTAACATGCTTATCTTTACTGAACACGGTCTCTTGCCATCGTCTCGTATCACACCGAGAGGCTTAAGAATAAATGGAACATTTACAATTGGCAAGGGCTCTTTTAATTGTGTCGTTCAAAGAGCTATGGCGAGAAAATCTCCCAACACTTTTTCGGCATGAAACTCATGAAGGCTTGGCTCATCCACAAAGTTACCACGCAGGCATATAATGGGATGACATACCTGTACTCCAAGACGAATTGCTATCGCGATCCTAGAACTGTCGTTGTCTAGCATTGTCCCAAGATTGACGGATGGTAAATCGTGAAGCCAATAACCGGACCCTTTTACTGAGACTGTTTTTTTCTAATTCCGGTGTTGGCACCGAATTTGATAGGCAAGCAGCACCGGTCCAAAGCTGATTGAGGTAATAAATTAAAAATATTTTCTAAGATCAACTTAAGGCTCGCATCAAATTGATCTATCAAACTAGAAAGTTTCCAAATTGGTCTTGAGCGTGAAA